>OX438841.1:13216304-14464518 GCA_949315975.1 Eudonia truncicolella | reverse complement strand
CATTGGGGCTTTCGTAATTTGAAGGTAACTTGATTGCACTATTAAACTCAGATAACTATTTACTACATAGGGGCAGGCACTTTAAAATGAATTGATGCTGATTAAATCTAAATAATCCCTATATCTTTGAAGTGTAGTGCACAGCTGTAAGAGGGCGCTGGTTCAAGTAGTGATATTTGCTTTCCGACAGTTTTCTCGAAAAGTAGTTTGAGTTTAATTTACAATGCCATATTTAAAGTCTTCAAATATTTTCGGATAGTCATCACGGTTGCTTAGTTTTATTTTTTTTCGAATGTCATGAGAGTCCAATTAAAATTTCGTTCCATTTTGCGTTTCGTTGCATCACTAGGTACTATGCAAATTTAGTAATAAAATAATAAAGTCGCCATTATGATATACGTACTTGTAAAGCGACTGTACCAAACCGGGAAGTGTTGAGATCCATAAACGTTTAATACATTTGTTGAGACGGTCTCGTTATTAAAAGGTTAATTATAAAATGTTCCGCCAAGAAGGTCCGCTTGCGATGCCATCACTGAATTCCGCGAATTACGATAGTAATGCAATTAAATATGCAATTTCAATTAATAAGCGTATCGGTCGCTTAAGGCGAACATGTTACTTGCTAAAATAGAATTACTTATTTGGTAATTGTTATTCATCAATTAATGTTACTGGGTAGCAAAAATGTATACATTGAATAATTAATTTAAAGTATTTGATGCTATGTGATTTGTAGAGCTTCTTCCTCTTATGCCTCTTCAGTCTTGAAGTTGGCCGTCAGCTTCGTATATTCCCTTTTGCAACCAACATACAACCTGACCTTACGCTCTAGAGAAATATTAAAAACCACTGTAACGCAACTTCTCAGATATGATGTTAAGTAATATATTTTTTTAATTAAAAATAAAACAAAGATCAAAACTGTCTAACAAATTTAACGGGTTTTTAGAGCGTTTGCTGATTGCAACTGGGCTACTAAAGAGAAACTAGAAGGGTTCCTCAAGCCGTGTGAAACGGATCACCGGCAGAGGTTTTCTTGAGGGAACGGCATCACACACTATTACGTGTCCCTGTGCCCTACTAAATTCTTCGAGGGGTTCGGATCGGAACGGGGAAATTTAACGTGCTATTTAAAGTGTTTGGAGTCAATGCAGCATCTACTGTGTGACTGCGACTCTTGGGGTCGGCCTATCCGAAACCGGAGGACTTCAGGCTCTTCGCCCTTAAGGACGTTGCCAAACTTATGGCATCTATCTTTACAGAGGAGGAAGAGTGAAAGGATGGGGTTGCACAAAAGATCCCGATGGGTTACTGCAAGAGGGAAACCTCGGCAGGCCCCACTAAGATAAGATAAGATAAAGTGTTAATATTTGTCCAGAGGCAAAGGACACCATGTATATCGAGACGGAACAGTTCTTCAACAAAGGTAAAACCGGTCCACTCCCGGATTTAACAAAAATACTAAAATCAATTCATTATCGAACTATTAACTTATAATTACTTTCAAGATGTACGTTTATTATGTTACATGTTGTGTAACAGCAAATTCCACTTTATACGCTTAATTTATGGACACGGTCTGATATACATAGTAGTAATTAACGACAATCAGAGTAAATTGAAATGCATGGATATCCTTGAACGCTCCCACAACGCTTTACGACAAATGACTCATATTTTGTAGGCTACTCAAAACCTGAGGAGTCTGGAGACAGCATTAGTATTATGTTTCGCTTAAAGCCCGGTGAAGCTGAATATGCCGTAGAGGCAATCAGCAATCTCTCAAAAAAAAAATAGTTTCGCATAAATTGCGTCTCAACCGCTAATTTTTAGACCTCTGACAGATGTCAATTGAGTACGAAACATCTAACGACACGGTCAGCTGTCACTCCGAGTAGAGGTTTTTTTAATAACTTACGAGTGAGTACACAGTACCTCCATCTCACCTGATAGTGATGATAAGTGATGATAAGGCCAATGGTGGAAGCGCACTTGACCCGGGAACCTCAAATACTGAGGTACTTATCTTATCTCTAGCTACCGGAACACAACAATGCTAAAAACATTGATGTTATGGCGACTTATTTTGATAAGATGGTGGTAGCTAGCACTATCCAAACCGAGTACAAACATGTACCCCCCACTGGATCTCAAACCCGGGACCTCTGGGTTTGAGACCGGTGGTCTTAACCACTAGACCACAAAAATTAAAGGCACCCTCGGGTTTTCCGCTCTAGACAATCAACTCAAACGCAACTCAGCATATAGTAGGCGCCATTGACAAGCTTGTATGGTGCCATCCCATTTACTTAGGTACTACACAGCTCAGAGGACCTTCAGTTTCCCGCTGCACCTAAAACCCGGCTGCATCATCATCATCATCAGCAGCTTAATTTATTTCTCCTCTGCTGGAGCACGAGCCTTCCCTATGAATGTAGAGGGAGAACGGGCCATCAACCACCACGCGGGCCCAGTGCGGGTTGGTGGTTGTTAAATAACAACTGCTAATGCAGCCGGGACCAACTGCTTTACGTGCCTTCCGAAGCGCGGGGGAGGCTATGCTGTAAATATATTGACGTCCTAGTATTAGTGATCTCTAAGACCAGACACCCCTTAGTACATCAAACGTAAACGCACTCCCCCTAAATCCTCAACCCCTGAGGATAGCATTGTCTTGGCGTTTTTCTCGGTACAAGGTCACCTTCGGGTTAACAGAGCCATGTTTTCGGTTAGATTTCATCGTCTCAGCATTGTATTGTTTAAAATTAGGTATATGTTTTAAGAACTTTATTTAGCGGAGCGACAATGTGCGGACCGGGGTGCGGGAGTGGGTTGCATGACGCCGCGCCGCTTGACTCGCGCGCAGTGCGTCATAGTAGTTATCATCGTTACGTCATAAGGTGTATACGTATCAAAATGGATGAGACTCCGCTCCGCTCCGCTTCACTACTCCGCTCCGCTCCGCTTCACTACTCCGCTCTGCTCCACTTCAGTGGAAACACTCACCACTCTTCACCGCTCTTCACCGCTCCTCTCCGTCCAGCTCCGCGTCAGTGGAAACCCGGCCTAGGCGCTGACAATTTTGAAATGCGTTCACTTAGGCATGGTTTACTTATAGAGTATACAGCATACAACGCCAAGAAAAATAATGCTTTATAGAGGTGAACGCACATCTAGCCGCACCGCACGCACCGCTGTCGCCGCATTCGAATTCTTATATGAAGTTCTCACACACCCACCCGCGCCACAGTTGCACACTTGTACAAAACAGGTGCGTGCGGTGCGGCTAGATGTGCGTTCACCTTAAGACTACTTTAGTAATTTAGTTTAGTAGTAGTAGTAGTAGTTTAGTAGTAGTAGTAGTTAATGACGGTAGTTGTTGACATTGAATGGGTGCCTTTGGCTTTCAAAGTAAAAAGTAAATAGTGTTGAATAATTTCGGCGGGCTGGTTAGAACCATTATAGCTCAATTGGGAGAGCACCTGACCCGGTATGTCAGAAGGGTTCAAATCCTGCTCGTGGAAATTTTTTCAACATTTGTGTTTTTGTACTTTAGTAACAGCAGTGTTATTGTTTATATGATTACAAGCTGATATTTGCCCTGTTAGTGTGGGTCAAATCTTAAAAGCCAAATTAGAACTACTTCCTGACGTTCGATTGGACACCAATGTGGTATACTTGTTATCTTTTTCATTTACTAAAATACGTCGATGAAATTAACTAACACTTATACGTCATACTCATTAGAAAACGCAATGGTTTAATTTTTTTATAGAAATTCAAGATTTCAAATCCATTGAAAGAAAGAAAGAAAGAAAAAACATTTATTGGCTCTCACATACACAGACACAAAGACATGAAATACAAGACACAAAAAAATAAAATAAAAATAAATAAATAATTAACAAATAAAAGACCACAAGTGTGAGGAGCCAATCAGGACCCCACCTCAGCATATGTCGCTACGGTGTGACAAAGCCACATCGCAACGACGCTGGTATTCTGGCAGGGCCTGTACGAGGTGACGTTTCCTATACATCCTATTTAGACTAATAAATAAATAAAATATAAATATATATATATGTGTATATAATTGTACTTATATAAATAAACCTATATACTCCTAAATATATATATATATATATATATATATATATATATATATATATATATATATATATATATATATATATATATTAAAAATGCACATACATAAAAAAAAAAAAACAAAGCATCTATTGCATCCCTATTGCTTGTATCCGGACATTTTGACAGTGAGCGGTTGTTTCATTCCTGCCAGTGCCTTAGGAAATTACATGATAGAGTACATTTATAAAAATATAGATATTTATAGATAGGATAAAAGCAGAGAGAATAGAATGTTACATAACATGTGATAAATCAATACTATAACACACATTCAAACTCCATTACTGATTATTTCTCAATATCAGTTACGATCGCTTATTGAAATTGATTGATTAACATATTGACATGACTGTGTTGATGTAAGGTGAGCACCATTTAAAGTATGTAATACATATATATTAACACATTTTAACTGTCGCTATTATTCTGAGTACCTTTCTTGGTATGTCAAATGACTTTTAAGAAACGAGCTCGTAAGCTCGTAATGATTGTGATAATTATTATTACAATATATGTAATGAAGCTACTTTCGCAAAGGCCGGTCATCGGATTCGTGACCAAAACTGTATCATCTCGAGCTCTTCCATGTTCCATAGCATTCGTAAACAACCACCAATCCTCATAGGGCTCGCGTGGTGGTTTATTTTCGATTCGTGCGATTAGCACATTTAGCCAGTGCCAGTGATGATGAATGATAACAGAAATGGGAAGTGAGAAATGATATTACCCCCCCCCCCCCCCCTCGAGTATCTCAGTGAAGATGTGGGGCTTTACTAATTCCTCACGCGGACTTCTTGGGATAATTTAAAAAGTGACGTTGCACTGTTTTCTTTTATTTGACAACACTCATGCACAGTCACGAACACTTAACGGTTAATAATACACCATTATTTCACATTGATATTCGACTTATAACAAATTTTAGAAAATAAAACAAAACCGCAGACATGACTCTTCATTGTCCCGCCAAGAAGTCCGCGTAGTGGTTTATTGCCCATTCTAAATATCCATCCATAGGGAAAAATCGTGACTTTTATTAGCTATTTAAAATAAACGGATGATGATGTGGTGAGTACTGTCTCGGAAACATTTTTAACCGTGCCATGATTCCGATCATTCCACTATATCTTGGGAGTATGAATAATTCACTTATAATGTAGAAATTCACACTTGCGAAATGTAGGTACGTGCTGCGCCATGAAAGCTCGCTCAACTTAACAGCGGCGGAGCAAATGAGCGCCTTGTGCGAACCCAACGTACTCTTTGAACACTCGAAGCGATTTCCTTTTGAAGACTAGTAGTTTACTGATGCCGATTATAATAATTTGTATTCCTTTGAATGTGCCATCGTAATTGTCATTCAAATATTTTGAAAGGTCTTAGGGATGGTGCAGTTTATCTGTTGATGTCAAAGCAATGGTTATATCGATATAGTTATAATAGTAATGAAATATATTATTATTAAAGTAAATACAATATAAAATATACACAACAATATACAATATATGTTTTTTTTTTTGTAAAATATTTAATCTGAATCTTACAACCAGACGTCTGACTGTGATTTCACTCGTATGATTTTTTTGTAAAAACACAAACGTTTGTTTTACGAATTTGATTTATTCTATAGTTATGTAAGTCAATAATTGATTGATGATTTGATTATAATGTAAGTGACCATGATAATTTTAAAAGTAAAATATATAAAAAGTTTTTTAATGTATATTCTTTCTTAAACATTACTGTTACATGGGAAGATTTTATCTGAACCTATCGTGCTAGCTCAAACTAAATTAGATACTTCTTTAGTTTAGATAATAAAACTTTTGTTGTATAACTAACTAGAAACAATCTTAAAAGCGAATACTTAAAAACAACTACGAATTAATGAGTTAACATGGATACTGGAAACGATATACATCCCTTTGTCGTATCTCTAAACTTTGAAGGAGCTCCTCTTGATATGAAACCGACCATTGGAATCCTTGGCGTCGATATTTCCAGTGACGTTCAGTTTCGCGGTCATTTAGAAGGTAAAGCTAAATTTGCTTCGAAAAAGCTGGGTGTGCTCAATAGAGCGGGACAGTATTTCACGCCGACCCATCGCTTACAGCTTTACAAAGCACAGGTCAGGCCTCATATTGAATACTGTTCCCATCATTGGGCTGGAGCGCCCCAGTACCAACTCCTCACATTTGATCGCATTCAACGCAGAGCTGCTCGAGTTGTCAACGACGTAGTAACCTCTGGTCAGCTCGATCCACTGGCCCTTCGGAGAGACGTTGTGTCTCTCTGTATATTTTATCGCCTTTATCATGGGGAGTGCTCTGAGGAATTGTTCGGTTTGATTCCTGCCGCTGATTTCCTTCATCGCACTACACGCAATCGACTGTCTTTCCATCCTTACCATCTTGATGGATGGCGGTCTACTATTGTGCGTTTCTCACGTAATTTTTTGCTACGAACTACAGTGCTGTGGAACCAAGGAGGGTCGTGGAGAGAGTCTTACAAACCCATCTGCGTCTCCCATCGCGAAGTGGTATGCCTATGCATTCTCTCCTGTATAAAATAAAAAATGGTAGAGACAAAGTGTGATAGATAGCGTCGTCTTGTGTCAGAAGTCAAGACCCATTTCGGATCGCTGAGCCAAAAGAGTAAGTCAATAACGCGAGGAGCTCGATGGCGCAGTGGATAACGCGCCCGGTCTGCGAGTGCTGAGGTTAAGCAACTTTCGCAAAAGCCGATCATCGGATGGATGATTAAAATTTTATCATCTGGAGCTCCTCCGTGCTTTGCAAGGCACGTAAAGCCGTTGGTTCTGGCTGCATTGGCAGTCGTTAACAACCACCAACCCGCACTGGGCCCGCGTGGTGGTTTATGGCCCGTTCTCCCTATTCATACATAGGGAAGGCTCGTGCCCCAGCAGCGGGGACATAAATGAGCTGATGATGATGATGATGATCCATCATATAGTAGGTATACCTGATCATACCATAGTATTATCGCTAGCCAAGTACGAGCTACTAAACTTTGTAGGTAGAGCAATTATTTAATCGATTCCAATCAACCCGTCACATGCCATCATAACCGCAAAATGGCTGACCTTCTCTTGTACGTTTGATACAGTTAGCGCATGCCTTCACCAAGAATTCGCTCAAATGTCATCTTGTCAGTAGGTACAATCACGAGCATTAACATGTAAACAATGTGACTTTTAATGCAATGAAATAAGGGTCATAACTAGTCAAAAGTGTATACATGTTAATTGTTGTGACTGTACATACAGATGGTGCAGAATCCAATTGGTAAATTTGTATCTTTACGCAGCGGCCGAATACGGACCGAGATGTTTCTTTGGAGACTTTGTGGTCTTGCATACACTTTTAATTTACAATCGTTTTATTCTTTTCTGAAGTTTACGCGAACACTACACATTGAAATGAAACAAATTTCACGGATCTACTCGCGTTTATTTTACACATTAGTTTTAATTAATGCTTAACTATGAGACAACCAACACCTCACCCTGTGACCACGGACCCTGCAAAGGGTTTGAAACGTCAGGATACATACAAACGATATGTTTGATAAGTAATATCATTTTATATTTCTAACAATAGCATTATAGAGATGAGTAGAATATATTACACCTTGTTGGTGGCGACGGCGTGGCTGTTAGTTATGGGAGACACGATAAAAAAATTGCATTTATAAGATAATTATTTTAAAAAATTTTAACTAAATTTGCTAAAAAAACGGTGACTTCTATTATTATTGATTTTAACCTAAAAAATACATAACTAGCGCCTTACAAATAAACAAAGAATAAGGACCGAACAGTTATTCCTTGTTTTGTTTCCGTCATGGAAACGTCATTTCAAATTAGAGTAAAAGAGACAAAACACGGAATGACTATTCGAAGCTTATTCTTTGTTTATTTGTAATACTTTGTTTATTTGTAAAACCTTTATGCAAAACCTTGTTATTCTACCTTTATTCAGTTTATTGTTTTATAACGACTTTATAGAAAGCTCTTCATGGTTATGCTTAAAACATTCTACTGCTGGGTCTAAGTCTTTTTCAAAACAATCGTGCCTACTTACGGACGGGCCATAACCCACAACGCCGGCCTAATGCTTATATCTTTAAAAGACAACCACAAATACCAATTCGGAAGGCTTATCGAGCCTTCTGAAGCATAGAGTATCTCGAGATATTCAAGTTCAGTCACCCATTCGATGATCCGACTTTGCGAAAGTTGCTTATCTCGCAATATAGCAACCCGAGCGAGCAAACCGCTGGACCAACGAATTAACTAAATAAAAAAATAAATTGCTTTGAGTCGCTATAACAAGCTTTAAAATTATTAGCTATTGTTAAGACAAGTACGATTAATCGGTTCATAATCAGTTCATATCCATGTCAGTCCACTGCTAGGCAAGGCCTCTCCCAATGCATGTCACTGAGTCCGATCAACAATAATTGCAAATACGTACAAAAAAAGGTATTTAGAACTTCTAAAGATACAACGGTCATGTATTTTAAACATAAAACAGTCATCACTAGCTCATATAATGCTCCCACTGCTGTGGCACGTGTCTTCCCTATGTATGGATATGAAGAACGTGCCGTAAACTACACGGGCCCAGTGCGAACTGTTGGTTTTTAACCACGGCTAATGCAGCCGGGGCCAAGGGCCTTCCAAATCATGAAGGAGCCCGAGATGACCAATTTTTGATCACCCATCCAATGACCGGCCTCTGCGAAAGTTGTTTAACCTTAGCAATCGCAGACCGGGCGCGTTAATCACTGCGCTATAAAGCTCGATATGCTGTAAACAGTTCTTATGCTGAGTTATTTATGGACTGGTGAATTACCTAGGTATCGTAGACATCATTTACAATTCTAATAAAAAGTTGCACTGGACACAAGTCTATAATTTTGTAAATATATTGTTCGAAAAACAATGATGAATGACCATTTTACGAATATGTTTGAATTGCGCCATAGTATGTAGGGTTCTTGCACTCGTGCCCGGTCAAAAGAAATACTTAGACTAAGTAAGATGGAGTTTGACTTGTGTTGTGACCAACTTTACATATCGAATGTTTCGCTTAACCAAAACTAGTTCTGACTTAAATTGCATTTTGACTTTCAATACTTAAGCAAGCACCCATACATATTAAGTTCTCTCAAACTAAGTTTACTGGCATATTTTTTTAAACATGACCTAACTTTTTGGGGGATTTTGCCAGGTCATTAGACACCCTATGTCATACCTGTGACACCTGTGACACCTGTCACAGTAATGAAGAGCTAGGGACATTTTTTATTACCATAAATATTGCTTTTAACCATCTTGACTTTTCTGTAAGTGGTTGTTACCTAAAGTAATTAATTTATAAGTTTATAAGTAAATAATGATATAAGTTTGTGCAACAGACGATAGAGATTCTGTGGTTTGTACATACATTTGATTTCAACATCGGAACGAAAACGAACAAATTAGGAATTTAAAGGAAATAGGGTTTTAGGGTGAGATCTAGTAAATTAATGACCTCTACAATTCCCTAGAAACGTACCGGCTTAACTACACCATTCGCAGACCGGTAGTGTTAGCCACTATGCCATCAAGCTCGTTCATTAATATAATAAAAAGTTATATTATAATAATATAATAATGATAATAAATAATAATGGCGTGATTTTGCAGGGGACCGGAAGGTGTGGAAAAAGTGTGAGGTGTCCTTTGCCCAGGAGTGGGACAGCTATGGCTGATATAATAATAATAATCTTCGTCATCATCAGCGCCAAACACTATAATGACAATACAAGGTGGGCCAGAGGAGTGTTGGCGGTTTGATAAATTAAATATTAAAAAAAACTACAAAACATGCAATATTTTTATTTGTATTTTTGAAAAATAGAAGCCGTGGAATTTTTAGGACTTAAAAATAATGTTATTCATATGACGTCCCTCGGCTGCTTGGCACTCTTGAAATCGAACTCGCAGATTGTTGAAGACGGCGAAACGTTACTCTCGGTATATTGTCAATTTCCTGCATATTATTCCTGAATATTGCTCCAATATTCTCGGATTATTCTCTTTTTGTGGGTTTACCTTAAATCGGTGATTTACGAGAATAATCTGAGAATAATCGGAACATTATCCAGGAAATATAACGAGAGTAACGTTTCGTCGTTTTCAAAAATCTGCGAGTTCGGTTTCAAGAGTGCCAAGCAGCCGAGGGACGTCATTTGAATAACATTATTTTTAAGTATCAAAAATTCCACGGCTTCTTTTTTTCAAAAATACAAATAAAAATGTTGTATGATTAGTAGTTTTTTTATATTTAATTTTCAAACCGCCAACACCCTTCTGGCCCACCCTGTATATTTATTTATTCAGATACAGAAATCCATTTTTGTATGTAACAATATAACTTAATGATTATGTTAGTAAATATTAAAATTATATTGAGATGCTTACATAATTATAAAGTATAATGAATAGCCTATAATATTGTTCCACTGTTGGGCAAATGCATCCGAAAAGTGATGGAAATTCTGAATAATATCGAGGAATAGTGTACTGTAATTTGTTATTGTTAAATTATGGTTATTATTATACGTATATAGATATATATATAGATACATAATAATAAACTAGATACAAATTACAATAAAAATTAAAATAAAGTATAATACCTAATATTTACTGTAGTAAAGAACATATATTATGCGTGGAAGTAAATATGTTATATGAATTTATACATACATAAAATGTTTTTGTTTTGTTTATATAATTTTAACGCAAATTATTGTTGCGAAACAAATTACAAAAACACAAATGTTGAAAAAATTTCCACGAGCAGGATTTGAACCTGGACCCTTCTGACATACCGGGTCAGGTGCTCTTCCAATTGAGCTATCGTGGTTCTAACCAGCCCGCCAAAATTATTCAACACTATTTACTTTTTTATTTTGAAAGCCAAAGACGCCAGTTCAATGTCAACAACTACCGTCATGGAAACCGTACCATCGTGGAAATTTTTTCAACATTTGTGTTTTTGTAATTTATACATACATATAAATATGTATGTGTATACATATATGTATGGATTTAGTGTATATACACATGTAGGTATGTATTAATTAATTTATGGATATATTTTTTTGTGTCACGCCACGCCTTATACAATTAATCATGTTAAGGGAAACTTGTAATTAGATTTACTTATTATTGTTTAAGTACTATGTAAGAAAGTATTGTATTGTTACGCTATTGGTTTTCTTAATAAAGCTAAAGTAAATAAAAATAACATTGAAATCAAGTCATCACTCAAATTTATCGGCTATGCATCAAAAATTCCGAAACACACTTTGCCGGACCTAGGAATTGAACCCGGGATCTTCGGGTATCGGCCAGGACGCTCTGCCACTCGGCCACCGCGGCGTCCGTTGTCAAAGTTTTTTTATTTCAATGTGTACCTGTTTTGTTAGCGTAATCTCATTACTTACATAACTAAGACATTATGAGGTCACTGCAGCACCGTATCTAAATTTATTATGTCTGACGGCCCATAATAAGAATGACTGACAAATCGTACGCTTGCTTGGGTATCCTTGGAGGTAAATATAAAGAATAATCGAGTAAGTCCAAGGTATTAAAGTCATTATTAAAGTCACCTACACCGTCACCATTTAAGCTTACAGCCTGGGCTCATGCCTGAAGGCATAGCTCTATAAATAGACAGTTTTTTAGACAGTCCCAGGCCTAAGTTCGTTTTCCTGTGTCAAATTAAGTAGATAATGTCGACTATATTTATACGGCTAATACTTGAAGGAACTATTCCGGGAAAGAGATCTCCAGGCCGTCCGCGACGCAAATGGCTGGACGATATCAAAAAGTGTACTGAGCTTAGCCATCGCCAGCCATAAGCTAGGTATATATTACATGGGATCGCAGAAAATGTTGTATACTGATCTCCAAACTTCAGTATGAAGATGGCACTAAATGATGATGATATACAGATATACAGGTCGGTCATGGCTACAATAGCTTTATTGATATGATAACCTGACCTGCCCCCCGACCGCCTGACCGATTGCTTTGGCTACGTGTATAGTTTATGACGTCATCTTGTCATTTCGTACCGCCTATGACAGCAATATCGAAAGCTATAGGCTATAGCTTCCGATATGTGCTTATACCTATTAGCTAGATGACAAGATGACGTCATAAAACTATACCCCTAGCCAAAGCAATCGGTTAGGCGGTCGGGCCCCTGGATAGCAGGAAGGTACTGTTTTTTTTCCTACAGTTCATAGCTTCGTGCCATTAGCACATTTAGCCAGTGTCAAAGTAATTTTTGTTACAATTAATACATAAATAAACAATATTTCCTTCCTGTATGATGATGATAAATGATAATAGAAATGGTAAGTGAGAAATGATATACCCCCCAACCTCTCGAGTATCTCAGAAAAGATGTGGGGCATTACTAAGTCCTCACGCGGACTGAAAAGTGACGTTGCGCTGTTTTGTTTCATTTGCCAACACTCATGCACGCGGTTAATAATCCACCATTATTTAACATTAATATTTGACATAACAGAAATTTTAGAAAATAAAACAAAACCGCAGACATGACTCTTCACTTTCCCGCCAAGAAGTCCCGGAACTAATCCCGATATTGGATTTTTTTTCAACAGTTTTACTTAAATACGAGTGCTTTTTTTTATGTGTAGTTTGATAATAATATGTCAAATTATATAGGGGTACCAAAATATAAAGGTACTTACTTATATTTTTCCCTAATGAAATAAAAAATAAGTATAAATAAAATCATCATTATCAACACAATTTCTGCCCGTGACAACTATTTTACTATAATATGTAAAATTAAAATTCTTTAACATGCCAACAACATTTTTTTTTTGTTAAAAAATGCCTATTTATTTAAATCGTTTAGGGTGTCAACCTTTATTTTGTAATAAGGTATATGTATTTTATATATGCATATAAAAGTATATTAATAATACAAATTATTAAATTATTTTATCAATTATATAGTATATATTTAACTATGACTTGCTCGTTAAAGGCTAATGATAAAAATATTGAAGCAATTCTGCGCTCACGCGCTTAGTAATTCCAGACTATTATACGGACCATTAGCTTTTACGATTTGTTGATTTATGCATTCTCATTTTAATGTATCAGTACTGTTGCAACGCTTATTTATTTTAGTCTAGTATTGGAATCTTTTGAAACTGGGCATCGTCTTGTGAGCGAACGGTGTTTCTTAATGCTGCATATTATGTTATAAACTCTGGGATACATTAGTTTTACTTATATTGATATGAATTATGACGCTTAGACATTTGAGATGTTGCGATGCGTTTGTTAGCTTGTTGGATACCTATACATTAGTATTGTGTTTTGAGCCGTTGGGTTGTATTATTATGTCTCACAAACATATAGGTACATATAGAGACAGATGTGGAGATAAGATAGCCAGTGCCTTACTAGTGGAGGATTCCGGGTGAAGTGCGCTTCCACCAAATGGCCTTATCAACACTTAACATCAGGTGAGATCAAGGCGTAAAATATAAGATAACACTATTTTTAAAAATATTGTTTTTGACTGATTCATTGAATAATTATTTACAACAAATAAAAAGATACAATTTGGTTGAAACAGGTTTAAAGCGTTTTTAAGAGTCACTTATAATATATTTTTCGCTTTAAGGCGACAAGACTGACAAATTGTATTTTTTTATTTGTTGGCAACTATTCAGTGTTGCAATGGTGTTAACTATATCTATCTATAATTCGAAGAATTGTTTTTATGAGTATTAGTAACCAACCAACCAACCAACCAACCAACCAACCAACCATCCAACGCCTTGTAGCACAGAGGAGTGCTTGATGTTTTATTGGGGCACCCATCTGGTGAGTAGGCATTCGGAAAATTTGCTTAACTTTTAAGTTTTTCCTTTTTTTTTTGTTTTGATCTTACGGTATGCACTTTGCCTTCATCGCACCTGATTTTAAGTGATAATAAGGCCGAAGGTGGAAGCTCACTTCACCCGCAATCCTCCAATCCACAAACATGTGCACTGGGAATCGAACCCGGGACCTCTTTGTCTTAACCACATGCAAATCATTGCGCCATCGAGCTCCTCCATCACAGACTTCCTTCAACCTTTTCAATATAGTACTTGATAATCCACTTTAATATGGAAAACCTTAAGGCCTTTGCTGAAAAATCTGGTAAATTTGTCTGGTGGTTAGACTCTGCCTGGAAACCGACTTGAGTGTTCCTTACACCCTACCTACTTCTGTCACCCAGCAGCATATATTGCTGCATTCTAGTTCAACGGGTTGAACCCGGTGGGGAGGAGCTCGATGGCGCAGTGGTCAACGCGACCGGTCAGCGATCGCTGAGGTTAAGCAACTTTCACAAATGCCGTTCAACGAAGGGTTGACCAAAAATATAACATCACGAGTTTCTCATTGCTTCGGAAGGTACATAAAGCCGTAGGCCCCGGCTGCATTAACAGTCATAACGAACCACCAATCTGCACTGGGCCCACGTGGTGGTGTATGGCCCGTTCTCTCGTGTCTTAGTACACACATACACATAAAAACTTTTTTAAACTTGTAGATGAGCAATGGTCACCGTAGCCGAAATCGATCAAGGGATTTTTTTACGGGTAATCACAGTGCCTTGATCACACCTGATGTTAAGTGATGATAAGGCCAATGATGGAAGCGCACTTCACCCGGGAACCTCAACTAGTGAGGCACTGGCTATCTTATCTCTAGCTGCCGGAACACAACAATGCTACAAACATTGATGTTATGGCGACATATTTAGATAAGATGGTGGTAACTAGCCAGACGGACAAACAAGCCCTACCACCAACCAAACCGAGTGTGTGTACATATATAAGTCAGAAGAGAACCTTCCGGGTCAGAGGAGAATCTAGTGGGGCACGGGGACGCGCACTAGTGCGCGATGCCGTTCCCTCTAGAAAACCTCCGAAGGTGATTCGTTTCACACGGCTTGACCTTTATGCTACCGGGAAGGCTGACGTAAGCACTGAATTCTTTCACTGCTTTTTGATTTTTTGACTGCTTTTAAGATGAATCTGCATAGCCGATCGGTTGCAATAACCGTTGGACAGATGGCACTCTGCCGCTAAAAACAAATCAAAAATCAAAAAGCATTGAAAAAATTCAGTGGTTACGTCAGCCTTCCCGGTAGCCTATTGGTCAGTGCAGCCGCTCGGATTGCGGAAGACCCAGGTTCGATTCCTGGCTGGTTCGGGTAGGCATTTAATGAGCTCATTATATGTCCCCACTGCTGGGGCACTAGCCTTTCCTATGGATGGATAGGGAGAACAGGCCAAAACTACCACGCGGGCCCAGTGCGGATTGCTGGTTGTTAACGACTACTAACGAAATGAAATGAAATGAAATGAAATATATTTATAAGAACACATTATAAACTTGTCTAAAACAAAACAAAATAAAATATTATTAAAACTGTGTTCTAAAAGGACTCCACTCAGCATTGTTGCAGTGGACAAAAACTTCAACGCTGATCTTCCGTGGAGACCCCAGTTTCGTGTCAGTGTGCGCGGCGGTCGCGCTGTATGCAACTGACACCGACGGCTTTAGATGCTTTCTAAAGCAAGGAGGAGCTCAGGATTTTTGATCACCCATCCGATGACCGGCTTTTGCGAAAGTTGCTTAACCTTAGTAATTGCAGAACAGCCGTGATAATCACTGTGCCATCGAGATCCTATTCCCCATCTTCTCATCTACTACCCTCTGACCCCTATTATTAATAATTAAAAAAAAAAGTATATGTATGCATCTAAAGATGAAATAGATGTTGTAGTACGGCTATTTTTTCTTTCTTTCTTTTAGTTGATGGCTTCGTGCGATTAGCACATTTAGCCAGTGTCAAAGTAATTTTTCTTACAAGTAATACATAAATATAGAATACTTCCTTCCAGTCAGTATGATGATGAATGATGATGAATGATAATAAAAATGAGAAGTGAGAAATGATATACCCCCAACCCCTCGAGTATCTCAGTAAAGATGTGGGGCTTTAGTAATTCCTCGGGGCGGACTTCTTGAGAGAATTTGAAAAATAGTAGTTGCACTATTTTGTTTCATTTCCCAACACTCATGCACACTTACGAACACTTAACGGTTAATAATCCACCATTATTTCACATTAATATTCGCCATAACACAAATTTTTGAAAATAAAACAAAACCGCAGACATGACTCTTCACTTTCCCGCCAAGAAGTCCTACGGCTATTTTTATTTAAAATAAATCTGTTTTTTTTTTTGTAATTTACTGTAGTGTAAAAGTTCTTGTTTTTATATTCGTCAATTGAGCGTAAACATTTTCGAAAATTGTTTCAATGTATGGTAGTAATATCAGTGTAGGTATTTTGTAAGAATTGCCTCGTTCAAATAATAATATGAATTAAAAAATGTACAGCTTGTGATAACAAAACCTAAGGTATTAACAAACAGACGCTCCCAATTATTCTGAATTACACGTTGCTTTCGTAACCGGTCGTTTTATTTCAATGAGAGTACAGCTAAGTTCAATAGTTCTTGGGGGATCCGATCCGTCATTAGCGTCGCTGTGATATCAGTAATTTACACGGCGCAGTACCTTAATGTGTTACGCCTCCTTTGTCTGACCGCCTTTATTGATTCGACACGTACGTTGGATCGATCGCGAATGCTAAGCGACACTCACAATGGTTTGCTTTTGGATGGGTGACAAAACATTTTGTTGAGTGTTTTATGCCTTGTATAAAGACTTCTGTGGATTCCTGTTAACAAGCTACTTGTGGGTCGACTAGGTGAGGGTGGAATAGTGTTCTGCCACACTAAAGCTTCACTTCGTATCAGGCATCTGGACTCTGCTTCTGTTTGTCCTTTTGACCGTCACAGCATAAGTGCGTCGCCATGTTCTGTACGCCAAGTATTTAATTCAAAGTAAAAACTTGCAACAGGAATAGGGATTCCAAAACTTCCAAATAACTTTATTTTGTGTTTTTGTAAACTATAAGTGATGTCGATGATTGCTATTGCAGGGCACGCTATCGCTTGTCGATTATAGCCGTCTGCGGTAGTCAAAAAGTTAACATCCGGCAGAGCAGAGTCATTGAAATGGTCTGCCAGCTCATGTTTCCCCTCGAGGCGTGAAGAGACACCTTATGGGACGGCAGAGTGAGAGTAACCGATGCTGCGTTGTTTTCACGCTGCACCAGTTCTGTTGTCGTCGCATCTGGACTCCATATTCACTTAACATCAGGTGAAATGGAGTCATTTGCCGTGGCTAATGTATAAAAAACATATAAATAACGTGTAAAAAAAAATGTTGTAAAAATGAAAAGGTACAAAGTTTATCCTATCTAAATCATAATTGCGTTTTTCTAAGACATAATTATTAACTTTAATTTGTCATGCTATTGTTAATTAAATATTTCTATTAGTGAAGCCATGTGCGTCAGGCGCGCATAAGCAAGCAGCACTGATCATAAAATGTAAGTACACCGAGGTTACTGAACCACTAGGGCTGTGGCTTCTTTGTTTTGGTGTGACGTCACAATAGAAATATTTAATATTTATAAAAATACAGTGAAAAAATTAAACGCCCACCCGACCAAGCCAGAAATTAGCTTCACTTCAATTTATCTTCAGCGCAGCAATTAGCACTTGAAAATAAAAAGTAAAATTTAGAAATATTTAATTAGAAATAGCTTAACAAATTTAAGTTTGTAATCTTTGACGACCTCGAGCGGAGTGGCTTGCACGCCGGACTTTGAGCAGCGCTAACTCTGAGTTCCCGGGTTCGATTCTCGGTCGGGTCAATGTCGAAAACGAACTTTTCGATATTGTGTAGCGTCTGGGTGGTTGTGGTACCGTTTCTAATTTCCATGAAATGAGTGCTTTAGCTTACCTTGGGGTCAGAACAATGTATGTGATGTTGTCTCATATTTATATTTATTTATTTAATTATGTCTTAGTAAAGAGCTGCTTGATTAATAAAACTGAAATTTTCATGGCAGTCAGGGGAGACCTTATAAATAAGAAAGTATTCCGCAAAGCGGTCCCCCGACTGCGATGAAAATTTCAGTTTTATTAATCAAGCAGTTTTGATTTTTTATATATATAGTGAGTAAATGAATGACATTTCACTTTTAATACAGATAAATAAATGCATGTCATCTCGTTTTTTGCCTTTTAGTCCTTTTTTCCTTTTAGTTATGTTTGTCATGGCAGTCGTGTTTTTTTTTAAATTTTATTTTTCTACACCTTTCTGTTACACGTTGTATTGCTAACTCATCAAAAACTAAAACATACATCTTAGTACTTGAGTAGTAGGTATATTAGTTAAGGATGATGACATGGCCTGATTCAAGTCATCAGTTGTAATAGTCCAGCTAGGTGGTGCTGTCGATGAGGTCATCGTAGTATGCTATTAGAATGAACTAATGGTTTCATTGGAATCAGAGTGAAAGGTTAAAAGTTCGGTGCGCGCTCCAGGCGAAATGTGTTCTAAGGTAACTTCTCAAGTCTTGCCTTTTGGCTCGTTTAATTCGTAATATTTATTTTATACGAAACATGGTGAGCTTGTTCTCATTTGGACGATGTGATCATTAATCTTTTATTTCGTAATATAATTTTTGCAGGTCGCTTTTGTGATGGGTGACCGAAGGCCAAGCTAAATTGTGCTTCAAAATGCGTTGAGCTATTGAACCTTGCCAACTTTTTAGAATACCGATAACCACATTAACGTAGGTTAGTCAGGACTCATAGACGTTCGCCAGTGGCGAGCCTCTATGTTGACTTGAATGTTCGAGACAGTACAGCGGTGACTCCGGAGAGTAACACGCGTACTCCTATGGATAATGGGAGAAGGTGGGATGAGATCAAAGAGTTCTTCAATGCGTTGGTGGGTTATCCCCTTGTGCCACTGATCACGTGGGAAGGCCTAACCCCAGCAGTGGTACGTATAAAGGCTAATGATAATTTGTTAATATGACTTTCGTATGCCAGTAAAAACACAACGTCATATTATATATAAATATTTCGTCATGCATCACAATGATAGAGGCGTATTATTCCAAATCAATTACCATTACGTTGGTAAGCCCGCCACGGTGATGCTACCTACAAATAAGCACTCATCACGCACAGAGACCTTTCATAATCTTCCTATTCTCACGTTGCGGTGGACACTCGGGTGGAAATTACATCGAGCATTTGGAAGCAGAATATTAGCGCTTCGCTGCACTGTAGCTTCTGAGAAGAAGCCTTATCGGCCGGCGACGATGCACTTGACGTACTTGTTTGTTATTATTTTTTGTTTAATGTAAAATTTGCTTGTGACAATATGTGTATGTTGACAGTTTTTTGTGTGTTACGTGTTTCTTTTATGTTTTCTCCTTTTTTATGTTTATTAATGTATTTATTTGTGGTCGTGTGTTATCTCAATAAATGCTTTTTTTCCATTTTTTCTTTATTTCTCTTCCTTATTTTTTTATTCTATTATTATTTTCTGACTACTAAAATCAAAATGGTCACTAAAATAATATATAAAATATGTAATGCAAGTAAATATTTTATTTCTTGGTGAGTGTTTGTAAAAACAATACCAGTCCAGATACTGGACAAGGCAGCAACGGTCCTTCATGAAGTCTATATCACACAATATAGCACATAATTGTTATTAAAATATATGCGTTTTTTATTAGGTATTACAAAAAGTATTAGGAACAAAAATATTGGCACCTACAAATAAAATCTTAGTTCAACAGAATATACCCCCGTCTGTGCTCCATGAACAAACTATAGGTAATTATTAACTAAATAACTTAATGGGCAGAATTGAATTGCATTAAATCTGCGCAGTTAAAATTTGGCATTGTGTCATTTTTTTAATAATTATTAAGTGCCATGTCTTCACTAACGTTACTGTCAAGATAAGTATCTATCTCAGAACGAAATTAGCTTGAAGTTGGTAGATCTGAGTTTAAATGCATTTTGTATTTCAGAATTTAAATTATTGAGACTTTTAGATTAATATCTTCTCAACCAAGTCGCTTTTGTCTTCTGTTCTTTTTGTATATGAACACTGGCTCTTGCAATCTGTCTCCCGTTATCCTGACCTCGATTCTACAGATTTTGATATTTGTACTATGGAGAAAGTGTCAAAATCAGCTGTGGCACTATTGTGGACGTTTATAATCGAATTCAAAAAATAAAGTTGTCTGTTTATTTATATTTAGATGTAACTCAATATCACGCATACCTTAATATGTTCTGTGCATTTTTGCTAACAGCGTATTGTGATCTCCCTATATAACTTAAAATTGTATGGTCATTTTTTATTATTTATTAATTAACTAGGTATAAGAAGGTACCACCAGTGATACATTTATAGTCTACTATTATTTCCATGACAATCTTCACTCTCCACTTATATACTAAATATAGCATATCATTGAAACCACAATCTTGTATGTGGGCGTAGGTTATTATAAGTCATCCGTTATTATTTAATTAGATTACACCATTACCTATCGGCGTGCCTCGTAAATATATAGAGATTTATTGATTCAATTAAAGAAGGCTACTTAAAATGGCACACATCCCAAATGTACCATATTTCATACAAATTAGTCGGACATTGAAGTTGAGAACCGCGCGCGGCCTTGACAGAGGTCGCGAGCGTAGTTACGTGGGCATCGCCGCAAGCGCAGATTAATATGTAATTAGTGGACGAAGGCAATTTGGGTACAGTGCAGAGATTTTTTTTATTAAAAAGCTATTTCGGAAAGAGGTAAAACATCATACACAGACTACTTAGTACTATGGGTAACTTTTTTTTACTCAGGAAATCCTCCTTAAGGATAGCGGCAACCAGGGAGACAGCGCGGTAATGTGGCGGCTCTCCCGTTGCTCTATACAGGGAAAGCTTTTGCCCTGGGGCTAAAGCAAGCTGGAGGAGCTCGATGGCGTTTCAGAAGGCACGTAGCCGTTGGTCCCGGCTGCTTTAGCAATCGTCAACAACCACCAATCCGCTCTGGGCCCGCGTGGTAGTTTATGGCCCGTTCTCCCTATCTATTCATAGGGAAGTCTCATGCCCCCGTAGTGGGACATAAAATGAGCTAGTTATGCGTGTTATGTTTTATGTAAAGCTAGCACGGCGAGAGGGAGGTGCAATGTGGGGACCTGGAGACACTTGAAAGGAAACGAGTGTAGTCTTTGTGAAGTGACTCATAAACTACACAGGGGTTGGTTTAGAGGGAAGGATTGGTCGCGACTCCCCTACTAAATCCTGGGGGAATCGCAAGCAACTAAGGGAAACGTGGGGTCTAGTGACAAAAACTAAAAAGTCATACCTTTTTATACCCGACGTTTCGACGTTTTGATAAGCTCGTAAAAACAAGTGAGCTCATAAAACTATATGTGCCATAGTTCGCGATGATCGATGGATGCTATGCGTTATAATTGTTCATCGTTTAAACACCATTCTGTGTAACACGTTACGAATAGTGAACTATTTAGTTAGAAGGGCAATTTGTCTAAGTTCACTTTATCTATATGAAATATTGAGACAAACGCCTTTTGTGAGTTTATGATAGATGAACGGTCCGTGAACCACCACGCGGGCCCAGTGCGGATTGGTGGTTGTTAACGACTGCTAATGCAGCCGGGACCAACGGCTTTATGTGCCTTCCGAAGCTCGAGATGATAAACTTTTGGTCACCCATCCGATGACCGGCCTTTGCGAAAGTTGCTTAACTTCAGCACTCGCAGACCGGGCGCGTTAACCACTGCGCCAACGAGCTCCTCAAAGGCTATAACGGCTATATATTATTCCGCTCGCTTTCTATATAAGCAATTTGTGGGAGTGATTTCGTGAAATGGGACGGATGTATGTGTAACAGTGTAACAGGAAGTCAGGGAAGCGCGAAAGCGTGCGCCATTTTGTAAATTTAAAATCGATATTATGAACATGACATATTATTATTATATGTGACATATTGTGTCATTTGACTATCAAAGGTCATTTTGATATGTCAAATATCTTCTAATGAGTATTTACTGCATTTATTGTATAGTTATAAATTGATGTAATACCTGACCTATTTTTTTTCAGAATATAATGTAAAAATTGCTTAATACTAAGGTGAGATGTCAAATGTTACACATCATATGCGACTACTGTAAGGCTCACTCGTTTTTTTTTTAATATTTGTATTCAAAATACTTTATGTAGTGTTACAAGATAAAATTTTACTAAAAAAAATGATGATCGCCAATCTTCTGCAGGGAACGGCACCATAAGAAGAAGAAGATAGCGTCACTTAGCGTCTTCTACCGCTTATATCACGGCCAGTGCTCTGAGAAACTCTTTGACCTTATCCCACATTCTCCCTTCCATAGGAGTACGCGTGCTGCTCTCCGGAGTCACCGCTGTACTGTCTCAAACATTCTATTTCGTGAAAAAATTGGTGACTCGTTTTTTTGTCGTACTTCCAAAAGATGGAGTAGTCTACCAGCACACGTTTTCCCTCCTTCCTATGACATGGGGTCCTTAAAACGAGGCGTGAAGAGGCACCTTGTGGGCCGGCAGGGTGAGGGTGACTGATGCTGCGTTGTTCTCACACTGCACCAGTTGTCCTTGCGTCTGGACTCCGTTTCCACTTAACATCAGGTGGAGTGGAATCACAGCAAAAAAAAGTGCATGTTTAGTGATGGTGAATGTGTAGTGGCATTTTGAGGATCGGGCAGGAACTGGATATTGCATACCTTACTTAGGCAGTTGTCTCACCGCTTACGAGGAAGCGACTAACAATCGACTTACAAAATAAAAAAATTAAAAACTACAGTAGATGTAGATTACGTGTCATTAAAAGAGATACAAGTTAATAGATGATTGTTGATCATTCACACTGCTGCCGGCGTGAACTCTCTTCACTATGTTGACACTAGGATACCACGACAAAAGCTATCGAAGATAAAACTCGCTGAGCGATGTTCGCTTTGGCCGTCAGATCACTAGTCGAGAGACTCGCATGGAACCTTTGTTCAGTAATGTACTAGATAAATTATTCAAAACAAAAATGCTTCTCGAAAATGGCCCTGTTTGCTCATACCTGTATAGGTTGAGCGAACATCGGAGTGACATCGGAATGTTTAGACAGTACAATTACACGGATTATACGCTAGTCAATAATAAATAGGCAAAAACAAGTCGATTAAATATTGTAGCGTCGTAGCGACGTAAAACAAAATGTCAGTCGTAACTTCAAATCACAAAGGGAGCACTTACGAACAATTTCATTCATCTAGAAACTAATATTGTGTAACTAACATTTCACACAGTAATATGTGTTTGTGTTAAACATGAAAATTAATTAACGAGGCATTTCATTAATTTGGAGAATGCTTACTAACAAAAAGGGCGTGCGCAATAATACTTATGAACAGTAAAAAACAGTACGTCGCAACGAAATTTGCGTAAAACATAAACGACATGTAACATATTTATAAAGGCATAACCTGAATGTAGTTTGTTAAGAGACGGTTACAAAATCAATTGCAGAAATTCCAATAATAACTTAAGATCACACCTTTGGTAAACAGTGGAAACAAATGAAATCTAAACGTCAAATGTCAATAGAAAAAGAGTAGGAAGAAGTTTGCTTGTTGTTTTTAACGTTACTCAAGATAACGTTAACGTTTAAGTTAACGTTTATTAAGATTTTTTTTCACTTATAATCATAATTTACATTGTAATCAGCCTATAAGACATCCAATGCTGTAGGTCTGCTTTCCCACATAAATAGTAAAACATGGAGAGATCGAGCTAAACCCCCTCCCTCCTCCTCAAAATGCCAAAATGCCACTACTTTTGGTGGTCAAAGTTACTCGCGTTCGTAGGTTTACCCTTGAGACCCTACACTTGACCCCTGAGTGGTGCTAAATGAGTGGCACTGTCCGAGTGGTAGAACCACGCTGCGTTGCAGCACGAAATGGGCCGGCTCGCCTGGCGTAATACCACCCCCTCACAGAATATCGGCGTGAAACAATGGCACTCGTTGCTGTTGTGTTTCGTCCGGTGTGTGAAAGTACCGAAGACCCATCGCTCACCCCTCCCCCCTCCCAATTCCTACTCCCTCCTCGAGATCCAACTCCGTCCTTAAGGCCGGCGACGCATCTGCGATTACTTTGGTTTTGCGGGTGTCCATGGGCGGCGGTGATTACTTTCCATCAGGTGACCCGCCTGCTCGTTTGGCTTCTTTAAATATTAAAAAAGAAAAACTAAACATGCACACTCACATAAGCCGAAGACACCGTACTCGTAGAACAAGAGTACAAAATACCTGTTCACACGTGCTTTTAACCAGGTACAGGCCAACCACCCCCACGACTCGGTCATCCCAAGCCGAGGCCCTAGCCATTAGAGGCGTCCTCGGGTTGTTCTTCCCCCGATTCCGTCTGAACCAATCGGAGAGGCAAGGAACGGAGATACTCTTGCGTAATGCCGTTTCCACTAGAAACCCACTGACGGTGTTTCGACCACGGCTTGAGGAACCCTTTAAGTTTATCGCCGCCCCCAAACAAGTTTAGTAACGCAGTAAAGGGCGTATAAGGCGAGAAAAGAAGGGGCCACAATGCGAGTTGGTGGGTTTAGCAACTGCTATCCTACGTCAACGTCAGGGACTAACGGATAAAAGTGCGTTTCGAAGCAAAGTGAAGCTCAAGATGTTTTGGTCACCCATCCGGTGACCCGGCACTGCGAAAGTTGCTTAACTTATAAGATTGCAACTAAACGAAGAAACTGCTACTTTATAGCTCATAAAAAAAATAACACCCTATAAAAATAATGCCCTAAAGCATGAATGAGCAAACTGGTATATAACGAACAGATCTTAAACCATAAATATCTATAAATTTGTTAGAACCTATTTTATTATCTAATACTTAAGTTGTCTTAAAACGTATACACATAATAGCTAGATCTAAACAAAGTAACCGCCTATATGGTCTAGTGGTTAAGACCACCGGTCTCAAACCCAGCGGTCCTAGGTTCGATTTCCAGCGAAAGGTCATGGTCATATTCGTGTACTCGGTTTGGTTGGTGGTTCCACCATCTTATCCTCACTTAACATCAGGCCATGTGAGAAGTCAGTCCAGGACGACGGCCAAGTGCTTACCCGTAAGGAAAAGAAAAAAAAAATGTCCTCTATCTTTAAAAACAATGTAATTCCAAAAAAATAAACAATACTTTCAATTTTTAACTGACATCTTTAAATCATCAAGCAATTTTCATAGAAAGCTCCATTATTCATTATCTCATTATTTATCTCTAAAATTAAACGATTGGTGACTTTATTATTTTAATTATTATTACTGGTAGGTACTATTCCTTAAACCCTTGTCCTTAAAAAACGAACAACTGAAGGCTTTCTTATTCGATTTTTTTTAACCTGCCATCTTCAAACAATCAAGCAATTCAAAATACAAAGTATCTTTTATACTTAAAAAAACAATTGCACCTCTTCTTTTGAATTAACTTTTTAAAAATATCTAATTATTTGTACGATCAAACAATTCATAGACATATTCATCATCCTTACAAAAAGAAAATTGAAGATTTCCTTTCTTGATTTAACTTTTTAAACTTGACAACTCCTTGAACGTTGGTTGTTCAATTATACGAATCTCCTTCTTTTCCTTAAAAAAGATTAAAAACACTCTTCCTTAGTAAATTTTTAAACTTGATATTTAAATTAAGAACACCAGCAAGGAGTACGGATATGCCAACAGAAAAAAAAGACTATCCATCTAGGAAGAGCAGCGAGTAAGGTGCGTTGCATCGCTGTGACCATGATACAATTTTCAGTGAACCACTTGAGACACGCACGCCAGTATAAAACGCGCGCATCTTCTCCCATCGTCACAGTTCACCGGCCGCCTGCCAATACTACACCACCGTTACAAACCTTATTTTAAAAATTAAAAAATGAAATTGGTGAGTCAGGGGGTACAAGTCCTTGTTGGTTTGGACCTTTTTGGTTTGAGTATTTTTTGCTAAAAGTAACATTTTTTTTTCACTTTTACCTTAGGGAAGAAAGATCTAGATAATATTTCATAATAACAAGCCTTTGACTATTTAGAAAAATTAAAAATTAAAAACATAGTTTTACAAAAAAGATATCAAAAAATGTAACTTTTAAAGTCCCCTTAGCCTAAAAGAGCTTTTGCGAATAAAATTTTCAATGAAAAGCTTAAATTTCTTTTGCTTATCATAAGTATTTTTTAAAACTTACAATTCATAATATCTTTGTAAAAATAAGTAATGATCACTTTCAATATACCCATATATTAAAAATACTTCGATGAATCATAGACCATTCATCACGTTTATTGGAAATCGAATAAAAAACCGCATCATTTCAACGCAGCAATGTTAGATTAACGGAACTTAATGTTCCTTCACAATAATTGAATTTATTTAGTATGGTAATTACAAGTAAATAATAATAGAATTCACAATAATATAATAACCTAAAGTAACTAAAACTATTATGAAACTAAAATATGGCGTCAAAAAATTCCTCCGCGTCGCTGTCGACTGGTAACCCAAGAGACTGGCGGCATTGCCACGTTGTATGGCAATGCTTCACAATAATATTTTCTGCTTTTATCGTTTATTATAACATTTTTGTGATTTTTCACAATAACATGAAAGTTCAACACGATTCTAACCTTTGCAATATTTCGTGAAACAAATACATACAAATTTTGCTTATTTTGTTTTCACGTAATGCTTTCAATTTTTCACTAGTTTTTTTAAACATACTCTGCCTACACTACCTACTCGAACTTCACATCTCTTTTAATTTTGAATAAAAAAAGTCCTTTCAAACAGATGTTTTCATTGACAAGTGAGTTTAAACTATGTTATTTAAAAAACATAATAATTTGCGGGTTAAGCAACGCCACATAAAAATATTCAAATTTCGAACTTGAACTTGTGTCTGACAGAGAAAATTGTCTCTGCTAATTATGCAAAATCGAGTTTTATCTGTGACTGAATATTCGACACTAGTTCATAATACTGTTTGCTTTCAGCTCGTGGTCGCCGCCATTCTCGGTGTCTGCTTAGCAGACCGGCTCGACAACAAATACCTCCCCCCCAGAGGTAACCAAGGAGCCGGTTACAGCGGCCCTGGCTTCGGTCAAGCTCCTTCTGGATTCGGGCAAGGAGGCCAGGGAGGCGCCGGTTTCGGCCCAGGAGGCGCCGGTTTCGGTCAAAAGGCCGGTGGGTTCGGCCAATCGGCTGGATTCGGTCAAGGCGGTTTCGGCGGTGCCCCTAGCAACTCTTATGGAGCTCCTGGTGGACGCGCCGGCGCATCAGCTGACGCGTCAGCTCAAATCCTCAGGTTGAACAACGAAGTCACTGCTGAGGGATTCTCTTATGACTTTGAAACGTCCAACGGAATCAGGGCTGATGCCTCAGGAGTTGCTACCAATGGTGTGCAGTCTCAAGGCAGCTTTGCGTACAAGGGTGACGATGGTCAAGACTACAGCATCACCTACACTGCTGATGAGAACGGATACCAACCCCAGGGCGCTCACCTCCCCACTCCTCCTCCGATCCCAGAAGCCATCTTGAAGTCCCTGGAGCAGAACGCCCGTGATGAAGCCGCTGGTATTGTTGATGATGGTGAGTGAACTTTTCTTTATAACTTCTATAAAAAAAAAAATTTGCCTTTGTATTTTAGGTATTGCCAGAGTTGTCTAATTCTGGCTTTGGGCTTAAATTATCAACATAAGCAAAGAAAAATCTGGATGACTTACTTTATAAGTCATCGTGGTTGTGGCTGTGTGATAAAATAAATAAAAAAATATAAACAAAGGGCTCAAGCTACTACAACTACAATATACAGCTACAATTAAAGTCACTTTTCAAGAATCGTCAAGTCGGATTTTAGATATAGTTAGACATAACATCAAATAAAAGATTAATTTAAGAGTAGTCAAACAGTTTCGGCTGCCACAAATCATCTTAATTAGATATTTTAAGCTATATGGTCAAAAAAACAATGTTAGTTCCCTACGAGCTTGCTGCTAATGTTCGCGAGCAAAAAGCATGCAAATGGTTCAGTCACACCCCACAGTCATTTGGGTCCTGGCTCTAATTATGATTAAGCAACGAATTAACCTTGCCACGACTTTTGTCAGTAATCTATTATTTTTAGGGTGTCCACAAATAGTGAACAGGGTATTATAAAACAAATGTAGTGTATAAAAAAATATTTGGTTAGCGTGAATTCCATTTAGTAACCAATTTAATATTTACGAAACAACCAACAATTTAATAATTTAATAGAACAGTTAGTGATACTAGTAGTTATATCTAGTACAACCACGACTGGTCTTAAATTTTACACTTTTGTTTTGCACAATAAGAAAGAGAAAAATAAAAAACCATTTGTTTACTTTTTGTCTTTACCTTATAGTAGTCATTTTACACAACAAAGGAAAAACGTAAAGCGGAAAAGTATTACAAAACACAAATGCCTAATTGCTTGGTCCTTCCAAGCGCATACATCGTAACCAATCTTATAAATTAAATTCAGTCTACCTGTTCGCTCATGAGTTACAAAATGGCGTGTGACCCTGTCTAGACGCGAAACTCTCCCGTCACGGTAGCCCAGTTCAAGTCAAGGGATTAAACTGACCTGACGGACTGATATCAAGACAGCCCTGTTGTAAGCACATGATAAAGTTAACGAACAGTCCTAAAGTTAACGAAAGATGAAACAAAAAAAAATAGATATTTGTTACGCTTTTCCTAAATTACTCGTTAAAAGTGATTAAATAAGACAGAAAAACACAGATTATAAACGAACAACTAAGTAGCAATTAAGAAATATAAGAAAGAAATGACATTAGACGGAAAAATCAAAAAGCTTTGATTTGCCGTTTCGCTTCATTTTCTATGATTTGTGTTTTGTCTGATGTTTTTAAGTAATAACGGTGACTCGTTGTGTCCAGTGAATATGCATTATTAAAATAAATAAAACAGTGGAACGTCGCATTTCAAATTCTCCCAAGAAGTCAGCAGAAGGTGAATAGGACAGGATAAAAGGATACGAAACAGGGCCTAGCAGTGTCGTTTCAATATATCATCACCTAAGTAAAATATCAGCTTCATAAATTCTGAACTAATTGTACAAGAACATCGTGGCACTAATTAAAAAGGACAAAAAAAAAGAAAACAATAGAAACTAACAAGTTTTTAGCAGTGCTGATTTAATAAAATATCACATAGAATAAAAAGGTGGCATAGAATATTTTGTAAGGTGCATTATTAGCTCATCGAAGCTAGCTCTAAGCTGCATCGTGAGTGCCGCGTAAGGCGTGCCGCAAATGGATTGAGATCGTGCTGTTGGATTAGCGCTCACCTGTGAAATTAGATGGCTTAAAACTTTCATTTATTTGTAATATTGGGGTTTTATATTTAATTCGCGCTCTTAATAACGCCTTGGTGGCCGAGTGGCGAAGCGCTCGGTCCTATACCCGTAGGTCCTGGGTTCAATTACTAGGCATGTCTGGCAAAATGTGTTTCGGATTTTTCGATGCATACCTAGCCCGGGTGGTTTGCGATCACCAACTTACCAAACTAGTTGCTGAGACACGATTGTGGACGTTTTAAATAGCAGAATAGAAGCCCCAGTAGTATTGGCTCTTCTAACTCAAGAAAAAATTAAACGCCCACGGGTCGGGTGGGCGTTTAATTTTTTCAATGTATTTTATAAAATTTTATAAATATTTAATTTAGCTTCAGTGCAGCAATTAAGCACTTGAAAATAAAAAGTAAAAATTTACCAAAACTCCTGATCACCAAAACAGTTGTTGTAACTGACAAATATATAATAAAATAATGGTTACGCTAACACTAGAACACTTTCATTTAAACTTTAATGTACACCTGAATATTTGCCAGTGAAATGTCACAAACATTGATCAATAGATGCTACGCACCGGGCCCGCGTGGTGGTTTATGGCCCGTTCTCTCTATCCATCCATAGGGAAGGCTCGTGCCCCAGCAGTGGGGACATAATATGAGCTGGTGATGATGATGATAACATTCAGCTGTTACTTATAAGCTGGTGTCAATATATAGACAGAATAACTATCGTGTTTTTTTTGTTAATTATCATTAGCAAATGCTGGATTACTTAAACTCTATATATACATCAATGTTAATTATTGGTTGCTGCACACTTTTGACGGATTGTACATAGGAACGTTAATAATAGACCGTTAGTAATAAATAAAGCTGTTTTAACATCTCTGGTGCCTCGTTGAATTTATACGTATCTGCTTGACACTGGATTAAGTCTATATGTGGATAATTTCGTTAATGTTTAAGGGCATTATAGATTTCACTAACCTATAACGACATAACTATAAAAAAAATAGCAATGCTTTCTTTGCTTAAAGAAAATTTGGAAATTTATGTGTCGGTAGCTCAGACGGAGGTCATGTCGCCTGGAGTAAATCGTGGGTTCGGGTCCCATCTGTAATAAGTCGTCTTTTTTCAAGTGTTAATGTATATTATCAGTTCGGAGATTATTATAATAAAGCATTGTAACATGCAAGATTTTAAAAATTCGTAATTTGCTATAGCTATTCGTTTCTTTCTCTACATACAAATGTTTTAATCGAATATGTATTTTTTTTATCTGTTGCAACGATCGTAAGTTTATGTCAAGCTACTTTGAGCGTGGTCAGTATTCGAAATGATGCTTCGGAGAGCACATTGAGCAGCCGGTCAGTCAGTCAGTCCCGTTGCAGTCATAAAATCAAGTCATGTCAAAAACCTGGAGGATCATGAAAAACACTCAGACCAAAAGAGATCCTTATTGATCTCACGATATAAAAAACGCAGTTACTCAAATTTAAACTTTAAAAATAAATAAATAACGAGTTTTCACAACAAGTCGGCATTAGCGAACCCATTTGAAACAGCTCATCGCAAAATCGTATAGCCTCACACCACAGATCAATGGCGCATATAATTCATATTGAAAAGGTCACATCAAGTATGGTTACTGTAGCAGTTCTCGTGGTAGCTCTCTTAGAGTGAATGGACTGTACTTTTTAAATAGGAAATAATAGAGGAATGCCTTCTTAATTTTTTTATGTGATTATAGCATGTTCTGTCTTAAAGAACAGTTAAAACAAATATTTTATGCTTAACGTTAAATTTATGTTTCTTTGAAATATTACTAATTAGGCTTAATGCTCGCTGTTAGTTCGTGTTTTTATTATTTTTGAGTTTCCGATATTTCTATTGTTTTGTAATTTATTTAAGGTCTTAGGAAAGTTAGTTCTTCACATTTAAAATAAAACATTTTAGAAAACGTTTCAATTACAAAATTAATATATTTACAGTCTATTATGAAAAGTTTCAGATTGCATAAAATTATTTGGTCATTATTTATCAAAAATTTTATTTTTTATGTTTAAACTTTCCTTGATAGCATGTTTTATTAGAATAGAGCTTATTGCTTTAATTAATAACGAGGTTTGAAGTCTATAAGTGATACTGAAACATATAAATGTTTTTAAGGTCTCCGCTTTCCCACGATTCTTGGACCCTTTGTTCGGTGACAACACTTAGCCATTTTGTCCACGGTTTTATTACCACACGTCACTGGCCTTAGTGGCGTTAGATGCATACCACTTTTACATAACGGCATTGAGTGCAATGTGTGATCATGGTGTGTAAGTGAGATATGCTCAATATTGGTAGTTGCTAATGACTTTAAAAGAACTGACTGCAAAATGTAGATAATTAATAATAAAAAAAAACATTAACCTAACTGAAAATAATAACACAACTTCACAAAATGTTTTTATATTATTATGAAAATTATTGAGTTCAGGTATTAGTTATCTCGTATCTAGAGTTCGGTCGAGTAAAGACAAGTCCGCGCAGCAATAAATCGTGAATCATCCATCTTGAGAGCACTAATTTCTCGGTTGCACGCTATGAAAATGCTAATGACGCAGCCTGGGATGGGTGGCCCGCAATCTTGATATTAATGACCGGGTGTAATGCCTTCATCTAGGCAATCGCACTTACGACATGTGCGCTCAGCTTTACGGGTCGCAGGCTAGATCTGTTATAAGCACATTCCTTTTTTTTGACTTTTTCTATTTCTATATACTACTTTCAATAATTTATTTAATAAGCTCAGTTGTAGTTGTGTCTATTAGAACAGTCTCTTGTTTTGAGTTTTTCTTTTTTTACAACTTTGGTAGGTAGTTTGTTTTAATGATTTAAGGAGGATTCGTTTTTAAACCAAACTCTGTACGTCTTTAATGTCTTTTACTCTATTTGAAAATGGAACACCAGAGAGCTTATTTTTAAAGCGATTCTTATCACACCTCGTTGCTTTTTATGTCAATATTAAATTAAAAAAGAACACTCAAACGTCAAATGTCATACCTAACCGAAACAGTTTTTCTTTTTCAGTAAGCGATATTGCTCGCTTTTCCTTCCAGCCAGTGTTATTAGTTAGAAAATATTTGGTAACACTACACAAGTACACATACCATACTTATTTTATTAAAATAATATAGAGAGAGCGTGCAACTCCCCACATCATAATCAATTCTTGTGAAATTATCGCTGCCTGAGTTTGCGCTGTAAACGGGGTTAGCCCGATGACTGATGAAACCAGAATCGTCTGTGTAACACCGGATAAATTATATGTTACTTTGTTCATTTGATAACTAGCCGTGCCCGGGCTGAGTTTAGTGCGTAATTTATTGACAATAATGTTAGCAGAACTTGGGAAAATGTTTTGTTGTGACATTATCGTAATTTAAGATTTAAATACCTAGTATTTGCTTGAATCCAGTATACTGTCATAATAGTTAAGCCGTATACATCAGTAACTCTGTCGTTTGTACGGTGGTTTTTATTTTATTTTTGCTGAAGTATTGGCCTTTATCTAACCTGATGGTAAGTTCGTCACTTTCCGTTAGCATAGGTGAGGGCCGATTACCTGAAATCCACTATCTAAGGAACTTGCTATCTTATCTCTGACTATTGAAAAATATAATGCTACTATTTTTTGTGTGTTGTAACATATTGACAGCCTAAGATATGGTGGTAGCCAGACGTCAAAAAATTATCTATAACAACTAAATCGAGTACAATAAGTGCCACTTTTTGGGAATGGAACCCGGAACCTCTAAGTCAAAGAGTAATGCTCTGGGTATGTAACCATTAGACCGAAGTCTACGGTGACAGCTTACGATAAGACAGACCGATAATTAATGTCAGATTAGACAAACTTACAAAAAAAAAGTTCATGTCAGTTTAGAGTATCTCTGTTTCGTTTTGTTCTGTCATATAAACCTAATGTTTCTTTTAGAATCTATGAGTAATTTATTGTGCATCTACTGTTTGTTCATAGGTAATCTTTTAAGGAATCTCTCAATTAAAAAAATAATCTAAACACGAATCTAACAACGATTTTAAACGTTACACATTAGTTGAGTGTCACTCTAATTTAAATATCCATAAATTAACTTAACCTATTTAAAGAAAAGGTCTTATCGCTATAATAATAGAGTACATTATAGATAATCTTCTGCGTGCACCCACTGAGAAAATCGTGTGGGAAATGTGACACAAAAGATTGACAAACAATAATTTGACTTCGAGATCGTTTGTCTTGCAAATAAATCGTGGTATTTCATTGTTCTTGTAACATGTTTTCAATTGGATGTTTAACAGTCGTAACGTTCAATCTTTTTAGGAGCTTGTTGCTTAGCAATGTCATTACAAGTTAAGTACTTCAGTTAAAATAATTTGAGATCATCGGATGGGTGATCAAAATATCTCGAGATCCTCTATGGTTAAATCATACAGGTAGGCACTTCGCCTTCATTTGACCTGATGATAAGACTGAAGGTGGAAGCGCACTTCACCCGGAATCCTCCACAACTGAGGCACTGGCTATCTTATCTCTAGCTGCCGGAACACAACAATGCTACAAACATTGATGTTATGGCGACATATTTCGATAAGATGGTTGTAGCTAGCCAGGTGGGCAAACCACCACCAACCAAACCGAGTACACAAACATGTACTCCTCGTTGGGAAATGAACCCTCTGGACCCTTAGACCCAGGGTCTAAGCCGGTGGTCTTAAACCTAGAGCACAGGGGCGATTAAAAGGCTGTTAAAGTCCTAAACCGCCGCGTTCCACCCGCTATCCTGCTTCCGACCTGCTTCTCGTATGTCGAAGTCTTAACAAACATTTTCTTCCTGTATTTGAAATTAACCAACACTCATTAGCGCGTAGTTTTATATTGCTAACCATTGTTTTAAGCTTTGGTTATGCATAACAGGTGACTTGTTAACCAGCAGTTGTGACCTGCAGATCGTGATAGTTAATTATGCAGTTTATTTTTTTGTAATTAAGTTTGAAATCTTATTACAGAGGTATGTTTCAGAATAGGTGTAATGAAAGGTGGTTTTGTAACCCGGTTTGCTATTGTAAATGTATTGTCGATTACTTGAGACTTGATACTTAGTTTATGTAGGCCTTTTATTTTAAAGAAATAGAGATTTATATATTACCTACTATTAAAATTAATTTTATTGGAATGATAATAAATGAGATCATGCATTATGGTTGCAAGCACTCAAGTTAAGGGACTTGCTCAATGGTTTCGGCTCCTTTGTGCTTCGGAACGCACGTTTATCAATTTTTTTATTATTAAAACCCACAAAACTGCACTGGGTAAGCGTGGCGAGTTAAGACCCCAAAGTTCTAATATGGGAAGGCCTAAACCCAGAAGTGGGAACTTTATAGGCTAATGTAGTCGATGAAAAAGAAAAGTTTTTTGGTAATTCCTATTAAACTAACAAAAACTGAATTTTACATACAACACTAACTGCATTACTCAATCAGTCAAATCAATTAAGTTTTAATGACAATTAAGTCTCTTGCTGTCTCTTTTATATGTATAGTGTTAAATAGAGAAGGAAAGACATTTAATTGTTATTAAACTTAATTGACGTCTCTGAGTACGGCAGTAAAATAAAACCAAATATTATAACAAGAAATGAACGACTTTGAATATATTCGCAACGTACTTCTCGGTCGCGACCTTGTGTGCTTTCAGATGGGACCGTTAAGGTGGAGCCACGAAACAAGCGCTTTAACCTCTTTCTAACGAATGTATGTGTCATTTTGTTATTTTAAACGTAATTGATAACGATGATGTATCCAACTTAAAACTGTAGGTCCAAAATCTATTGCGTTCACTTTATTGATAAATCAAGATTTTTCTTGTGCGCATAAAATGTGTACCTACTTAAAATGATTCTATTTGCAGATACTAGAATATTGTTTAACTTTTTCGTTCAATATTTCAATATAAGGATTTCAATACACAAAAGAACAGTAGCAAATACATAAACAAATAAAGCTAAAAGCTTTTAAAATGCAAAATCAATTTAAATTAAATCTCAAAATGCGTCGTTAATAGTAACAAGGATTTAGGACAAACTAACAATTAGTTCCCAATTTTAACATTTCAAATATTGTAGGTAAATAATAATAATAATAATAATAAATAATGTATTTCTAAACCTTTGTTTACATAAAATCTCTATATTAAACTACACAAGGCTGTTTGTTTTATATTAATTCAAAAATAGCATTCTGCTATCTTAAAAAAATATATTCATCCATTCTCCTTTTCTTATGTTAAAGAGAGTAACCGAATCAAAATCGCGCTTTTCGCAGCTTAACCGCGAAACAAGCTAACAATACTTAAACGGTACGTGATTGCGATTGCGCGAGCGCTGCAATTGAATCGTCCGAGAATTGCCCGGTTCAACTATTATGATATTGTGTTTGGAACACGACGCCGCATTCCAAAGTTAAATGGCGCTAAAACGATTCGTTTTGACGCGTTTTCGTGAGATTTGCGTGTGGTATTGTTTTATTTTGTTTTACCATAATTTGTTCATAATTAAGTTCACGAAGGGTTTTATTTAGACAAGGTCCTTTTTTAATGTAACCAGCCTGTTTACAGTAAAGGTGAATTTAATTATAGTCCCAATTTTTTGATTAATATTCGGTCAACATAAAGTAATGAACCAAAAAATTATCGGTGAAACAGACCCGAGGTCTTGGTTACAGAATTATTTATTTACTTATAAAGGATCTATGAGTAATTCTAGCACATAGAAAATGTAAAAGGTTCCTCCATAAGGCGACATTTAAGCTTATAACAGTGTTAGTTAGCCCGACGGACCTAAATTAAACAGTAGCACCAACCAAATTAATTAAATCCGCATACCCAGACTAAGTCTGAGACCCGTGGTGGTGTTTGTTCAAAAAGTCGTATGTACTCACAGCATGTCATCCTTATAAGTGATTCTGCCGCTTTAGGTTAAAAGCTGACAACGGTATTTTTATGGTAATCCATCTGCCAACCTTCGCGGTTTTCACATTCTACTTGGTAGTTAGGAAGATCAATTAAAGGATCTAACTATTCTTGCTGTGGTCGTAAAAGCGACAGCTGAACATTAAAATTGAATTATGGTTGGATGTTCATTGAGTTAGCGAGTAAGAAACGTGATGTAGTCAATTTGTAAAGTTATTTAAAAATCTGTTATATTTCTAACCATTTTAAGGCAGCTGATATTAGTAATGATTACCATTGACCCTTCTAGAGGGCTAAGGAATTTGTCTGAAGACGATACGCATTTTTGGGTATTAACTGCCGTACTCAGAGACGTCAATTAAGTTTAATGACAATTAAATGTCTTTCCTTCTCTATTTAGCACTATACATAAGAAGGTGACAGCAAGAGAGTTAATTGTCATTAAAACTTAATTGACGTCTCTGAGTACGGCAGTAAGTGTCTTTCGGGCTTGTATCGTAATCACAGAATATTTTAGTTTTTTTAAACTTGTTTGACATTATTTTACCGTGGAAAAATGAGATAATCTTTCTTAAAATAAACACTAAAAACATACAAGGTTTTTTTTATTTTGTAAGAAATTAGGTTTTCATTTATTTTATTTCTTTCAACTCGTTTTCTGTGCATCTATTATAAACAGCCAGTACTCTACAAAAAGTTTTCATAGACACTGACTTAACAACTTTTTATCAGGCACATACCGAGGTGAGGGCGCTGGCGCCGGTGGCTACTCGGGAGCAGGCGGCTACTCCGGCGCGGGCGCTGGTGGCTACTCCGGTGCTGGTGCCAGCGGCTACCCCAGCGCGGGGTCCAACGGCTTCTCCGGCGCCGGCAACGGAGGATTTGGAGCCGCTGCTGGTGGTAACTCGTTCGGCGCCGGTCGCGTTGGTGGCAACGGCGCTTTCGGCCAGAAGTCTGGTGGTGGTGCGGCCTCCCGCCAATACCTGACCCCCAACGCTGGTCCCCGACCCGGCGCAGGCTCCGGCAACTTCAACTCCCAAACAGGCTACCGATACTAAACCAAATCTGAGGAATGATGATCGAGGGGAATATTGATTATTATTTTTGTTTCTTTATTAGAATTAGAACGTTTTATTTACTACGTTCTTGTGATACCAGAATATGGTTATAAGGTAAAACGGTTTTATATCATCAATCTGTAATTTATAAATTTCGTTTGTAACTTCCACTTAGGTAGTTTATTTATTAGAAACAAAAAAGTGAACTTAAAAATATTTCTTGAGTGTAAACTACTTTGTATTTCATAAAGGACTTCTTTGTGTTTTGATATTTATTGTTTTCCGATAATTAATTTATTATACATCCCTCTATCGTCATTTGTAGAACATACCATGCCCTTAACGATAAACGCTTCGAACTGATTATGTAACGATAATACACCTTACAATAATGATTGTGATTTACAATAAGTGAATAATAATGATTACTACCGCGGTGTTAATGATAAGTTTGTTTATACATATTCTTGTGTTATACTTATAGAATCTTTCCTATTTTGTTAATGTGATCTCAAATTGATTTCTTCATTTCTATCAAAGTGACAATATCATTCTTCTTGTTGACAAAATGTATAGAAACTTCGTTTTTTACAGCAATGCAAAGGACAGTAATAGTGCTAAGAGAAAATGTATAAAAAAAAAACTTTTGTACAATGACCTAGTAATAAGTTTTGTAAATATACATTCAAATGCATAACATATTTGTATTACTATTCTATTGATACATTATATACCTACATAATATAACTTTATTAATAGTGATTTTCGCTAAAATACATGTTACTCGGTAATCGAAATATATTGAATATGATTCTATATTCATCGTAGAACTCATCATATTCAATCATCATAATCCTATATTCTATTTTCTATTGTAATATTTGTTCATTACAAAAACACAATGTTGAAAAAATTTTCCACGAGCAGGATTTTTTCAACATTGTGTTTTTGTAATTTGTATCGCAACAAAATTTGCGTTAAAATTATATAAACAAAACAAAAACATTTTATATTTGTTCATTTACAAATCTAAAATCAAAATCTCAGAATAATAATAACTAATAACATTATAGCTTAAAAAATATATAATATATATTATTATATATATACATACTATCTAAAATATATTATTAAAAGGAGTCCCTTTAGGCAAGGTTCCGAAGACACTGGCAGCGTTCCCCCTTTGAATAGCTAGACTAATTCTTTGTCCGAGGTAGCTGCCAGCTCTTCGGTCTCCTGTGATGTAGACTAACCTTTTTATCATCATAATTATATTGCCATCTTCATACCTTCTGAAGTTTCGAGATCAGTATACCAAATTTTCTTTCATCCCTTATAGCTTGCTTATATTAAGAACTCAACATTTTGAAAATAAAACAAATCTGTAATCTTGACTGTTGCTTTTCCGGCAGGATGTCTATCAACCCATACAGTAGTGGGATTGCTAATACACGATAAAACTACATTATAAATGTTTGCTAACGCTCAATCGAGTGTAATTAATTTTTTAACATTCCGTTTTGAATGTCAGGAATGTGTTACTAGAATCGAGATCGTGATGCCGAAGCCTTACAAATTATAACAATTTGCTATTTGATAAATTGGTCTATTAGATAAGCAGCTCGAACATTTATTTCTAGTAATTTTACGAATGGACGTCAGTTATTATTTTAAGGACAGTTATATACAGATTATGAGTGACATCGATGTTGGAGTAATTATTTCCCAGAATATTTGTTTTTTACTTTGCTCTTTTTGAGCAGCTAGTAGCATTTAAAGGTATACATATACAAAGTACACTCATTGGTCTAGTAGTTAGACCACTGGCTTCAGACTCGGAAGTTCATAGTTCAATTACCAACTTTTAGTTTTATTGTAGGTCGATTTGCTTGGCGGTAGGGCTGGTTCTAAGCCCGCCTAGCCAGATACCACTGTCTTTATCAAGTCGCTATAGTAAAAATGTTTAGAAGCATTGTTGTGTTCCAGCAAATGATAGCCATCATCATCAATCATCATCATCAGCCGGTGCAGCATGTATTAGTTCACTGATGTATACACGCCTGCACATCAACCTATCCAAAACTGTCAAATTTCTTCAATACATTTTCAACCGTATACCTCCGAAGGTGATTCGTTTCACACGGCTTGAGGAACCCATTACGTTCCTCGCCGCCCCCAAACAAGCCCGGTGAAGCTGAAAATGCCGTCTGAGGCAATCAGCAATCTCTCACCAAAAAAAATAAAGTCCCAGTATTGAACCCCGTCTAAACGGCGGGACCGATTTGGATGAAATTTTCTGTGTGTGTTCAAGTGAATTCGAGAATTGTTTAGATTTACAATTGGACCCAGTTGGTGGCGCTGCTATTGGGGTCCATCATGGGATACGGGGCTTTATGGTCTGCGGATACGGGTGTTTTTAAGCGGACGAATGATTTGTTTGTTTTGTTGTCATGGAAACTGTCGAAGCGGTACGAAGTCCGCCGGTCAGCTAGTTTTATATATTATTTTACCTTGACGTATTGAATCCTTTACAGGTCACAGGGAGATCGACCGCTCATCAAGACCGTCAGTTATGATTAAAAACCTTCATACATAAATTATAAGTAATACTATTCGAATAATCTATAACGTTGGAGTTGTTAATTACCGTCTGATTAGCAACGTAGACATAGTTTGGTAGCGGTTCGAATGTAATTGCGATATATTATTAGTAAGTATGACAAAACCGATCGTTGTGGAGATCCTTGGGGGAGGCCTTTGTAGAGCAGTCACTAGACCACAGAGGCGGTTAGGAGTTAGTAGTCAAATTGTGAATATTGTTGAAAATATTATAGTTCATAGTGTTTTGAAATTAAAAACTATTAATTTCGAGATCATCGCTAACATTCGAAAATCGCTGGGGGCGACAGCTCTTCAATTGAAATGTCTGGGTAGCTACAGGACAGCTTGTATCATGGTCTCTACTCGAACCTACGATCTTTGAGGATGTAGTCTGTTTGTTGGTGCAGCGTTTTGCGCGTTCGGTTAACTTGCAATTTAAATGATAACCAAAAAATACAGACCGTACAATATACAATCATCGTCATCATCATCCTCTACTAGCCCACAGCTGGACATAGGTATCTCCAAATGCATGCAACTGAGCACAACTACTAGGTATTGTATTTACTTAATGATAAAAGTATAAAATTACAAATAATTAAATATTTATAAAATACAGTAATAAAATTAAATGCCTACCCGACCCAGCTAGGAATCGAACCTGGGTCTTCCGCAATCCGGGCGGCTGCACTGACCGTTATGCTACCGGTAAGGCTGACGTAAGCACAGATTTTTTCACTGCTTTGATTTTTTTAATGCTTTTAGCGACAGCAGTGCTGTGATTGCGAATGACCCAGGTTCGATTCCTAGCTGGGTCAGGTAGGCATTTAATTTTTTCACTGTATTTTATAAATATTTAAATATTTGTAATTTCATACTGCGTTGCGTTTATTTTACATATTACTTTCTTCTGACATTTGAACTCTGGAGGGTCTGTTTCTTTGTAAACACGGACTAAACAAAGGGTTTGAATGGTACGAATAAAATAACCACGAAATATGTAAGTAAATCCGTATATTATTTACATACCGTATTTTATATATTTACATTGTTTCATTAAGTAAAATTTAAACACTGAAAAAAGACGACAACCTCAGGCGGGAATCGAACCACGCACCTTCCGCATTCCGGGCGGCTGCCTTATTGTTTCATTATTAAAAAAACTAAGCTAGTATCCTAATATTAAAAAAACTATTTAAATACGGCTAGCGTGTTAGAATATAATTACTCATAATAAATCACGTTAGGTGTGTAAAGACTAAAACACATAGCAAGAACGAATAGCCTGCGAAACATCGAGCGGACAAGATAATGAGAAAATTAAGAAACGCCTCGCTTAACCTTTTCTCTGGCCAACCATTTTGAACGAGCAGTCAATTTCTTGCCACAATTTATGGTTACTTAAACCATTTGAACTATACTCATACTATAATGTCGTCCATCAATTTCACACTACATTGTAAATGACAGGTTGCGTTCACAAATATATAATGGCAGCTGATAAAAAATACAGGTCGATTGAATCATGCGCATGCCTTATAGAGAAGATGATAGTATATCCCTTATATGCGGTATCTAAGGTTATCGGCTTGATTTTGTTTTTTTACTGCTCATCTCATTTTAGGAGATCGGTGGCGCAGTGACACGCTCAGTCTACGATTGTTAAAGTTAAGCAACTTTTACAAAGTCCGGTCATCGGATGGGTGACCCAAAATATACCTAACATTTTGAGCTCCTCCATGCTTCGGAAGAATCGTTAAGCCGTTGTTACCGGCTGCATTCGCAGTCGTTAACAACCACCGCCCCACCTCGGGTAAGTTTTACTTGTTAGGGTTACTAACCTCGGGTTTGTTATAAATATAAAATAAAATATAAAAATAAATAATATGTTTATTTTCTGTAACAATATTTTGTTTTACGTTCTTTAGGAGCCTGTTCCAGTAGATACCGCTCTTCCATAGCAATGGCTATCGTATTTAATAATTATATTTATTACATTTTATACATACATTTTATTTCATAAAAAATAGTAATTAAAATTAAAATTAGTCGTTATGTGTGCGGTTCTGTCTTTACGTGCGCGTGTGTATATATATGAGTTTGTGTGTGTGTGTGTGTGTGTGTGTTTGTGCGTGTATGAGTTTGTGTGTGCGCGCGTTTGTATGTTTATATGTATGTGTGTTAGTGTGTGTGTATGATTGCCATTGATTGTTAGTAACTCGAACACGTCACCAACCTGCATTTGCCAAGCGTGGTGATGCCAATATTCATTAGTTGTAGAGATCACTTTGACATTAGTCTATTACGTAGGTTCATACAGCTCATTGTAACAGTTTAATATAGCTTGTTATTTTTGAAGTTCTATTGGCCCTTTTTTCAAATGTTTAGTTTGCACTTTATACCTACTTATGTCGAAACTGATAAAAAGCAACTCAGATATGACTCGAACCCATGACCTTTCGCTATCCGATAACGATAATTTACTTGACTGGATTGCTAAAAGTCAAGTCACCCATCTAGTAACCTGCCGTTGCGAAAGCTGCTTAGCTTGCAAGATCGCAACCCGAACGCGTAAGTCACTGCTCTATCAAGCTTCTATCGTACCGATTGGCGTCATTTAGTTAACTAGATTTGATTGATTAAATGAGTTGGTAAATGTCTGGATATTCATTTGATTTTACCTAATAAGTGACTAAGAACAAAGAAATATTATTGTTATTGTTATTATTAATTTAATAAGAATGACGTATAGATTCAAAAATCTTTTACTTTTTTATTTTCAAGTGCTAATTGCTGCACTGAAGCTAAATTAAATATTCATAAAATTTTATAAAATACAGTGAAAAAATTAAACGCCCACCCGACCCAGCCAGGAATCGAACCTGGGTCTTCCGCAATCCGGGCGGCTGCACTGACTGCTATGCTACCGGGAAGGCTGACGTAAGCGCTGAATTTTGTTACTGCTATTTTAATATTTTTGAGTGCCTTAAGCGGCACTAGCGCCATCTATCCAAACGGTTGTTGCAACCGATGGCCATGCAGATTCAAAAATCTTAAAAAATATATACAATCTGGTGGTTAATTTCTGTTTCTTTTATAATTATATTATTAAATTTGATTACAATACCAGAAATTGTAAGCATAGTGGTGCTTAAATCGCTATGTTAATATGCTAAAGTGCTAATGATTTTGAAACTAAACTCTATTTTTTTAAATAAATGATTAAATAATGAAAAATAAACGCGAGTAAATCCATTAAAAAGTATTTCATTTTTATATAATGTTACAATATTTTTAATAGAGTGTTACTCAGTTCGACCTACTCCCAGCCTCTTAACCCACCAATGGGACTCAATCTCGATGTAATAGTATAAATAGCAATTTTGTCAAGGCCACGACACAGAGGCAGGGCCGAAGTTCGCAGTCGTTTCGCAAATCAAGTGCGTGCTCTTCATTAGACGGTAGATGTTATCGGTGGGAGTTTTTTTCCATTGTACTCATCCGACTTTTTAGACGGTCCGTCAATTTTATAATATTTATAGGTATATATGGGAAACTGTCAGGGGTGGAGAAACGAGGAAGGGTTTGGGAGAGGCTTTTGCCAAGAAATGGAATGAAATAGGCTTACTAAAAAAGTAAGTTAACACTTTACACACATTCAGAAGAATGCTCAAGAGTATTCTGAGAATCATCATTATCAGCCAATACAAGTCTACTGCTGGACATAGGCCTCTCCAAGTGCACGCCACCGAGCACGATCCGCGGCTGCTCTCATCCAGCTCTTACCAGCCACCTTGCGAAGATCGTCGCTCCAAATAATCAAAATGGAGCTTTGAATCTATATGAACACCCAAATCTTTTATTAGGAGGATTTTCTCTAGAGGGGTATTAAATAATGAGTAAGTAAAGTTAATAATATTCATTATCTTCGTGAAACTAATGGACTTGCATTTTGTGACACTAAGGTGTAAGTTTAATAATTAATACCCAGTTTGGGTATCGAACGAACCTCTAGGCCTCATACTAATGATTTAAACACTAGACCACAGAGGAGGTGCCACCCTTACATTGCTATATGCGAGAGAGATGATTAGTTATTAAAGTGGGCGTCACACTTGTTTGTCATAGTAAAAATCACATTGATGGCGAAAAAGACTAAGTTAGACTCGTTAGATAACCTTAAATCTCAAATTGTAGCCCCCAAAAGTACTAAGTACCTAGTATGGAGGCTAACAGTAGGTTATCTGCAAGTCATGTCATCTTTTAACAATTACTTTTATTATTTACAAATTTTTAGTTACCTAAGTTAATTGTAATGAGTATGAGATAATTCATTTGACTTGGCAATATTTTAATAAAATTAGTGAAATTATTTAATTTTTATAGTATTTTACACAACTATGTCAAATAAAACAAATAAGTCTTTTACATCATTGTGTAAAATTTAACTTAATTAACGCGCTTAAATCTGTATAGTTAAAGTGTTTAATTTCAATGTGCTATTGGCATATGTATTAGAAAGAAACTATAACATTTTTTTCAAAAACGGTCCATTAACGATAAACTTCTCGTGTCGTCCAGCATTATGGAAACGTAGCCCGAGTGATGCACGATTTAGCAATGTTTCTTTATGGTCTGATTTGCCTTCATGCCATACCATACCATTCCGTTGAGCTTAATGACGGCGATACAACTATAAATTACGATCCTCCGTTATGTAAAGTTTACTGCTACTTTAAACATACAAATATTTATAGTAAATTACTACACTAATTTCTAAAAATACTACAAAACTTTCGCAAACGCCGGTCATCGGATGGGTGACCATAAATTTCCATGCTTTGGAAGGCACGTAAATTCGTTGGTCCCGGCTGAATTAGCAGTCTTTAACAACCACCAATCCGCACTGGGCCCACGTTTATGGCCCGTTCTCCCTATCCATCCATAGGGAAGGCTCGTGCCCCAGCAGTGGGGACATAAAGTTAGCTGATGACTATGATGATGATGACTACACAAATACAGTATACACTCACACTTAAATACATATACAAATTATGTACAGTGTAATCTTTACTCAACAGATAATCCAAAAATAAACATTAACCAAAAAAAAATAGTACCGTTATTTTTTCAACATTTTCTGTTAGTGCCTATGGCTTTTAGAGCGTTACCGGGTATATAGAGGGAACAATCCCTAGTACATCCCAATATTGTGATTATTGAGAGTTTGCTTGGGGTTTGGATGGTTTGGGTATAATAAAGCTGAGTATCCGAGGACGCTTAAAAAAGCTGGGGTCACTGCATTCAAGTATACTATTATTATAGATAATCCCCAGTCAGTATAATAATGGGACATACCTACCCAATATTATCCTCTGTGCTTCGGAAGGCACGTTGGGTGAAAAGTTATTAAACATTAAATAGCAATAACAATTAACATTAAAAATCACTGATCAGATCACAAACGAAGAAAAACAATTAAATATTAGAATGATTAAAATTTTGTACCTATATAATCAGATAATTATACCTGTAACGCATCATACTCATAATAATATAAACATGAAATTTCACAGTGAAATTAAATTACTTATTTAGTTCAGAAACACTTAGTCGCTGACTGTATCTGGTACAAATGGCTTTTATTACGACAAAATCCGCTGTTATAACTTAATTGAAAATCGGGGGCCTCCACCACGGGGGCGTCACACACCGGGGGCCTAACACACTAATCCGTTAGTCCTGGCTGCATTAGCCAAAGTCAAAGGTATTCATTGTTTTCTATAGTTTACGCGAACACTACACAATGAAATGTGTCTCCCCGTGACCACGGACCCTGCAAAGGGTTCGAAACGTCAGGATAAACATTAATTAAAACTTATGTGTAAAATAGATCCGTAAAAGTTGTTTCATTTCAATGGTATTTATTGTAATTCATGTGGTAAAAATTCCATTCCAGCTCGGGTTGGGCACCGCAACATTATATTTTCTACTATACTTAATACAATAAGATATTAATTATCAGTCGTTAACAATTAACAATCCGCACTGGGCACGTGGTGGTTTATGGCGCATTGTCCCATGGTGTTTCCATCCATAGGGAAGGCTCGTGCCCCAGCAGTAGTATTTATTATTGAGATATCAGAAAGTATTTATTATTGAGAGGTTTTCTTCCCGGACCCTGTAGCTTATCAAATTCTAGCAGAGTACCTGAGGACGTAATCCCGGATATCAGGCCTATAAGGATCAAAGTATATTTAGTATTAAATTACAAGTTAGTAGTGTCTAGTTAGATTAAAGTTTACGATCGAAATCCGACCGTAATTTTATTAATGCCGCACGGATTTTATCCTATGCAATGAAACATTAAAAAAGATAGAATGTAAATTTGGATTGGCATGGACAGATTTCAACCGCTCCTCTTCCATTTTTGAAATTTTTGAAAAATTTATGAAATTTTGTTTATTTAATTTAATGTATTATTTATGCATAATTTTACAAAAAAAATTAGCATTCTACACACCTTCTCTATATAAACTATAAGTGTGCGAAATTTCATACTCCTCCGTCCGCGCAATTTTCGTAAAAAGGGGTACAAAGTTTTTGCTTCACGTATTAATTATTAGACATGATATTTATTTAGTCTATACTATTAATAAAGAGGTAACGTTTGTGATAATGTTTGTTTGTTTGTCGGGGCTAATCTCTGGAACTACTGGTCACTTCCGAAAATTCTTTTACTGATAGAATGCTACATACCTTGCGGGTAACATAGGCTATACTTTATTTTAATAAATATTAGTCTTCAGCTCGAAATCTATAAATTTGTAAATTAAGTCGGTAAAAAAGAACTGTTTAGCTGCTTCATCAGCGTACGCTGAGCAAAAGGATGGGGTGACATGAAAATAATGTACTACAAAAATGTTATTCATCAGTTGATGAAAAAAAAAGTCAGCAACACAGTATATCCAGCTGTTATAGTACAGCCACAAAGACGATATTCATCTACACTAAAGTTATGGAGAGATGATATTTGTAAATTTGGATTAAGGAGGTTATCTCCAAAACCAATAATCCAATTTAAAAAATTCTTCACCAATATTTAGAATGAAATTTCAGAGATATCGGCTATAATTTATGTTGATAAACGATAGTTTACACTTTCAAATCTTAACATCTATAATTAAAGTCGGAAAAAAGAAGCGCAACTTGGCTGCTTTATCGTCGTGCGCTGACTAAACGGTTGAGTATACATGATAAAGATGTACTATTAATTAATCATTCATCAAAAGATCTAAAAAAAGTCCGCAATACGATATATCGTTCCTTAACTCTGCCATACCTAGACTTTGCAGATTAGTAAACGATCACAGTAATAGTATAGACATATTTAATGACTCCATACGGAGCATTAAGCGTACATTTTATGTGTCCAAGAAAAAACTGTTATTATTAAGTTAAAAAAATTAGATAGAATTTCACTTTATTATTTAGTTAGTAGATAAATGACTAATCTTTTTACTTGTCATGTGGTGTCTACCTTTAATTAGTTTTTTATATTTACCTGTTGTTACTTCTATTTTATGTATTATAGTGAATGTATTAATACAAAAACTGTTGGTAGGCCTTTTAAAATAAAAAAAAATAAATAAATATCTAGCTTTTATATTTAAGCCACAAAAACGTTTTTAATGTCAAAAATTCGTTTGATTTTTCAACGTGATTTTAAGTGTACTTATTAGGCACAACATATTAACCTTTACTAAAATAAATAGTTTCGTCATCCGAAGAATTTCATAACGATAAAATTTGCTTTTGATATTACCTAATTCGGTCGCTTTTGCTCTGGAAATATTGCGAAATCAAAAATAAGTCGCAGAGAAATTCGTGTAAGTTTTATTATTTATTGTTTTATGTCCCTCATTGACCATCTACGTAAAGATAAGATAAGATTTTTCTTGGGCGTTACATTGATGTTTTGAAGACATATTTAGATATGATGGTTGTAACTAGCCTTGCAAACCTAAACAAAGCCCTATCTAAAATCGAAAACGAGACCTCTAGGTCTGGTTGTCTAACCAGTAGACCGCACAGGCGATTGCTGTTGGTTGTAACTTGAAGAAAGTAAAATCCCTTTTCCAGCACTAATGGCAAAAACGCTGAAATCGAACTTTATTGTCAAGTTATGTTCAAGATTGGCTCGCAAAGTACAAAGTTTTTTTTTTCAAATATATTTTCGGGTAAGCACGGTGCCTTGACCTGCCGTTAAGTCCAATTGGTGAAAGCGCACTTCACCCGGATCCTCAACAAGTGAGGCACTGGCATCTTATCTCTAGCTGCCGGAACACAACTATGCTATAAACATTGATGTTATGGCGACATATTTAGATATGATGGTGGTAGCCAGCCAGGCGGGCAAACAAGCCGTACCACCAACCAACCGAGTACACAAACATGCACCGGATGGGATTGAATCCGGGACCTCTGGGTCTAAACCGGTGGTCTTAACCACTAGACCACAGAGGCGGTTAAAAGTTAGTAGGGATGGATATCGTCGGAGGTCAAGTATCATCCAGATAGGTTAGGTTGGTCTTAGTTTCTGTTTCTAGGTCGGCAATGTGTGTTTCTGATTTTCAGAAGCATAGTTCCGTTTGTGATCAACAATCCGCCTTATAGAAAATACCTATTAGTTAAAGCGATGCCTTGATTTCAATGATTCCAAGCAGTGGGACAGCCTGCATAATATAGTACAATTAATAATATGTGTAGGTAATGCCACAGTTATTAAACACTAACTATATATAAAAAACTTTGCGAGGCAATTTAATCGTAGCGATCATTATTATCTGATCAAAAGGTCAACGCATATGCTCAGATAGATCTTTTTTCTATTTATAACTCTCAGGGACAAACATTCGCACTGCTCGGCAACGAATGGAGAAAAGGGTGCATTTCCCATGAACAACTATTGGTTGACCCAGACTTTAGGCTAACCAATGATAGATTTTCCTAATGATAGGACAATAATAAATAAAATTTGTGAAAAATCACGTATTTTATTCTAGACAATCAAGTTTGAAGTAAGCAATATAACAAGAACTACAAGACTGTCAAATATAACAAAATTCAAATATAAAAGTCAAAATTGTGCAAAATGTTCTTTTACATCTTAATAAAAAACTTCTTGCTTCAACAACAACTAAGTTAGCTTAATCCGAGTGCTATCATAGTTTTTCTACTAAAACAAGAAACAATAAACTTCGTTAATAGAGAAGCTTTGTAACATAAAATATTGAAAAATATTGTATAACCAAACACTAATAATATATGTGGAAAAATTTGGGAAGATTTTTTTTATTTTTATTTAATAGCTAAAGCAAAGTTAAAGCTTTAAAGTTAAAACTTTATTGGATGTGATCCATCCTCAGTTTTGGGGGAATTGACGCCTCACATAATCGCCGCGTTTTCCCAATCGCGGTATTATGCGGAATGCATGCAAAAGAAACGGTTTCTATGACTATTTTTTGATTTGTATAACGTAGTATTGATTTTTGTACGTAAAAATACCCCGCACGATCCTCTAAATGACAGCACACATTTACAGAATACACAAAACATGCACACCAGTTTAGGCCCAAGACACCGTACTCGTAGAACAAGGGTACGAAGAACCGGTTCACACTCGCTCTACACCAGGTACAGACATGTACCTGGGCGCTTCTCTCCTCCTCCACGGCCCGGTCAACCCGAGCCGAGGTCCGTGCCTTTAGAGGCGCCCTCGGGTTGCTCCGCTCCCCGATCCGATCCGAACCCTTCGGAGAATCTAGTAGGGCACGGGGACGCGCACTAGTGCGCGATGCCGTTCCCTCTAGATAACCTCCGAAGGTGATTCGTTTCACACGGCTTGAGGGACCCTTTACGTTCCTCGCCGCCCCCAAAAAAGCCCGGTGAAGCTGAAAATGCCGTAGAGGCAAACAGCAATCTCTCTCAAAAAAAAAAAAAAACGTAAAAATACGAAATCTACGTGGACGAAGTTGCGGGCAAAGTGCTAGTATATTAATAAAGAGGTTAAGTTTCTGACTTTGTTTGTTTGTTTGCTGAGGGTAATCTCTGTAACTACGGGTCCAATTCTAAAAATTCTCTCACTGATATAATGCTACGTGGCTTGCGGGTAACATATACTTTTATTTAGGATAACGATAGTTATCAATTCGAAATCGCAAAATTTGTAAATCAATTCGGAAGAAAAAGCGCCGCTTGACCGCTTTATCGGCGTACGCTGATCAAACGGAACCTATGTATACACGAAAATAACGTACTCACGCCTGCACATCAACCTACCACAAACTGTCAAATTTCCTCAATAGACTTTGAACTTTATGGCTAAACTATATGGTTGAAAATGTATTTAAGAAATTTGACAGTTTTGGATAGGTTGACGTGCAGGCGTCCGTACTACAAAAATGTTAGTTATCCAATGATGAAAAAAAAAGTTATACACGACACGATACACCTAGCTTTTATAGTAAAGCCACAATAACGTTATTTATCACACTAATATTACGAACAGGTAAAATTTAGAAATTTGGAATCGGGAGGCATTCGCAAAAAGTACTGATCCAATTCCAAAAATTATTTCACCAATATTTAGAGTACACAAAAATTAATGATTTGGTGAAAAATAGTTTACACCTAAAAAAAGGTCAGCGGCACGATACACCTACCTAGCATTTATGCCACAATAACATTTTTCATGTTAAGAGTTCATTTGATTTTTCAGTGTGTATTTTAAGTGTACTTATTAGGTGCAATATATTAATCTTTACTAAAATAAATAGTTTTATCACCTCAAGAATTTTATAACTATCAAATTTGCTCTTCACAGCGTCTAATTTAGTCGCTTAGTATGTGGAAATATTGCGAAATCTAAAATAACTCATAGAGAAATACGTGCAAATTTTTATTCCCTTTTGACCAGATAAGATTTTTTTTAACATCACCCTAATGTTTTAAAGACATATTTAGATGAGATTGCTGTAACTAGCCTTACAAACTTAAAACAAGACCCACCTAAAAACGAAATCGAGACCTCTCAGGTCTGGCTGCCTAAACAGTAGACCGCAGAGACAATTGCCGTTCTAACTTGGAGAAAGAAAAATCCCTTCTTCAGCACTAATGCCAGTGACACTGACATCGAACTGGACAATAGAAAAGCTGGCAAAGTATATGTACTTTGCCAGCAGTAGTAGTAGCCACCAGTAGGTATGGAACATTTTATAGACGCAATATTTCCCATTACCTATATCGTCGGAGGTCAATTATCTTCCAGATGACTTGGGTTCATTTCCCAGGTTCTGATTTTTGGAAGCATAGTTCCGTTGGTGATCACTAACCCGCTTTTCGGAAGCTTTGTGATTAAGGCAATACCTTTTAGTTGTACCGATGTCTTGATTTCAATGATGGACGACTTTGCCAAGCAGATGGCATAAAGTGCTAATTAACATTATGTGCAAGTAATGACACGAAACTATCAAAAGCTTTGCGTAGTTAAAAATTTGCTAAAAATTTAATCATAGCGATCATTCTAACAACATCATCATCATCGTCGTCATCAGCATCACCTAATGGTGATGCTGGTCAACGCATATTCTCAGTTAGATCTTTTTTCCCAATTTTAGGGTTCCGTAGTCAACAAGGAACCCTTATAGTTTCGCCATGTCCGTCTGTCTGTCTGTCTGGTCTGTCTGTCTGTCTGTGTGTCTGTCTGTCTGTCTGACCCCAGTCTAGTACATAGAATCTTAGTACAAGAAAAATATATTAATCACGTCGACAAAGTGGTAAAACAACATTTTGAAAAATATTTTTTTTTTAGGTTACCTCCCCTACACGTGGAGTGGGGATGTAATTTTTTTTTGTTTACCCCTAAGTGTGGGGTGTCGTTGAATAGCAATTTCAAAAATATAGCGGGTTTGTTATTTTTCAAATGTTGTCTGACGACTTACTAGATCTCTGTTATTTCCATAAACATGGAAAATTTCATTTGACTTGATTATATTGGTTTCAAAAATGTTGAACTTTGTGTGCATTATGTGAAATAATGTATGAAAGCTAATAACTTAAAAATAGTAGGTATGTACACATTTTATATAGTAAATAAGAATTTGAAAACACATTAACAACAATACAAAGAAGTAATGAGTGTTGTGTCCTACAAGCGAAATTTCTTTATATACGAATTGAAGTTCCGTTTCCTACAATCAGAAGCCTTCAAATGTTCATGTGGGAATCATAAAGAATCAATAAGTTAATGATCTAATCGAAAAAACAAACTCATAGTTAATTGATTTCCATCAGAGTCATTAACATGGAGCGGATTTAGATGGGTAAGGCCTTGGACACACTGTGCGATATTTTTTTATAATTAAAATATAACAGTCATTGTATCATTAAATACTTATTTAGATTTTTTAAGGCTCAAATGTGTTAAGGTTGAATAATGGCTGACAGACGTAACTGCGGCAAGATTTAGCTTCGACAGAATGCCGGCATACTCGCTTTGGGTTCGATTTGATTTGACTCGTTTTGGGCAGCATCCTACTATACTAACGCGCAATAAAAATTATACTCTCGCACGGAACTGTTATTTTTTTTATTTTTTTTTTATTTAATTTATTTAATAATAATAATAATAAAATCATAAACAGTATTGAGAGCTTCTGCTTTCTAAACTAGGTTAGACCTGTACTTTAGTCGGCAGCGATTCCTCCTACTTTTAAAGAACTAATCTAATATTCAATACACTTACCTAGATTTAACTATATAGCTAATGGTAAATGTCATATTATAATCAAAAGTATTATCCATTCCCATTTAATTATATTCGTTATTAATTTATAAATTTGTAAAGTTTCCTCACACGTTAAAATTCTCTGCCACATTTATGTCGCTCTGTACGTATATGTGCTCCGCACCTGTGTGCATGAACCTTTACAATCGACCCGGAAACTGCGTATCCAACTGCGTTGTTCAATAAAAACGCTTACAAAAACCAATTGTCATGTGCCCCGAGCTGATGCAGTCCAATTTTGGCTTATTGCTAGCCCATCTTTTGTTTTTTGCGTTTGAATTTGGAAACGGATAGGTTTAGTTAGTTTTGGTTTTTTGTTGTGTCGTCTTTTGTTTTTTGCATTGAATTTCGAAACGAACGAGCGAACGAATGAACGCTTTGTAGCTGTCCAGTGTCAGTTGTGCGGTGCCTTCTTTTGAAATAGGAAACTGATTGATTTTATTACCGGTGTAATGCAGTACATAGGCCACAGCGAAGATGAATAGGCAATGCGTAGGCTATTCAAACGCATCGGCGGTGCGGGCGGCGCAAACTCAAATCGCTCGGCCCGATAACTGAAGGTCCCGCCCGCCCGGGTTCAATTCCCAAGTCGGGCAAAGTGTGTTAGGCATTTTTCGATGCATAGCCAGGGTTTGTGATTACCAAACCGCATTTGGCAAGCGTGGTGATTAGGACAATACCCATTGTAGTGATGACTTGATTTCAATGATGGAGGCCTTTGCCCAGCAGTGGGACAGTCACAGGCTATTTTTAGAAAACCTAGTAATTTTATATGCTTCTTTCATCTGGTCTAACTCAAATAGATAGATTTTCTTAACCGAATAATGTGTATGTACACACGCCTGCACATCAACCTACCACAAACTGTCAAATTTCCTCAATAGACTTTTTCGAAAATTCAAAATTAAAAACAGACTGTTGACACTTTTGTATGGGTTGATGTGCTGGCGTCTGTACATCAACTAATTACCTTTGTTAAGTAAGTAAAGTGCTGACAGCACTTTCTAAAAATAATTTTGCACCGTGTCGTAACTGGACGAAACAGATACGTGACATAAATGCATTTGGGAAAATAAAATATATTGGAGAAATTTTACAGTTTTAGATAGGCGATGTGCAGGCGTCTGTACAATAACAACAAATATACCTACAGACAGGAAGTGGATGCAATTGCCTGTTTAAGTATTTTCTATTTTTAGTATAAAATAATGATTGCATTTATGACACTTTTCTGTATCGTCCGGTTCCGTCGCGATGCAAAATTATTAGGAAACTTTGACAATTTGTCTGATGTGCAAGCGTATGTACATATGAAAGGTTGGTGTCTTTGTAGCTCAGCTAAGCCGTCTAAATACATAATAATAAAAGCTTAGCTGCTTAACTTCAGTATGATAAATTAATAACGGCATTCTAAATTAAATAACTAATCAACAAATACCTATTCCAAAACAAGGAAAAACTTATATAAAGTGCCTTACGAAGTAACAAATTGTTTTTGTTGTTTTCACGCTGCACCAGTTATCTTGACGTCTGGACTTCATTTCCACTTAGCATCAGGTGGTGTGGAGTCATTTGCCGTGCTAAGTATAAAAAAAAAATAAGAAGAATAAGAGGTTCATATCATGTTAATTTCGATATCCCTCCCTTTGGCCAAATTATTTTTCGTCAAATTTCACTTCCAAAAGACTTATCGCCTAAGTTTCATTTTCCAAATGTACCCTAAGCAACTGTCAACATTTCGCACATAATTCATTTGGTCCAATTATCATTTGGCAAAATTTTACTTAGTCAAGTTTTTTATAGCAAATGTTTTATTTTGGAAAATATTATATTCCAAAAAAATATTTGTTAAATATTTGTATAACTCAGTTAAATGATCTGTGTTAGGTTACGTTAGAACAGTGACCATTAACGCGCGAAGGTGAGCGAACGGAGCGAGCGAAATGAGCGTGCCGCGGCAGCGGCTGTCGAGAGTCTATTGTTAATGAATCATTTGGAAATTTTGATAAAAATGAAACATTTGATTTAATAATATTTGGTTAAATGAAACATGACCAAACAATTATTTGTTAAATAATAATAAATAATAATAAAAGATATTTTCTAACTAAACAATTATTGAACGCAAATTTTATTAAAAATAAATTTGCGTAAAATAGTTTGCGATGTGATATTTTGGGAAACGTTTTTTGGCCAATCATTAGTAATTCGTTAATTATCAATTCACGTTATAATTATAGAGATGCAAAACGAAATAACTATGGAAGCTTATAATATGTATATTAGTACTACTACTACTCTACTAGGCGGAAAAATGTATTCTTATTTTTTTAATTTTTTTTCTTATCTATTATTTTTTCTTAAATTCTTATATATTTTACTTATTGAACATTTGCAACGAACTCTAAACTAATCCATCTTCCTTTCCTAATACTGATCACCGTATAATTCTTCAGTCTAAGTCTTCTTCAGTATCGCTAGTCTAACAAATGATGATGATAGTACTGTCCGTAGCCTGATAAAGTACCTACAATTATTTCGCAACTCTTTCTGTTCAAATATATATTAGCATTTGAAAACATAACACAACAGACTAAAAACATTTTTATTTTCTTGTTTTGAGTTGAGTACAAAAGTTTGGACATTTTTCTAAAGTTTTATGAGCAAAATTTAAATTACAGCGTGTTAGTTAAAACGAGGGACATATTTAATCCTATGGTAGTTTATAAACAAATAAAAAAATACTACTCGAAGCATTATAAAATAATTCAGAAAATCGATGTTAAAATTTCATGAAATTTCCCGTAATGTTTTTTTTTTTTTTTTTTTTTTATATATATATTAACGGGTAAGCACAGTGCCTTGATCTCACCTGATGTTAAGTAATGATAAGGCCAATGATGGAAGCGCACTTCACCCGGGATCCTCAACTAGGGAGGCACTGGCTATCTTATCTCTAGCTGCCGGAACACAACAATGCTACAAACATTGATGTTATGGCGACATATTTAGATAAGATGGTGGTAGCTAGCCAGGCGGACAAACAAGCCCTACCACCAACCAAACCTAGTACACAAACATGTACCCCCCGCTGGGAATCGAACCCGGGACCTCTGGGTCTAAACCGGTGGTCTTAGCCACTAGACCACAGAGGCGGTTAATGGGCACCCTAACGCTTTCGACTCATTTACGCGTATGGCATTGAATAGGTAGCTGCTGTGTTTGGTGTGACTCGTTTTTCATTCAGTCGGCAAATATTTGATCTTTTCCCGCGCTTAGTGTATAAGCTGCAAAAAAATAAATTTATTTTAATGAATTGGATCAGGAATCATATACCTAATGTCCTCCCTTAATATGTCCCTCGTTTCAACTAACACGCTGTATATGTTATAGACCAAGTGATTAATAGGGCATTATAAATGGAGTCGTGATGCTTTTAAAAAGAAAGTCCGTGAGCTCTTGTTTGATGGAACCATGGCAGAATCATCTCAATAACGTCCTATTAGAATTATGTATTTTGTGTATGTTTATGTATATATAATAATATTTATGTATGTATTACATAGTTACTTACAATCATATATCATAATTGCACCCACCAATGTTATCTCTGCACCACCCTATGGTTGGATGGTAGAGAATTCCTCAGGCATTAAGTCCGCCATGTAATATTTATGTTGCAAAAGTTTAAATAAAAATATTTTTCGAAATTCTTACAGTAACTAAAACTATTACGAAACTAAAAAATGGCGTCAAAAAATTCCTCCGCGTCGCTGTCGACTGGTAATGTACCCAAGAGACTGGCGAAGTTTGGAAAAAAAAAAAAACTTTTTTGTTTTTTCTAATGGAAGGTGGGTAGGCCTTTAGTATGGGATGCAACTTGTGTCGATACTCTTGCTCCATCCCATCTTCCTAGCACAGCGTGCTGTGCTGGTGCTGCTGCTGCGGCTGCAGAAAACCTCAAGCGGCGAAAGTATAATAACCTTATCGGCAATTATATTTTTGAGCCGTTTGGGGTTGAAACCCTCGGGCCATGGGGTCCAAGTGCTCATGTTTTATTTACTGACATCTCCAAACGGCTGGTTGACACTACCCATGACCCAAGGGCTGGCTTTTACCTTGGCCAGAGGCTAAGCATTGCCATACAACGTGGCAATGCCGCCAGTCTCTTGGGTACATTACCAGTCGACAGCGACGCGGAGGAATTTTTTAAATAAATAAATAAATATAATAAAAAATGCCCGCGCAGTTTGAAATGTGCCCCAATTTATTACTTGGTCCATAACATATATACTAGTGGCCGCCCAATGGTTGAATTCGACCGTTTCTTAATTTACGAGTATGTTTCGGGTCTCTTTCTCCATATAAACTTGAACTATACCTACAAAATCTAAAACTTTGCGCGCAACGTGTTTAAAAATGGTCACGAAGTTTTCGCTCCAAGTATTAATATATAGATATTAGCAGCAATAATTTTTTATTTTTATACTTAGCACGGCAAATGACTCCACACCACCTGATGCTAAGTGGAAATGGAGTCCAGACGCGAAGACAACTGGTGCAGCGTGAAAACAACGCAGCATCAGTCAACTTCACTCTGCCGGCCCACAAGGTGCTTCTTCACGCCTCGTTTGAAGGACCCCATATCATAGGAAAGAGGGAAAACGTGTGCTGGTAGACTATTCCATCTTTTGGAGGTGCGACAAAGGAACGAATCACCAAATTTCTTTGTGCGCGATGGGATATGTGTGACAGTGAAGCATTATTAGAAAGAGCTCGATAGCGCTTTTGGGTTGCCATCTTGCAACTTGTAAGCTCATAGACTAACGCAATCCCCGGCACAACACATTATTGTGTAGGTACTCATATTATTTTATTATAATTATTTTTAATCTTTATGACGTATGCACTCGACGTTCATAGCCTATAACTCTACCACAGCCCACAAGTGGGCAAAGGCCTCCATCATTGAAATCAAATCATCACTACAATTGACGGGTATTGGCTTAATCACCATGCTTTGCCATTCGCCCACCGAGGCGACGTTTATAAGTATCTAAATATTTGGAATTTCATTTCTCCCCATGTGCTTTATTGTTCATGTGGGATGGTCTGAGTCCACGAGTGGGACGTGTAAAGATTGACTGATGATGATGGTTCAGGTCCTGGGTTCAATTATCTAGCCGGGTAGTGGTAATTAAGCCAATATCAATTACTAGTTGACCCGGCGGACTTCGTACCGTTTTCACAGTTTCTATGGAATATCGGGATAAAAACTATTCTATGTGTTAATCCAGGTTATAAACTGTCTTTATGCCGAATTTCTTCCAAAGCCATCTGTCCGTTGCAGCGTAAAGAAGCAACAAATATACATACATACACACAAACTTTCGCATTTATAATATTAGTGTGATATCGCAGATGTGATATCAGTGAGACGTTTGCCCTTCAGTGAGATAGTATAAAGGCAAATTACTACTACATACTAATGTTATCATTGATAAATAGAACAGGTTAAAAATAACTCCCTGAACACTGAGTAGCTTTACATATTTTATTTTGGTCAAAATTAAAAAAAAAAAATCAAAATTAAAAGTTATTTGTTCAGTTTAGGCTACAAGTAGCTCTTGTGAATGTCACTATGCCATCGGTTCGTAAGTCTACTCTGGGCGGGAGATCTTGTACTGAGAATAACCGGCAAGAAACTCAGCAAGTGTCCAGCTCTTTTCTCCCTTACAGCGTCAAAAATATTGGAAAATGCCCTATCATAGCAGCACACTTTCCATTACAAATAAACACAAAATATAGAAGACAACCACGTCATGTAAAAAAAAACACAAAATAAAAAAAAAACTAAGTTAACAAATTTACATCAGGTAACAGTTTCAATTTCCACAATGTCATACAGTATCACTACAGAACTCTAGTAAAAGTCGTAAGTAAGTAAAAGTAGTAATTAAATAGTTTACTAAAATTGTTTTTTTATGTAAGAATATGAAGAACATAACATGCACTCTAAGACTTAATGAATCATTGCTAAAGTTAAAGTTCATTAATTTTTGAGACTCCAAATTCATCTTTAGTAATTAAATCCTTGATCATGTAGGGCCCCGGCATATAAACTGCGATGCGGTAGCTAATAAGATTTATTGATCCTTGCAAATATTTTAAGAATAAATTTAAAACTTCCTACACTCACACCAATTATCTAGCCCAAGAGAAGCTTCTTTATGAAACTCGTTAAGTGGTTACTAGACAACGGATAAACATACCTAAAATACTTAAATACATACTTATTATACATAGAAAAAACCCCGACCCGAGACAATTACGAAAAACAATAATTTCTAAATTGACCCGACCGGGGATCGAACCCTGGACCTCAGAGATGGCGACATGAAAACCGGTGTGCAAACCACTCGACCAAGGAGGTTGTCAAAGTAAAAGAATAAATCGTAAAATAGTTGATATAATTAAGGACAATGGTGAACTTTTATAGTTTGCTTAGGGACTAATTAATGATACTTATTTCTGCACCACCCTATGGTTGACTGGTAGAGAATGCTGCAGGCATTGAGTCCGCCATGTAATATATGTTGCAAAAGTTTTAAACAAATAAATAGTTCAAACTCCTGAATTTACAAGTTTCAATTCAACTCAATTCATTTATTTAATCAAAAAAATGAAATCAAATGAATGAATAAATGAATCAACGACGCCTGCACGTTAACTTATCCAAAACTATCAAATTTCTATAATAAATGTTCAAAGTCTATTGAGGAAATTTGACAGTTTGTGGTAGTCGGATGTGCAAGCGTAGATTCATTTTGTTAGTAACCGTAGCCTATATAGGCTACGATTACCGTTTACCATCAAAAGCTTGTTTGCCGACTCAGTGTACTTATAACAAACTAAATATAAAACAATTAGGTACGCGTTTATAAACACTACAATAGCACGCAAAGTCTAGATCTGACGAGATCTGACATATTTCTCACAAGCGATGGTCGTGACAGATGCATTGCCCCACCAACTGCTTCCATTTGAGATAATATATTGCAGCGCAGCGGTGAGAATAGCCTAGTGGCTATTCTATTTATTAGTGTTTGATGCAGTGTATATACTAGTGTTTATACGCTACATCAAACGTACATGACTCATTAGCTTTTATCTTCGATCAATATTATTAGTACTAGATTCCCGGCAAGCGCTTTCAAAATGGTCCGAGAAATAAGGCAACATACTATTCAGTAGTCTTTATTTCAAATTAGGTTGTTCGATTACAGTTTTAAGTAACTGTAAATATTTTACAATCTTTTTTATTCGAGATTTTAAGGTTCACAATAAGCTATTGATAATAATATGTGTAGATGTATTATTATCAACGTTATTATCAACATAAGTATGAGCAAAAGCGGCGATTTTCGTGATGCATTTTTGATTTGGCTTTCCGAAGCACTGAGAAGCTCGAGACAATATAATTTTAGGTCATCCATCCGATAACCGGCCTTTGCAAAATTTGCTTAACCTTAGCAATCGCAAACCGGGCGCGTAAATCACTGCGCCATCGAGCTCCTCATTTAATGATTAAGTTAATGAATACTCCCATATTATTGATATCACAAAACATTGTCCAACCACTAGATACTCATACGGGTTACCACCGATGACCGAAGGTTTAGGTTACACCTAAGCCATTTTAGTTTACGGTTTTACTCCGGCAGTAGTCACCTGAAATGGTTTCATCATCTCAGCCAAAAGACGTCCACTGCTGGGCAAAGGTCCACCTCAAAAATGAGGGGAATTTGCCATAATCACCACGCTTGGCAGGCGGGTTGGCGATCGCAGTAGGTGAAAGTAATCACAGAGAGACGCTGCTGCCCATCCTCTGGAATGGTCCCTTAGTCGCCTTCTACGACACCCACGGGGAGAGATGGGGTGGTGCAATTATTTTTGCCCGGCACCACACGGGCAGGAGGAAATGGTTTAGGAGTCACCTAAACTTTAGGGATCATTGCTGATGGTTGTTGTTGCTCGTTAGGGCATCAGTGTCCTGTTATATATATGACTAGCGGCCCGTCCCGGCTTCGCACTGGTGGACATTTCTTTTTTATATAGCCTATGTTACTCAGCGCTAATGTAGCATTTTAATGGTGCAAGATTTGTTTTAATCGGTCCAGTAGTTTTTGAGTTTATTCGTTGCAAACATATAAAAATTCAAAAATACAATTGCTTTCTTCTTTATAATATTAGTATAGACTATGTAGGTATACGTTACTCGTTAGAGTGTGATTTAAATTCGCAGTCAAACCTAAAATAAGGTTTACCATAACTTGTAGGATTGTATAAAATTTTGTAATTGTTTAATAAATAAAGAAAATACATAAATACCAGAAAATTACAGTAAAAAACAAAATATTATTTAAATTTTTGCATAGTCAATGCTATAAAATATGTAGTCTGGGGTCTCGGTAGCTAAGCGATCAGGACATTGGACTGGTTTCGTGGGTTCGATTCAGACTCGAGCTCCTGAGACTGGTTGAATTTTGTAGTACTAATTTATAGTATATTTTTAGAGCTCGATGGCACAGCGGTTAACGCGCCCGGTCTGCGATTAAGGCAACGAAAGTTGCTTAAAGTTAAGCAACTTTCGCAAAGGCCGGTCATCGGATGGGTGACCAAACATTTATCCCGCGTTAAGCCCGCGTAAAGATCTCAGCTGCATTTGCAGTCGTTAACAACCACCAAGCCGCACCGGGCCAATCTATAAGACGGGCTATTAAGCAGGTGATGATTAACTTTGTACACCTATGACGACAACACATGTAATTGGCTAATCGAAATTAAACAATTACCAAATTTGGATGAGATCAATATAATAAGGATGTTGTAAACTTTTTTTTTTATCGGCATATTATGATCGAAGCCTATAATAGCTTTTTGTACAATAATTCTGAGAAGTTTATTTTTAGTGCGTTGCTTAATGGATTTTAAAGTTACTAACTAATATACGCACAGTAAATCCAGTCAACTGTAAACGTATACGACTGTGGTTATAATCCGCATTGTATGTAGCCTCGCATTCTATACAAAACTCCGTGGACCTATTATAATTACACTTTTGTACTCGACTAATCAAATAGTGAACAAACAACGACAAATTAAATCGGTATTATAAATTTTGTAGCAAAACCTAATTTATTCATCTGTTTGGTAAAAAAAAGGGGGCGAACAAAGAAAGTGGGCGAATTACGAATAAAAAGTATATGAATCAGAAAAGGGGGCAAAAATCTACAATGAGAATTTGTAGACAAGATCAGAAAGAAGGCAAGTGCCGAATAGATACATATATACCTATCGCATTTGTGCGATACCATAATATATCAAAAAGCGGCTTATTGATATTATTATTATCTGCGTTATTTTTATTTACTTGCCTTATCAACTTTACATATCGGCTCGCAAACCTTTTCACTTTGCCCTTTCGCGTCGAAAACCTTTTTTTAAATATTATTTAAAACTTTCCTGACAATTACGAATACAACAAAAAAAATCAGCCAAATTGGTCTAACTGTTCTAAGGTGATGCTTTGACTTATAAGTGGCAATAGATTTTTATTAATATATTCGGAGATAAGTGAAGAGAAAACTTGCCCTTTTTAAGCACATTACTCGCATAGTGTGATGTTCAGTATAGTTCATGTTAAGAGGAGTCCCGGAGTACTAGATTTATGTATATAATTAGTATATTGTGTAAACATTGTATTCTTTGTGTACTATGGTCGAATTTCTACCAATGCGACTTAGTACTATTAATTTCTTGTTAAAAAAAAGTACAAAAGAGAGAAACACCCAGATTTATTTTGACTTCTGGATATAGTACTTACTAGTTTAATACATCAACATCTTAGTATTACTGAGAAAATGTCACCATTAGACCACTGAGATACGATTGTGGCTGTTTAAAAATTGCAGAAATAAAGCTCTGACTTCATTCCACTCCTAGTACAATCATGTTAGCTTATGTTAACAGCACATTAATGATTCTTTATGATACTGAGCCAGAAAACTGTCTAATGAAAGCAAGCATTACAGCACTTGGGCGCTTGCGATGGATTCTGGTGGGTGTCAGCGTTGCTGACTATGAAGCTTTGACGCCATGATATTTCACTGGATCTTGTACCACCCAAATCATCAGAACACAGCTGTGCTGCTTGCAATAGGGTAGTTGCCATCCAGCTGTATTTTGGACAAAACCCTTATAGCAGGCAAAGTAATCAATAAAAAAAACTATTATTTAAAAAATACTTTTTAACCTCATTTTGTAAAACAACTTTTACGGATCTGCTCGCGTTTATTTTACATATTGATTTAGATTAGTTTATCCTATCGTTTCGAACCCTTTGCAGGGTCTGTGGTCACAGGGAGACTGAGGTATTGGTCGACTCATAATTAATAAGTCACTTGCATACCCTCATTTCAATTTAATCGGGTGTGTTCCGTTTTACCCACCAATGATGCTCGGAAAATTTTAAGCTAATTACGTTAGGAAATGATTTGTGACTCATCTTTCATATCAGTCCCAAAACTATAAATTTTCAAATAATTGTGAATCTAGAATTTGACTTTAATAAAATGCATAAAATTAAAAGCGTTCGGCGTATAACAGACAAATGGTAATCCCACACACCGCGTGTTTCATGTCGAAACTTCGCAAACATCATAAATCAAAAACGTACAATAAAAAATTGCCTTCAATACAAACACGAATGCAACATTAAACGTTTTGTGCATTCAGATTTGGCCGCAACAATAGCTAGATCGCTATCAGTGCTTTCATTACAACAGATAAACCTATTGATCTATTACAACGGATTAATGAATCGATCCTTGAATATGTCCGTTGCTCCGAAATTTGACAGACGAGGCCGCACAATCAGTAGCCAAAAGAAAAAAAATAACACAAACTAATTACTCGACCATGCATATCATAACTTAAAAATGCTCGTTTATTATATTCTATAAAACATTACGTCACTTCATATGCGTGATGTACAGGATTAGGATCAGGTATATAATAGGTCAATTCGTCTCGGAGCATCACAGTTTTGTGTGAGCTTCACATTTGGAGGTATCATCGCAGCATACCGTCACACTCCTAATCAAAATGAAACTGGTAAATTGAAATTTGAATTTAAAAAGTTCTTTTGTTTTTGAAAATTATTATATTATTCCTGTTTTAAAATATTAAAATTTTTGTTTCTTTCACAGTTCATCGTAGCCGCCCTAATTGCCGTGAGCTCCGCTGCCCGCTTGGAGCATCTGGAGCGCTCCTACCTGCCTCCTGACCAGTCCGGTCAAGGATCCTTCGCTGCCAGAGGATCCCAAGGAGGTTTTGGATCGCAAGGATCCTCCGGATCACAGGGCTCCTTTGGATCTCAGGGATCTTTTGGATCACAGGGATCCTTCGGAGCCAAAGGATTCGGCTCCCAGGGTGGCTTCGGATCGAACGGATTCGAATCTTCCAGTAAATCCTTGAAACAGTACCTCCCTCCTAACCAGGGACCTTCAGGCTTCGGTGCTTCAGGCTCTCAAGGTTAATAGATTTTTATGTGGGTCACGGCTTTTGATAAGTAAGATTAAGTTATGTTACAACGTAATCGAGAGTTCAATCACGAGGGCACATGTCGTGTGTTTTATTTCGGAGTTGTTAATTAACGTTTGTTGATGCGCCCATGTAATTAAGTAGTTTGATTAATTTTGAACATTTTAATAGTGTTTAGATGTTAAGGGTTAATTGCCTATAGATAATTGTATTTTTATAATTAATTTTACATAAACAGTAGGCCTTGGTGAAACAGGTTTATTGTCGAGGTATATATGTATGTGTTAGCTTTGTTATAACGAATTTGTACTTAAATTAATAATATTTGGATTTTCTATACTATTTGACAGATATAAGAATTCTTACAAAGATCTGATCAATGTTAAAACCATTTGCTCCGGTTTTCATCGTGAGATTGCAGTCGTTAACATCAAATGTTATTTACGTGTTACGGGATGTGACTGATGATGATGTTATTTAAACATTTGTTTTTTGTTTTCAGGTGGTTTCCCCGCCCAACGCTCCCCTAACCAGCAGTATGGTGCTCCTTCATTCGGAGGTCAATCCCAAGAATCCAACTATGACTCTCAATCCCAGGGATTATTTGGCGGCCAAAGTCAATCTCGCTACGGTGGCGCTCAGTCTCAGGGTTCCCAATTCGGAACCCGTGGATCCCAAGGATCCCAAGGATCCCAATTCGGAGCCCATGGTTCCCAAGGATCCCAGTTCGGTGCCCATGGTTCTCAAGGCTCCCAGGGACAATTTGGCCCGTCTGCCCCTAGCAACCAGTACGGTGCCCCTAGCAACCAGTACGGTGCCCCCAACCAGTTCGGTTCAGCCAGCAATGGCTTTGGATCCACTGCTGGAGGCGCTAGCGGTTCTGGATCATTCGGTCAAGCCCGCCAAGGTAAAAAATATTATTATTTCATTTTCATGTAGATTTATAGACATTTTTTTTAATATAGTGTTTAAATATATCTTATATTAACCCAGTATAGGCATGTTAACATACTCATCATTCAAAATTATTAATTTAACAAAACTTAGTCTACCTATAATAAGTAAGCTGAGTGATTTGCAGTCAACACATTGCCGCGGCTTAGAAAATTGACCAAAGAGATAGAGCTTTATATAAAAATGTGTAAAAAAAGATGAAAAAAAAAACATAAAATTTATACCTAAATGACTTCTTTGAATGATAAATTATATAAATGAAAATTTATAACTTTATATTTAATGAACATATATTATGTTTTAATATTATTGGAACTCTCGTTTCCTATTTCCAATGAACGTTGAAAATATGGTAGTGAATATTTATCTCATCTCGATAGCTCGAAAGCTCGAAGCTACCCATCTGTCGATATGCGTTGTGGAGACGCATTTGTTTTATTTATTTATTATTATTATTGTTAGCCATTACTTTCCCACTACAGGGCAAAGGCCATAGATCACCTTTTTAAATCGTTTTAAATAAAAAAAAGTAACAAATTTTTTTACGACCATTTGACGATTTACGTAGCCGAGTGGCTTGCACGCCGGACTTAGGACGGCGCTAACTTTGAGGTCCCGGGTTCTATTTTCGGTCGGGTCAATGTCGAAAAATAACTTTTCGATATTATGCCGGGTCTGGGTGGTTGTGGTATTGTTGTTTCTGATTTTCATAAAAACGAGTGCTTTAGCTACTTACCTTGGGATCAGAACAATGTAGGTTTGTGATGTTGTCTAATATTTATTTATTTTTAATAATGTGTTTATCTCATTCAGGATCCCAGCTCGGAGCTGCCGGCCGCCAGTACCTGGCACCGAAAACCAGCTCCAACTATCAGAACAACCCCCAGCAGAGCTTCGACGAAGAGACCGGCTACCATTACTAGGTGATGCTGCGATGATATAGAGAAATTGTATATACCATGAAAGATATGCAACAAATTGTGTTCCAATAAATTGGTTTTAATTATGACTTTACATTTTTGGATTTAATTTTTACATTCGCTCCAATGTTTCATCATCATCATCGCCTATATTAGCTGGACACAGGTCTCTCCAAGTGCACGCCACTGCTCACGATCCCCGAGTATTTTCATCCAGCTTAATTCAATATTTATCGACCTGTTTGTGCTTACATTACAAATTGGGTCCAAGTTCGCATTGGTTCAATATTATGATTATATTATAATCCCGTCGTTACACATTTTGTTACGATTTCATATGTAAAAATCCTCAGAGAGTTGTAATAAATTAGATATCTTATTCTAATATCTATTTCTGCCACCGAACAGCATTTTATTCAATCGTTGTGTTCTGGTCTGAAAGGTACAAGATCAGTGCCATTATAGGGCATGAAGCATCAGCTACAGCTTCAGGGTTGGCCTACGCACGTTAGACTCTTCAAATGGCAATTCAGCGTCAATGAGCTGGGTGCATAGTGCGAGATTTATTCGCCATTCGATCACGTAAACGAAAAGGAGAATTTGTATTGCAAAATTTTAACTCTCCTCGTATGTCGCCAGGAGGCGCTGCTTCAATGCCATACTAATTTTCGTTTTTGGCTCTTGTAAAAAAACATTTCAATTATTCAATATATAGCATTAGTTTGTTGGCTTAACTTGCTTATTGTTATAACAATATTAATTATTGTATTTAATAACACTTTTGGATAAAACTTAACGATCTGATATTAACATACAATTTAAAAAGGAGATCGTTTATGACTAAAAATAGCTTCTGGGGATCTATTTTTGAATCGCACGTATGACATTGTGTTGTCGCATGTAACTTATGTCACACTCGTCTTCCAAGTCGCATGACACCGATTTTCCGTATTATTGTATCGTTCGTTTCCGGTGCTGCCAACATAATACGAAATGTTGGATGGACCATGGATCCATTCCACGCAGAATTTAGAGAAAACCGGTAACAACCGCAATGAAAACGGAACGTAATATCCATGTTTCTATTAGCTGTAAAAAAAATTTTTGCTTTTTAATAGAAAAGGCTATCAATTTCACAAATAAACGAGTGATATGATATTGACACAACGCATTGATTTTGACAGTTATTCTATCAATCGCTTTGTGTCGCTCGAATGCAACGAGTGGGTGAGGGCACTCGTTGCGGTCGAGCGATTCAAAAATATGGAAAGTCAAATGTCGAACGAAAATCAGTAGAAACCAAGCGCTCGACTCGAGGCGAAGGAATCAAAAATAGAGCCCCAGGGCGTGTCAGCCTTTAGATTAGGATTTTAAATCGTTTTATACAAAAAAAATACTTGAGAGTGCAAAAAATTTAAATAGTTACAAGACGATGCCGATGTTGAATAAAACATGACTACCTAGCTTTTTATAAGTCTTTATAAATTTCTGTACATATTCCTGTACCTATCATACACAATTTCAAATTTCAATATTTCTCAAACCAATTTGACAATTAATGAAACTTTATATGCTTAAATATAAGGCAAATACCTAACCAGTAAATTGGAATAACTTTATTAATTACAAACAAAGACAATAACAAGTAAATTAAACTATAAACTATAACTTCTACTAACTATAAATAAAAAAGTGCCCCAAATCATCCCCATCAGGCAAAGTGCCCAGTAAGCTAGTAGTATTGCCACACTGGATAGCAATGCTTAATCGCTGGCCCAAGTAGCTGCTAGCTCTGGGGTCCCGGGTGGTTTCTGCTAATTTTATAGAAATATCTTCAAAAATTTTTTAAAATTCTAAACAAAAGGAAATAAAATGAAGTAGTCATTTATGCAAAACTTATTTTGGAAAAAAGTGCCATGACAACACATTTTGACCAATTCATTGTAACAGTGCATTGTCAAACTCGACTGCCCCATAACTAATTTTAAAAAAAAAAAGCAAAAAAAAATTTAAATGTGGTGTGAAAACTATTGAATAATTGAATAATTACGTTTTATATACAAAAAACAGGTTAAATCATCGCTCTGACAACTCAATTAAGAGCTATTCGAGTTTTGATACGGACTATTTGTTTAGTAATTATGAATGGTACATTTACCTACCCATGTTTTTTACAAACTTAACAATAACATCTGGCAGGTGATTTGTCTACTCCATCGATATGTTAAAACCACTATATTTTATACTTTTTTCAAGCAAATTGCAATCGTGTAATTCGTTTGTTTTTAGGTTATCTTTTATGATGATTATTCTTGTTGCCTCGTAGAAACATGACAATTTAAAAATGCTTCTGACTGTGAGCGTGCTAAATTAGAAACAGATTTACAGCTTCAAGAACACTCTTCGAGATTTTTTTTAACAGTATCGCCGAGACAAACTTAGAATACCGAGTACATTTTACATGTATTTACATTACTCTGTGTTGGGAATCGAACCCGAGACCTCAAGCAGATTCAGAAGTCGCGGGTTCGATTCCCAGGCAAAGAAGATGGCTGTAAGAAAAACTATTGCTCTTCTTCTTAATTTTTATTGAACTGTGTCAAATATTCAAAAACACTTTTATAAGTAAAAAATACAAAATTATCATAAAGATAAAAAAAGTCTGTTGGTCGCCAACATGGCCCCCGACGGTGTAAAACTAAGTGGCGGCGACCATGGTGGCCTCAATAGCGGCTAGCTGAACCTGCAGCTCTAATTCAGCTACGGCGCGATTGCGTTCTGCTTGCACCTTTGTCAGCTCGCGATTAGCTTCGGCGAGCTGGTGGTCCCGCTCGGCCTTATCTTGCGTGAGCTGGGAGTTCAGCAAGGCTCTGCTTTGGCGGCCAATATTTCGGGCTTGAGAGTGCCGCTGGAGCGTCAAGAGCGTGCACTCTCGGGGCCGTCCTAGAGGCCAAACACGTCGAGGTAGGGTCCCGTCCGCTACGCACACGACATCTCCGTTTTCCAGCGATCGTATTTCGGCAGGCAAGTTTCGTTGGGGTACCAACGTCGGCATGTATTTGGTAATTAGTACTTACAGCAGAGTGCTGGGGGGTCGCTGGTACCGGCGCTGTTGCGTCGGCCTTTTTACCTGTGTCGTCCACCTGCACCATGTCGTTTTCCTTAGTTTTAGACCTTGTGGGTATTTTTTTACACTTCTGTCACCAATTTTAGAAAAACTATTTCTCTTCTTCTTAATTTTTATTGAACTGTGTCAAATATTCAAATACATACACTTTTAAAGTAAAAGATACAAAATTATAAAAAAGGTAAAAATGGTCTGTTGGTCGCCCACAATGGCGATAAGGGTTAATCAATTATTTACAACGATTTAATTACCCGACTGCTAAGGAAGGGTATTGTTTTTCGCGCGTATCTTGTATGTATGTATACATATAGTATAGCAACACGTGTTGCTCTATGTATGTATATGTATGTATGTAATGTATGTAATTCTTTATCACTTCATATCTCCAGAACCGCTAAACGGATTTACATAATTGAGGTATCGTTAGATTCGTCTTAGCTGCCCAAGATCAAGTTCTTAGGTGACGTTGAAACGGTGAAAATAAACAAACATGGCGGCTGTGCGACGTCATTGGACTTGGTGAAAAACATTTTTTTTCGAATATACAACATGGATACCAAATTAGAGGGCTCAACACAAGGATTTCAAAAAGGTATACCATGATTATCATTACCGTAATACTAAAAAATAATACGTCATCAGTCTACGATTACAATAATTATGCCCCACTGCAGGGGCTTAGACGTACCCTCATTAAAGAGCGATTGGGCGTCAGTCCACTTCGCGTGCCCACTGCGGATTGGCAGACTTTACATGGAGCTTCAGAATTTCTTCTTCCATATATATGCAGGTTTACTCACGATGTTTTCCTTCCCCGTAAGAGCGTAAGACCGTAAGAGTCGATAATATGATACACTTAAGTTTTTAAGAAATTTAAAGACTCTTTAAATGAATTGAACCGATTACGTAGTTTGTCTAACTAAAAAGACATAAATAAAAAAAATAAAAAACAAAAACCCACCTGCTTAAAAAATAACAAATAAATAGAAAATCAACAAAGGCCGGAACAAGATAAAATTTCAATAATTACAGAAAGCCAGCGATGAGCGTGATGTTGCATAAAATTTCGAAGGACTACCGTATTGATATTTTTATTTGTATACAGTACTATGTTTGATATTGGTTCGATTTATTTCGCTGGCTTTACGTAATTATTGAATTTTTATCTTGTTACGGCCTTTTCAGTGTACTGAAAAGGCCGTAAAAAATAATAAATAAATAGAAAATGTATTTTCTATTTATTTATTATTTTTTACACAGGCGGGTTTTTTCGGATTCCATTCATCATCATTTGACTTTTTTATTCCATAATTATAGTGTTTGGGTCCTCCTTGATCCGCTTCCATCATCATCGTCATCATCATCAGCATCACCAAATCATTTTATTTCCTTACTGCTGGGACACGAGCCTTCCCTATGAATGAAGACACCACAGCGAAAACGGACCGCAAACTAGCACGCGGGGCTCTTTGCGGATTGGTGGTTGTTAACGACTGCCAATACAGCTGGGAGCAACGGGTTTACGTGTCTTAGCACGTCCGTCATCTCAACATAATTAATTTATGATTGAATACATATGTAGTAGTAAATGTGGTATGACCTATGGCTGTCCCACTGTTGGGCTAAACCCTCCATCTCTGAAATCAAGTCCAATTGATGGGTGGCTTAACTACGTTACGTACACTACGTTTGCCAAATGCGGGCTGGCGATCATAAACTTGGCTAGGCATCAAAAAAATCGTAAGCACACTTTGCCCAACCTGGAAATTGAACTCGGGACCTTCGGGTATCGAGCCAAGCGCCTTGCCACTAGGCCACCGAAATTCATAAAAATTTTAATAATGTTTGCCAAACAAGATGACTTCTCTTATAAGAGTACATTATAACCTTCCTCTTAGAAGTTCATTCTTAGTGCACTTCATATTAGTGTATAGTTAGTTATATAGTTCATTCTTAGTGCAAGGTTAAGATTAAGCCAAAACCCATGGTCGCCCTTGACCCAGCCTTGGCCCAGCCCACACGTCGACTACGCTAATGGAACTCCAATCAAGCGTCTGCCATCACGCCACATCGTAATCATAATTAAATAAATACTTCCGTTTATATGTAATGGATTGTATAATTGCACGCCCTAAGGGATAACGTGGAGTTTGACGTAGCGGCGGCGTGCGATCTGGCGAGTTAAGCAACTTTCGCAATAGTAACCACTGGATGGGTGACCGAACTAAAATATCATGCCCCGCATTGCTTAAACTTGCTTTAACTTGACTTCATTTTGTTTTATCAAATTTTGTTTTGTTTAACCATAAGTTAATTGCTTTTGTTATTGGTAATCGGGCACGGATATAACATGTTAACTGTATATACATTTATTTTTGTATGTTTTCTAATAATATGTTGTCTGTAATTGTGCCTTAAATAAAAATTAAAATAAAATAAATTGCAGATCGAATAATTAGCTTCTCGGGTAAGTGACCCAATTTCCGTTCATTAAATTTCCTTTCAGTGAAGAAATTCCCTCCATTTCTTCCACCCATTGCGGTCCTGTGCTGATCGATTCTAATTTTGGTTAATTACATCCATTTCGTTCCGCCATCTCCATTTCAGCAGAGCTACATCTGTGATTTGCGTTTGGGAGCACAGGGCGGTGTCACAGAACAATTAATAGTGTGGTGTTTCGGATTCGATCCGTTCGCTTGACACCTAATATGCTACGTTCCATAGCGCGTTGGCAAACCCTGAGCCTAGACTTTATGAAGTTAATAAAGTTATTAGGGTGTTGGTTAAGGACTAAGTTTGTGCGCCATATGTCAGGATGGGTATGACACACATGTCTGTCAATTTTCGCTTGTGTGCTTCATAGTTTTTTTTTATTAAAGTAAAAATAAAAATAAAAAAAATATACCAATAGCTTTTCCAGGCATTTTCGGTCCACCTTTCGATTTATATACAAATACTCGTATAATAGCAGTGCGGTTTGCTAAGAGAACATTCCTCATAAATTATTTATATTGACAGTACATTCAAAGTTGTACACTTAGAGTCGTGACGCTTTTAAAAAGAAAGTATGCTCTTTTTTGATAAATCCTTGGCAGAATCGTCTCAGTAACGTTAACTATTTATAAATTATGTACTAAACGTTTTTTTTTGTAGTATATTTGTAAAAGTAGTTTATGTAATAATATAATACATTATATTTGTTTATATAAGCATATATGTATATATATATAAATTGTATATATGTAGTTATATATTGTACGTATAAGAATATATTATTTTTATTTCTAAAATTGTTGTCTTCACCCAATTGCACCTACCATGTTATATCTGCACCACCCTATGGTTGACTGGTAGAGAATGCCTCAGGCATTAAGTCCGCCATGTAATGTATGTTGCAAAAGTTTTAAATAAATAAATAAAGTTTCCGGTACATTAAAGGGTCAAGCTTATCTCGCGATCATGACAATTTAAACGGCCACTTGTATCCGTTACATCGATAATCAATCTCTCCAAAAATAACTTTTAAAAGTAACTCGTTATTTTCATAAAATGTTCCGAGTACTTAATTGATAACTGCTACATTTTTCACCAAACGAAATAGCTATAAAGCAGGCGTTAATATAAAGATGGGTAATCATTGGTAATCGATGTTGGGAATGTTGAATACGCCGAATTTTATGGCCAGCCGGGAAGTAAGTACGAAACGATCGTTTAATATGATTGGCCAATGAAGATGTATTTATAAAAGTAGTCACTTAGGTCATAGGCTTCCAAAAATAGCTTTCAAAAGGTTTCGGAAGTATAAAGAATCTTCTTAATTAATTTTTGAGAGGTGGATCGCGTTGTGTTTGCGGTCATGCAAGTTAAGTTAATTTTTCAATGACGGGTCACCGCATGTCGGGTTCCTTCATGCATAAAAAGGCAGCTTTTATTTGCTTAAGAACATGGTATTAATGGGTATTACAGATTAAAGTGCGCAATTTTTTTTTATATATATTAACGAGTAAACACAGTGCTTTGATCTCACCTGATGTTAAGTGATGATAAGGCCAATGATGGAAGCGCACTTCACCCGGGATCCTCAACTAGTGAGGTACTGGCTATCTTATCTCTAGCTGCCGGAACACAACAATGCTACAAACATTGATGTTATGGCGACATATTTAGATAAGATGGTGGTAGCTAGCCAGGCGGGCAAACAAGCCCTACCACCAACCAAACCGAGTACACAAACATGTACCCCCCGCTGGGAATCGAACCCGGGGACCTCTTGGTCTAAACTGGTGGTCTTAGCCACTAGACCACAGAGGCGGTTAAATTGTCTTGCCAAACTTTTAGCATGCATATGCATTATTGCATTTGCATATTATATTTAATAATAATTTCCCTATATAATAATCAAATCTACAATTACATTAATTTGATTTAATCAATCATATAGAATAAATAAATTATAGTTTACATTAATTCCTTTATGTCATATTATTTATTAATGCGCCATTTATACAGTTTTGTCTTAAAAAGATTAAAGTTAAGATTTTTTTATATCATACGGAATTTTATTGTATGTCCGGGCACATAATTACACTAATGTTTTTGTATTTGTCCGATTTTGGAATGACACTTAATGAGTCTTAAGACTAGTCAATCAGGATCTCTGGCAAGATATGTTCAACTATTATGCCCAGTTTTAAATTCGACCTCTAAGTTTAAGGTGACCTCTAAGCGAAGTTAGGTTACGGTTGGAGCAAAAGTGTCACCTAACATCGCTTAGGTTAAGTGTTACCTTTAATTTAGTTAGAACGCCTTAGCGTTGTTAGGTGACACTTTTACTCCGACAACCGTCACCAACGTGGATACCTTAAACTTCAAAATACGGGCAAAAGTCCCGGCCGTTGTCGTAAGATATAAGTATTTTAAATCCACTGGCTTGTATGTATCAGCGTGGGTCACGGTATACTTTATCCTCGTCGTTCATGAAAGAAAGCTGGAGTCCAGCAGTTGGACGGTCAAGGCTGATCCAGATGATGATGATGATGATATATCTAATCTAATAACCAATCATTGAATTTACTTCAAAAGGATTAAAAAGCCTTATTCATTCTCAGAACTGATTTAATAAATAAATATGATAAATAATAATTACGTAATAATAACGATTATGATATGAAATTATAAATAAAATATAACATTCCTACACTCACACCAATTATCTAGCCCAAGAGAAGCTTCGTTATGAAACTCGTTAAATGGTTACTAGACAACGGATAAACATACTTAAAATACTTAAATACATACTTGTTATACATAGAAAATACCCAGACTAAAAAAATCTAAATTGACCCAAGCGGGGATCGAACCCGGGACCTCAGCGATGGTGACACCATGAAAACCGGTGTACAAACCACTCGACCAAGGAGGTCGTCAAATTATTGAAATGTATTAATTGCTATCTTTATTTTTTATGTAATAAAAAGGGTTATCATTACTGGGTTCCAATTCATGTGGCGGACAAAGTGATTTCGATGCCTAACTCGGGTTTATGATTAACCCGCATTCACACATCGATTGTAACGATCTTGAGTTTGAATTATCGATTTTTTAATCTTATCTAATGGATACTTTTTTTAGATGTCGCAAAGCGTAGAGTTTTATAAATGATTTTGCATTTAACTAGACGGTGCCCGCGTCGTCCGTCGGTAGAAAGTCAAGACGACAAAAAATCTTGTACAATTAAAGATCCAAGGCTCCCGTTATCTCGATGTCATCCGATAATATCCTTTTTATTATACGTTAATTTTATACTTTCAACTAAGTATATAAGCCAGTGGGATAGGTTTTGAAGGCACAGTACCAAAAAGGTGGGTTAAGAGGAAGATCAGTTCAATACAGGGACAAAATGAAATTGGTAAGTTGGTTAAAATAAAAAAAAAACATTGGGTTTAGAGTCGTGGGTATTTTCAAAGAGTTGTCAGACTTAGTAAAACCTTCTTTCAACTTGATCGGAAAAAAAGAAAGATAACAGACCTTAGTGTCCACACGGTAAGGGTTCTTTTTTACCCCTAGACAGGGTAAAGGTTTCGACACTTAAGGATACAATAATACATTTCATATTAAAATGTTTTTGTTTTGTTTATATAATTTTAACGCAAATTTTTGTTGCTATACAAATTACAAAATTACAATGTTGAAAAAATTTCCACGAGCAGGATTTGAACCTGCACCCTTCTGACATACCGGGTCAGGTGCTCTTCCAATTGAGCTATCGTGGTTCTAACCGGCCCGCCGAAATTATTCAACACTATTTACTTTTTTACTTTGACAGCCAAAGGCGCCAATTCAATGTCAACAACTACCGTCATTAACATCTGATCATAATATTTTTACAAATACTAAAGATCAGTTAAGAAGTAGGCAAGCAATTTATAAAATGTTTTTGTTTAAAAAAAAAAAAGTAAATAGTGTTGAATAATTTCGATTTCTTCAATTGGAAGAGCACCTGACCCGGTATGTCAGAAGGGTGCAGGTTCAAATCCTGCTCGTAAAAAATTTTTTCAACATTGTGTTTTTGTAACATTTCATATTTTTAAGTGTTTAGTTTAGAGATACAAAAAGCCGTTCTACTTTAACCTTACAGATACTGAAAAACTTTTATTCGGTCCTTTGTTCAATTGGTTACCATTACTCTTAGACTCAGATTTTTGAAATCAGTTTGGTATGTGTTAGGGCTTGTTATAAGCTTATCTTGTAAACTTACAATAATTCTAGATAAATGTTAGTACATTTAACTCAAGCCTTAACTCAAGTATTTGCCAATACGTGAAATAAAGGGGAAGCGCTTACTCGCTATACACGGTGACTTTGTATCGGTGATCAGGACCTACTGATACCCGACTAAGTAAATGATGCCCATTGCAATAACAATAGTAGTTACATGTTGTCTTTTTATAAATTTAATTTTGTATTTTTAATTAGGTAACCAATATGAATTAGAATGTATGGTCTTCCTACATTTTTATGAAGTGAAGATTGGAGGTATTATTTGTAACAAGGAGGAGTAGGATGACCATGATTTTAATATTCATAGTTATTAACTTTACTTCCTAGACAAAAAAATGTAATTTTTATTATTATTGCAATGGCTATCATTAACTTAGTCGGAATCAGTAGGTCCTGATCATCGGTAAAAAGTCACTGTGTATATGTCATAGGTACTTTCACGTCCTCCAAAAGAGATGCACAGAGCATAAACACCACCAATTTTCAGAAAACTTGCCGTTAATGACCTCGATACCACATTTATATTCAAAATTCAAAATTCAAATTCAACATCAATTATTCAGTTTAGGCTACAAGTAGCTCTTGTGATATTATATATACAGGATGTAATCGTTAAGTGTGCACAGGCGATTATTCCGAAACTATGAGAGATGTCAAAAAACTTAAAACTGATAACGAAAGTACGTTATCTAATGAGTAAAATGGCATCAATACTTTTTAAAAATCAAACGAGAAGTATCCAAAATTTTGACATTAAACACTCCCATACATTTAGTATGAGATTAGTAGAAAGGTTTTAGTTTCCTTGTGTTTCCTTAGTGGTCTAGTATTCATTTTACCTTAATTATACACAATACACAGTCTGGAAGAGTTGACTATCCTAACATTCGATAATTCTTAAAGATCATGACGAAAGATTTATTTTTGTTCTTCATACTTATTAGCATGATTGTATAAAAAATAATTATTCTTAAGTCTTTAAAAGGTTATAAGTCAAAAATTAATTCAAACAAAAACCGATTTTTTTTGTATCGATGATACAATTAACGTTCATAATAATATGTATTGATGATCGAGAAGTTTATTGATAGATGTAGCCTTCTTGAAAAGCTACTACCTACATTAAAAACTATTACTAATGGATCGCGTACTTAAAAAACCAGCCAAGTGCGTGTCGGGCCACGCGCAGTGTAGGGTTCCGTAGCCCATCTCAATAATGCGGACTCTGAGAAGAGGGCTTTTATGAACATTTATTTAATGATTGCTCATATACTTAAATGTAGATACTACCGGTTTCACACACCGTTATTTAAGTAGGTCCCAATGAGGAATTTGTGCAGCGCCAAGTACATTTTATATTTAACTGTGATAGTTTTCCTTTTAATTTCGTCATATATACAACTACCGTGATTTTTTTCACGTATCCAAAAACAACCATTTGTCTGGCAGGGGGGGGGGGGCACTTGACTCTAACAAATTTTGCACTTTAAAGCTTAATAGCTCACAAACGGATGCCTCAATCAAAAAACTGTTTTCACAAATCCGCTATATTTTTGAAATTGTTATCCAACGACACCCCACACTTAGGGGTAAACAAGAAAAAAAAAATACATCCCCACCTCACGTGTAGGGGAGGTAACATAAAAAAAAATTTTGTATAATTTTGCTTTATTACTTTGTTGGCGTGATTAATATGTATATCCATGCCAAATTACAGCTTTCTAGTACTGAGAGTCTATGTACTATACTGGGGTCAGACAGACAGACAGACAGACATAGCGAAACTATGGGTTCCTTGTTGACTACGGAACCCTAAAAATTAACCTAATGGATCTGCAAACATTCATTTATTATAATACTTTGGTATGTTACTGTTGTTGTGTGCACGCGCAAACTTCAATTGACAATAGTACTAGATTCCCTATATCACATCACATCACCAGCTCATTATGTACTACTAGAGCACGAGCCTTCCCTATGGATGGATAGCGTGAACGGGTCATAAACCACCACGCAGGCCCAGTGCGGTGGCTGTCAACGACTACTAATATAGCCGGGACTAAGAGCTTTACATGCCTTCCGAAGCACGGAGAAGCTTAAGATGATCAAATTTTGGTCACCTATCCAATGACCAATCTTTGCGAAAGTTGCTTACTTAGCAATCGCAGACCGGGCGCGTTTTTTTTTGGAGCCATCGCGCCGTCTATTTTTTTTGGAGAAAATTGCTGATTGCCTTGAACGGCACTTTCAGCTTCACCGGGCCTTTTTGGGGGCGGCGAGGAACGTAAAGGGCCCCTCAAGCCATGTGAAACGAATCACCTTCGGAGGTTTTCTAGAGGGAACGGCATCGAGCACTAGTGTGCGTCCCCGTGCCCTACTAGATTCTCCGAAGGGTTCGGAACGGATCGGCTGCGCCATCGAGCTCTTCAATTCCCTGTACAATGTACAAGTTTATAATATTTTGATGTCGTATTACAAATTAAGATGTTCGATTACCGTAGTAAGTAACCTTTATGTTCCAGTATACACAAGGTGTAACATCCAAGCAGAGTACAGATTAGAGACAAAACGGTATACTTATGGCTCAGTTCATACATTTGTGCATGGTTCGACTGCATCATAAATGCAGTCATTCAATGATTTGTAAGTCACACAAATTCAAGTTTAAATCGTATGAAGATAGACAAAACACTGAACAACTATGCCAAGCTACTCAGATTATTTGTAAGAGGGTTACAGTTTTTATTGACTTTCCAGATAATTTTCACCACCGTGATCGTTATCACCTCACAAGCACAGCTACCTTCGAATTCATATATCCCTCAAAACCAAGGGTCAGGTAGACCACCTTCTAACTCGTACCAGGCAGGGGGCCAAGGATCTGGTTTCCAAGGAAGCTATCAACAGAGCTCGTACCAGGGATCCTCTTTCGGAGGCTCATCAGGGTCTGGAGATAACGGGAATAGAAGACCGCAGCAGGAGGCGGAAAAGAATGCAGCCATTTTGAAACAGAGCCAGGACATAAATGAAAATGGTATGTAACTTACAATTTAGAAGCATCAGTAGCTGAACAGATTAAATGCGAGAAATTGTGGTTCAATGACAGCTAGTTTGACAGACAGAAATACAGATAATAAGTTTATTTGGTAATCATAAGACCCACAACATCAGAAATAAATCAAACCAAAAATAATATTACTCTTGTACTGAACACAAATGAAAAAAAGTTTAATTAAAACCTATGTGCTCTATAAGTTTTTTATGTAGGTTAACAGCGCTAATGCGTGAATTTGTTTATTAAGTTTATCTATTTATTTATTTTTATTATGTTTTAAGTTATTCTTGGTCTAAAAAAAAGAGCCACATGTCATTATAATCAAAGGTGAAGACAGTATGCACGACATAAAAATACGAGTAACATTAGAAAAAAAAATGGAAATTAAATTAATAAATAATACATACAATATCGTAATGTAAATTAAATTGAAAAATTAAATTTAATTATATAATATTCATTTATAGAAATAATTAATTAAAATAAACATTTATCAACTGAACAATAAAATAAAATAATCAAAAAGTCGTAGGCATACAATCAATGTCATAAAAATAATAATATTAATAAATTAAAAAAAACAACAATAATACACTGATATATAAAAAAGAAAATTATAACATATAATTTAATAATTAAATAGCTAATCTTTATAAAAAAAGATTGCGAGAAGAATAGACACGGTAAGCGTATTCGTGTCACAGTATTGTAAGTAAATAAGCAACATATTATGTGATGCGGGTCACCAGATGAAAAACTAAATAAAGAAGCTCCTCCGTTTTTTTTAATAGCATGTTAAGCCGTTAAAAAGTTTTTTGTCGTAAGATGCAAGACGTTAAAACCTACTTGAGGCCACATTGGTAGACCTTCCCCATATGTTGAAAAGGCTTGATCCCAACAGTGTGGCGTTTATAGGGTAAAGATGCCTTGTAATCCAATTTTACTTTCAAATATGTGTACACATATTTGAAAGTAAAATTGGTGTGATTGCTTTGATCGTAGTGATTGCTTCTCGCGGCAGATTAGGAGTTGTTGAACATAAAATACTGTCCGATTTTACACCGAAATTTTTTTTTGTCCGATATAAACTACCCATCATTATCTCAGCCAAAAGACGTTCACTGCTAGACCGGGCCTCCCCTAAAGATCTAAAAAAAGGAAATTAAGTGACCTAAGTTATTATGTAAGTTATTATGTAAGTTATTATGTAAGTTTTACATAATACATACATACATACATATAATCACGCCTCTTTCCCGTAGGGGTAGGCAGAGACCACTTCTTTCCACTTGCTACGATCCTTACATACTTGTTTCGCTTCGTCCACTTTCATTATTTCCTTCATACATGCTCTTCGGTTTAGGGTACTCTAGAACTGGCCTTTTTACAAGACGTCCCTGATTTGATCTCGAAACATAATAATAAATAAAAATGCACCATAGGTATATGGCAAAAGTTATATATAATATAAAGGCAAATTGGTATAAAATCGTAGTCTTGATTACTCATAAGCTAGCCAAATTGTTTGAGTTATGCCGTTCCCTCTAGAAAACCTCCGAAGGTGATTCGTTTCACACGGCTTGAGGGACCCTTTACGTTCCTCGCCGCCCCCAATCAAGCCCGGTGAAGCTGTAAATGTCGTCTGAGGCAATCAGCAAACTCTCTCAAAAAAAATGTTCTTACAGTATGTTATAGGTTCTTTAATAACTGACTGTCTTACATCTTTAACTATCGTAGCACAACAATGTTACGAAACATTATTTTTGTGTGCATTGGATTGTCAAAACGCCTGTGTTTAGTGGTCAGACCATTTATTTCACACTTAGAGGTCCCAGGTTTGAACCCCAACAGAGGATTCATGTTTGTACTCGGCTTGAGACGGATATTTTATTTTATTTATGGCCCTGAGTGCTCCTGCTGGCTGTTGAAGCCGGGATCACTGTGTTTATTGCCTCAGTTATGCCCAAATCCAAAGAAACAGCAGTTCAATTCAATTGGGTAAGCACCTTTAGGTGATTGCTGTTGGCATTTTTACTTTTCTGGTTGCAAATATCACGAAGAATAGAGATCATTTTTACTGATACTTTGTACGTGTACTTTTATTTCGTTGTTTTCGTTGATAATAAAGTATATTTATCATCCTAACTTAAAAATTACTAACGTCTTTACACTCGTGCTTAGAATATTTCAACTTACAGCCTGTGTTTACAACACAATAAGTGATTTTAATCAAGGAAATAGTTAATTGGAGTAGTTCTCTCGGGAAATGGTTTCACTAAACATCAAACTCGAACAATCTAGTAGTGTAGACAATGCAAACTAAAGATAGGAGTGGGAATAATTTAAATAATAACAGTATTGGACTTTAGCTTTATGAGCAATCCCTTTCAGTTTTCATACCTAAAATTAATTGCAATTGCTTAATAAAAAGCACAGAACATGTTTTAATGAAGAGTATTGTTGTTTTAATAAATAAATAAAAATCTAAATTCTTCTAAAGCTAAGAATAATCTCCGAATAGTTATTCCGTGTTTTGTTCCTGTCATGTTAACGTCATTTCAAATTAGTGTAAAAGAGACAATGGCACGGAATAAATATTCGAAGCTTCATCATCAGCTCATTTTTTATGTCCCCACTGCTGGGGCACGAGCCTTCCCTACGGATGGATAGGGAGAACGGGCCGTAAACCACCACGCCGGCCTAGTGCGGGTTGGTGGTTGTTAACGACTGCTAATGCAGCCGGGACCAACTGCTTTACGTGCCTTCCGAAGCACGGAGGAGCTCAAGATAATAAATTTTTGGTCACCCATCCGATGACCGGCCTTTGCGAAAGTTGCTTAACCTCAGCATTAGCAGACCGGGCGCGTTAACCACTGCGCCATCGAGCTCCTCATTCGAAACTTATTCTTTGTTTATTAGTAAGACCCTTAGTGCCTAACAAATAAACAAAGAATAAGCTCGGATTAGTTATTCAGTGTTTTGTTCGTGCTATGTAAATGTCATTTCAAATTAGAGTAAAAGAGACAAAACACGTAATAACTATTTGGAGCTTATTCTTTATTTATTTGTAAGGCACATACTGTTTTAGAGACGAAGCTTAGCATTTCACAGATATCAAGTATTTTATTTTACCGTGACATATACAACTATCTCTGTGTGGTGCCGGGGATAAAGAATTACACCACCCCATCTCTTCACGTGGGTGTCGTAAAAGCCGACTAAGGGACCGTTCCAGAGGATGGGCAGCAGCATCTCTCTGAGGTTAACTCTCAAGTTACTGCGATCGCCAACCCGCCTGTCAAGCGTGGCGATTATGGCAATTCCCCTCATATATCCTTGGGGGAGGCCTTCGTCCAGCAGTAGACGTCTTTTGGCTGAGATGATGATGCAGCAGCATCTCTCTGAGGTTATCTCTCAACTTACTGCGATCGCCAACCCGCCTGCCAAGCGTGGCGATTATGGCAAATCCCCTCATATTTCCTTGGGGGAGCCTTTTGTCCAGCAGTGGACGTCTTTTGACTGAGATGATGATGAGACAACTAGAGAGACAAAGCTTAGCATTTTACAGATATCTGATAAGTGTTTTATTTTACATTAATATACAACTGAAGCCTCACCATAAGATCTTAAAATATTATTGCTACAATGTCCATCATTATCATTATCATCATTAATCATTAATTAGTGCCATCTTCATACTGAAGTTTGGAGATCATTATACAAAAATTTCTCAGCTCTCTGCTCTCTGCATGATAGTCTATAAGCATAAGCATAATATAAGCATAATAAATCCGTTAATATTAATTTATTTTCCCAGGTTTCCACTACAGCTACGAAACTTCAAACGGCATCAGAGCTGAAGAGTCCGGCAACGCTGCGCAGACGCAGGGCGGGTTCTCCTACAAGGGCGACGACGGCAACACATACACGATAGTGTTCACAGCGGGAGAGGGGGGCTTCAGACCTCAGGGTGACCATATACCTGTTCCTCCCCCAACTCCTGAGGCCATTCTGCAGGCTTTGAACCAGAATGCTAAGGACGAAGCTGCTGGGATCTTCGATGACGGTATATTATTAAACCTCTTTGCTTTTTGCTTTATGAAACATTGCGGATACAATAATTAGATTAGACGTGCAGACTTAACATACAATACCTTAATCCAAACACACAAGGTTTGGATTAAGGTATTGTATGTTAAGCAACTTTTACAATGCTGAACTGGACACAACAGATGTGGTGACCAAATATAGAATATTTCCAGCTTTCCTGTTTTTTCGAAAGCACGTCAAGTCATTGATCTATCATTAGAGAATAATAGCGATAAGGCCAGCGCAGTGGGTTATATCCCAGTCCCCATTTTTAAACAGCTGAGGCTAGCACTGTGACGTTTGTAGGCTGACGATGATATTATATAGTGCCTAGTGCAAGTTTTATTAACTATTCGATCACGCTAACGAACACAAGAAAGAATTTGTATGGGATTGAAGCAGCGCCTCCTAGTGATATCACATCACATCATCAGCCTTTACTAATCCACTGCCGAACATAGGCCTCTCCAAGTGCACGCCACCAAACACGATTCGTGGCTTTCCGATCCGATCCGAACCCTTCGGAGAATCTAGTAGGGCACGGGGACGCGCACTTGTGCGCGATGCCGTTCCCTCTAGATAACCTCTGAAGGTGATTCGTTTCACACGGCTTGAGGGACCCTTTACGTTCCTCGCCGCCCCCAAAAAGCCCGGTGAAGCTGAAAATGCCGCAGCGGCAATCAGCAATCTCTCTCAAAAAAAAAAAAAAAAAGATTCGTGGCTACTACTCTTGGTGACAAACGAGATGAGTTTCCATTCTGCCATTCAAGTACTCGTAAGGAATAAAAATTAACATAACGATATTTTTACAGGAAAATACAAACCTGACGATAATGGCAAGAACCAAGGGCAGAACTTCGGTGCTGCCAGTCATCAGGGAACCTTCAACGGAAACTCAGGGTACAGATACTAGTGATCTACGCAAATTCAAAATGGCGGCGGTAAGCAAAGAAGTATATAGAAAAAATATTTCGTGGATGAAGTAGGTGTTGTGTAAATATAGTGTCAATTTATTGTTTATAATTAAAGAAGATCACAGCTTTATTTGTTTTTTATATGGAACACTATCTTTTATACTTATAATAACTCCCTAGCTCTTATTTGATATACTAGTTAGTATACACCACGGAATTGAAAAATGATTTATTGATGTTAACTTTCCTTTTAAATTGATTTAAATTCTTATAAATCACTATTGTGTAGTGTTGTGTAAGGGCGTGTTTAATTATTGTGAATGTTAAATTGGATAATGACCACCTTTCTCAGATCCAGAGGTCCCAGGTTCGATTCCCAGCGAGGGGGTACATGGCTGTGTACTAGGTTTGGTTGGTGTCGCCTGACCACCATCTCGTATAAATATGGCGCCATAACATCAATTAGATGTTAATTAATACTATTGTTGTGTTCCAACAGTTAGATATATAGATGCCACACCACCATCACCATCATCACCACACCTCACCATTACCACCAGTACCATTGTTTTAGGATTCAAAATGAAAAGAGACCAGAACGTAAGCTTAATACATACCACGCTCAAGTTCAATTCAATTCAAATTCAAATTCAATATTATTTATTCAGTATTGGAGATTACAAATTTTTTATCAGTATTAGGGATCTCCAGTTAAGTACTTACCTGTTTTAGGAGATCCTGCTCTTCCATAACAATGTGGTAACATTTTAATGCTCCAGGGTAAAGAAACTTAGTCTTAAAGTTATATTTTATATAAAAAGTAAAAGATGTGTGTGTGTGTGTGTGTGTGTGTGTGTGTGTGTGTGTGTGTGTGTGTGTGTGTGTGTGTGTGTGTGTGTGTGTGTGTGTGTGTTTTTGTGTTTAGTAACTCATGCGTAGACCCCTTGCAGGGACACGGATCTCGGCACAGCTAGTATCAGTCCAAGCGCAGCTGATACGAGATTCTGTGTCCGTGTGAGGTTGTCTATGTGTGCGTTGCTCGAGCGCATTTGTATGAAGCTTACCTTTTGCAGTCTGTTTATTTCGTGCTTAAGATCAGGTGAAATTAAGGCCAAGTGCTTACCCGTTAGTAATAATAAAAATCATGGTGATGATAATGTTGTAAATAATAATAACGTTATGGTCAGTCATTGCCAAGTTCTGGTGCAAACTGCGACACAATGAGTAGTTACAGATTGCGTGTGCTAACGAGAATTTTACTACACAGTTGATTAGACTTTTTGTAGGTTATGTCTTAATGATTCTGAGCTTTTGTTTGTTCTTCTTGTTATTCTGGTGACCGCTGTGTGATGGAATGATTATTAAAGTCAAATTGTTACCTTAGACTATGCGAATCAGGTTGCGGCATAAAGTTGATGTATTATTAAGTAAGGATCTAATTTAGTTAATTACTTTTTTAGGATCGGTAAGGTAATTGTGTTTTGTGATTAATGAAGCTATATCAAATCTTGGAACTTTTTAAAATTTAGATAATCTGTAAAATTCATGACATAGAAACAGTCTTTTAGCAGGAGTATTTAAACGCTTTTATTGATTGAGAATAGCGCTTAATTTAGGGTGATTGTGGCCTTTAATTCTTATACTTTAAAACTACTTGCGATTATTGTTGTTATTTTTCCTTAAAACTTATTTAAATTCTTTAAAATCAGTTTTGTGAAGGGTTGGGAAAAGACTTTTACATATTTACCTTAAGAAAATAGATTGTGAACGTTAAATTGGATATGGCTCTGTTTGACCATCACATCCTTTTTTTATCGTCGGTCAGTATACGAGTACACAACTTAATGGGTTTTCTAAGGCCATAAGCTGCAGAAGCTGCAACACCTCGGTGGCTAAGTGGCTAGGATCAATTCCCAGGTCGAGCAAAGTGTGGTTCGGATTTTTCGATGCATAGCCCGGGTTTGTGATCACCATCCCGCATTTGGTAACAGTGTTAATTGAACCATTACCCATAAATTGTAGTGATGACTTTGATTTTATTGATGAAGGCCTTTGCCCAGCAGTGGGACAGTTATAAGCTATTTACCAAGTTGCATGAAAATAAGTAATTATAATACCTGATATATATTGTTTTCTAAAGTTTACGCGAACACTACACATTGAAATGAAACAACTTTTACGGATCTACTCGCGTTTATTTTACACAATAGTTTTAATTAATGTTTATCCTGACGTTTCGAACCCTTTGCAGGGTTCGTGGTCACAGGGAGTCTCTCCATTAATTAAAACTAATGTGTAAAATAAACGCGAGTAGATCCGTAAAAGTTGTTTCATTTCAATACCTGATATAGTTACCATCCAGAAATAATCCAATAGAAGGGTGTCGCAACAGACATGTAATCTGTAGAAGGAGTCACAATAAATAATGTTTGGTATTGCAAAGGAGTATGTTAGTATCGGTGCCATTATAAGAATTAAGTAGGTTGCAAAATTGGAGTCATTACTTTCTCTCTATATGTCGACAGCATTAAATTGTACCACTGCCGTTAATCGTTGGTCTAATATTCCGATTAAAGAATCAGGATATTATAATCGTCGTTATCACGCCGACAAAGTAATGAAGTAAAATTTTGAAAAATATTATTTTTTAGTTTACCTTCCCTACAGGTGAGGATATAAATTTTTTTCTTGTCTACCCCATAGTGTGAGGTGTCGTTGGATAGCCATTTCAAAAATATTTACGCGTTTGTAGAAACAATTTTTTGATTGAGGCATCTGTTTGTGAACTATTTATTATTATTATTAAAGTGCAAAATTTTGTTACAGTCAAGTGTCCCCCCCCCCCTCTGCCAGCCAAATGGTTGTTTTTAGATACGTGAAAAAATTCACTGTAGTTGTGTATATGACGAAGTCAAAAGAAAAACTATCACAGCTAAGTAGGCTTTACAAGTTTACGAGTAACAGTCGACCAACTTATAAAATGTACTTGGCGCAATACAAATTCCTCATTGGGAACTACTTAAATAACTTTGTCAGGTTTGTGATACCGATAGTATCTACATTAAATAAATTTTTATAAAAGCCTTCTTCTCAGAGTCCGCATTATTAAGATGGGCTACGGAACCCTACACTGCGTGTGGCCCGTTACGCACTTGACCGGATTTAGATGTAAGGCACACGGTAGTTAAACGACACAACCTCATCGAGTTTGGACTCGTTTGATTCATCTTGACGAGTACTTTGGTGCTAGATGGTAACTAGGGTCTGATGATCGAGCTGGAAGATGGTCACAGGAGCTCGGTAATTAAAAGACACAACCCAATCGAGTTTGGGCTCGTATGATTCGTTTTGACGAGCACTTTGGTGCTAGATAGTAGCCAGGGTCTGATGATGGAGCTGGAAGATGGCCATAGAAACTCGGGAAAATAAGTTCGTTCGTTCCGTTTGTTATGAATGTGGATTCTATCTTTGATTAGACGGATTAGATGGATGACCTAATGCCAAGGTGAGCACGTGCCGAGGGCTGAATAGTATGAGGGTGTATAAACATGTCATGTCGCTAACGTTGCGCCTCAGGGTACCAGAGCGAACCCTGTTGTACTGTAGCCCTTATCCCCCTACAGTGGACCTCTGGAGGGATGGACCATTTTTGTCCTATACTCGTGTGATTGCAAAAGAAAAATAATGAAGGTGTAATAATATTCTAAATGTTTTTTAGTGTTCCATCAAAACGTAACAAGCTTTTATTTATTAAAAAATTGGGTCTGTGATAAAAACGCAAAGATTTAATATACAAGGTGTAAAGTTTTACGGTTTAATAAAAATATGTAATTAGGTATGTACGATATGGGATTATTGTGACGTAAACGAAGAAGGTTATTATCGTTAAAGGTTGCAATGTAGGTACCTATATAATGGTATTTCTTTCTTATTATCAGGTTTAAATTGTTTTTAACTTTTTAGTTTTTTTTTAAAAGCTTGTTTTTGAAAAGATTTTTTTCTTTTAATTTTTTTTCAATTGAGTAAGTAAATATCCAATGTATATATGTACATAAGTAAATAGCCAATGTACTGTCCCACTGCTGGATCAAGGCCTCCATCATTGAAATCAAGTCATCACTACAATTGATGGGTATCGGCTTAGTTGACAGGTTAGTCAATATAGAAACTTTTGAACAACTGTCAAAACGATTATTTTTAATAGAAATGGTATGGGATTAGCAAACTATGTCGTCACTATTTCTTTCCGTCAATTGAGTGTTTATTAATAACTTTTTAGGTTACAGAAATTCATGCATAGGTCAAATAAAAAATTGGTGAATGTTATAAAGAACTGTTACGTGATTTCATTTATACGTTTAATTGTTCTGGAATTAATTGTTGTTGTTGTCAACAACCCAATTACCTACCACGCTTACCAGATGCGGGTTGGATATCACAAACTCGGGCTATGCATCGAAAATCCGAAACACACTTTGCCCGACCTGGGAATTGAACCCAGGATCTCGGATATCGGACCGATCGCTTTGCCACTTAGTAACCGAGGCTTTGTAGAGAATGACATTTTTAAAATTACTTAAAAGTAAGTGTGATAAAAAAATACGGTATGTATACTTTATAAAAAAATCTTTGTTTTATTCATAGAATAAATAAAATTATTACGTCCAAACTCTCACTGGTAAACATTATGACTATAAAGATTGATAATAACATCATTTTATTTCTTAGTTTCTGAGTATTATGTGGTATAAAAATTTAGAATTATTCTGTCCTACAAAAAACATATCACAATTAATTATCTATAGTGGTTTCTATAATTCAGTTCAATAGCTGCATATTTGTGTCATTGAATCAAATGTGGATATTTTCAGTTTTGACCATTAACTCACTGAATAACATAAATAAGTTAGTTTTAGTTTTTACGAAACCGAATGATGACTCTAAAAAATCACCCAAACACGTAAAATTCATAGCGAAAGTCACGCAAATGAATGGAAAAGACACACAGGCAGTAGCGACTTAATCAGTTGGTACAGAACGATGCTTTAACGAGTATGATTTCAGTACCTAACGTGAAAGCGTAAATTTCTCCAAAACTAACATTATGAACTGAATTTATTCTGAAGTTAGTTTTTACCTTTCCTCAAAATTATCATCACTCGATTCAATACCACCTTACAAAAAAGTAACAACAATGACACACAAGAATATAGCCCTGTATCCACATTTGGAGTTCACACCATTTGCTTCACAAGTATTATTTTTAAACTAACTTAATTGCCTTATTTTCTAAACATGAAAACTTCATAGTCATTTAATAACAAGAGAAGAATACAACTAATTTCGAAGAGTTACTGAACGGTGATTGGTAATACATTACAAGGAGTTTGTATATGCATCAGTGGAGATGCTGCTTCTGATCGGTCGCGTTAGTCCAATCTAGGTTATGTCTAGTTCAGTGCTTAGTACTTGTAGGGTTGTCTGTAGCCGGCAGAAGCTTGCGCACGCGCAAACTGTTGTGGCTGACCAAAGCCGGCGCCGCCGGCGCCGCTAACATCACCGTATTTGGAAGGGTTGTACTGACCTGGAATTGAAATGGACAAAATTAATATTTAGCTTAAATGAACTTGGATGGATATGAACAGTGTTGGATGTTTCATGACGACGATGATAGTAAATTGAAGTCTGTTTCTTGCTAAGAGGTATTTTTTATTTAATCCAAATTACCCGACATAATAAAGGATAATCTAACAAAAGTATACATTTCATCATCATCATCATCATCATAATTTTAGCCAAAAAACGACCACTGCTAGACAAAGACTAAAAATAAAAATATCAGTTTTGAAACGACACAACTGGGCTCTGGCATTCCTACACTAACAATAGCACAAGGGGATAACGGGCTATATAACGGGCCACCAAGGAGGCTAAAAGAGGGTTGGTGTATGCTATTGAATGCCATCTTACGAAAACTACCAGGACCAATTGCTTAACGTGCCTTCCAAAGCACAGAGCCACTTGAGATTGGATACAATTATTATAAACACAAAAATAAACAAACTAGGGCCTAATGGAACGCGATCCCTATTATCACCGGAGTCGGGCGTTGGTGCTGCGAGTTTTTACAACTAACCGCAGTAATAACGAACAACACTAAATGTATAATTTTTACTGTTCCAAATAATTTTTTTTATTAAACTCAATCATAACAAAACGAAATAGTATTATTTTCACGCAGTTCTAAAGTACTTACGAAAGGATCGTATTAAAAAAGTTGACCTTAAGTTCTGAGAGACCCTTCACTATAAGACCTATTGTTGGATCAAGTGCGGCTATTATGTTCGTTTCATTCTCAAAACACCATGCATTATCTCCCACAAAATTACCTATCAACACCGCCGTAAGCCAAATTGAACTTTGTTGCAATAAAAATAAGTGTTCCTAACAATGCATGAGAAGTTTTGTTATTTGCCATCTCAAGGTGCATTTTGCAAATTATTAAGACGTCATTTTAAAATAAACATGATCTTATTGCCGTAGATTTGAAGGTAGGACAAAAAGTAAATAGCCCATAGTTGGGTGTTACTCAAGCGCTAGATTTAGAGTGAGAGGTCGGTCATTGTGAAACACCAGAAAGGTCAGTGCTACGTACCAACATGTTGTGGAGCAGGTTATTACTTGAGCATTAGCTATTGTTCCTTACTCTAAGCAACTATTAGAGAATTTGAAAAAAAGTATTGAAAAATTTCCACGAGCGGAATTTGAGTCCGCACCCCATGACATGCCGAGTCAGGTCCTATCAACTATGCCATCGTGACTCTGTCCAACCTGCCGAAATTAATCAAGTAGTAGATAGCTACTCGTACTTTGTAAGTCAAAGGAGCTTAGGAGTACTATTAGTGAAATTGTATTAAAGTCTCTAAATATCAAAGCAAGTCGCGATTTAAATGTATTGAAAGCTAGTTGAAACTTAAATTATAGTTAATTCAGTATCATCAAGTGGAGATAAGGTATTAATGTAGCGCCCTAAAGATTAATTATCCTCAGATAAAATCTCTGCCCTAAATTGCATCAACATCCACAAATTTTGTAACTTTGTAATATTCCTTCAACGTCTAAGCATAAATTGTTTATCGATGATCAAGAAACGCACCTAATGTATCCATTACACATAATTGAAAATACCTCAGACACGGATTCCCAGCCATTTGATATTTTGTTATTAACAACGATAAACAGATGATTCCCTCGCCTAAACTCTAGCGCCTAAGGTGTGGGTCTCATTTAACTTGGGTTTGAAATTTGATGCCTACACGACTTCACGTAAATCTGTATTGCATAACCGTGGGATAGTCAACAGTTATTTAGAGAGCATTGTTTCGGTTTGTTCCGAGGAAGTATTATACATTGTAAATGCAATTGCTCTCTTAGTGTCACAACAGGTGGACATTTGAAATCTGGGCAAATAGGTTAACAAGAATGCGGCGTCTCTTCAGTGGAACGTTGATTTAATTGTATTGTTTCAAAATTATTTACCATGTTTAAATAGTCAGTTTTATGGTCTGTGATGTAAACTGAGAAACATACGTTTTAGAATTTCACTATTGGAATATGTATACCTAAGAGATTAAAATGCACATATTATGTACAAGGTACGTGGGTGCGTCTTTATGCTAATACGAATAGCACGTTATCCAGTGTTGAAGTTACGAGATCTTTCATGTTCGGAGCTAGATAATAGGAATAATTTTGCAATGTCATTCTATAAATAGCAGTAGCGGATTTAAGTAATTTATCTAAGGTGAAATAGTTTTGGGGATAAAAGTATCCTTTGAATAAAATATATAGTAATGACAATTTTCAAGGGTCTTTTCTAGTCTTTTTTTCTTGTCTGTTGACCGCCGATGTCCTTTACAGCGCCATCGGACTTATTTGGGCGGCGAGTCACTAAAGTTGCTTTAACATCCTAAAAGGGTTTGTAGAGGGGATGGCATCACATAGGCGTGTCTTCATCCCCTACCAGATTTTCCGAGGTCTTCGGTTTTGACCGAGAGCGGAACAACTCGAAGGCGCCTCTTAAGGCTAAGACATCAGATCGGGTTGCCTTAGGCATGAGAATAGGAAGAGATATAGTCAGAGTTACCAATATTCCTGACCCCGTAAATATGTCAGATGACATCATCTGACATATTTATTTATCTGACATACTTTTCTTGCGAGATTTAAATATAGTAGTATAAGTTAGACAGGGTGTTTTTCTAATTGTAGTTACCATCATCGATGATGCCAGCAGCTTCATCAGCGGCGTTCTGCTCCAAAGCCTTCAGGATAGCCTCGGGGGTGGGGGGAGCGGTGGGGAGGTGAGCGCCCTGGGGTTGGAAGCCTCCCTGGCCAGCGGCGTAGCTGATGGAGTAGATCTGGCCGTCGTCACCGGTGTACTGGAAACCACCTTGAGCCTCGATACCGTCAGCCTGGAATTCAACAAAGTTTTGATTGAGGAAATGGTTTCGTTCAATGTCATCATTAGCCTTATTTAAGCTCTACGTGCCTTCTGAAGCACGGGGGAGCTCGAGATGATAATTTTTTGGTTACTGTACTCAGACCGATTTTTGCGACAGTTGTTTAACTTCAGCTCATATAGTTAGTTCATCTAGAAATGACTTAGTTTATGACTAGCAATTTCAGCTCACTCTTAAAGGTTACAAACTTAATATTCATAGCAACGTATCTTTAGATTGATATGTAATATTGTCTAACACTACTAAATTCAAAAATTCAAAATTCAAAATCATTGGTTAAGAAAAACCAAGTCAAACTACAGTAAATAATATTAAAAATAAGATAAGTATGCAAGAGCAGACCAGCCTCCACAGGCAGCACCCGTTCACGAGTATGACATATGAATTAGCCATCGCTTCGAGAGCTTGACATACTCAAGATACTCTAAATAAAAACTTAATGATCTATTTAACGCAACGCTGTTTGTTATCTGTAGGACACTGCTGATAAAGGCTATCATATCAGTATAAAAATTATATAAATTAATTTTATTATATTAATTCAAATAGAGTATGTGTTTTTCATTATAACCAGGCTGTTTTATCATCTAAATATTCTTTGACTGTATAATAACCTTTCAGCTATCAGCTGTGATCAATGTTTGTTAATAGGTTTCGTTTGCATATCTAAATTAGGTAATGGGAGATTGTCGGATAACCTTAGATAGCTATTTAATCAATAATTTAAGAATGTGAGTGCTCTGCGCGTGTTTTTATACACTAATCAATAAAAAAACGAAAATGTTTATAGCAAAATGTTTCCCCGTTTGTCATCACGGTGTTATAGTTAGTGCGAGTTTAATTTTTCATTCAATCACTTATTATATTATAACAAAATTTTTTATGATAAAAATCTCATCGCTTGTCAAAGAAATGTTAAAAAAACGAGCTAGTATAATAAACAGTTGTTATCTTCCAAATTGGGTCAGTCTTGTGGGTATTGATTCAATTTCCGCAACGGGGCCGATGATAGAGATTACGATTTTATTTTTTCAAGAAAGGTCAATATTTAATCTCGCTGAACTTATATAATACTCTTTAGAAAGACTTGGTCGTTATTTAATAACTAATTAGCTATTTTAAACTAAAACATCCCAATTCATAGTGATTAAAATTTAACTAAACTTTAGCAGTTATACCTACCAGGAACGCATAATTAACTAGCTGTCAGACTGTCATAAGCTCTGTTAGCTCATTTTGTAATACATCAAAGAGTTTATATAAGATCTATGAGATTGATAATGAGCTATGATAGGTCCTCACGCTAAGAAAGCATAATGTTAGTAGGTATTACTTATTATTACGACACATAATTTAAGTAACACTAACTTGTGTATACTTGTGTAGTGTTTATGGTTGTTTTATATCTATCTTTTATATCTTACGCGTTTTCCGAGCACTTTTGCAATACGTGTATTCAGAAACAACACGTCATATTATAACCCCTTAGTTAGAATGTGTCGAGTTTTTAATGATTTGTTACGCTTTGATAGGGATGTGGACGTTTATAGTAGGTTTCCTCAATTTAAAAAAATAGTCACTGATGTAATGAAGGCTAAATGTTTCTCAGCCTCCTCCTCCGTCTGTCCGATGGAGCGGAGTCAGTCAGTTAGATAGACGCCCACCTTACTCCGTTTACTATTGTAAGTGTTAATGTCCTTAAATTGTTTAATCTTTTTTGTATTATTATTATTATTATTGTTTTAACTATAACTTCATTTAGGACCAGCTTTGTTGCGTTTCAAATTATACCCAAAATGTCATGCTGTGTACACTCCTTTTGGATTACCATCTAGCTAGTAAGGTTAACCAAATATGTTACTGTACTCATGCATTGATTGTAATCTGTTTGTGTACCTATAGAAATAAATAAATAAATAAATAAATATCATTCTTTCGATTTTACTTTATTAATTATAATATGTATATATTATTAGAACTATATGCTATCTGCTGCTATCTGTAACTTAGAACAGCAAATTAGAACCCAAAAAAAAATATTATTCTACTGCAGGCAAAAGCTATGCTTTCATCGCACTAGCACTGATTAAAAGTAATTCTCAATTACGGTTGACCAGGCTTGATTATCTCAGTTATTATGTTATGATAAGATTAGATTAGACAGTCAGACAAACTTATAACAATAAGCATAGGCGCGAAAATAAGTCTGCGGTATACGAACATTCCCTTGAGGGACCCAACCATTACATTAGATTTGATAAACCACAAACACTCGCTAGAGAACAACGATTCATCCCTAGAATTATACGCGAGGCTATTGAAATTAAAAAACATCCCAATTTTAATAGAGAAGATGGTTGGAATCTACCACCGGCCTGGGATGGGCCTGAGCCTGGGATGCCATCATACAAAATATTAAATCCCAGCCCCAACACCATACTGCCAGACCAAAACATACTGTAAGCTCTTTCTGCGTAAAACGGAACGCACCTGATTGTATTTAAATGAGGGTGTACAAGCTACTAACTAATTATGAGACGACCAACACCTCAGTCTCCCTGTGACCACGGACCCTGCAAAGGGTTCAAAACGTCAGGATAAACATATTAAAACTAATATGTAAAATAAACGCGTGTAGATCCGTAAAAGTTGTTTCATTTCAACTTATAACAAGCTCTTGCACCAACCGAATTAAAAAAGAAGTCTGTGCCCTCCGCTGGGAATTGAACTTCTACCTGTTTCTGAGACTGATGGCTTACCCACTAAACAACAGAGGCGGTAAAAAATATTAGTCACTCCTTTTACTCAGTCCTTTTAACACTTCACTAATAGAAACTAAAAGAGATGGTAGAATCGACAAGGCTATTAGTAACTTTAGCAAGGAGACCTTTTGCGTGGTCACTGCCCTTTTGGAAGGTGTGTTCACTACAGTCCAGACCACATCGCAGATCTAATAGGTCATCTAGAATTATGTGAAGTTATTTGATGTCAATTACACTCGATAGATGGCGTTAGTTGGAGCAACCTTGTTTTATTAGCTTTAGCGAAATGGAAACTGACCTCTTATTTAGTAAAATAATTTAATCTAAGAGCATTATTGTTAGTTTATTCTTCTTTTATGTTCAAGCGAAATAATAGATAGAGATTTTTTTTTGCATAGAGATAGACTATTTATAGGTCTTCCGTACAAACAATATTTTATATGACAACTTAGCCCTAAACCTTAACCGTTTCAAGATATGAGCAATTTCATACTATAAGTTTTCGTATGATGGGTAGCGGGACATAGAAAAAATATTTTTCCATAGTCCTAACCTCACAATGATGCTATCGACACACCTTTGAGACGTTATTGAGTTAGTAGACTAGAGGATTTGTGTAACACGAAGCTTCTGGCGGATGTTCGTTTAATATTATAATATACATCTTGTCGTGACTCGACTATTACAATTACAATTGAAAACGCGAACGCTTGTTTTGAAGTCTACAAAGCATAGAAACAAGTTGGTTTTATAAAACGAAATAATTTATAACCATCCAATTTATAAAATTATATGTGTATCGTCATGGATTCAAGTTCATTTTGTTGATTTGTGTTTTTTTTTCATAGCAGTCATTATTTAGAAGAGAATGTAGGTACATCATTAGTACCTACAATGAAATGCAAGGTCAGTGAGATAAAAACGGCATTAAGAAGCATTAAACTATTTAGTATTAAAGTTTGAATAACAAAAATTATTACAATAATCTATTTTTATTTTTATTATTTTGAATTTTTACTACAAATAAGATAAGATTTTACAATAATTTACTGAAATATTTTTTATGGAGAGATATTGCTGTTGGCCGTCTATGGCTTTTACATCGTAACCAGACGTTTTGAGGGCGGAATGAAACTTAAAGGGTTCCTTAAGCCGTGTGATGGGAACATCCACAAAGGGTTTCTAGAGGGGGTGGCATCATACAATCGTGTTTTCTTACCCTACTAGATTCTCTAGTAGTTCTTCTTCTCTACTAGAGATGTTCGCATCAGATCGAGAGCCTACTGAAGCATTACATTCATGTGTCAGTGAAACTCAATTCGTAATTAGTTGTAGTAAGTTTCAGTTTGTTTTGTTATATATCGAGAGCAGTATTTAGGGTTTGTCACTTTTAACCTAAGGTTCTAGAAGGTTCTAGTTGTGTATTACAGTCTGAACAAAACTTTTATTCGTTGTAAGTATTTTTTATTTTTTTTGTCTATTACCCACTGGCTTGCAAATAATGAGCATAGAGGGCTATGGGCCCCAACTCCCGATTTGTTTACGTGGCAAGCCCAGCTGTGGAACGATAATAATCTGATAATGACAAGATATTGATCCACTATTTAAAGGTACTGCAGAAAACAGCAAGATATATAGGCTCTTTTATTGTATCTAGGGAATAGAGACACTTCTCTATTCCATAGATACAATACGGAATTCAGTACGGACATTATCCCACAGTAACAGTGTGACCTATGAAAAACTTATCATCTGATATTTGTCACTGTTACCGATCGCGGGTACAGTCATCTGTTCCGTCGCAAGGCACCGATAATATCATTATTCACGTTTATTTTCCGCGTTACTTGTGGTATTATATGGCATTTTGGACGTTTAAGATATTGGCTTATAAAATACTAGAAGCAAGTAATACTTTCGTTACATTGAGTAAGTTTTCTTACAAGAAACATAATAATAGAAATTTATTACATGTCAAAAATAAACCCGAACAGTACTCAAATCCAGGATCAACATTATCTACATACATATAATGACTTGTCCTGAGTGATTGATTCATATCCAGAAGTCAAATAAAAGGTAAAAGTTTGTATGAAATGTTTATCCAACAGTTTTGGAGTAAAATACATGAAAAGAAATAAAGAATGAGAAACTTTTTTGCTAGTGACGTGAACTTTCATCACCACTGTGGAAAGAAAGTTCATATTACCTTCTTTTTAGGGTTCCGTAGTCAACAAGGAACCCTTATAGTTTCGCCATGTCCGTCTGTCTGTCTGTCCCCAGTCTAGCTCATAGACTCTTAGAACTAGAAAGCTGTAATTTGGCATGAATATACATATTAATCACGCCGACAAAGTGGTGAAATAAAATTTTGAAAAGTATCTTTTTTAAGTTACCTCCCCTACACGTGAAGTGGGGATGTATTTTTTTTCTTGTCTACCCCATAGTGCGGGATTTCGTTGGATAGCAATTTCAAAATATTGCGGGTTTGTGAAAACAATTTTTTGATTGAGGCATCCGTTTGTGAACTATTAAGCTTTAAAGTGCAAAATTTTGTTAGAGTCAAGTGTCCCCCCCCACCCCTGCCAGCCAAATGGTTGTTTTTGGATACGTGAAAAAATTCACATTAAATGTATATAATGACGAAGTTAAAAGGAAAACTATCACACCTAAGTAGGCTTTACAAGTTTACGAGTAACAGTCGACCAACATATAAAATGTACTTGGCGCTGTACAAATTCCTCATTGGGAACTACTTAAATAACGTTGTCAGGTGTGTGAAACCGGTAGTGTCTACATTAAATAAATGTTCATAAAAGCCCTCTTCTCAGAGTCCGCATTATTGAGATAGGCTACGGAACCCTACACTGCGCGTGGCCCGACACGCACTTGGCCGGTTTTTTCTGTCTACAGAATTTCAGTAAAGTAAATTGTCCTCATTATCCTATGCTCCTCAGGCTAGATTTGGAAAAAGGTTTTATATGAAGGTTATAAGGAGAATATCTCTCGGCTGTTTAAAAAGATTTAGAAGTGTAATAAAAAGAGCAGGATCTGTTCTCATGACTCTGATGAGAAGAAAGGTTATACAACCTTCTTCTCTCTAATTCTCTAATTCTTTCTAATAAATAGATAAATAAATAAATAAAATAAAATAAAATATTCTCTCGGCTCTCTATACAACTGGTACTTTTTCACATTATTTCGTTGTAAAAAATAGGTTCTATGTCCTTTATTATAATAGTATATTATTTTTTATTTTGTGTATTTTTTTTAGGACCATAATATATAGTTTTGGTTTTTGCTGTGCACTACACCTTATTTTGCGCTCAGTGGTTATATGCGTCAAAGGTAGTCTGGAAGATATCTCCTTAAGTGACTGAACCCCCTCTACCCATCTCTGTATTTAAACTTTTGTTATTTGTTTTCTATGTGTGTTAGCAATAAGGTGTGATATCTATCTATATACCTTTTTTTAGCTGTCAACAGACTATCAGGAGTTAGAAAAGCGGACTCACCTCATGACCCTGCTCTTCAGCTTTGATACCGTTCTCCGTCTCATAGTTGTATCTGAAGGAGTCCTCCTTAACGTCGGAGTCCAGGGAGAGGATCCTGGCGTTCTTCTCGAACTGGGCTTGGGGACGGCTGGACTGCTCGGGGTAGGCTGCGTAGCCACCAGCGGCCGCGGCGATGCCGAAGAAGGCGGAGATCAGTACCTGAAAAAATATAAGTGATTAGTTTTTATTTTCTAATTAAAATTTTATTTTGTGATAAAAATTAAAAGTAACTAAGTATATGGTATGATTTTTATGATGAGAAGCGGCCACTACAGACCTTGCAAGCTTCCAATACCAATGGTTTCACGAGCACATTGCCGACCCTTTAGTTTCAGGAATTTTGACTTTATCCCCTGTAATTTCACCGAATCACACCGAAACCAAAACCGAACAAAAACTTAGCTATCCTCTGTAGCTGATGATTTCGGGTGAAGTGCGCTTCAACCTTTGACCTTATATACTTAATCATAAGGTCCTTACCCGTAAAGAATAAAATAAATAAAAACAATGGCACCAATATGTACAGACGCCTCCACATCTACCTATCCAAAACTGTAAAATTTCTTCAATACATTGACAACCATAATCATAAAGGTCAAAGTCTATTGAGGAAATTTTACAGTTTGTGGTAGGTTGATGTGCAGGAGTGTATACAAATTGGTAACTATCAACAAATATAAGTTTATAATGATCTATCAATTAAGATAACTCTAAAAATAAATTAACATAAATTTTATGTCCGAAACATATTTTTCTTAAAATACTTATAGGTTTTCAACGTAATGTGTAAAACAACCTACATTCTCACAGAGGTTCTCTAACATTAAAACCAATACTGAAAACTGCCATTGTCTCACCCACACCGGCCTATTGTTCTCAAATTATGTAAATGATAGTTTGCAGCGCTCTTACCCGACATTGAACGGAAAATGTTAGTCATGCGTTTGATCTTGCCGATATAGTATAAGAGTAAAGGGTTCTATAAATAATCAAAAGTATTTTAGTTATTTTACAAATAATTATATTGTTTTATACACATTGCATACTGCATATTCACAAAGTGAATTAATATTGTTAAAGCCATTTACATACTTAATCACAAAAAGAGTAGGTTTTTAATAAATAACAATCTAAAGTACTTCACAAATTTTCACTTACGTTATTAATTTAAACACAGTAAATTTATTTTTATTTAAATATTGATAGATCTTTTGAGGATCAATTTCAGATACCTACTACATAATAATCCCAAGAAGAATAGCTTCTTAAAAATAATAACGTAATAAAAAACATAAATATATTAAAAAATTTAAGGTCAGTGTTACAAGTAACAAATAGCATTAACGCCCATTCAATTACAAAAGCTTTGGAGGTGATCTTAAAATCCGATATCGAAAAACCTCTTGCGCAACAATCCAGCCCGATCTACAGATATGATCTATAAAAATATATATAATCTCACCAGTTTCATCATTGTGTATGTGTTGTGTTGGGTCGAAGTTGAAACTGCGAATGAGTGTACAGACCGTCCCCCCGTTTATATATACCTCGCATAGCTACGTTACAAAATTCATTCTAGTTTGTAACGAACCTTCTTTTCCCAATAAATATGTGAAGATCAGACTTAGATTTATTGCTTCACGCAATTCGGGTGACATTATTTCTTTGGCGTATTATGTCTTTCTCCGCATTGTTTGGTTTAAAATACATTTGTCTTTTAATGTTCAATTGTTTGACAAGATATGCATCTTAAATATTTTGTTTGTAGATATATTAAGTTACGCCATTTTTTTTTGTTTGATCTCAATAGTTGGGCTGATGATACTTAAAACTTTGACGGTAAAAGTCTTGCTGCAGATGTAGTAGCTACTATGTACGTATATTATACTATTATTAATAGCATACTTGTGGTATAAATCATATTAAAACCATTTCTCCTGTAGGTACGTATACGATTCCTGTTTGGACATTCACTTGGTGGCACGCGAAGGGGATGTAAAGTGGTTTTAGTGGGTAGGTCCCTCCTTTTTTCGAATCCCTGTCGAGGCCTTCGGGTCTAAGCAGGAAGGCGGGAGCTGGAGGAGAGAATCCCTAATAACCATGCACGCCTCCCCGCGCGCGGAGGTACTTGGACGACGAGTTTTCCACCGTCTAGGGTCTAGGCTTGCTGCTAGAAAAAATAACAAGATACATTAATAAGTTTCCTGTTTGAACAGGATACAGGCACTATCAGTTATGGCAACTGCTTGCCTGTCAAAATAATAATGACCGCTATGTGGGATGTGGATTCGGCGATCATTGTCCTCATAGTCGTATCTGCAAACGGCCTTATCGACCAACATCTCAGGCTTTCGCTGGATGTCTGGATCAAGGGTCAGATACAGAAGGCGACACTCCTGGACATGGCACGCATTGACAGGAGGTTTCTTTCTCTGCAGCCTTTATCGCCGGTAGCTTGAGTCATGCTCCGCTGCTGGCGGCGTTCTAGGTTTAGGTTTTTATAAAAGTTGTATTGTTGTATGATATTTTGTTATATTTTACTTTTCATATATTTTTTTATAAAAACCTAAATCTAAGATTTAAATGTTTTATTTATTTTGTTTAATATTTAAAAATGTAAATTTATATGAGAAAAAATAAATAAAGATAATAAAAATAAAATAATAATAAATGTAAGTACAACCCGGATGGCTGTCTGCCACCTCGCTCCATCTAGTCTGAGGGCGTATTTCACATACGTTTACCGAATTTTATTTACTGGTAAATAAAATTTGCGTTAATGTTATATTTATAGAGGTAGAGATTTTTGAGGATGGCGCAGTGTTTAACGTGTCCAGTCTGTGAGTGCTGAGGTTAAGCAACTTTCGCAAAGGCCAGTCATCGGATGGGTGACCAAATATGTATCAGCTCGAGCTCCTCCGTGCTTTGAAAGGCACCTAAAGCCGTTGGTCCCAGCTGCATTAGCAGTCGTTAACAACTACCAATCCGCACTGGACCCGCGTGGTGGTTTATAGCCCGTCACAAGTGGGGACATAAAATGAGCTGAAGATGAAGATGATTTATAGATAAAGATATTAGAACAAGAGGTAGCAGCCGGCTACTCGCTAGTTTACCCGTGGTGAATAAATTAAACGCCCACCCGACCCAGCCAGGAATCGAACCTGGGTCTTCCGCAATCCGGGCGGCTGCACTGACCGCTATGCTACCGGGAAGGCTGACGTAAGCGCTGAATTTTGTCACTGCTATTTTAATGTTTTTTTTTTTTTGAGTGCTTTTTAGCGGCACTAGCGCCATCTATCCAAACGGTCGTTGCAACCAATGGCCATGCAGATTCACCTTTGCAGATGAAATACCACAAATTTGATAACACAACGCTATAGTAAATTTTACTTTTTTATTTTCAAAAATAAAAAAAGTTTTTTTTTCACTGTATTTTATAAAATTTTATGAATATTTAATTTAGCTTCAGTGCAGCAATTAGCACTTGAAAATAAAAAAGTAAAATTTACCCGCGGTGTTAAAATCCTCAACAGTGATAATAATAATATATGTTTTGTTTGTGCTTTTGTACTTGACTTTTATATTAATATTATAACAAACCTAGGTTAAGAAATAAAATAAATAAAGATAATAATAATAATAATCTCCATGAATATGGTTAACAAATTATTCATGGATTGTTTTTAACGTAATAAATGATTATTTATATTATTGTCAAAACGGACACAATTTTTGCCTACAACTGAGACCGCATATACCAAGTTACAACTTTTATCTAAATGTCTTTATCTAAGTCTGAGTTATAGCAGCGATTTGCTCTGAGAACTCAAACAAACGATTTGTTCGGATCTCCGCTCTCCGATGGTATTACGGCGATAGGTACGTATGTAATTAGAGACCTTTAAGCCCTATATTCCTTGAACTTAGAAGTCTAACCTTTGGATATAAAATTGGACAAGTGTCGAGAACACTTGCGTGAACAAGGTTCCTTATATTAAAGGTTTCAGAGAGCTTTTATTATGTAAGTGGTTGAATACTTCATAGGCCCATCTCTCACCCCTCCCTTCTCCCAATTCCTACTCCCTCCTCAAGATCCAACTCCTTCCTCAAGGCCGGCAACGCATCTGCGATTACTTTGGTTTTGTGATTACATTCCATCAGGTGACCCGCCTGCTCGTTTGCCTCCTTTAAACATAAAAAAAAACATAATTATTATTACCTACTTGTTTTATGAGATTTCGTTGTTAATCTACAACAATCACAATATGTTATTTCATATTTAAAATTACTTTGATATTATTCTGTTTATTTTTACTTTCAAATAAGTAATGTACAACCCCATAATCTCATCATTATTATCATCAGTCCACTTCCGCCCACTGCAGGGCATAGGCCCTCTTCCCTCGCACGCCACTCTTTACGGTACTGCGCCATCCTCATTCATCTAATAAAAAAAAATGTAAAGAATAAATAATTTTATTGCAAGTTTTTTGAACCTATTGTTACTATGTTTATTTTTTATTGGATGTAATTATTACAAAGTTTAAACCTACGCATATTATGTATGGAGCAATAATGCATTATGTTTGCACAGCATTTTATTTAATTATTATTTATTTTTATTTATTTATTTTTACTTTAATTAAAACAGTGCCACATAAAACAAAATATCTGTTCTCAAATCAATACGATACCCCAAAAATAAGACAAAGAATGTGACCTTTCATAGAGTGATAAGCACTTGTTAAAGACCTCTTATACCCCTATATTTTGTTTCGGAGGTCATCTTATTGTTCGTTTTTTAACTGGTAAGAATTTGGCCTTCATTTAACCTGATAAAAAGCGCAGTTCACCTGAAATTTTCAGCTCGACTACTAATATTTTACGTGTACCTACAATGGGTATCAGATATTAAATAGCCTATAAATGTCCCACAGCTGGGCAAAGGCCTCCATCTTTGAAATCATCACTACAATTAATAGATATTGGGGTTGGTGATCATAAATACGGGCTATGCATCGAAAAAATTAGAAACACACTTTGCCCGACCTGGGAATTGAACACGGAACCTTCGGGTATCGGGCCAAGCGCTTTGCCACTTAGCCACCTAGGCGTTATGGTATATCAGATAGGGGTGGCCAAAATTAAAAGACCCAAATTGTATCCGATCTAGATTGTACGTAGAGTTACTTTGACGTGATCGCGACGAAATTGTTAATTTTATATTTATGTTAGTGACGTCATGTGCGTCAGGCACGCAAAAGCAAGCAGCAGTGATCATACATGTAAGTACTCAGAGTTTACTAAGCCCCTACTGCTGTGGCATGTTTATTTGATTATTAAATTATTAATAAAAATATATATATATTATTAAATGACAACGTCACATACATTGTTCTGATCCCAAGGTAAGTAGCTAAAGCAATCGTTTCATGAAAATCAGAAACAACGACGACGGTACCACAACCACCCAGACCCGACACAATATCGAAAAGTTCGTTTTCGACATTGACCCGATCGGGAATCGAACCCGGGACCTCATAGTTAGCGCCGCCCAAAGTCCGGTGTGCGAGCCACTCAGCTACGGAGGTCGTCAAATCAATCAAAAGTCGTTGATATGACGTCACAATAGAAATATTAACATAATAATTGTCTAAAAATAAAATGCGAAAAAATAGTTAAAAAATACTGAAAAAAATCTACAATAAAATAAAATATAATAATTTGAGGATTATTCGTTTATTATAATGATTGAGAAATTGTAAAATATTTTCGCAACTTTATTGAAATAAAAAATACTGCAATATACCATAATTTTAACACTCATACTTTCACGTGTATTAATATACATTTATATACAATCGTGCGCATCAAATCTCAGAAAACGCAACAGACAGCCATCGATAAATACGGTGAACTGTACGCAATGAGCTTCAGTGACCGTTTAATAATATGTGACATGAATATAATTGAGGAGTTTCGTGATTTCGGGTTTCAATTTCCATTCGAAATGTGAACTCACACTCGTGTTTAAGAGCCATTTCATAGTACGGTATTCCATACACATTTCAAAGCTCTAATTCTTTCAAATGATCATCATCAGCACATTTTATGTCCCCACTGCCCAAGCCTTCCCTATGAACGTTTCATAAACCACCAGGCTGGCCTAGTGCTGATTGGTTGTTAACAACTGCTAATACAGCCGGGTACCAACGGGCGTTACATGCCTTCCAAAGCACGGAAATCTTTCAAATTAATAAGCTGATCTTCCTATAAAATGTTTTTGTTTTGTTTATATAATTTTAACGCAAATTTTGTTGCTAATTTCGGCGGACTGGTTAGAACCACGATAACTCAATTGGGAGAGCACCTGACCCGGTATGTCAGAAGGGTGCAGGTTTGTCTATAGTCTGCAGTTTGTCTTTACACCATTACCGAATGTTATAAACGAAAGGTCGATGTATCGATCATCATAGTAGACCTCATGTCGGTTCGAAAAAAGTTGTTCTTAAAACTATTTACCAAACAAATTCCTGAGTAAAATGTCATCTAAAAAGATCACATACAATTAGACGCCTCTCAACGTGTCGCCGTCAATCAAACCTTACAGCCCCGCTGTTAAGGTCGATTATCAATGGCATTTGACCTTTGTTATTAATTTTAGAACCATGTGCCACCACGTGAAATGATTAATGATGATTATAGAGCATTATGAATGGTTTAATTTCGGTCCAGTTAGTGCCTTTTGCAATATTAAATCTCGAAACTCTAACGTGAAATTTAAATTTTACTTTTTACAAAGAAGCGACATAATGATGCGTCTTTTTAATTTATACTATTTATTTAGTTACTTTTCGTAGTAAGTATTAGGTAGTTGCTAAACTGGGTCAGAATAATTAATAGTCCCAGGGTACAGAAGAATCACTCCGCAAGAAGATTGAAATAAATGCAATGCAAAAAAGAAATAAATAGTCTTGCTACGACGCGATACAGTCGAATTCAGCTCGCACAGCACAACGTACTTGTAATTTTATACACCTATAAGTTTTGTCTCTTTCTACCGCGTGCCTCTTATTTCTTCTTACGCTGTTAGGGTTGCTGTCTAATAAAGAATAATGAATCTACTTATTTGTAATTAAGTAAGTACCTATGAAGGTATTACTGTTATTCTACCTTTGTAAAAAAATAACATTTTAAAAATACCTACTTAGTATAAATTACAAAAACACAAATGTTGAAAAAATCTTCACGAGCAGGATTTGAACCTTTCGGCGGGCTGGTTAGAACTACGATAGCTCAATTGGAAGAGCACCTGACCCGGTATGTCAGAAGGGTGCAGGTTCAAATCCTGCTCGTGGAATTTTTTTCTTTTCGCTTTCGCGGCTAACGGCTCCCACATACTACCGATATTTTTCATCGATTATTATCACCTATTCAGTAGGTCATAATGCAATTAGTCCGATCCATCAAAAATGTAAGTTAGAACTGTAAACAAACAATAGCACAAAGCTAAAGTTCTCATCGATTTCGTTGTTATTTTTCTTATATTTTGACTTCAGCAAATAATGTTTGATATTTGAAAATTATTTCCACTTCTCATCGGTTAATATTTATGTGTAGGTAATAAAAAGAATAATGATGTAATAAAAAAAAATTGCGAGCGCAATCATAGAATAAGTGGGCACTGTGCTATTACAATATTTAGCGTCCCGACGTGCGCGCGCGTGACACTCGACTGATTCGAGTACGGTGGACCGGGCACTTCGCTGTAGGTAAATAACGGACGTACCGCGCGGAGTTAGCCAGGCCTGACTGGGTATCCCTAGCGTTCTAGGCGTCTTTTTTATATATATTTTACGGGTGAGCACAGTGCCTTGATCTCACCTGATGTTAAGTAGATAAGGCCAATGATGGAAGCGCACATCACCCGGGATCCTCAACTAGTGAGGCACTGGCCAGTGCACTGGCTATCTTATCTCTAGCTGCCGGGCCACAACAATGCTACAAACATTGATTTTATGGCGACATATATAGATAAGATGGTGGTAGCTAGCCAGGCGGAGATACAAGCCCTACCACCAACCAAACCGAGTACACAAAAATGTACCCCCCGTCGGGAATCGAACCCGGGTTCTCTGGGTCTAAGCCGGAGGTCTTAACCACTAGACCGCAGAGGCGGTTACATTTTAAAACGCTGTCATACTTAAAGGTTGCCACTACATGCACAAATTTAAACTATTACAAAGCATACTAAAAGCAAACTAAAAACAAACTAAAACACACTATCTTTAAAGTATTTAAACCATGCAATAGACGCATTCGTGTCAAAACTATGGTTTTGACATAAATACATCTACCAACATTGATTTAAACTTGCTTGGTGATTAAGACATGTCAATGTTCAGCTGTGATCAATATTACACTTGATTCAAAAGTACCTCCTAGTATTTCTACTGTACATTGCGTTTATAAGAATACAACAACAACAACGGTACAAAAAACAATAACAATAAATAGTTACAACAAAAAAGAGAAAGAGCGGAAAAAGCCTTGTTGGAGGAACGATCTCTACGTCTATAAAAGAGATTGGTGGGAGACCGCCACAAATCAAAACGTACTATGGAAAGGTTTGGGCGAGGCCTTTGCCCAGCAGTGGGATGAAATAGGTTATAAAAAAAGATAACACAATTATTCACATACTCCAGTGTCTTAGTAGTTCGCAGATCTACAAGTTAAAATGGGTTGTTCCGTATTCATGTCTGTAGTGTGCACTTCGCAGTTTGACTGGTCACCGTTTCTAGCGTACATTAGTGAAATTAAATCACCTTCGAAATAATGAATTAAATTAATTGTACTTAGGTGCAAATTAAACTTTTAAATTGAATACAAAATGCTTAATATAAGTACAAAATTATAAGCTCTTAGATTATGTGCGACAACTTCCGCGCTTTTGAAGGCACAGGCCGTTGGTTCAGTCAAATTGGCGAAAGATAAAAGTCGTTAACACCCACTTACCCATAGTTATTATGTTTTTTTTAAAGATCTTACAATTAAGCCTTCGCGCAATGAGTAGTGCCTAGCAAAGTGACGTTTTAAAGCCCAACGATGACCAATATTATAAGTATAATATGTAAAATAATTGACATACAAAAAATATAAAAACTTGTAGGATGTGATGTGCAAATGTATTAAATTAAATTAAGTAATTAAAATGAATTAAATGCACTTGTTCAAACGACCACCAGTCATATTTAAAATAGTTATTTTCCACTAGTTATTTTCAAAATAGAAAAAATTTAAATAATTTTCCATCACTATATTTATTGCTTTATTTTTTATTATTAATGTAATAAATTAACAACAAAAACTATAGACTCCCACTTGAAGAATTGGGACGAACTAGCTCAGGATAGAGATAGGCGGAAGAAGGGAGAGGAGACATTTTCCCTGTAGTGGGAAAGTAGTGGTTGATAATAATAATAATAAAATGTTTTTTTTTTGTTTATATAACTTTAACACAAATTTTGTTGCGAAACAAATTACAAAAACAAAAACTTAATTTATCTTTAGTATTTGTAAAAGTATTAAGATGTTAATATCGGTAGTTGTTGACATTAAATGGGCGCCTTTGGCTTTCAAAGTAAAAAAGTAAATAGTGTTGAATAATTTCGGCGGGCTGGTTAGAATCACGATAGCTCAATTGGGAGAGCACCTGACCCGGTATGTAAGAAGGGTGCAGTTTCAAATCCTGCTCGTCGAAATTTTTTCAACATTTGTGTTTTTGTAATAATATTAAAAATTATTTAAAAAAAACAAGAAAGAATTAATGAATAGTTAATAAAATTTAATTAAAACATAAAGCACTTGAAAAATAAAACTGCCTCAGGTTGGACTCCAATCTCCAATCTCCAATCAGGGCGACAGCTCTTCAAACAGGTTTAGCAACACATTTCAGTTACTATTTCAGTATTTACTCATTTTAAATGTGTGCCCAAAAATCCGTTGATAACCTTCACTCTTCATCAGTAGGTCATCAGTAGGTGTCAGTCAACCTTAACAGTGCATTCAGAGCCTACATAGTAATCTGGATTTTTTCACACTTAGCATCTGTGACTAATGCGCGTCTCAATAGACGCCAGGAATGCGCAGCCTCTGCGAATAATCGATGTCCTTGCTGCGAGTATCGGATTTAAAGGTTGTTTCCACTTTGAGCTTTAATATTGTACCTATTTTTATGTTTCAATAGATATGAATGCTTGATTATTAGTTATTAAGAGGAAGAGCTCGGTGGTTAACGCGACCGGTCTGTGATTGCTTAGGTTAAGCAACTTTCGCACAAGGTCATCGGATGGGTGACCAAACATTTATGATCTCGAATTCCTCCGTGTTTCGGAAGGCATGTAAAGCCGTTGGTCCCGGCTGCATTAGCAATAGTTTACAACCGCTAACCTGCACTGGGCCCGCGTGGTGGTTTATGGCCCGTTATCCCAATCCATCCTCATCATAGGGAAGGCTCGTGCCCCAGCAGTGGGAGCATAAAATGAGCTGGTGATGAGTTATTAAAAGTATAAAATATAATTAATTGTTCAGTAGTTTTAGAAAGTGGTTCGTGCATTTAATTGAGTCTTCAAATATCAGATTCATTGTGAAATCTAGAACAATGGCGAGAAAATAGTTGGTAAAGTTTTTGAACGTCTTGATTATCATTACTACAGATTGACGTAAAATATTTTACAAATCTAATGTGTTGCAAGCACGTTGCCATATCAGTCAGTCAGGAAATATTTAGAAGCGTCAGGGTTAGATGAGCCACGATAGCAAAGTTGGCAGTGCACCTGCCCCGGCATGTCATGGGGTGCGGGTTCGAATCCCGCTCGTGGATTATTTTTTCAACACTTTGTCATTTTTCAAATTGTAATTTGTTCGCAACAATATTTGCGTACAATTATAACGTAAGTAATCATAGAAGAATCAGGTTAAAGAAGTGCGTACCACTTAGCTCTATCATCGCCTCGCATTATCCAATTGCTACCAACAATTTTGCATATTATATTATCGTTGTTACCGGAGGGTGTCTTACACTATAAGTAAAGTAATTAATTACCTATTTTATAGTCGTAAATTATTACAGTGATCGACATTTTTTTCTTTAGTCATTAATAGTAGACGTCAGCAACTAATTTAAGTCTTTAGCAACAATTGAATACTGACTACATACATACTTCATATCTGTTATCCCGTAGAATTTTAATGCTAATCTATATTATATTTTTGGCAACGAAAACTTTTTCGTGACTGGACTTAAACTGTTGGACAGTGGTGCCACTGGCATATAACTTTTATTGGTTTATAACAACAAGAGTCGCCAATCTGATAGGTAATCATAATCATTTATTTCACTCAATCACTTATTTAAATTATATTATACTATCGGCCCGTCCCTGTAGTAAAAAAATCCTGTGCGAAGCAGTAGGCTTACAGCTTACGGCAGTAGGATTTTTTTAAATATAGCCCATGTTACTCAACGCTAATGTAGCATTCTAATGGTGAAATATTTTTTTAAATCGGTCTAGTAATTTTTGAGTTTACTCGTTACAAACATACATGCAAAAATACATAGCTTTCACCTTTATAATATTAGTATAGATAGATTAGAGTTTAACAAAAACTTATAATTATTAACGGTTTTTCGAGTAAAACAAAACCATAAGGTATAATTTGAACTAAGGTTGGTCGAGGAGCTCGATGGCATGGTGGTTAACGCGGTGGTCTGCGATTGCTAAGGTTAAGCATTTTTCGCAAAGGCTTTTTTTTGCATCGGATGGGTGACCAAAAATGTATCATATCTCCTCCGTGCTCCGTGCTTCGGAAGGCACTTTAAGCCGTTGGTCCCAGCTGCATTAGCAGTCGTTAACAACCACCAATCGGCACTGGGCCTGCGTGGTGGTTTATGGCCCGTACTCCCTATCCATCCATAGGGCAGGCTCGTGCCCCAGCAGTGACTTATATGAGTTGTTGATGAAGGTTGGTTTCATTACGCATTGTGTAGGTGACTACGATTAAATAATTAAGCACACAACGCTATCTTTCGGTAAATATATATTTAATAAAATAAATAAATATTGGTTCACGTCACATATATTGCCTGACTCCAAAGACAGTAGCTTCTTGTGTAGATCTTCTTCTTCTCAGTAGATCTTGTGTTATGGAAATCAGAAACAACACCGTACCACAACTACCCAGACCCAAGAAAATATAGAAAAAGTTCGTTTTTCTACATTGACCCGGCCGGGAATCGAACCCGGGACCTCGGAGATGGCAACACCAGAAACCGGCTTGCGAGTCACTTCGGAGTCACGACGGAGGGCTTCATAATTTGATAACATACGTAAATGATTTTCCATGTGTACTGTTCTCATAAACATTAACACATAATTATAAATCTCATTAAGTAGTTATTGTTTGAAAACATTTTCGCTTGACAATTTCTAATTTAATAGATCACTAGTTAAACGTAATCCCAACTAGTCTGACCACTTAAGCCACTTGCCAAACTGATTGGCCCCGGCGGCGGCGACTAGTTACACATAAAACTGGGTGGAATGTTAGTGGGTCAAAGTGCAACACACCAAATGCGCCTCGAGTAATGTATGCGAGATTGCGATCTACCACAATAGATGGGAGATACTTGTACGTGGGCAATTAAATTGTAATGTTAATATGTAACTTAAGATACTACAGCTGTTATTATGAATGTAGGAAAGCAGGCAAGGAGTTTGGCAATTGCTTTCTTCCTTTGCCATATTTAAGGTAATTTTTTTTTTTTAATTCTTTTTAATATTTATTTGGTTTTAGGAAGACTAACAGCTATTATTTATAAATAAACATTTAAATAGCCACGAAAAGCTATTAACTAGTCAGGTCAGGTCTTTAGTCCAGTAACTACTCCCAGGGAGTTCGAGTGGGGATCGAACCCACGACCCTTCCAAGGTATCCACCTTGTAACTACATAGGTATAGTGAATGCAAAAATAAATTACTGTTTCTATACAGAAATCATTTTCATAATTCACTGGTCTAATGCTAGTCACGAAGGAAGAACAAACAAAATAATTAACAAATATAATTTAGTTTTATTAATATTTTTGGAAAATTTAAAAACAAAATAACAATAGCGAGGTTCTAACAGCAAATATTACAAACATTTAATTTTATTATCTATATCTAAATAACAAACGATTGCGGCTCAAATAGCTATGCCCCATTAGGCATGGTACACACGCCTGCACATCAACCTACCACAAACAATCAAATTCCCTAAATAGACTTTGAACTTTATGCCTTAGGACTATGGTTGACATTGTATTGAAGAAATTTGACAGTTTTGGATAGATTGATGTGCAGACGTCTGTACATGAGCATTCTTTTTATTCGCAAATGAGTATAAGAACAAAAAACACAACTACAACTGTGTAGTTGTTTTTTTTTTCAGGTACAAGGCTCCGTTGAGAAATTACATCTAATTATGATTAGAGAAAAATATTCGATGATTGTTAACAGTCTATAGCACATCGACATCGTTATTACATTGCGAAATTAAGCTTAAGCTATACTTGTGTCCTAACAATGCAAAACGTAATTGACAAAGTTGATTTAATTGGTACCTATCTATTTCTTTTTGTTAACGCTAATTAATTATTTCAATTGTTTCAAGTAGAATGAAACATGGCAGTCAATCGTGATAAGTGAGCTTTGAACTTATTTTATTATTAATGTGATATTAATACATTGATAACAGTCCTAAGCCCTCCAGAAAGATGACACGCTTATTTTACGAATGGGTACTTTTCAGTAGCCTTATAAATTCGCTCGACTTACCAACGAAATACAATAATTTTTAAGTACAGTTTTGGGTCCATACTATAGTGTACTTAAACGTGGTGACTTAGAGTTGTTTATAAAAAGAAGAAATGGCAGCTAGTGGTGGTAATCAGGGGCTGTCAAAGGCTGCTGCTGTGATGAATGGTAGCCGGAGTTCTGCTGATAACCTCCTTCAAGTTGCTGGTAATCATTACCAGAGCCTGTCAGCTGGGGTTTGTATTGTCCTGTGAAAAATAAGATACAAATGAGTATTGAAGCACTATGAATAATAACTCAAAAAGTTTAGGAATATTTGAAACCAAGCAATCACGAATAAATACCATTCAAAGAAAGGGAACAGAAAGAAAAACGCACTTTAAATCAAACCCGGGACCTTTGTGTACGGTTGTTCAAACGGTAGATCTTTCTAAAACCGGCATCGTTCAAGCGAGTAATTGTCAATAAGTGGACCGGGGCTTGTATGCAGGTTTAACCAAAAAAAATATAAACTACCAGTTTAAGACGTCAAAAAAACCATTGTTATAATTACCATCATCAAATACACCACTGGCTTCGGACTTAGCGTTCTGCTCCAAAGCTTTAGCGATCGCTTCAGGAATGGGAGGTGGAGTGGGCAGATGAGCACCCTGAGCCCTGAATCCGTTCTCATCGGCAGTATACGTAACCGTGTAGACTTGGCCGTCATCACCGGTGTAGGAGTAAGCACCGGCGGCTTGCGTGCCGTGCGTAGTCTGACCTTGCTCTTGAGCCTTGATACCTGCGGAGATAGATAGTTGTCAGTGAAGATTTTTCATAAATAACGTTAATGAGTGTATATTAAATAAGGTGTAAATAAGTGAACCAAATACAGTTCCTTGCGAGACCCTTTCTAAGACATTAGCTAATTATTATTTTCATACAAAATATGTTGAATTGAAATTGATCACTAATATTTTTTTTGTATTGATCTGTAGTAGGTATTACATTAAGTTATTTTCAACTCGTATTATATTGGTTCCTGTTTTTGTATAATTTTGTAAGCATGTCATATTTAATTAGCTTTATGTGTATTTTGTTTGTGTATAACTATAATTTATATTGTTTTTACTTGTGAGGACCTGATAACGGCTTTCCGTAGCTATTTAAATGTTTATAATATTAACGTTTTTTAATTTGCTTCAAAAATTAAATCACTGGCCCTATCAAAACATTGGATTAGTTATTAAAGGCCTCATCCAAAACAATAGATTCCCTACTAAATTTTTTGAGTGTTTGTTTGTTACGCTAATAGACAGTTTGTTCAACTTCAAGCGATACACCTTGAACATCGAAACTTATCATGTAAAAAAACATTTTACGATCGGTTAAGATAATAATTTTTACATTCCCAATGCTTTTTAATTTGGACATCCGTGGCCTTGGTCTCTCAGCACACATCAATTTTGGGTTTTAACCACAAGACCCCAGAGCCTGCTAACTGTGATGTAATAGCTCATTCAGTCGCTAACTTACCATTTTCAGTCTCATAAGAATACTGGTAGTTGTGTCCGTCATTATCCATGCTGTATTGCAATATCCTCGCCGATTTCTCCCCCGAAGGTCTTTCGTTGCCTGTATCATGACCAGCAAGATGTGCTTGCCCAGCATAAGCTGATATTTGTCCAGAGTAAGCTGGACTCGAAAACTGTACCGGTTGACTATTGAATGATTGTCCTTTGAAACCTTGTGGCTGGTTATTGAACGAATGACTCGAGAATGATTGTTGGTTGTTGTACACTTGATTGTGACTTGGAAACTGTGCTTGGCTGGTAATGGTGGTGCGGGGAGTGAATGTTTGAGGGTGGGGGGAGTAGAGTCCGTTCTGCTGTTGTTCTAAGGCTGATTGGTACAGCTCTGCTGACTGAGCGTAGTTCTGAGCTGGAATGGGGAACACCTGGCCCGCTGAAGCGGCGGCTATGATGGCGGCGAATGGAGTTAGCTGATAGAGGAAGAAAATGTTTTCATTAGACACATACTGATACTGATCTTCAATCTTTAGTATGATGATGGCAATGATGATGATGATGACTTTAAATATCTTCAAGAACTATTGTTATATGTTCAGTTGTTTGTTGTAAATTATTTTCAGGCAGTAATTTATTAAAGTATGAATGAGAGAACACGTTTATGACCAAAGTTAGTTGTTTATATTATAATAATATTATTGATAATTATTGATTTACAACAGTTATTTTTTTAATATTTTTGTGTTGTTTATATAATTTTAACGCAAACTTGTGGCGAAACAAAATATTATGATCGGATGTTAATGACGGTAGTTGTTGACATTGAATGGGCGCCTTTGGCTTTCAAAGTAAAAAAGTAAATAGTGTTGGATAATTTCGGCGGGCTGGTAAGAACCACGATAGCTAAATTGGGAGAGCACCTGATCCGGTATGTCAGAAGGGTGCAGGTTCAAATCCAGCTCATGGAATATTTTTTAACATTTGTGTTGTTGTAAGTTATTTTTTTATTATAAATAATTTAGCGTCGGTTATACTATACACAAAAACTTCAAAGATAATGTTTTTTATTATTATTTAGTTCACTATAACTTGATATTTTTATCACAAATAAGTAAATTTAATCACAAAACTTTTACGTACCAATTTCATTTTGATTTGTCAAGTAAATCACCGCGACTCGAGACAATTGGATAACTAATGTAATAAAAAGATTTCACTGTTACGTTTTTATACCGAAAAAATTACCTTAAACTCACCACTGTGTGAAGTCACACTTCCGTGGAGGTACACCTCTGAAAGTGTGAACTTGTTATGAATTTAAATCCAAAAAGTTTTGTCACACTTAACTTTTGTACTTAACTGGTTCCTTCCCTTTTCAGCGGGGATAAAAAATATTCCATATGTAAAATTTCCGCTAAAAGTTTCTGAATTTACTGATGTTTATTCACATCTGAGTTTAGAGTACGGTTGCTGTTATAGAGCTCCATTGCCTTGAAAGATCATCTATCGTAAGCCACAGATGGTCTTTTCAAGGCTATGGAGCTCTATAAAAAGCAACACTGATTTTAAACATTTTTAAACGGTATTATTTAACCTGCCCTGTTTTTTTATCATAATTAGGTACAAATTACAAAAACACACATGTTGAGCTATCGTGGTTCAATTGGAAGAGCACCTGACCCGGTATGTCAGAAGGGTGCAGGTTCAAATCTTGCTCGTGGATTTTTTTTTAACATTTTTGTTTTTGTAATTTGTTTTGCAACAAAATTTGCGTTAAAATTATATAAACAAAACTAAAACATTTTATAATTAGGTACAGTTTTTAATGTTAATATTTTTTATCCAGCACTTTGTTTTTGTATTATCATAAAAGTTGGATTTAAAACCACTGGCCTAAAGCGTCAAAGCCTATCGCGAACCGAGTGATATCTCTTTCAACTGAGCTACTGCGATTTTAAAAGTGAAATTTATAGTTTTGATATTAATATTAGAGCATTGTAAATGCAAAATCAATCCCTTTAACACATTTTAAATTTTTGTTTGTTGATCTACATAATTGGAAGAAAGACTATCTGCCGTACTCAGAGACGTCAATTAATTTTAATGACAATTAAATGTCTTTCCTTCTCTATTTAGCGCTATACATAAGAAAGTGACAGTAAGAGACTTAATTGTCATTAAAACTTAATTGACGTCTCTGAATACGGCAGTAAGTGTTGAGCTCAACACTTTGTATTTTTTCAAATTGTAATTTGTTCGCAACAAAATTTGCGTAAATTTATATATAACTACTCTACATATGATATATACTAGATCTACATAAGTTTGTACTAACAATGTGTTTTAATAAAAATATTAACTGTTTTTTAAATTACAATTTAGAAGTTTTGTAATGTAGTAGTTTCCTAGTTTCATTGACCTTTGCATTGCGTATACTGTAATAGAAAATAAAAAAAAACGAATTAGCCAAGTTCGTAGCTTCAGAGGGCAACAGCTGATCGTGAGCCAAGTGCGAGAGCGTCGTTATGTAGTGTGAAGTAACGAGATGCGTCTGGCGAGTGCACAACTGGGTTGCTGTACGTATACGTAGCGCTAGGAACGCATAGAGCGCGCAGACGAAATATTCACAAAAATAAAAAATAAAGTTTTATTTACTTCTGCAATAGTCCTCCAATAGCGTATATTTTTACAGAATAATAAAATAATTTTGTTGTCTTTATCACATTAATATGTTTTTTCTATAATAATAATAATGAAGTAATTATATAAAAAGTATAGTTAGTAATTGTATGAAACGTAAATTTAACAGAGAATGTTACATTGTTGAAAAAAACATTCACTTTTACTAACTTACTACATATTATACAAATTATAATTATAATTGCAGTTTGTCTTTATGAGACACCGATTTTGCAAATTCACTTTTATCTAATTCAACATTACAAAACATGTAGTTTAATTTAATATAATTAGTGGTAATTTAGAATGAAGTGTGTTAGTAATAACTTACGAGTAATAGTGATTATGTGAAACATAATTGAAGTCTACAAAAATTATGTTTCCGATAAGAATATTACATAATTATAATTATCAATTAAGAAATCTTATTGTACTTACATAATTTTATATAGCTATGCTACTATTAGGTAGGTATATCGTTTACCTCGCCGGAGGGCGTCTAACACTACGTTAATCTAGCCGCAGTCTCCTTTCCAGGGTGACTAGTGTAAGGTTTAAAAAAAACTTTCCTACACTCACGATTAATTGTCTAGCCCACGAGAAGCTTCGTTATGAAACTCGTTAAATGGTTACTAGACAACGGATAAACATACTTAAAATACTTAAAATACTTGTTATACATAGAAAACACCCAGACCCGAGACCATTTAGAATAACAATAATTTCTAAATAGACCCGACCAGGGATCGAACCCGGGACCTCATAGATGGCGACACCATGAAAACCGATGCACAAACCACTCGACCAAGGAGGTCGTCAGCGGTTTATTTGACATTCGATCATATGGTTAACAAATAGCAGAATTTGTGTGTGAAAATTTGGACCATGTCACCTGGAGGTACCTACTGCTTTAATAAAATACAAATTCATATGAATAATGGTGAATAAACCTCGCACTAGACACCTTGGTTACTTACCGCATAACATAAAACGCATTGTTTAAATAAATTTTAATATAAATACCATTTACACCCGCAGATTACTTATAATGATAAAAAGTATTATTATAAAAATTAAAACAGTAATTTCATCGCTTCTTATCTTTTCATAGTGTACCTCACTGTAGTATTTCAGGATAAAACACCCTAGCATTAATTTATTGTATGCCTTTCTTCCAATAGTTAGCTCTACCCAAACTTTCATAGCTCAGACAACTAATATTTTGCCATCTGCTCACACATATCTGCCGCATATAATAGCCGACTCACATCATCCAACTTTTTATGCGTAACTGTTGGCAAACTATATAATTATCAATAAGATTTCAATCTTAAAAAAATCGCGATTTTAATAATTCATTATTGTTATATGCATTAGGTTTACTTTGCTAAATCCAAGGTTTTACAATCGGCACATTAAGTCCAGGCTAAAACAATAAGACAAATAAGTCTATGTAGATTTGTATAAAGTGTTTCGTGGCAATAAGAGCACGATTTATAAGTGAATGATTGTTTTATTATTTCTTTTTTATTGATATTATCATTCGTAACAATGTTTTCTCGAGTTTGCGTTTACATTTCTTTCTATTATTTTATTTTATTTTATTCGGAAAACCAACAGCTTCATGAAATTAAATAAACATTTAGAAACTACTTTTTATAGAGAACAGAACTTTTTATAAGAACCTAGTCTACTACTTACAACAATATAACCATATAGAATTCAAATAAATAAATAAATAAATATAAATATGAGACAACATCACATATATTGTTCTGATCCCAAGATAAGTAGCTAAAGCACTCGTTTCATGGAAATCAGAAACAACGACGGTACCACAACCACCCAGACCCGACACAATATCGAAAAGTTCGTTTTCAACATTGACCCGACCGGGAAACGAACCCGGGACCTCAGAGTCAGCGCCGCCCAAAAACCGGCATGCAAGCCACTCGGCTACGGAGTTCGTCGATATTTACATACCTATCGCTGTATTATTGCGTTAGAGTTATAAGGTGGACGCTGACCGCGCGTCCTCGAAGCCGTTAACTGGCAAGATAGGTACTGCAAAGGACAGGGGAAAGTGGCGAGTTCTCCTATCGGAGGCCAAAACTATGGGCCCCTGCACCGATGGATAAAGTAAGTAATAGAGTATCACTGTATGAGGAAGGCTCTCCCTGTGAACCTGGACCAAGCCTAGCCTAGAAGTATAAACCCTAGAAGGCCCTAGAAGGCCTAGCCTAGTAGTGTAACTCAATAACTGTGATGCGTTTGTCAGTGCAATGTTAACACACCTTATACCTATTTTTAAGCACTAACTTGAATCTGTTTTAAAGGCAAGTGTTTCATAATTAAACTAGCTTAATTTTAAATATTTATAAAATACAGTGAAAAAATTTAATGCCTACCCGACCCAGCCGGGAACCGAACCTGGGTCTTCCACAATCTGCTGCTGCACGGCTGCGCTGACCATTATGCTACCGGGAAGGCTGACGTAAGCACTGAATTTTGTCACTGCTTTTTGATTTTAGACTGCATTGCTATAAATATTAATATTTAATTCAGCTCCAGTGCAGCAATCAGCACTTACTATAATATAAAAAGTAAAATTTAGCTTAATTTTATCTGTTTGTAATCTCGATGAGTCATCATCATCGGCTCATATTTATGTCCCCACTATTGGGGCACGAGCCTTCCCTATGGTTAAATAGGGAGAACGGGCCACAAACCACCGCGCGGGCCCAGTGGTGGTTGTTAACGACTGCTAAGGCAGCCGGGCTAATGCAACCAACGGCTTTACGAGCCTTCCGAACACGGAGGAGCTCGAGATGATAACTTTTTGGCCATCCATCCGATGACCGGTCTTTGCGAAAGTCGCTTAACTTCAGCAATCATGGACCAAGCGCGTTAACCACTGCGACATTTATAATGATAGGTGCTAACTGAACGGGCCAACATATAAATTGTAACGTTGCTTCATCATCATCACCATCATCACCACCATCAACCTCTATACTAAGCAAGATCCGCGTCTTCTCTTACCCAGCTCTTGCCAGCCACCTTGAGGTTTGGTACTGACTATGACTTTGATACTGAGATGAATGTGTTTTAATTAACATTTAATTAGAACACATTCGTCTCATATGTAACTAATTGGCAGTAGTCGTGAATAATTTGTCAATTCACTTCACTTGAACTTACAAGTAATGAACTACCATTAAACTAAACATAATAGAAATAGTATAATTGCTTTGTCTCTCAAATCATTCATAGTTGGCGTTACAAGATAAAAGTCAATATCGTAATGTTGGTAGCTAGTAAGTATTACGTCACTTATAACCACCTCAGTAGTGTAGTGGTTAGGCTGGTCTTAACACCGAGTACCCGGGTTTGATTCTTAGCAAAACATTTGGTACAGTCAGAGCAAATATTGCTGCACACTTTATCAAAACTTTATTAGAATTAATCGAAGAGGAACTTTTAAAGTAGTAAGTAATAAGTGTGTCCATAATTCAGAGAGTGCGGGTTCAAATCCCGTTCATGGAGGCCTCTCCAAGTGCACGCCACTTAGCACGATCCGCGGCTACTCTCATCCAGCTCTTGCCAGCCACCTTGCGAAGACCGTCGCTCCACCTAGTCTAAATTTTATCTTAAATTATATTTACTTACCCATATTTATACTAATAAGGCCTAGAAATAATTGCAACGTATTTCAAATCAATCCAGACATCCATTTCATTCGCGTTGTCGCTTACAAAGATCAAAGTCAATGCTGTAATTGTGGCGTAATGACTTGTATTACTTCACTCACATTACATACGAGGCTCCATTAAACTCGGATTGATTGAATACGAGTTATGTCGGGATTATGTCAAATCACGATGCACGCTACATATTATCATGCAACATTAGCGTCATTAAATTATTGTTATAGGTATATATGCCCCAACGCTGGGCAAATCGCCTTAAAATTGTGTTAATGAATTAGAATACTAATAACATAAATCGGATGGTCATGCTAAAATTAAGCAACTTTCGCAAAGACTGGTTATTGGATGGGTGACCATAATATCATCTCGAGCTCCTCCGTGCTTCGTAAGGCATGGAAAGCTCGGCTGCATTAGCAGTCGTTAACAACCATCATTCCGCACTGAGCCCAAGTGGTGGTTTGTGGCCGGTGAAATCGATCGTTCACCAACCCATTTCCACTTAACATCAGGTGGTGTGGAGTCACTTGCCAAACCCTTTTCTGGCAAACGTGGTGTAACCAGGTAATAAAGTGTACTGGCCAAATTAATCATTAAATTTAGTGTTACTAGATTCAAATGATGGAGCCCTTGTTTAACAAATGACAGTATATAGGTTTTTAATCACTTGCATATGTAATTACTTAATTTCTATACTTACCTTAATACCATAGGTCAAAATCGTGAAATTGCTCAGGTGTTACTATGCTAGTTTAAAATCACATGCTAAACATGCACACTCGCATTAATGCGTGGTACGGTGTCTTGGGTTAACCTAAGACACCGTACTTGTAGAAAAGAAATACGAAGACCCGTTTTAAACGTGCTTTAAACCAGGTACAGTTATATACCTGGGCGCTTCTTCCAATCCTCACGAAACTGGTCAACCCGAGCCAAGGTCTTTAGCCTTTAGAGGCGCCCTTTGTTCCGCTCCCGGTCTGATCCAAACCCCTCGGATAATCTAGTAGGAAACGGGGACACGCCTATATAAGGCTATTTCCTTTAGAAACACTCTGACAGTGTTTCTATCAGGTAGCATGAGAAACCCTTTATGTTTCTCGCTGCCCCTAAATAAATCCGGTAACGGGAAATAGGCCACCTAAGGCCATTAGCAAACTCTCTGAAAAAAGTAGTTGTAAAAGTCCTAGTAATAAAATATGTTGTAGAAATAAAAATATTACTCATGACTAATATAAGTTTGAACAGGTTGACCGCCGTCGGGCCCAGACATAATAGAAATTAATTCAATTGTTTGTCAGTCAAATGGCGTTTAAGGTGTTAAACTTGACGACCTCCTTGGTCGAGTGGTTTGTATACCGGTTTTCATGGTGTAGCCATCTTTGAGGGACCTCAGAGGGTTCGATCCCCAGTCGGGTCAATTTAGAAATTATTGTTTTTCTAAATTGTCTCGGGTCTGGGTGTTTTCTATGTATAATAAGTATGTATTGAAGTATTTTAAGTATGTTTATCCGTTGTCTAGTAATCATTTAACGAGTTTCATAACGAAGCTTCTCTTGGGCTAGATAATTGGTGTGAGTGTAGGAAAGTTAAAGTTTAGTTAGTTTTTAGTTAGTTATTATTAGGCTCCGGTCGGCTGATGGTATTGTTATTATTTTAATGTTGTAAGTAGGTACGACTACGCAATACAGTACGGTACAGTCATCATGGTTCGAGACGTGAGACGAGACAAGCCGCGACATATGCTTTGACCCAGAGGTGAGCTACATTGTTGTATAGTCGATTCGGTTGGTGTTTAGGGCTTGACGCGCCACCATTTTATCAATGTCAACATAACCAGAGATGTACAAAATAGTTTAAGAAATGTATTAAAATACAAAATGCAAATACTTTTTCGATTTGCTATTTCAAATGCAAAATACCAAACAGTTTTGCGTTTTGTATTTTAAATGCTAAATGCAAAATAGGTATTTTCAAAACACTTTTTTAAATACAAATACCTTTTGTCCAATTCTTTTCTCTTTATTTTTATTTATTTCACTTTTTAACAATACCAGTTGTTTGAATTCATAAGCTTAAGTTAAGTTAAAAGAGTGTTTTAATTTTTTTTTTTTATTTATTTATTTATTAATTGAATCATTTAAATATTTTAACGTATACTACAATTAATAACCCACGGTCATAATCAATTCGAGCGTCCATGTAAACCAACCACAATATTACACTCACACGCACTTATACACATCGACACAACACAATCAGATTCACACCTATTCTGTAAGTTATCATTCGACAAAATTTTATATACCTACCTATTTTTTATTTTTAGACTACCTGCGTCCATTAATTATGTCAACATTTTTTAGTAGCATAATATGTTTTTGTTAATTGGCTTATGTTTAAGTAATATCTTCTGTATCTAGTGTTTAGTTAAATGCTGTTGAAACATTGTTGAATAAACAAATAAATAAATCATCACTCATTTTTCTTCTGTGAGGTCTCATTATCATCCCATCATATGAAAAGCGTCTCTACACTGGTGCTGAGCTTGGTAAGGATGTGTTATATTTTAAAAATACTCTTTTTATTGTAGAATAAGCGTTTAGTATCGCTTGACTTGTGCACTCATTCTTTAAATATTGTAGGGTTTCCAGATCTACTGTAGTATTGGCACAACGACCACCCTCACTGGTTGCTGAGGAGTCTGAATCCTGCAACATGTAGTAAGATTCGCTTTTTCTTTTTTATGTTTTTTTTTTAATTAACGGGTAAGCATAGTGCCTTGATCTCACCTGATGTTAAGTGATGATAAGGCCAATGATGGAAGCGCACTTCACCCGGGATCCTTAACTAGTGAGGTACTGGCTATCTTATCTCTAGCTGCCGGAACACAACAATGCTACAAACATTGATGTTATGGCGACATATTTAGATAACATGGTAGCTAGTCAGGCAACAAGCCCTACCACCAACCAAACCGAGTACACAAACATGTATCCCCGCTGGGAATAGAACCCGGGACCTCTGGGTCAAAACCGGTGGTCTTAGCCACTAGACCACAGAGGCGGTTAAATGTCTGTGACAATGTCAATGATATTTTTTTATTTTCCTGACTTTTGTGACAAACAGTTCCTTCACTTGCTCCTTCTTATTTTTAGGCACTTACTTTAATTTAAAGAATGAATACGATACTGCTGCCAGAATGGTGTCCTTGGATTTTGGGTCTTCTAAATTAAATTTTTCGAAACACTTTCTTTTATTATTTCAATAAACGTGCTACAATATACTGGGTTAACCATTTCTAATGAAGCTAATATTTTTTGCATTCTTATTAATTCAGGTTGCAGACATCCATAATTGTCTCATTGTCACCTTCCAGGGCAATTCTTTGAAAATGCACATATTGCCTCATATTAGGAGATTGCATAAAAGTTGTGATAAAACGCATTCTTTGAGTGAATTTTTCATTGCTGCTAACATATCCTTATAGAAACTGTACAACGGAATTATGTAAGCCTTCACTTTTTACCTGACAAGCGTTTAAAATGAGTGAATGGTAATGATATTTACAGTAAATGGTAATTAGAAAATGGTGAAGGTAATGAGAAATGGTAATTATAAATCAAATAGCAAGAAGACAAAAGTATAAATTTTTATTTCAAAATATAGCAAAACTTTTTTTTTAACAAACTAAAGTTAAGTCCTTGTTTGTCGTATCGATTTTTTTTTATGTGAATTGGCCGAAAAACCAAAATAATCATGACACAAAAACACGGTTTGGAAGTTTTAGCATATTCAACCAAAAACTGAATATCAATTTCTTTCAGTACTGCCAATCCCAGTTTTCTTAGTGCTTATTTATGGTTTCTTGGAATTTTAAGATGTATGGCCAATACCAGCGTCATTTGTTCATTTATTTTTGTTTGACTGGTAATGATGGCTAAACTTAACCACAAAGTATAATTGCATATTAAAATTTAAAAAATGCAAAATACATCTCGAAAAGTATTTCAAATGAAATACAAAATGTTTTTTTTTAAAGGCATTCAAATGCAAAATACAAAATAGGTATTTTGCATTTTAAATACAAGTATTTCAAATAAATCGCATCTCTGAACATAACAATGTCGGTTGCATTGTTTTCAGAGACAGGATAGCCAGATTTATCGGCACTTAGTAATCAAATATGTGTAAGACATACCGTTTGTAAATCAGACATTGAGAAAGGCAGAAATTATCCATTAGAATTAGCCCATTGACATTTGCTTCGAGTATGAACGTAAATCGTCAACCGACAAACAAAATGTATGAAACAAAATTTTACAAAACTATCTTGTTGTCTTCATTTGTATTTCACATTAATTGTTCATACGAAAATTTACGATAAGTATACATGTGTGCACCGAAAACTTAGTTTGTGTAAACTTAGGTAAGCATCATATTTTTATTAAATTAGACTTAAATTTAACCGACTTTGTGGTCTTGTGGTAAGACCATCGCATCGGTCTCAGACCCAGAGATCCTGGGTTCGGTTCCCAGCTGTGGGTACATGTTTATGTACTCGGTTTGATGGGTGGTAGGGCTTGTTTGCCCGCCTGGCTAACTACCACCATCTTATCTAAATATATCGTCATAACATCAATGTTTGTAGCATTGTGTCCCGGCAGCTAGAGATAAGATAGTCAGTGCCTCAGTAGTTGAGGAATCCGGGTGAAGTGCTCTTCCAACTTCTGTCTTATCTTCACATAACATCAGGTGAGTTGAAGGCCAAGTACTAACCCATATTATATAAAAAAATGTTGTAGTTAGAAGGGAATACGTTTGCTGTAAGAGCAATCCCATTTTTTGATAGTAATGTGATAGATTAATGTGGACTGTTGCGTGAGAAAAATAAATATATATGAAGAGTTGGGTAGCTGACTTTTAGTCGATAGAGAAACTTTATAGTAACTGTCAAAACAATTTTTTAAACATAAATTGTATGGGAATGGTGAACTATGACGTCATTATTTTGTTAGGTCAATTCAGTGTTTATTAACAGGTTCGCTGTCCAAAAATTATAACAATTGGTTTTCAATTGTTATGTATCATATGTGATTCATGGGACAGGGAATGGGTTATAGTCGTTTTAGGTTACAGAAATTCATGCTCAGGTCAAATAAAAAAATAGGTCAATGTTTCAAAGAACTGTTACGTGATTTCAATCATTTGTTTAATGTTCTGGAATAATTTGTTGTTGTTGTCAATATGCCTATTTAAAAAAATGCAACAATACATAGGTAACAATCACTAACAATGCTGTTACTCCACATCTCTTGCGCGCTTGTGCACATTAAGTCATACACCGTAATAACAATAATCTGCCGTCTATTGTCTAAAGTATCCAAACAATGCTTCCACCGCGATCGCGACACCAAAATACAATATACATAGCTATTTATAATTAAGGATGGGAACCCTATCGTTTGTATAACAACAACTGAACTGGCAGCAAGAGGCGGAATACGAAATGCCTATGTTACGAGACCAAAAAAATACATTTGGCAGCCATTTTGAATTCTTGCACCTTGTAGTCAGTTAAGGTTATGTAAGTTTATACAATATTATTATGCGTTTACGCATTCATTAACTATTGTGCGTGAATCTTGTCGCATTGTGTGTGCAGTTTACTTTTGTTTTAATAATTAATACGGTCAACGACCGAACATTGATCTTTGATTTTATAGAATAGAATAGAATAGAATATAATTAAATATAATTATAAGCCTAAATAATTAATGTTTTATTAGTAAGGCCGGTTATCAGATGAGTTACTATATTTTGTCATCTCAAACTCCTACGTGCTCCGGAAGGCACGTAAAGCCGTTGGACCCGGTTGCATTAACAGTCGTTAACAACCACCAATCCGCATTTATGACTCGTTCACCCTATGATGTTTCCATCCATAGGAAAGGCTTATGCCCCAGCAGTGGAGACAAAATGAGCTGGTCAAGTAATATCGAAACAATACCTTCCCACACGCCCTGCAAAACTCCTCCTCAAAGTGTGAGTGTAGAGTGTAGAATGCTCAAGGTCCCACCCAGTGGTTTTTTTTTGTATCTTCGTTCAACATAATCGGAGATCTTAGTATTACTACCTATTTCATGCCAGTTCTCTCTATTATTCTTCTCGCACTTTCATTCAACATACTACTCATTCATCCATCAGTCTTTCATTCCAAACAGTGGGTGGTCTGCTTTTAATTTTACTAAAATCTAACTAGCTTAATGTTTACTTTTTAAATAGTATGTACTTAGGGTAGTTAAGTTTTTCAGCAGGATTTTTTATGATAAGTGGTTTAAGTAGATCGATATCGCTCAACCCCACACACCTCCCGGGTCTCAGCAACAGTCCGGTCGAGAGAAATATTCCCATATGTTACCCTGTTTTGTCCACCAGGGTGACAGAAGTTTCATCTGTCCCCTCGTCACTAATAGGGTGACAGACAAAACTTTTTTAGATTTGAAAAATTTTCATCTGTCAACCATTCGCTATTAGGGGGACAGGTAGAACGTTTTTATGCCCATTTGCCCCCCATACGGTTCCATAGAGAATTTCCACTCGTTATAAAAAAGGGTTCATGTCAGTAGTCTAACGGAGCTATGGGGGATTGCAAAACAATTACTCGCATTAGACCCTAACATCTATCCGTTCGATTACCGACAAACTGAGTACATTAATAAAACTTTTCTGAAATTTCAAAATCTCTATTTATTTATTAGTGTTCTATTATTAAACTTAACGGCTAGCGGTCATGGCACATCGTCTATTCACACGGTTGCTGTCTCCTGGTCTAGTAGTACCGGGGCTGGGATCCGTACGGGGTTCCGAACTGCTTGGCAGGCTGGTACTGGCGGGCGATGGCTACTCCGGAGTCGTATTTACCTTCCTGGTAGCTCCCTGGAACGATTAAAGGTTTAAGTTAGATTATTCATTTGTAAAATTAAAAAGCACTTTTGCCAAAGCGTGTTGGTGATCACAAACCCAGGATGTGCGTCGAAAATGCCGAAACACACGTTGTACGACCTGGGAATTGAGTCAACGCGCTCCAGATATCAGAAAGGTAAGAAGCATCTTACAATATATGTCCAAAAATAATTTACAATTATAAAAAATACACCCGCCTTCTTATAACCAGAAGCACGGAATATTTAAATTCTTAATTTTGTTTTATGTCCAGTAGCGGGTGTTTTAAATTTTATCCATCCACCATCCACCATCTTATCTAAATATGTCGCCATAACATCAATGTTTGTACCATATTTGTGTTCCGACAGTTATAGATAAGATAGCCGGTTACAGATAAGATAGCCAGTACCTCACTAGTTGAGGATCCCGGGTGAAGTGCGCATCCATCATTGGCCTTATCCTCACTTAACATCAGGTGAGATCAAGGCGCTGTGCTTACCCGTTAATATATAAAAAAAATATTAGAGTGAAGTATTAAGTATTCTCTGTGTACCGATCGTGGTGAAGTTAGTTGCACGCAAGCACCACTGGACTTCGGACGCCTTTTGTTGTATTCAATATTAAAATAAATAACCTAATTACAGTTTACTACAATTATATGTGGGGTTTTATTATCAAGCACCAGCGAACCCTACATAATACCCTCAAACTCATTACTAATATTTACAGTAGAAATATGTTCAATGATAAAATACGCATATTCTATAAAACAATAACTTTTTTTTTCTTATAAGTAAGACGTACAAGCAGATAAGTCAATAGGAAGTAGCTATCACCCATGTCTGGAGCCTTTCCGCATCCTTTATCCTTCCTACTAATATTATAAACGCGAAAATTTGTAAGTATGGATGGATGTTTGTTACTCTTTCACGTAAAAACTACTGAATGGATTTAAATGAAACTAGTCTTCGCCAACGAAGTCGCGGCCAACAACTAGCATCCAATAAACGCATTGTAGGTTTACTAGGCTTTATGTGAGTATGATAATACGATTTTGCGTGGTATGGATTGATGGCGGTACTAAAATGTTTTATTGTTCAAATCGTGTAATCCTTACTGCAACCACAAAATAAATAGATCCCAGAAGGTAAGCTTAACACGTTCCCGGGCATTGAGTCACCCTACTTTAGCACTATTTTTTTGTATGGGTTTTTTGCGATTGCTCTAGCATTTCTGTCACGATGCATACCAAGCAACACCATCAAGTGACGCGAATGCTGTAGCAGACGACTACCTACTTAAGCATTTGTGCCACATCCCATCACAAATAAGAACCGCACTCAAGCAACGCACACATAGACTTCTCCCTCTGACACGGAATCACGCCACAGCTGCGCTTGGGCTGATTCGAGATGGTACGAGATTCCGCGTCCGTGAGAGGTTGTCTATGTGTGCGTTGCTCAAGCGTGTTTGTATGAAGCTTATTTTCTGTTTCCTTATTTAGTGCTGCAACCCACTCGGCTATTCTTCAGTTTCGCCACCTACGAATATGACTTTGGCCTGGCCTTCTACATTTTGATGTACAATAAATGATTCATTGAAAAAATGGTTTTTTAAATCGTTTCTATAGTCTTGCTAGCTACTATCATCTTATTTATGTGATGATGATGATAATGATAGTAGCTACATCTTATTTAATTATGTCGCCATAACAACGATTTTTGTAATAGCTGTCTTTAGATTTCATCTCAATTATTAACAAGCACTTTTCTAAATTCCATTTAAACAATTGTGGAAAGTCCTACGACCATCTTATCTCTTAATGTTGGAGCACAATACATTATTGTTATGACGACAGTTTTAAATAAAAATATGGTGGTATCCAGCCAGGTAGGTGGTAGCCAGGCAGACTAAGAACAGCACCACCGACCGAACCAAGCCGAATAAAATATTCCCCAACTGAAAATTTAAACCGCGACGCTTTTTACTTACCATCATCAAAGATGCCGTTAGCCTCATCCCTCGCGTTCTCTTGCAGTGCCTTGGCGATTGCTTCTGGTACTGGAGGTGGGGTGGGGATATGAGCTCCCTGTGCCACGAATCCGTTCGAGTCAGCTGTGTATCTGACGCTGTATACTTGGCCATCGTCGCCGGTGTAGGAGTAGGCGCCTTGAGCCTGGATGCCGTCGGCTTCGCGGCCGGTCTCCTGTGCTTGGATGCCTGGAAAGTGCAGTTAAGGGGTTTTGAGTTTGTGATATCATAGTAGGTGAAAATATGGCGAATATTATTGAAACTCAGTCAGAACCTTTAAAAAAAAATGTTGTCTTAATTAAGATAAATACGTACGTTACTTTTTATTTTTTATTTATCGATGAAATAGACAGAAGTGAAAATATTGTGAAATGACTATTATTAATTTAGAATATTTTTTCACTATTATCGATGACTTTTTGTTTGTCTTCTTTAAGAATCTATAACTATCAAGCTGCTTGCAATTGTGTTGAAACGTCGAACAGTAACAAAACAAAAAACGTGGAAATCATCTCGGCTGATAATTTTGTAAAAAAACACTTTCATCTAATAGTGTCCTGTTTCTAAATTACAATTTGAAAAAAGACAATGTTGAGAAATTTCCACGAGCGGGATTTAAACCTGCACCCCATGACATGCCGGGTCAGGCGCACTACCAACTATGAGCCACGATAGCATAGCATAGAATCCCGCTCGTGGAATTTTTTTCAGCACTTTGTAATTTTTCAAATTTTAATAACTTTGCTAGAAATCACAGTGCAAGATACACAACAAATTTAAACGATTTCATTTGTCATGCACAAAAATATATTATTATTATTGTTTGTTGCTGAGAAAGAGCAAGATAAATCTGTTGGTTAATATTTTCAATGAAGTGTTGTCAATTACTTCATGTAGTATTTTAGGTGTCGCAGATAGCAAAACCCATCATCAGCTCATTTTATGTCCCCACTGCTGGGGCACGAGCCTTCCCTATGGATGGATAGGGAGTACAGGCCATAAACCACCACGCGGGCCCAGTGCGGATAGTGGTTATTAACTAATGCAGCCGGGACCAACGGCTTTACGTGCCTTCGTGAGTTCAATATGATAAATATTTGGTCACCCAACCGATGATCGGCCTTTGCTAAAGTTGTTTCACCTCAGAACTCGCGAACAGGGCGCGTTAACCACTGCGCCATCGAGCTCCTCGGTCTAAGATTTAATTGATTTAGTTTTATAAAGTAATATAGCCATAAAAATGTTTGGAAATCCTTATTTTCATGTATAAACAATTTTAAACGAAATAACATTTTTAAACGTTTTCTTTTAAATGTCTCATCTGATAAAGTTTTATTCGTGGCTTGAATAACTAGCCTTCAAGAATGTAACGCGTTGATGTCTATTCTATCAATACGTAGGAGGGCTTACTGTTTCTCATATGGGTAGCCATTATTTCTGACAGTAGCATTTTTATGTCTCAACAGTTAAAGGTAAGATAACCATTGACAAATTGTTTATATTTTTGTTTTTTTTATTATAAATATTTTTTTGCATGAAATACTGTAACACACAATGACCAACTTTTTGTAACACTAACCGTATTCTTAGAAAAAAAAACTAATCCTAATGTGTGTTTCATTTATCTTCACTTGTCACCAGGTGTAAGTCAACTTTCATCGAGTATGATAAGCACAAAAATAAATAAATTGAAAACTACCGTTGTCAGTGTCGTAAGCGAACTGGTATCCCTGCTCGTTGACATCAGCTGTTGATCTCAAGATGGCGGCGTTGCTGTCAATGGACGCGCGTGGCCTAGTCTGCTGGTAGTAGCTTGGAGCAGTTCGGGAGTAAGGCGAGTAGCTCTGGGGCAGTGCTTGCACGCACGCCACGACGAAGGCTGAGATCACGAGCTGTAAAATAATCGAATATGGTAGTGACTCCAAAGATCGACAGAAACCAATTGTTATTTTTTTTTCTTAAATCATTAAAAATAGGTGCCACTAAAAGATTTTTGTCTTTAGCAACATTGACTACAGACTACCAGCTTTCTTGATATCATATAACTATACTAATATTATAAAGAGGAAAGCTGTGTATTTTTGTATGTTTGCAACGAATAAACTCAAAAAGTACTTGACCGATTTAAAAAATTCTTTCACCATTATTATGCTACATTAGCGGTCAGTAACATAGGGTAATATTAAAAAATGAATGTCCACCCGTGCGTAGCCGGGACGGGCCGCTAGTCCTGTAATATTTATTGATGATATGATTGATGATAATGAAAATCTATGTTATTTCGTGGCGACGGAAACTCTGTCGATCACTGGCCTTTTTTTGGCGAAAACTGGTGCAATTACTTTAGTGAGTACCCATTTAAACCGACCACGCGTTTGTGTGTGGTTGTAAATGAAACTTTAAAAGTACATTAAGGCACATCTATAACTTTTAGAGGTGTTGTTTATAACACCCGGTAGGACTAAGTGGGTGAATACAATTTTTATTTGGAGATTCCTGTTTGCTACCGGTGGCCTTTACATCATAACAACACTTTGTTGGCAGCGAGGATCTAAAGGTTCCTCAAGCCGTGGTGATCGAACGAATGTTCGATGCGTTCACGGAGAACGTATCACACAAGCGTGTTCTAGGTTCTCCGAGGCGTTTGGATCACAATCGAGAGCGGAACAACCCGAAGGCGCCTCTTCAGATAGGACCTCGGAGATGGTTGACTGGGTCGTGGGGCTGGGCTTTGAACACTAGTAGCACTGTTGCAGAGAAACAAAACACTGATACTTAGCAGATTAATATGTCTTAATATGTCTTAATACCACACTTCTAAACTTTTTCGTTTCATTAATAATAAAATCATTAACGGGCTATTTTAAAAGATATGTCTGTAATAGTAATTATTACAAGTTCGAGTGTAAATCGAGCGATTTTTGTTTTAGATTGTTACAAAATAAATTGGAAGATCATATCAAGGCGCAAGTTAGCTACATCATTTAAAACCCGAAAAATAATACATGTAGTTTTAAAATTTAAATGATAAAGAAGTAGTTATACGCAAATAGTAGTTTAACTTTTTTACCTATTTCACTTTAAACAAAACACATGCAAAACTAGAAAATGTTAAGGTCGTAAGTTACAAAATATATAAATAAAGTTATTTTCTATAAATGTTAGCATTACTTTTAAGCACTAGTTAAAGTTGTAATAGAAATAAAAAATAATTGCAAACACCACGCTATAATTAAAACTATAAAATTATCAATAAAGGAACGCTATTGAAATGTCGATAGGCCTATAAAATGTCGATCGATAAAATTTCACAACACAAAATAATTATTGAACTAACCAATTTCATGTTGATGCGTCGGTTATCGATGAACGAATGTTGTCTGTCTGTCTGCTTCTCGGTTTTATATAGGTGGAGATGTGTCAGCTTCACTGTCAAGGTTGCGTAGGAAGAGCCGAACCTGACACCGCATTGTTGGGGAGACATTTCCGGCAAGGTCCTATGCGAAATAGTTTGGCTGTGTGAAAAATGTGTAATATGCGGTATGCTCTTAATTGGGTTATTTTGATTGCTCAAGCGTTCTGTTTACTATTGTTTTGTTAGAACAACTGCTATTTTATTAAACTTCTTTTGCTTTGAAATGAAACAGGGAGTCAGTCTCCCTGTGACCACGGACCCTGCAAAGGGTTCGAAACGTCAGGATAAACATTAATTAAAACTAATGTGTAAAATAAACGCGAGTAGATCCATAAAAGTTGTTTCATTTCAATGTGTAGAGTTCGCGTAAACTTTAGAAAACAATATGTGATTCTTTTGCTTTATTTGAAAAACATACAGTGATGATTAAAAGGTAACTTATACTGACACTATGCACTGTATACATGTTTCTGCATATGTATAACTAAGTAACCAATTTATTGGCACCAACGAATAGACAATAAAATAGAATTAACAAAATTAAGATAAAGTTAGAGAAGGATTTAGCCAGCGCGTATCTTTAAATTTATCCGATTTCGAATTGAACATCACATGTCCAGGTAAGACAACCAACTACAAATATAATTACCACTATGTTAACTTGGTGTTTTTTTTATGAACAGTAGGCCCGGTGTTTTTTAATTTTATAACAATAGTATAAGTTTTCCTTTAGAACGTTATACAATATTTCGTCTTTTCTATTTTTTTTAAAGAATAATGATGTATCAGTTTTACAGACTGCGTAAACTGTGGCTCAAAATCGGATAGAGTGACGGGAATGGGGGATCTTTGCCCGGCAATGGGATGATAGAGAGTAACTGTAACATAGGGACGTACACACGCCTGCTCCTCAACCTACCACAAACGGTCAAATTTCCTCAATAGACTTTGAACTTGGTTGACAATGTGTTGAAGAAATTTGTCAGTTTTGGATGTGTTGAAGTGCAGGCGTGTGTACATTTACGCTTGTGCATTTTGAAACGATGTAATTTTTATATTATGTTTTTACATAAAAAAACTTTTTTGAGTTTTGTAAATTGTAGTATAAAATTAGCTGAGCAATTCTTAGTTATAACAGCAGTCATACAGTGTTATATGAAAATGTAAAGATAGACATGTTATTTTTTTATTTTATTAATTCCACTATTGAAAATACCTACTTAAAGTGTGATGATACCTTGTAAGGCTTTTAAGTTTATTGAATGTCACCGAATAATAAGTGCCGATAAAACTGAAGATGCAAGCTCACTACACTCAACTACTGTGGAACTGGCTATCTATAAGATGAGTTATTTTCGATCCATAGCATTCTGATCCACAAGGGATCCCTTTTATTTTGATTTTATTTTCATCAGCAACAATCAGCAACAAAAATCTTTTTGTTTTTTATTTAACCTACATGAAAAATGGAGTAGAATATCTTTTCGAAGTGTTAGATATTAAAAGAAGTACCAGATATTTTAAAAATGGGTTCTACATAGATATTCTAATTTGAAAGTTTGAGTAAAATGTACTAAACATTGGCCTAGCATTACTGTCATAGTCATGTCATGTTAAAGAATATTTATTTCTTATTAAAAACCATACAATTACTTACATAAAAAATTATGAATATAATGTAGGTAGGTCTAACTGTCCAGTATAGAGATATCTCTGAATGTCGGAACACAACAATGATACTGGCATTGTTAAGATGATGTAAACATTATATTTTACAAAGTAAAACACAAAAGGTATAGTGTATTATTCGTATGTTGTAATTGGGTAAGGCGTATTTTGATGTATTTGTTGCCCTCACATGACAATAACATGACATGGCATACGAAAACAACATACGCTACTAAGTAGAAACAACCATTCGAACCGATGGCAGAACTACATTAAATGTAATTACAAAAACACAAATGTTGAAAAAAGGAGGAGCAGGATTTGAACCTGCACCCTACTGTCATACCGGGTAGATGTAGATGTTTTGTTAAACAATTATATTTTTACTTTTTATTTTCAAGTGCTAATTGCTGCACTGAAGCTAAATTAAATATTTATAAAATTTTATAAAATACAGTGAAAAAATTAAACGCCCACCCGACCCAGCCAGGAATCGAACCTGGGTCTTCCGCAATCCGGGCCGCTGCACTGACCACTATGCTACCGGGAAGGCTGACGTAAGCGCTGAACTTTGACACTGCTTTTTATGTTTTTAGAGTGCTTTTTTAGCAGCACAGGCGCCATCTATCCAACGGTCGTTGCAACCGATGGCCCAGACAGATGGAAGACCCAGTTTCGATTCCTGGCTGGATCGGGTGGGCGTTTAATTGTTTCACGGTATTTTATAAAATTTTATAAATATTTAAACAATTATATATTAAAACTATTACTGTTTGTTGGTACACTTAATATTTGTTTTGATTTATTTCTGCTGTTTTTCAATATCGACTCTCATATTGCCCTCTTTATGTACCTTATTGGGATAAAGCATAAAAACAGATAGTAAATAACATTTATGTTATAGCTGTTAGTGAAACACTAGTTAACGTGAAGAAAATAAATGTTTAGACCAACTAGGTAGTGTTATTCAATGACCTGAAAAACGTTTTTATTTTTTAACATCTCTGTATCACCATTAAGTACAGAAAGTTTCATTATAATTGGTTTATTGGTTCGAAAGAATTAGAGCTTTGAAGTTTGAATGGGACACCGAGATGTGGAATCGCACTTAAAGATATGTATGTTATTACTACGTGATGAAACTCTATTAATTACTCCAATATAGATAGACGATATAATATACTAATTACCACACGCCGGACAAGGGCGGGCCAGTAACCCTACTAACATGTTGTACGATTTCCGGTAAATACATTTCCCAAGTAAAGGTTGTGACATCGATAAATTAATCAAATCATAGTTTAATATCTCTTTATTACAAGTTCACCTTGACATAGGTATTTTCATCCAGTCAAGTAGTAGGGGTAATTTTATTAAGGGTCACGGTATTAATTGATTTCTATTTTCCTTTTTGTAATATTTATATTGTATTATATCTTTATACCTATTTCTTTTAGGCATATTAAAATTGAAGAGGTCGATGGCGCAGTGGTTAACGTGCCCGGTCTGCGAGTGCTGTGGTTAAGCAACTTTCGCAAAGGCCGGTCATCGGATGGGTGACCAAAAATTTGAAATCTCGAGCTTCTCCGTGCTTCGGAAGGCACATTAACCCATTCCCTGTCCCATGAACCACATATGATACATAACAATTGAAAACCAATTGTTATAATGTTTGGACAGGGAACCTGTTAAGCCGTTGGTCCCGGCTGCATTAGCAGTCGATAACAACCACCAATCCACACTGGGCCCGCGTGGTGGTTAATGGCCCGTTCTCCCTATCCATCCATAGGGAAGGCTCGTGCCCTAGCAGCAAAAATAAACCTTAGTTGCTAAATAAAGTTGCCTAACTCTCAAGTAGAACCCATTTCCATTTTGAATCAGTACGTCATCGAAGAGACATAAAGCCATTTAAGCCTTGATCAAGCCCATTGCTTGCTTAGATAAAGGTTCTATAATAATCAAAGACAACTAAATAACTAACTAACCGTCAATACGTTAACTGAAACAATTTGTAAAGATCGTCTAGGTTCACAAAACGCACCTAATGCGGGCTGACGCATAAGATATTGCAAATTATGATATGGATAAGCATATTGACATATAATTTACAGTAACATCGTGAGGGAGAAGATATTGTCTACGCAAGGAGGAGGGAAGCTGAGTTTGTTTAAGGGTGGCGGTCCTGATTGCTAGACCCACGGGCGTAGGTTCGAATCCAGTAAAGAGCAAATTGCAAAATAAAATTTTACTAGAAAAAAACCAACCAGTCTCAGGAAGAGTGGGAATCAAACCCTCGACCTTTGTATAACCGGTCCAATGCTCTGACCTCTTGTAACTTTATATAAGCATTGTGTATGTAAAAATTCAAATAAAAAAGGGCAATTTTTTTTAATTAATTTTATTTTAGATATGTGTCTATTGACGATGAAACCATACTAAGTACCTAAGTAGGTAAATACTTATTTTTGTATGTTAATTCGTTGTTCGTGAGCAATCCGAATTGTTAAATAATGGTCACCTTTATATCGGCATATAACATAAGGTTATATAAATGGTGTAGGTACTTATTGTTTTAATTTTATAGTAGGTACTGCAACTTTTTTTTAAAGGGAAGGCTTATACCACAATATATACACTTATTATGTGTTTAAAGCCAGCAATGGGTTATCATGGGCTGAACTGATGATGATGATATTACTGTGCCATTATATAATTCATGATGCAACCACGCGACCACAAAACTAAAATTAAATGTAAAATCTATCTTAGTCATTCAAGGTCGTCTTGAAAAGATCACTCGTAGTGATCAGACCGCCCTTTGTACATGTTTGGGTGTAAAATTAAGTACTCATTGACATTTATATTATTTTAAACAATTTGAGAAAACTTGCAATTATAATTATGTAACGTATGAAAGCTATATACTATACCGAATACTTTAGTGGCAGAGTGGTAAAGCGCTCGGCTCAATATCCAGAGGTCTTGGATTCAATATCTAGGTCAGGCAAAGTGTATTATGGATTTTTCAAAGTAAAGAAGAAAATTTTTATATTTTCTTACTCCTTCTCCATAAATGAACTTAAGCTATGTCAATGTTACCACTCCTTCGTGCGCGCAATTGCTTAAAAAGGAGTACCAAATGTTTGTTTTCACGAAACGCGAGATATTATACATGAAATAAATATTTAGACTCATATAAATATTTGGATTAATTACTACAAAATACTACATGAAAGCTAGCTAAATATAGCATTCCTCAAAAGTTGTGCAAATACAGTTTTATCTCTCTGTATTAGATGTCATAATTGTAAAGTAACATTTGTATGTTATGTGGAACAGTATTGCAACGACTTGTCGATCTGTACCGATAATTACGCAACGAAATCACCATTTTAGTTTTACTATAGCGTTTCGTTACACATCGCCGCCATTGATCTTCGTTTAAAGTCGTTGTGTTGTGATGCTGTTTTGTATTACTTTATGTGCTTTTACAAACAGAATATATGCTTAGAATATATTGGGGGAAAAGGACAGTAATATTAAAGCTGGTATGGCAAAGGTAGCCTCATTGCTAAAAAACTGGTTTAGGGGCCCAAGAAGGAGATAGAGGAAACTCAAATACCGATTTTTATATTTATCATAGACAATTATTCTAAAATTAGTATTATCTTCCAGCTCATTTTAAGTCCCCACTGCTGGTGCACGAACATTTCCACCATATGAAAATACCACAAACAGAACGAGTCATAAAACACGACGCCAGCGCTGGCCCAGTGCGGATTGGTGGTACTATGCCAGTACCAATGCCTTTACGTGCATTTTAAAGCATAGAGGAACTCGAGATGATAGATCTTTGGTCACCCATCTATTAACCGACTTTCGCGAAAGTTGCTTTACTTCAGGTAACATACACATAAACACAATTCTCCGCCTTGTTTTGTCACAACACGGCGTCAAATCCCTCACCTAATGATCCGAGACACAATAGCTTAATTACGAATAAATACGTCAGGATCAGTGTGTACATACATTGTTCCTCCCACGACCGTGTCAAGGTGGCGTGATTCATGTACAGCTACCAGCTATTGGAATCCTAAACATGTATTAGCAAACGAAAACGATGTAACGATGAACGATTAACTTCCGCAAGTTGTTTGAAATTTCGAGTGAATGGTACATAAAGGCAATGAGATTATTTCATATTGTACCTATTGAGGAGCTCCATGATGGCGCAGTGGTTAACGCGCCCGGTCTGCGAGTGCTGAGGTTAAGCAACTTTCGCCAAGGCCGGTCATCGGATGAGTGACCAAAAATATAATCATCTCGAGCTCCTCCGTGCTTCGGAGGGCACGTATAGCCGTCGGTCCCGGCATTAGCAGTCGTTAACCACCATTCCAACAACGAGGACTGAAGAAGCAACTTGCGGGTCGGCAAAATGGGAACGGTAGGTAGGTTCTAATAGGATTTGGTCTATTTTGCTTTTAGACTATAAGACGATTTAATATAAATAAACTTACAATCTCCGAGAGAGAGTCAGGCCACTAACTTCAGGCATTACCATCAACCAATGTCGGTACCTTGTTGGACGGGCCGTCACTATAGCGGTCTGCCTCCGTTTAGGCGCCAGGTTAGTCCACCCTCACCGCTGTGTATGTGGGGAGGCTGTTGGCGACCTTGTCCGCCATGGCCTCTCAGTCAAGCTCGCTCGTAATGCTGGTCGTATGTGCCACTCATCTTTTAACAGCATCATCCGCATTGTTTTTGCCTCGTTGGTTTACCGGCTGTCTTAGAGCCAGCTGGTATCTCTCGCAGCGATGGCAAGAGACCTGACGGGATGACCATTGGGCCCTGGAAGCTTGGCAGGCCGTTGGTGTGGGATGCAACCGGTGCTACCTGTGCTAGGCTGGCAGCTACCTCTGCCAGCGTATTAGCTTGGCAATTCACAGGTGAAGGACATCTTTTATTTATAGGTATTTAGTTTTTAATTTGCTATTTATTATTCTCAGTTTTTTATAAGTTCAGTTGAGTTATGATTCTTAATACACAATATTCTAATTATAATAAAATACAATGATGTGAGTTATATGAAACCTCGTCTGGGAAGAAAAATCCTAATAGTCGCAACATGAAACAAGTTTATCGGGACTGCTGGAAACACACCGCCTCTGTGGTCTAGTGGCTAAGACCACCGGTGTAGACCCAGAGGTCCCGGGTTCGATTCCCAGCGGGGGATACATGTTTGTGTACTCGGTTTAGCTACCACCATCTTATCTAAATATGTCGCCATAACATCAATGTTTGTAGCATTGTTGTGTTCCGGCAGCTACAGATAAGATAGCCAGTGCCTCACTAGTTGAGGATCCCGGGTGAAGTGCGCTTCCATCATTGGCCTTATCATCACTTAACATCAGGTGAGATCAAGGCACTGTGCTAACCCGTCAAATATAAAAAAAACACATCCCTAAGTTGCTAATTCAATTTGTATTTAGATTGTTGTCTATGTAACACTTACCGTTCATTATTATAAGCTAATTCTAATTACATCTTTTTATGACGCAAATCTGAATTTTAAGATTAAAATTTGCATTAAATTATGCTAATGAGATACAGAAAGGCCGTGTTGTACTTTAATAGGTACATTTTGTTTACCGCCGTGCAGCGATGCTGTGACTAATTGTTTGATTATGCCGCCTCTGTCTAGTATTCATGAATAGAGAAGGACAAAAAGTCGATTGTTAAGCCTGCGTAAGTTTGATTACGAGGTCTTTACTTATTTGAAGATGTAATTACATATAATAAAATGCAAATTGTTAGAAAACGTAGGTGCATCTTAGGGTTGACAGTTTTTGTTTTTTGTTTTGCATATCGTAGAAGATGCATTTTTTTTTGTGTAGACTCATAACGATAGGAGATAATTATATCGTTAACGAAAGTGAGCCTAGTTGCTCTTTATGGAACGCTTATAGCTCTAAGAAAATTGTATTTCGGTATTTTTTCTTACAATATAAGTCACACGTTGTTGTTAATTCGAAAAAATTGTTTTGTTCTTAAAAAGTATTTTAATAACCTATTTCGACCATACAGCTAAAACGCATTCCTCTGGTAACAAGACAGAGTTCGAGTATAATTCAACATGACTCACTCGTATCTTACAAAACTTATTGTGAGTAACATAATAATAAATATTTATAAAATGCAGTGTAAAAATTAAACGCCCACCCAACCCAGCCAGGAATCGAACCTGGGTCTTCCGCAATCCGAGCGGCTGCACTGAATACTATGCTACCGGAAAGACTGACGTAAGCGCTGAATTTTTGAGTGCTAATAGTGGCACAGTGCGCCATCTATTCAACGGTTATTGCAACCGATGGCTATGCAGATAAATCTTTGCAGATGAAATACCACAAATTTGATAACACAACGCTATAGGAAATTTTACTTTTCATTTTTTAAGTGCTTGCTGCACTGAAGCTAAATTCAACGCTTACGTCAGCCTTCGCGATAGCATAGCGGTCAGTGCAGCCTCCTGGATTGAGGAAAACCCAGGTTTGATTCCTAGCCGGGTCGGGTGGGCGCTTATTTTTTTTCACTGTATTTTATAAATATTTAATTTAGCTTCAGTGCAGCAAGCACTTTAAAAACAAAAAGTACTGTCCTCGAAACTTTTTTGTAAGTTAGTGTCTCAAATTATCCACTATGCCAAGAATAAAATATCAAAAGCACATAATTAAAATCTAGTCATGCGTTTTTCAGTTGGCAACCCTATCACAACCTGTCTGTCACACTATTAACATACCTTTCACTATTATTATAAAGTTGAAATTCCTTTAAAATCAACTTGCAGTCGGCCGTTTAATAGGCTAATACGCCGAATGACGCCTTTACAATATGATTGATAGAATGATTATAAATCCTTTCTTTGGTTAATGATGACTATTAATGAAATTCTTGTGACGCTCCTTAGTAATTGCTTTGGTATTCACAAACGATGATACACTTGATATGCCTAAAATTCCAGCTCTACATTTTTAACGATAACAGTCTTGTCCTATGCCCTATATATTAGTTAACTAAGTTTTAGGTAAACACTAAGCTATGTTTTATTAGACAACATCACATACATTGCTCTGACTCTAAAGACAGTAAGCTTAAGCACTTGTGTTATAAAATTGTGAAACAATGACGATACCACAACCCAGACCTGAGAAAATATAGAAAAGTTCGTTTTTCTACATTGACCCGACCGGGAATCGAACCTGGGACCTCGGAGATGGCAACACCAGAAAACGGCGTGCGAGCCACTCCACTACGGAGGCCGTCTGTTATGTGACGGGTTCACTCCGGCAACCGTCGCCTTCCGATCCGATCCGAACCCTTCGGAGAATCTAGTAGGGCACAGGGACACGCACTAGTGCGTGATGCCGTTCCCTCTAGAAACCTCCGAAGGCTGTTCGTTTTACACGGCTTGAGGAACCCTTTAAGTTTCTCGCCACCCCAAAAAAGCGCGGTGAAGCTAAAAATACCGTCTGAGGCAATCAGCAAATCCTCTCAAAAAAAACCGTCACCTTACATTGCTTTTTTAACATTCTTTGGTTGAAAATTTTCAAACCATTTTCAGAACATTTACACCTCAATAACCAACGACAATAGCCAATGTAAAATGCTCAAACAACAAGCTTCAAAAATTTTGTAAAACTATGACGTATAGATCATAATTTAAAAGGTTTTATTTGCGTCTAACAGAATGACTAACAGCGGATATATTTGTAGATCATGGGATCTACAAATATATTAGATCATGGGATCTACAAATATATTCGCATCCTACTAAGAAAATACAACATTTACCTTAGTTACTTATAATAATTTGTTATGTATTTAGTGTTTATTTGATGTAATATAATTACTTATTACGCTTATTACGCTTACGCGTGTTTGCTGTATATACATATAGCTGTAAGTTTGTATTGTCATTTTATATAAATAAATAAATAAAATAAATAGAAATAGCTCAAAGTAATATATAAAATAGATGTTGTGTATTTTTGTTATAAAAAATAAATTAAAAAAAAAAACAAAAAACCCGCCTACGTAAATAATAATAAATAAATAGAAAATCAACTGAAAAGGCCGGAACAAGATAAAAATTCAATAATTACATAAAGCCAGCGAAATAAATCGAAACAAAATCAAACATGTATACAATTAAAAATATCAATACGGTAGTCCTTCGAAATTTTATGCAACATCATACATAACACGTCAATTATGTAAATCCATTCCGTGGTTCTGGAGATAGAAGTGATAAAGAATATCACATACATAGCTACATACATACATACAAGATACGCGCGAAAAACACCCTTCCTTTGCAGTCGGGTAAAAAGTAATTAGGGAAAATTTAAGGCTAAGGATATTTTTTTTTAAATTGTTATTGCACTTTGCATTCATCACACCTGATGTTAACGATAAGACCAAAAGTGGAAGCACACTGCCCCTGGAATTCCCAACTACTGAGAAACTGGCTATCTTATTTCTGTTAAAACACAATATAATGTTATGGTGACATATGTAGATAGACGGTAGTAGCTGTCCTTATAGACTATTAATTAATTATCTAAATTAATGGCTTCACGTTTAGTATTTAGCCAATTTCAAGTATTTTTATTATAAGTAAGTATAAGGGTACAATTATTGTAGTGTAGATAGAAATTAAAATGGAGTCTCACAACACGTTTTATTACGGGAAGAACTCGGGTGAAAACCTATAGACTATTATCGGATAATGGTATGATGACAATACAATTAAAGAGTAATTACTATATTCCTTGACAAGTGTAGGCCCGCCTACTCTAACATTTTTTTAAATACAATTATCTTACTTCATACGTATATTTTGTAACGTATTGATCTTTTATAAATTACACTGGCCTTTGCAGGAAAGATGCTTAATGATACATATAAAATAATGATTATTGATGTGTGAAGGTTTTATTTAATTATAGCTTTAGAGAAGTTCTTGAGATGTTCATCGGATGGTATCGTTAGTATTGGTAAATAATCGAAAGTAATATCTTTTTTTGGAAAAGTTAAAAATAAACCTAAAGCGGGATTTGAACTTGCACCCTCTGACATAGTAGATTTAATAGATTAGACATAATAGATTTTCAAATATATATATATATTAATAGCGTAAGCCGATTTTTGTCCCAGTGATTATGGGACGATAGCTGCACATAAAAAATTGGTTATGGTCTCATTTAGAAGAGCTCCAGCCGTAGATGTGCAGAAAAATAAAGAAACCTATCATAGGTTTCCAAATTCCTAAAAAATCTGTCTAATAATCGCGAAGTTTTGCGGGCGACCCACTAGTTTGTCTTTATTTTGAGTTTGTGACCACCAACCCGCATAATTGTATTAATAATAATTATTGTACGTTTAAGTCAGTATTGTAATGTTAATAATAATTGTCCCACTGCAAGGCAAAGTACGGGTAAGCACAGTGCCTTCATCTCACATGATGTTAAGCGATGATTATCCGGAACCCTGAATTCTAAAGTACGCCTCCGTACTTGACGATACACTGGCTATGGCTGACCGGTGATCTGAACCTTTCTACCACAGAGGCGGTCATAATTCTGATACTGGTCGAGCAAACTCTTTGAGTGGGAGTCTAAGCCTTCCTCGTTGTTGACGACAGTATAGGTCAATAACAAAAATTTTATCAAATATTCCTACAGGATACAAAGGATCCAAGTACGTCCTCTCACCACGCTATAAATGTTATCCTCGAGGTCACCCGTTAACCTTTCATTAATTCTGCGTAATAATAAAACTAACATCAAACAAAATATCAAACTCACGGTGGTTTGGACGTGTTATCGCAACGATCGGTAACATCAAAACGGATTACACGTTACAATTGATACATACGGTCACTTGGACTGAGAATCTTTTGTAACAATAGAATGTACTAAATGTATTTTTACATTCCACTACGGGTTAACGCTTGGCCTTCATCTAACTTGATGGTTAGTGACGATAAGGCCGAAAGATGGAAACTGGTACACGCTTCACGTCCGGAATCCTCAATGAGGTACTGAAAAACTGGTTATCTTACTACTAACAATCAGAACACAACAATGCTATCATAAATTATTTTTATGGTGACACTCTTTGGTATAATAATATAGCCAGACGGAATTCTAACAAGACCTGCTGCCACCCTAACGGAAAACCGAGAATTCAAATATATGTTCCATTTTTATATCATCACCATCTCAGCCGGTAGACGTCCACTGCTAGACAAAGAATACCCAGAAGATATCCACAACGACCGGTTCTCCGCTGCTCGCATCCAACGGCTACCCGCGACCTTCGTCGTCGATCCACCTTGTTGGAGACCTTGCTAGGAGGACCTTGCCACTCAGTAGCCGTCTTCCACGATTGTGGAAACTCGAAAACTTAACGGAGCCTTTCGCGGTCCGCGCAGTGGCTCCTTCTTGGACACTCCATTATTGCCCTACGGCCTCTACAAAGGCGCCGAACCCCCCGACCTTATTGGAAATCTGCCTACACTGCACTGCAGTGTAGGCTATGTTTGTAATGTTTATAGAACACGTTTCTTATACCTTACTCATTAAAATAATCATGAAGGGTTGAATCTCTGTCCCGGAAATATTTTTTACTAATGGGTGACGGCTGAAATAAAAAGCTTGCTTGCAATTTAATTAAAAGTCGATGACGCAGTGGTTAACGCGCCCGGTCTGCGATTGCAAAGGTTTAACAACTTTCGTAAAGTCTGATAATTGGATGGGTGACCAAAAATTTATCATCTTCAGCTCCTTCGTACTTCGGAAGCCACGTTCCGGCTGCATTAGCAGTCGTTAACAACCACCAATCCACACTGGGCGCGCATGGTGGTTTATGGCCTGTTCTCCCTACCCATCCGTAGGAAAGGCTCGTGCCCCAGCATTGGGGACATGAAAATAAGCTGGTGATGCTGACGATAACAACCTTATAAGTTAGGTTGGAGTCATAGTTCGCCGGTAGTGGCACCTACGTACAAAATAAACTTGTGTGTCCAACACAAGGCTGTGACATTTACAAGAGATGGGCTCACTCGCTCGATCTAGTAGCTGATAAGCTGCGATTTGCTCGACGAGAGGAGCGGGAGCGATTTAAACAAAATACTACGATAAGCCAGCTTAGTTTAGTAGTTGAAACATTTGACATTGCAACCGCCTTTTTTGTAACAACAACAACAACAAGAAACAAATAACAACACATATATTTATTATTATCATGCTTACTAACTTAACACATACAAAATAAATAAAATAAAACACAAAAACATTGATTAAGAATGAAAAGTTGACTTTCCGATGACCATACACTAGGCACTGCCGGATCTCTGTGGCTATCAAATATATACCCAAATGTATGTTTCCAAATGTTAGGCCAAAACCAAAAGTTAACATCTGTCTTTGTTAAGGTTCCTCTAAACTCAGTCATCGAGGTTTTCTGGCTGGCATTATGCATGCAAGCGTGCCCATGTACCTTATTAAATCGTACGAAGAGTTTAAGCCAGATAATTTTACGAACACTGGCTAAAACTAGTAACTATAACAACACTAAATAAACACCAACTAAAACAACACCAACGCTAAATAACTAGGGGAGAGAGCGAAATATCGCTGCGCCGCGCGTATGATATATGGCAGTCTGCAGCGAGTAAAAAATCCTGTACTATAGTACCAATGCGGCTGTATTTCGTGAAATTCCGTGACACTATCCTACTAATATTATAAACGCGAAAGTTTGTAAGTATGGATGGATGTTTGTTACTCTTTCACGTAAAAACTATTAAATGTATTTTAATGAAACTTTCCTCATATACAGACCATGACCCAGACCAGCATTAAGGATACACTTTTTTTTTTGCTGTATTCTTCGCGAACGAAATCACGGGCAACAACTAGTACGAAATAATAAATGAAAGTAATTATTAACGGGATCTCAATTTTTTGTCTTGTAGTATCGGATATAACGACACAGTGCTTTATGCATCTCTTTTTTTTGGAGAGTTTGCTTTTTGTGTAAGGCGGCATTCTCAGCTTCACCGGGCTTTTTTGGTGGCTGCGAGAAACGAATCACCTTCGGAGGTTTTCTAGAGGGAACGGCATCACGCACTAGTGCGTGATGCCGTGCCCTACAAGATTCTTGGAGGGGTTCGGATCCCTTCTCAAGGACAAAAAAACTACATTTTAATCCCGATAGTAACTAACCTATACAGGATGTTTGGTAATATGTATATATTCCCAAAACGTACACATGTAAACATGTCTTTATAATACTATGCCAACGTCAGAAAATGAAAATTGTAAAAATAAATTTTTGACTCTCCACACAAAATGACCCATCAGCTGATCGAGTTAGTACGGAAAGAGGATTTTTTTTTTTACTATTTCCTTTTTCTGACGTTGGTATAGTATTATATAGACATGTTAAATCATCATCATTTTCAGGCCGTGTCTACCTACCCACTGCTAGGCTAGGCTACCCTCCTCCATGTTACCTCAAACTTTAACCATACAATGTGAAATATATTTTTTTTAATTATTACATAGCCCGCTTCTTCTCTCCACCATCTTGCCTACACAACGATCGCTCCGCTGATTATCACGCCGTTTATGCTGCTACACCATATCAAATATATATGCTTAATTCAATTAATTGGTTCGGCAATCACAATGCAGTTACAGAAATATTGAGACGATTCCAATAAAGGTCGCCTGCTTTGGTCGCGTCCGAATTGTACAACATCAAGTCAGTATATTAACTTCAAGGAACTGTGGGATGTGGATACATCATAACAATGTTAAGTATATACTTGTATGTACATTGTGTATAATATTTATTTATTTTAAGCTTTTGCAACAAAATATTACATGGCGGACTTAATGCCAGAGGCATTTCCTACCAGTCAACCATAGCAGAAATGACATGGGAGGTGCAAATTTTGAGAGACAACAAAATTAGAAAACAGTGTAACTAAAAGATATAAATAAACTTATAATACATACATAAGTATTCTATAAATTACAAATACATAAAATACTTTAAAAATATATATATTTTTATATACCTACATAAATAAATAATTTAGGCAGCTTGTTAAAGAGCTAAACGCTCGCCTTATTGAGGCCTCCGGTGACAAGAAAGCTGGCAGCTACCTCTGCCAGCATATTAGCTTGGCAATCCAAAGGGGCAATGTCGCCAGCATTCTTGGGACCGTTCCCATGAGCCCACAGTTGGAAGACATCTTTTATTTATAGGTATTTAGTTATTAATTTTCTATTTTTTTTCTCTGTTTTTTTTTAAGTACACTTGAGTTATGTTTCTTTGTGTTGTGTATATATTTCTTATATTATTTATAAATAATTTAAAAATCGGTCGTTACTGAGATGATTCTGCCAAGGTTTCATTAAGAAAAAGCATGCGGACTTTCTTTAATAGCTTACGTAGCTACGTAGTCTAGTACGTCTTTAGTAGCTATGTAATTCCTAAGCAGTAAACACTAGATGTTTACTGCTTAGGAATTACGTACAGTCCAGTAAAAAATACATATCTTTTTTTACCTACAGGCAAGCTTTTGGCCTTTATCTCATCTGATGTTAAGTTACGATAAGGCCGAAGATGGAGGCGCACTTCACCCGGAACCCTCAACTACTGAGACTGATATCAGAGAAAAAATACAAAGTGTCATACTAAACACTTTTATATTTATTTTACGCATCTATACCTAAGATAAACCTACTCATTTAAACCATAATTTTGCCCTTAAAGCTCTAAGATACCCTTAACAGATTTTGAACACTATCCTAGGAAATAAACGTATCAAACGCCGCGGTGGCCAAGTGGCAAAGCGCTCGGTCCGATACCCGAAGGTCCCGGGTTCAATTCCCAGGGCGGGCAAAGTGCTACATTTTACATTACATAGCGGATGTTTCGATGCATAGCCCGGGTGTGTGATCACCAACTCGCATTTGGCAAGCGTGGTGATTAAGCTATTACCCATCAATTGTAGCGATGACTTGATTTCAATGATGGAGGCCTTTGCCCAGCGGTGGGACAGCTATAGGCTATTACTTACTTTACAAATGTAAAATATTGATTTTTGTTTGTTCAAAACTTTGTTCAGTGAGTTTGTTCTATAACTCGCAATGTGATCAAGTTTTAATTTAAAGTGATTTGTTCTACTTATTTGATATATTTACTGGCAACAAACATCCAAATGATATATCGTGATACGGAAATGTTATTATGCCGAAAGAACATTTTGTTGCGTAAATGATTTTTTTTTTGCAAAGAAGATTAGTAATGCCGTTTAATGTCGTTAAATTATTGTAACTACTATATAGACAAACAGGATCTATTCATCAAGTTAGGCTTTAAAATGACAGGATGTTAAAAATATATTTAGATTCAACTAACGCCCCAGGCTCTTTGTTAAATGTATTTTGTACTCGTATTATTTGTTGAATAATATGTCTTTATGTTTTTTTTAATTTATTATTAGGCTGAAAGCGCAGTCAAAATTCAAAATTCAAAATTCAAAATCATTTAATCAGTTTAGGCTATATGTAGCTCTTATGAATGTCAATTTGTCATCGGTTCGTAAGTCTAGACTTTGTACTGAGAAGAACCGGCAAGAAACTCAGCAAACGCATTTTTAACTCACTTACCTTACAGCGTCAAAACATGGGAAAATGCCCTTTAAAAAGACACTTTCCATTACAAATAAACACACATAATATATAAGACAACGACAACATGTAAACAATAAAATAAAAAAATAAGTTAGCAAATTTACATCAGGTATCAATTTAAATTTCCCAAATTTCATATCATCTTCATCATCATCAGCTCATTTTATGTCCCCACTGCTGGGGCACGAGCCTTCCCTATGGATGGATAGGGAGAACGGGCCATAAACCACCACGCGGGCCCAGTGCGGTGCGGTGGTTGTTAACGACTGCTAATGCGGCCGGAACCAACGGCTTTACGTGCCTTCCGAAGCACGGCGGAGCTCAAGATGATACATTTTTTGTCACCCATCCGATGACCGGCCTTTGCGAAAGTTGCTTAACCTCAGCACTCGCAGACCGGGCGCGTTAACCACTGCGCCATCGAGCTCCTCGAAAATTTCATAAAGTACGATTAAAAGTCATGAAATAAGTCAAACTTTAGTTAATAATAGTAAAAATAAGAAAAGTATGCAAGAGTAGACCAGCCTCTACAGGCGGCTCACTTCCACCGGAATCATCAACCATTGAACAACAGACTGACAACCAATCTCCTGAATAATTATGATGGCATTACGCTAGCATGTAGTCCCCGCTGGGAATCGAACCCGGGACCTCTGCGTCTAAGCCGGTGGTCTCAACCACTAGACCACAAAGGCGGCTATATCGTGGTTTTATCGTTCATTTCCATTCAAAATCAGTTAGAATAGAGTAAAAAAATATTGTTTATCTTACTTTTTTTGTTTGTGTAATGTTGTATTAATGTATTGGTCCCAAACTAATATTTTTAAACAAGTTTACAAATACAATTATATCATTCACATTGAAAAGTGAATGAGACTATGTTCACACAACGAGTTACTTTCGCGTAACCGGCGTTCGAACCCGTGACCTACATGGGAACGTCTGGGAGCTTATTATGAAAATCGAAGTTAGTATTGTATTGCAATGGCTGCATTCTACGATTATGCTAAGTATATAATATAGAGTCTAGAGACCCACTGTCTAGAAAAATAAAATAAAAAGTTAAGATGAATTTAGAATACATAAATAAATAAAAGGTTAATAGACTTCATTTAAAAAAAAAATGTATTTATAAAATTTTATAAAATACAAAGAAAAAATTAAACGCCCACCCGACCCAGCCAGGAATTGAGTCTGGGTCTTCCGCAATCCGGGCGGCTGTACTGACCGCTATACTACCGTTCCGGAAGGCTGAAACTGATTTTTTCACTGTATTTAAAAAAAATATATAAATGTTCAATTAAGCTTCAGTGCAGCAATTAGCACTTGAAAATAAAAAATAAAGTTCATTTAAGAAGTCAAATCATTGTCTGGACAAATGAAAGAAAATCGACATTTTCTTTGTACTAAACTTCTTGTATAGAAGGGCGTGTTTTATTACACTGTTTTATCATCATCATCAACATCATCTCAGCCAAAAGACGTCCACTGCTGGACTATGGCCTCCTCTAAGGATTTCCACAACGACCGGTTTTGTGCTGCTCGCATCCAGCGGCTTCCCGCGACCTTTACCAGATCGTCGGTCCATCTTGTTGGATTCCTGCCCACACTGCGCTTTCTGTTCGCGGTCGCTACTCGAGAGCTGTTCCGCCCCAGCGGCCATCACTCCTGCAGCGATGTGTACTGCCCACTGCCACTTGAGCTTAGCAACTTTTCGGGCTATGTCGGTAACCTTTGTTCTTTTGGGGATCTCTGATTGACTCATTTCTGTTTCGATCACGCAAAGAGACCCCGAGTATAGCCCTATCCATAGCTCTTTGAGTGACTTTGAGCCTTCTTATGAGGCCCATAGTGAGCAACCACGTCTCAGTCCCGCATGTCATCACTGGCAACACACACTGGTCAAAGACTTTCATCTTGAGACACAGCGGTATGTCGGGCGATTATATTGTTTATTGCGTAAACACTACTTCAACAAGAAGCTAATACCAAAATAAATTTTCATTAATTTAGTGTTTTATTAAAGAACTTCTTATTTCTATAAAACAAACCATAGAGGCGACAAATTAAGATAGTAGTAGCTACAGTCAGCCTGACCAAAATCACAAACTACCAACAACCTAGGAATAGTACCCGGGTCCTCTAAGCTTGACACGGTAGTTTTATAACTAGTCGCTGATACAATTAATTATTATTAATTATGTTGAAAGTCGTTTTTAACCTACAAGGCCAGACATCGACACATCGATACTTCGAGATTCGAAATAAGTCTGTGACACAGAGTAAGTGAAGTGCCCGAGGCGAGAGACCGTACTTAGCGGAAGGGGTGGACAACCTTTATAGTAAGCCGTTTTGTTTGATTTTTTATTGATATTTATTTTATTGTAGTAATGAAGAGCTCATAAATTATAAAGCATGGCAATTATCAAACGACCGAGCAGTTCAAAATACAAGCTACCACGGCATGCAATCTGAAATAGAGGCTAGTGCACTAAAATTATGAAGTTGCAAAACTACATTTTACATCCTACTAATATTATAAACGCGAAAATTTGTAAGTATGGATGGATGTTTGTTACTATTTCACGTAAAAACTACTGAATGGATTTTATGTTTTTTGGTGCTATTTGTGTCAAAAGTACTTTTATGTTATTTTTTTACAGTACAGATAATGATAAAAGCAATGTCTTTTGAGGGATGCATCAAAAACTTATAATTGATTGAAATAAAAGGTTGACGATCAATGCGTGTGAAAGGTCAGATCAGACTGCGATGAGTGCAAGCTGCGCCTGCGCCGCCGCCCAACCTGTTTCATAGCACCTAGTGATGACTTAATCTAATCTTATATCGATGTTATTGAAAGCAGCTTCTAAATAATATAAAACAAAGCACATAAAATTAAACACGTATGTCATACTTATATATTTAATATTAAAAAACAAAAAAACTTTTTCTTGTAATTATTTATAGTGTTCTCTCTTAGTGGGAAAGTTATAAAAAAAATTAAAAGAAGGAATAATATTCATATTAGACAGTTGGACACATAAGTGACAATTTATATTAAACTACTAGTTGACCCGGCGGACTTCGTGCCGCTTTGACAGTTTCCATGACAACGAAACAAACAAATAATTTTGTATTGAAAAATTAAATTGTCGTTTTTAGTATTTTCCGTTACATATTATTTATGTTTCTCACCGTTTAAACCTTCCCTGAACTTCCACAAATATTTCAAAATCAAAATTAGCCAAATAGGTCCAGCCATTCTCGAGTTTTAGCGAGACAAACGAACAGCAATTGATTTATATATATATAGATGGGTAATAATAATATGCAATCAAAGACCTGTAAGTAGATCTGGGTATGCAATCGAAATGGTCGCTATTCAGCTGGGTACCCAGTAAGATATTCAAAAACATGGGCGAAAACATCTTTATTTCACAATAATTTAAGACCTTACAAACACTGAAAAGATGCTGAAAAGTACTCATACACACATAGATGAAAATGTTTTATATCAAACATACTAAATATATTTCTCTAATGTAATAAAGCTGAAGAGTTTGTTTTTTGTTTGAACGCGCTAATCTCTAGAACTGCTAGTCGGATTTGAAAAAAATCTTATTGCATTTGATAGCCCAATTTTTGTGTACCTAAGGCTATTTAACATCACGCTATGACCTATAAGAGCCGAGCAAAAAAGGCAGAAAAACGCCAAGCGAATACGACTAGCGCATTCGAGCGACCGACACGCGATGCGACGCGGTGGGTCGGTACAGCTAGTACTAATATAATGACTGAAAGACTATTACTTATCATCCATATAAATATTACAATATAATAACTCTTTACCAGCACAATTCATATTTTCACCATGTTTTGAACCTTCTCTGATTGAGATATAAGGTCGAGATATGTAATGATGAAGCACCAATAAAATATTCAAACATGTTCTGCTTTAGAAATATTATCGATATTTCTATAACACCATGTCCCATCACTACACATAACTGAACCCGTCAACATTTGCGATCCACATGCATACGTGTACGATATTAGATTTAGTATTATTGCAAAATGGCTTCGTTTCACATCTCAATTACGCAAGTATATAAGTATATGTCAACTGTCCGTCAAAACGGTATATTTTGTATGTGTATTGGCTTGTTACAAGATCGATTATAAGAAATTATTGAAAGATCATCTTGTTAATATTTGCTAATAACTAACGAATTTGGGTCAATGCTGAAAATATTTTTTCTTTTTTATCACTTGGCCTTCGTCTCACCTGATGTTAGTAATGATAAGGCCGAAGCGGAAGGTGGAAGCGTACTTTACTCGGGCTCCTCAAATACTGAGGCACTGGCTATCTTTTCTCTAGCTGCCGGACTAGCCCGCGACTTCGTCCCCGTGGAATCAATATCGCCGGCGGCGCTGGCGTACCTATATAATCAATAACACTCTTATGAGATGATTTTCGAAAAATCATGTTTGAAATGTTTTTTGTTTTCGGTATATATATTTTTTTAGGTATATTATCTGCTAAAAATATTAATGGTAACATTTTAATTTTTTTACAGAGTAATGTAGAAACATGTTAATTTTCATTGAGATCACAGTTTCCTACGTAGCTCCATCTACCGTAGACCACCAAAACTAACATCTTACGGTTGATCTACACCTCTGTGGTCTCTAGAGGCCATCGATTTGCGTTGAATCGAGAACGTGTTTAGATATGTTTCTACTAGATGGCGTTTCACTGTTGTTTACGTATGAACATGCTATGTTTTTCTCTTAAGACAATACATTTGGTGTAAAATACCTGTCAATGCCTATATTCCATTTAGAAGTTTTGTTTACTTAATCGTAATAGTATGACAGAGACAAAGGCACTGTATGAACTTATATTTACAGCTTATAGAAGAATAGAAGAATAGAATAGAATTGAATAAAAAAGAATAGAAGAGCTTCATGGTATGAACAATCTGTCACTAACAAACTTTTTGCGATTTTACTATCAATCAAATTATTTATTTTTAAATCATTTGACGGCCTCCTTGGTTGAGTGGTTTGTACACCGGTTTTCATGGTGTCGCCATCTCTGTGGTCCCGGGTTCAACCCCCGGTCGGGTCAATTTAGAAATTATTGTTTTTCTAAATTGTCTCGGGTCTGGGTGTTTTCTATGTATAATAAGTATGTATTTAAGTATTTTAAGTATGCTTATCCGTTGTCTAGTAACCACTTAACGAGTTTCATAACGAAGCTTCTCTTGGGCTAGATAATTGGTGTGAGTGTAGGAAACTTTATTTATTTATTTATTTCAACAAAAATAATGTTTCTGGTCCTACTAGGTATAGCTAGAATATTGCGATGTAATTTTGGTGGTAGCCTACCACATTGGGAAAGCGCTTACTCTCCCTCTGATGATAAAGCTGATGATGGATGCACACTTCACTTGGATCCTAGATCACTGAAGATTTGGCTAACTTCTCTTAGTTTCAGCAATACAACAATGCTACTAATACGCTTTTGTGGTGACAGACTTTGTTAAGACAGTAGTTAGCCAGACAAACATAATACAAGCTTTAACACTAACCAAACTGAGAACAATAATTGAACCCCGAAATGGGTGATGTCTTCCATCAGATGAGGTAAATATCCCCATGTATGTATACCTAATGTATCCCCAGCTGGCAAGTGAACCCGGAACCCTTAGTCGAGGTTTTAAACCTGTGGCTTAATTATTAGGTCACAGAAGTAAGTACCATCAGATAAGATGGAACCAAGAGCTAACCCGCTGCTAACAAAAAACAAAGAAAATAAAGCCACTGATTGATTAGGTATATGTTATGGTTAAAGCTGTCAAATCAACACAACTCACAATTTAATACATTAGCGAACTATTAGCAATAGCAATAATAGGTAGATACAGATCTGCCATGTTATTAAAGATGAGTGTTAATATGTTTTGCGATTTGCACATTTAGCGTGATTAAGCCAATGTTGCCATTGCCAAAGTTAGAGAAATTTAGTTATTAAGTATAAGCTGTCCCGCAGCTGGACCAAGCCCTCCATCATAATAGGGGTCAACAACTGTCTTTTGCAACAATTTAAAACAGACTACCTGCTTCCTAGCTGTTGTCAACCCGTAAAATAACTATGACAATCTAAGTTTCAGCTTCAAAGTTGAAACTTAGAAGAAGACTGGAGTTTGAAAACAGAATAACTATACTCTGTGTTCAAAATCCAGTCTACTTCTTTCTTATCTATCACTAGATAACCTATAACAGCTATACGTTGTTAATGGAAATTTCTATGGAAGTCATGCAGCCACATTCTGATTCCAAATGTAGTTTGTCCGACACGGGACTGGATGCTGATCAAGTTGACTCCAAGTACCTGGAGCTGCTGCTCTAGCTAGTTTTTTTTATTTTGGAGAGAGTTTGTTGATTGTCTCAGGCAGCAGGCAGCATTTGTAGCGTCACCGGACTTTTTAAGGGGCGGCGAGAAACTTAAAGGGTTCCTCAAGCCGTGTGAAACGAAGAACCGTCAAAGGTTCTCTAGAGGAAACCGTATCACGCACGCGCACGCGTATGAAGCACGCGTTAGTAGAGTACGGAGACCCGTACTCTAGTTGATTCTCCGAGGAGTTCGGATCGGGAGCGGAATAACCCGAGGGCGCTTCTAAAGGGTAGGACCTCGGCTCGGTTGACCGGTTGACCGGGTCGTAGGGGTGGAGAGAAGCGCCCAGGTAGGTACAAGTCTGTAACCTGGTATAGAGAGCGTGTGACCGGGTTGTCGTGCCCTTGTTCTACGAGTACGATGTCGGCGCCCAAGACAAAAATTATGTAAATGTGTAATGGCATTTAGAGGATCGGGCAGGGTGGTCTACCTGGTACCGATGGCAATTAGCTTCAACACGTCATGCGGTAATTGTATAACTCAAAAAATGGATGGAGTATAAATAACGTATTGTTTTGCAGTGACTACTACTAGAGACTAAGCAACTTCACATTCAATACCATTCTAGGTGATGGACATGTCAGTATTCTCATTCTTATAAGTTTCAATGTAAAGGGCGCAGTATTGAGCGCGTGCGCACTCGTCGTGATGAGCGCATAGCAACGTGCGCCGATCGATGATTGACAGCTCGATGGGAGATACAGGTGGTTCAAAAGTGTTGGTAGTTAAAAATAATAACAGGGTATAACTGTATACAGCAAACTGGTGAGTTGTTATGTCTATACATATACCTATCTCTATAGATAGGTATATTTTTAAGTACCCGACGTTTTCGTTGAAATGCAACAGCCATAGCCACTAGCTGACTTACATAGGTCACACTAAAAGTTTCTTGAATTGGCCACTTACATAAACAATATTTAAAAAAATATTACTACATTTGAAAATGGAACTCTTTAGCCGTGGAATACAGTTTGTTTAATCTGATTGTCAATTGTTTTCACATTGTGGCGTCATTTTAAAAATTGCGTGATTACAATAAAATGGATTTAACTCGGGAAATTTTTCTTTGCATTATTTTTTACGATTTTAAGTGTAATTTGACAGCTCAGCAGAGCCTCATTCCGATTCAATCTGCTTTTGGTGAAGAAGCACCATGCAAGACGACTATTTATAGCTGGTTTGCAGAATTCAAACGTGGTCGTGTCAATCTCCATGATGAAATTCGTGAAGGTCGCCCGTGCACCGCTGTGAATAACAAAAACATCGATACTGTGCGCCGTATGATCGAAACAGACAGGCATGTGACCTACCATGAGATCCGGAGATCTTTGGACATGAATCAAATACAATCAATCCTACACAAACATTTGGGTGTGAGAAAGCTGTGTTCTCGATGGATCCCACACAATTTGACCGATGTTCAAAAAACGGACCGCATCACTTGGTGCCATGCTATGCTTGCCAGATACAACGAAGGGGCTTCAAATTTGGTGTGGGACATAGTAACAGGTGACGAAATATGGATTTACAGCTATGATCCTAAAACGAAACAGCAATCGAGCGTATGGGTCTATAGAGATGAGCCGAAACCAACCAAATTGGCGCGCGTGAAAAGTGCCACGAAGCGGATAATTGCTTCTTTTTTTAATAAAACTGTACCGTGGCTACTGTTGCTTTAGAAAATCGTCGTACCGTGAATAGTGACTGGTACATGACCATTTGTTTACCGGAAACTATTGGCAAACTCCGTGAAAATAGCGTTAAACGCCGTATCATCTTGCACCACGACAATGCAAGTTCCCATACGGCCAGACCGACAAATGAGTTTTTGAAGGCGAAATAGGTACAACTTATGAGTCATTCAGCATACAGTCCTGACCTGGCACCGAGTGATTTTTTTCTGTTCCCAAAAATCAAAAACCAATTACGCGATCAACGGTTTTCATCACCAGAAGAGGCTGTCGAAGAGCATGAAAACCATGTATCTGACGTCACCACGGAGGAACAAATGTTTTCAAAATTTGTTCAATCGTATGAAAAAGTGCATTGACGCAAAAGGAGAATATTTTGAGAAACAATAAATTCATTTTTGACCATTAACAGTACTTTTTTATTATTGATTCCGGAAACATTTAGTGTGCCCCACGTATTAATCTTATTATACATAAAGGTAGTAAGTAATAAAAATTGCGTTAAACTCCGTTAATATGTGAAAGTGTTTTTTTTATGTTTAATAATTTAAAAAAAGCGAGTGTATAATATTGGTGTCGACATAGCAACGAGTTAATATGACGGTCAGGGTAAATAAAATTGCCACGGAAAATAGCTCTTTATCAGCAGTCTACGACGATTGTATTCTACACATGTCATATCTACAAACGATATATCTAGCTTCAGGAATTTGTGTAAAGACTGTCATCACGAAGTAAACCTTTACTCCTTTTCTAGGTTATTCTAAAACGTGAATGGGAGCTAAGCCTGATTTCTAACTGTTGCTGTCGCAGCAGCTAGCACGTTCGCGATGCGATTTTGCAAATTAACCAACTTTAAAAATGTGACCATATTAAAATTTCTGTAGCCCCTCCGTGCTCCGAAGGGCAGGAACCTGCCCCTAGTTGTTGTTGTATGATGGTAGTCGTTAAAACCTACCATACAATCCTCTTTCAAATAAACCCCAAACCAGACTCTCCACAAATATCTCCCCAAGCCGTTGCCCGTCATAGATATAAAAAGCGCCTCATAGAGAGATGTAACCAAAGGGACCACCGTGGCGGACCACTAATGTCCACACCCTGTTGGTGCAGGATGCCGTCTGCAGTCTGCTTTATGTCTGCTTACTTTTGTGAACAGTCACATAATAAGGTAACTGCAAACGGTAAGCTTCAACCAGCTTCATACAAACGCACTCGAGCAACGCACAGATAGACAACCTCTCACGGACACGGAATCCCGCAACAACTGCGCTCAGAATGTTCCGAGCTGTTCCGAGATCCGTGTCCGCGAGAAGGTCTACACGTGCGTTGCTCGAGCGCGTTATATATTAAGCTTTCCTTCTGCGTCTTCTTATTTTATGCAGTGTTACAGAGTTACAGTGCTCGCTTAGGATCCTGCTCGAGCGGTAGAAGTGGGTACTGAGGTTTTAGTGGGTCAACCAGAACATCGACGAAACTCAAATACCTTCTGGAGTTGGAGCCCAGCGAGATATGATTCGGATAGCGAATTTAATCCGTCTAACAAAAGGGTTATTGGTTATGGCTCGATCTTTCTATGTGTCATTGTTAATGTGGGAACGCCTGAGAACAGCGTTGGGACGTTTATAGGCTCAGAATGACGATATTGACTTTACAAAAAATATATGAATTGTTTTCTAAAGCTTACGCGACACATTGAAATGGAACTAGTTACTTTTACGGATCTCTACTCCTGTTTATATTACAGGGAGTCTCCTTGTGACCACGGATCCTGCAAAGGGTTCGAAACTTCAGAATAAACATTAAATCAAATTAATATGTAAAATAAACCCGAGCAGATCGGTAAAAGTAGTTTCATTAAAAAAATATAATTATGTTATTACATTATCATAAAAATGCATTAAATTTAATTCATTTACATCGTCCTGTATGTAGTCAAATGTAACACAACAAATTTTGTGGCACTTAAAGTTGACCTTAGAGCTGTTGAACTATTCAAATTCAAACATCAAAACAATGCCAACAAATAATATAGTTCAACATCTGTCACGACCTACCGAGTGTAGCTACGCGAGAGTCTTGAATGCTAGTGACTTGTAGCTACTATCCTGCACGAACAAAGGTTATAAAGCATAAGATTATATCAATAATAAAAATGGCAATATACTATTGCATGCAGAAATTACTATAATGATTTTTTTCTAGCTTTCATCTTATACAAAACCGGTTATTTTTTATAATAATTCATAAGTCTTAGCTTCATGGCCCGGGATCTCCTCATGCCCTAAATCAGTAGGACCGGGTAATCTGGGTGACACGGCAGGGGTATGTATATACCCTCACCGCCGTGCCTCAAGCCGAAGCTCTATGGCGATGCTGGCCTCCTGTCCCCCCCTGCTGCAGCCCTTCATTTATAAACATGGGTATACATCCGTACATTGGTGTTAAAATTAAAATAATATCCTCTGAGGGCCCTCTCCGAAATTCTTGCGACGTCTCAGTACAAGGTGTCCATTTCCACTGACGGGTTTGCTTTCATCGTTTTATATTCTTTATTTTAGAACAGTTAACAGTTACAAATTGAAACTCACAAATGGCATTAAAATACAAAATCCCAGACAAAATATTGTAACGCATAACATTATTCTCTATAATATAGGTATACTGCACCGCACTGGGCCCGCGTGGTGGTTTATGGCCCGTCTCCCTATCCATCCATAGGGAAGGCTCGTGCCCCAGCAGTGGGGATATAAAATGAGCTGATGATGATGATGATGATGATGATGATGATGATGATATATCACTAAGTGAAAATATATAGTTAGATTTGCAATATTGATTTTTTTTCTATCTAAAATGAACTTTATATACATTTACATTCCACGTAAAGTCTTAAATATTAATTGCCAATAAAAATATACGCATTCAAATTAATTAACACCGCGCACTGCTAACTGGATTTGATTGCTACTAAAACAAATATTTGATTAAACTTGGCCTTTGGACGCTGTTCGCCTAAATTCGACGCATACCCTCACTACATGAAGCAATTTACTTATTAATATATGAGATATTTTTTAAAGTCCTTACTTACAACTTAATTATGAACTAAAATAACATAAATACAATTAACACACTATAGTATCTACGAGTATATTAAAAAAAACATTTACCTTAATATGTACCGTTCTCATGTGATGCACATATGCATCACATGAGAACGGTTCGACCAATTTGGCAGATTTATTTTTTGTTATTAACGTAAATGTCAGAACAATGTTTGTATCAAAAATAAAAAAGTTTACGACGGGATACGGGTGTACTGAAGCGGACAAAATCGCGAGCAGACCACTAGTATGCAATAAACACTGATACTAAGTCATAATATAGTTTTTTATGAAATATAAACCAGCTGCTTAAACCGAACACAAACGTGTTGAAATTGTGCTTTTTATAGAGTTGACATTCCGACAAAGGTGCCTATTTTTAGTTCACCCATCCAACAACCCGAGATTACGAAAGTTTCTTAACTTTCACGTTTTAAACCTATACATTAACGAGCACCTCAAAAGGTAAATTGCTATGATGCTAACAAATATACTTTAATTAGTTGTAGTTATGTAATTCAGATTGCTTGGCGCAAGTTAAGAGAAACTGATTGAGTGAATCACTAAAATTTTGTTATTTAACGATATTGACTTGCTTTATTAGCTAGCAACCTTCGCATTTGGATGTCGCTTCAGCTTAAGATCAGGAGAAGCAAAGTCATTTGTTAACTAAAAAAATATGTTATTTAATGTCGTGTTTAAGCGTCTTAAGATGCATCTTGATAAGTGTCAATAAAACAACTTTAACTTATAGTTTTGTAACATGTTTTATAACGTTATAACATGTTACCTCAGCTAAAAGTAAATATAAGGCCTAGCTAGACTAGCTCTTATTATACATAGTTCCTTAAAACTCTACCATTCTCATCTATAGAAGTATAAAAGGCAATAAACAAAATTTTATATATTTTTTTTTTGTTTGTAGAAAATTGTAGTAAATAATCTTTACCGAAATCTTGTAACTTGCACCACACTCCGAGGTCATGGTGCAAATCTACTTGCAAGTAGATTCTTCATTAAATTGAATACCTCTTAATCAAACTACTTAAGCGTTTCACAATAACAATTAACGTTCCTCACACGAGCCAACTGTTGTGGTAGCTTGGGTTTTATATATATATATTTATTTTTATAAATATGTGTTAATAGGTTATGTTAAAGCCTGCTCATTTAATTAGGACATTGCAGAAGGTAGGCTTCATAGAAACGCGCTCGAGCAACGCACACATAGACAATCTCTCGCGGACACGGAATCTCGAAACAGCTACGCTCTGACTGGGGCCCGACCGCCTAACTCGATTGCTTTGGCTATAACTATAGTTTATGACGTTATCTTGTCATTTAGCACCGCCTATGAAAGCAATATCGAAAGCTATAGGCTTATACATGAAGATTGTTTTATCGATGACCTACTGATTCCGACTAATTCTAGGCATTGCAATAATAATAGTAGTTACATGTTCTCTTTTTATAAATTTAATTTTGTATTTTTAATTAGGTAACCTAAATTAATTAGAATGTATGGTCTTCCTACATTTTTATGAAGTGAAGTGAAGTGATTTTTTTACGTTGTCTGCCAAAGCTTTCGATATTGCTTTAAGGCGGTGCGAAATGGCAAGATGACGTCATAAACTATAGCTATAGCCAAAGCAATCGAGTTAGGCGGTCGGGGGGCTGGTTTAAGAGTGGTCCGAGATTCCGTGTCCTTGAGAGGGTCTATGTGTGAGTGTTGCTGTACTGCCGCACAATTTATGAACGCAGTAAGTAGGTACCACTTACTATGTTTGTGATTGTGATATTTGAGGTGCTGACATAACTATCTATTTTCTCGAAACTGTTTACATATTTTTTACAGCGTTCATATTCGTATAATTGCGCGGCAGTGTAGCGCAGTATATGTTAAGCTTACCTTCTGGGGGTCTTCCTATTTTTGTGGTCTGCTTAAGTAATATTTATTTAAGTATTTGGTAATATGCATTTCTCTTGGGATTCGCAACTTTTTTGACTGATTGCGGTGTCAAAATAGTTAGCCAGAGGTCTGGCTTGTTGAGTTTGAGTTATGGACATTAACGAGTGGTGATGTCGTGTTTTTTTGTCGAGTGATGGGTTAAGGTGTGATTGACTGCTTTTTATCGCGATGTAACAAATTGTTGTAATTAATAACAAATTTTAAAGCCACAGACAAACTTAGTCATCGTGTTAAACAACTGTTTCTTTTAAATTGTATTGTCATATCTCATTATCTTTTATTATAGGTGACATTTTCCTCACCAGACCCAAATCTAAAAGATTAAAATCCGTTGCTGGCCCTTATTTTTAGTGATTATAAGGAAAAAGTGTCGATTACTGGTTCCTGTCGAACATTGGTGCCACTTACCTAGTACATAAACTTACCTAGTACCTAATACCTAAATTTTGCATATAACAAGTATTAATAGACATTACATTAGTATTACAGACATTCAAGAAAAAAAAAGAAAAAAAAAATAAGATAACTAAAGACAAAATAAAACCTATAAATAAAAAATGTCTTCAAGCTGTGGGAACGGTCCCGAGAATGCTGGCAACATTACCTCTTTGGATTGCCAAGCTAATACGTTGGCAGAGGTAGCTGCCAGCCTTCTTGTCACCGGAGGCTTCATTAAGGCGAGCACTCAACTCTTATATATATATATATATATATCACATAATGTGTTGCGAAATCTACGTGGATGTTCGCATTGATTGCTATTGTATCCGAGCACGCAGCATCGTGAGCCTAGTTCCGGCCTATCCCACAACCGGCATGTGATCTATATCCTATCTAAAGTTCATCTGTCTGTACAAACGAATTCGAACCTAATCTTAAAGTGATAAAACTTAATTCACCAATTAAACTTTCGAATGGAACCTTAGTACTTATCACACGCGATATGAAAGGTTAATAGTCGGAGTTAAGGTCGAATTTGAATCGTAGTTTGTCGGTGAAACGATTCGCAATGACTGTTTGACATGAAAACGTGCGCTTTTCGGGCACCGAATTGTAGCGGTCGTGATGGCACTAAAGTAGGCACAACTAACAATCATGAATAGAAGTAGCATCTTTAAGTTCACCACACTTCTCTTATTACCAAAAATCCAACATCCTCAGCTCATTTTTTATGTCCCCACTGCTGGGGCACGAGCCTTCCTTAGGGATACCGGATACTTCTTCTGACATACCGGGTCAGGTGCTCTTCCAATTGAGCTATCGTGGTGGTGGTGAAATTTTTTCAACATTTGTGTTTTTGTAATTTGTTTCGCAACAAAAATTTGCGTTAATGTTGGCAGTAGCAAGGAAGTTGATATCTTTGATAATAACTTAACTAAGTTTTTTAAGTACTTATCAGATATTTTATCATTAAAAAAATAATTTCCCGCCATAATTTCTATAGTTTAGTTTTGTATTATTCAAGTCGTTGGCCCCGGTTGCGTTAGCAGCCGTTAACAACCACCAATCCACTGGGCCCGCATAGTGGTTTGTGTCCCGTTCTCGCTATCCATCCATAGGGAAGGCTGTTGCCCCAGCAGTGGGAAATAACCGCCACTGTGGTCTAGTGGCTAAGACCACCGGTTTAGACCCAGAGGTCCCGGGTTCGATTCCCAGCGGGGGGTACATGTTTGTGTACTCGGTTTGGTTGGTGGTAGGGCTTGTTTGTCCGCCTGGCTAGCTACCACCATCTTATCTAAATATGTCGCCATAACAGCAATGTTTGTAGCATTGTTGTGTTCCGGCAGCTAGAGATAAGAGTGCCTCACTAGTTGAGGTTCCCGGGTGAAGTGCGCTTCCATCATTGGCCTTATCATCACTTAACATCAGGTGAGATCAAGGCACTGTGCTTACCCGTAAATCTTTTTAAAAAAATTAGCTGGTGACGTATGTGTGTGATTCTCACTTTCCATAAATTCGGTAAAACTGTTAAAGTCTTTCTGTGGCCGTAACAAAATTAGAAGATCTACTACACAGTTTAAAAGCGCTATGTACGTCATGTAAATACATTTTCACAATTCTACGCAATATTTACAACGTCGTATAACTTTATCTGTGATATAAATCACAGTTCCAACAAAAACATATATAAGTCACGTTTTACTATGCGAACTCTCCTAATAAATGTAAACATTTCAAAGGTACATTTTACAATTAGCTTTAGCTTGGAATTGGTTCAAGGCTTCACTTGAAATTTGTCCCATCCTTTCGTTCTTGTACTAAAGGCTGCCACACACCGAGAGCAGGTCAGAAAAGGAACGATAGACGACCCATCAAATAATTTATGAGAGAGCGGTCTCACGAAAAAACTGCTCCGACCCGAGCCTTTTTTTTGACATATACCTAAGAAAAAAAAAAGTATAAATTTACTATAGCGTTGTGTTATCAAAGTGGTATTTCATCTGCAAAGATAAATCTGCATAGCCATCGGTTGCAATAACCGTTGGATAGATGGCGCACTGTGCCGCTATTAGCACTTAAAAAAATTAAAAAGCAGTGGCAAAATTCAGCGCTTACGTCAGCCTTCCCGGTAGCATAGCGGTCAGTGCAGCCGCCCGGATTGCGGAAGACCCAGTTTCGACTCCTGGCTGGGCCGGGTGGGCGTTAAATTTTTTCACTGTATTTTATAAATTTTATAAATATTTAATATACCTCGGAATTAACATATAAGTTTGTTTTAATTACCAATGTCATAACTATTTTTAGAAGTAAAATAATGCTTGTTGTGTTGCCCCTGCATTTTCAACCTCTCTCTCTCTCTACGCATCTTGCAAACGATTTAATCGCAAAAATTTGGCAGTTCATATTATAACAATACAGTGATTTCAATAGTAAATCACGTATTTATTGTATCACCCCATCTCTTAATCTTGAAAGAGAAAGAAACGTAGGTGGGCTTCTTTAGAATTATTTTTAATTACATGTGTGAGCCGAAGAAAAGTGGAGAAAGTGCAGTGCGGCAGGCCCAAAGCAGGAGCAGCATACAGATCTTGAGCTGTTTCTCCGCGAGTCCGCGCCTTTGTTTCACTATAATCGTAATATGGCCGCCGTATTGACTCATTACATAAGACGCAGTTTTAACGCGGGCCCGCTTTGAAACTGCCATCTGCCTGGCCTGCACTGATTCTGTCACACGCGGCTTTGCCTGCTTTTGGTGTATGGAAGCCTTAAGTTTACTACGGAATACACTGTACTTTTGTCATGATTTATTATAATCAGCCTATTAACGTCCCACTGCAAGACTCAAGTCTTCCTTTTGCATCAATAGCGCTTCACTAGTTAATTTTCATGTCCTCACTGCTGGGACACGAGCGTTCCCAATGGATGGATTGGGAGTACGGGCCATAAACCACACGGGCCCAGTGCGAACTAGTGCTGTTTAACGACTCCTAATGCAGCCGGGACCAAAAGTTTTACCTACCTATGCAGACCTATGCAACGGCTATGGAGGTCGTCATATAAACGAATAAATAATTAGTTACAACGAGTATATTTAGAACAGGATGGGACGAATCCGGCAGATCCTTCTTTAATACATTTTTATTGCTACCATATTTCTATTACTAGTCTAACTAGTCACCATATATTTTAATAAGTCGAAATCTACATAAATTTATTGCGTTTAGTAATTGAGGATGCTGCGTTAAATGTTTTAACCAGTATTATATAGACTAAATAAAAAAAAATTGTGGCATATTTGGCACATACAAATAACCAAAGGATTATATTAAAATAATATATAAATTACGATTATTGACATAATTTAACGCAAATATTGTTGCGAACAAATCAGGCATGCCATGGAGTGCGGGTTTGAATCCCCCTCGTGAAATTTTTCCAACACTTTGTCTTTTTTCATTAAGTATAAATAAATTACTAAAAAATATTGTAATTGGTATAATGTTGTTGAAAAGCAAAATAAACGCTAGTGAATTTATTACAAATGATAATATTATATTACAGTCGCCGTAATTTCATGTGCGAAGGTCAGCAGTAAGTATGTTCTTACTTATCTTTTACACGTACAACTTAATCAAACGTGTCTACGATACAATGGTAAACCTATTGCTTTCTAAAAATTTACATTGAAATTAAACAATTTATAACTTATTGTTTTCTAAAGTTTACGCGAACACTACACATTGAAATGACACAACTTTTACGGATCTACTCGCGTTTATTTTACACATTAGTTTTAATTAATGTTTCACCCTGTGACCACGGACCCTGCAAAGGGTCCGTGGTCACGTGGTCACGTGGTCACGTGGACGAAACGTCAGGATAAACATTAATTAAAAGTTGTTTCATTTCAATTTATAACTTGTGTTTATTAGACACAATAATTCTAATTAAATCATATAAAAACACAAGTTAATCCATTATAATCCGACTCCAAAAATAACAATAATTGTACCTATATATTTTCCTAATAAAATGATTGTCTATTAGAAGTAGTCTAAAAATAAACTTCTTATTTGTTTTTTTTTAAGTGGGTGCAAGTAAATTTTTGGTATTTGCTGGTTTGTCATAATATGTGTTCTGTTAGATGTGAAGTTAAGTTTAGGACAGTCGCATAGTTTTTAGGAATATTAGATTGAGTTTATTAAAGGTTAAATGCAAGTAAATTGAACAAACTAAACAACGCAATTATTTTTTACTTTTTAGTGCAATTTTTTCAGTCTTATTTTTCTGAGTCGGTTTTTTTTTGTTAAAATTTTTGTTCTTTCTTCGCTTTTTAGTGATTTGTTACGATCTATTTATCAAAAGCGAATATGGGTAGACCTACTAAAAGCGCTGCTCGTATGAGACAGCGCTGTTTAAATGAGGCAAGCAAAGGAAACTAGAAACGCCTATCTCAAAGTAGGAAATCAAAAACTGACTTTCAGTGCCTGTGTTCTTTTGCTTCGTCATAGTCGCTTAAGTATCTTAATAGAGATATCTTATCGCCACCCTTAAAATTCTTATCATTGAGGAGTTCCGGTGGCAATTTGTGGTCTTTTTCATCAGTTACACTTCATCAAATAATACTTCCTGAATGCAAATTCTTGATTTATTGCTGAAAATATCAAAAACCGCTATAGGTATGCCTACAATATTTGAGGAGTTCCTTCAATTTCTTAAGGATTCCATCTTTAGAACTGGACCAATTAAAATGGGACCACACGGGAAGCACCTGCTTTCAAATAAAGAAAGAATCATCAAAATCGGTTCTCCCGTCAAAAGTTCTGAGGTAATAAACATTTAAAAAAATACAGTCGAATTGTGAACCTCCTCCTTTTTTTAAGTCGGTTAAAAGACATATTATGTAGGTAAAGTTAAAGTGATTAACCCCTTTAACTGAATCATAATGTTACGTTTGTCATGCATGACTTTACTTTATTAAATATTTATATATATTTTCGCATAACTTGTGTTCTTATATTAAGACTATTGAAAGTTTTATAGTTTAGCGGGGAATCATTACTCCTATTATCATTACTCAAAAAACCTAATATTATACCAATTTCGATGTAAACTATGAGTCTAAGGAATGATTGATTAAATAATTACTGAAACATGAATAACTATCAACAGAGTGACAGGTGTAAAATTAAACTGTTGATTCGCGCACCGGTGTCTGCCGTATAAGCAAAGACGTGCCACTTTATCGTAGACCATTGCAAGCACTAGTTAATTGAAAGAGTTATTAACATAACGATCGATGAAGATCGTTGAATCACGGGTCGATCCGCAATTAGCAGGCTTAATTATAACGACCTTAAAAATCACACGGATCACTTCGGCCGCTTTTCGTTATAAATCATTATCAGTCGGTACCTTATAAGTGTTTTTCATTGTGATAAAGCCGTCGATTGGAAGGAATTTATTAAGATTTTAGTTCAATAGAACAGTTAATAAACTTCGAAGAAATTAATTATTAATTCCATCATCTTCCGATGTTTGGTCTTGCGCGATGAATGGAATAGATCAAAATATTTTTTTTTGTATAATTCTGTTTGCCACTGGGCATTTTTAGCTTCACCGGGCTATTTTGGGGGCGGCGAGAAACTTAAAGGGTGCCTCAAGCCGTGTGAAACGAAGCAAAGTCAGGAGTTTTCTAGAGGGTTCGGCATCACGCACTAGTGCGTGTCCCCGTGTCCTGAAGATTCTACGAAGGGTTCGGATATAGGGGAGCTTCAAAATGGTAATGAAAATAGAGCACATGAAGAAAATATTAAAAAAACATTGAGAACAACAAACTTGAATGTTGAAACAGACACTGTGTTCAGGTATGAAGGCTACTTGATCCAGTTAATTCCAGAGTACCTTTAAGTTTTGATGCTTTAGGCGCTTCACATACCGAGCAACTATCAACCTGGTTGAAGAAACTATCAACTTTTTAAAGGTTTTCGTTAAAGGTTGCCATCAATTGCAATTTTAAGTAATCTTTTCAAATGCATACTCAACATCAGTAATTGCCAGTTAGGAACCAGCAACTTGACGCAACTAGAAGGTACTATTGCTTGCTGCGGCAATTGAAAACAGCTGATTCAATTATCAATTGCAGCAACTGAAAACTGTTGTCGATCATCGAAACTCGCAACTAGAGTTGACGCACGCCCAGTTTCTTTTAGGTTATATGGAAACAGTTAGTCGCAAGTTGCCTGTTGCCGCTATCGGAAATCAAAGTTGTTCTGTCTGCGAAGCGCCTTAGAGACGGCATCGAGCTCGTGGTATACATCAGACTACCACAAACTGTCAAATTTCCTCAATAGGCTTTGCACTTTACGTATATATGGTTTATGTTTGAAAACGTATTGAAGAAAATTTTACTTTTTTATTTTTAAGTACTAAAAGCACTCAAAAATTAAAAAGCGGTGTAAAAATTCAGTGCTTACGTTAGTTTTCCCGGTAGCATAATGTTCAGTGCAGCCGTCCGGATTGCGGAAGGTCCAGGTATCGAACCTGGACCTTCCGCAATCCGGACAGGGTTGGGTAGGCATTTAATTTTTTCACTGTATTTTATAAATACGCCTATTGAAGAAATTTGAACGTTTAGGATAGGTCGATGTGCAGCCGCCCGTACATACCTTAGATCTCGCAAGCGACCGTGGGCTAGGAAGCATTTTTACATCAGCATCGTTACTAACGAAAATCGAGAACGAATAATTTTGGTCACCCATCTAGTAACCGGCCGCGCTGTTAGTAGCTTAACTTTTGCTATCGATGGGTAGTGTATGAGCACCAAGGCGCCCGCCGGCGGCGCCGGCGCCACTAACCTCCTCAATCAGGTTTTATAATTATTCTTAACAGTTTGACCTACAAGGAAGAATCACATTGCATTTGAACTTTAAAACGTCTGTAATTAGTGTAATGCTTAAAAAAATATGATGCGATGATATTATCGCAATTAATTTTATAGGTACAGACGCCTGCACATAAACCTATCCAAAACTGTCAAATTTCTTCAATACATTTTCAACCATATGCTTATGGTATAAAATTCAAAGTCTATTGAGGAAATTTGACAGTTTGTGGTAGGTTGATGTGCAGGCGTGTGTACATTGTGTTTTAAATCACCACTATTTACATAATAAATTATTAATGTCGTAAATTTTTGTATTTCATTTTAGTATTTAAAAATAAACGCATAGACTATCAGCAAATCTAAATGATGCTGTTAATATTTTTTTTGTCATTCTGGATATCTAATACCTTTAGCAGCATTTCTTGTATGTATGTAAATAAAATAATAAATATAATAAATATGAGACAACATCACATACATTGTTCTGATCCCAAGGTTAGCTACTTACCATAAGCATTCGTTTCATGGAAATCAGAAACAACGACGGTACCACAACCACCCAGACCCGACACAATATCGAAAAGTTCGTTTTCGACATTGACCCGACCGAGAATCGAACCCGGGACCTCAGAGTTAGCGCCGCCCAAAGTCCGGCGTGCAAGCCACTCGGCTACGGAGGTCGTCATAGGTATATACATATATAATCTAAATCTCGGAAACGGCTCCAACGATTTTCATGAAATTTAGATGCTGGGGATTTCGAGGGCGATAAATCGATCTAGCTAGGTTTCATTTTTAGATAATTACCAAAAAAATAATACCGAGCCAAAGCTCGGTCATCCAGTTACTAAATTATAATTTGACACAAAAAAATTTGCTAAAATTTTTCCAAATTATAGGTTCCTTTGAGAGCTCTCAAAGTCAGTATCGCATAGGTACAGACGCAGACGCCTGCACATCAACCTATCAATAACTTTCAAATTTATTTAATACATTTTGAAAAAAGGACAAAGTGTTGAAATAAGTCCACGGGTCCTGCCCGTGGAGTTCGAACCCGCACCCCATGGCACTTTGTCTTTTTTTAAATTGTAATTTGTTCGCAACAATATTTGCGTAAAACTATATGTGTATATTATATAAATAATCATAAATATAGCTTGCCTAATTCTTAGCTGATCTTTCAATACCTATTTGTAAAAATATTAAGATCGGGTGTTGATGACGTTAGTTGTCGACATTGAATAGGGCTCCTTTGGCTTATAAAGTAAAAATAGATAGTGTTGATTAATTTCGGTGAGTTGGATTGAGCCACGATAGCATAGCTGGCACTGCACCTGACCCGGCATGCGATGGGGTACGGGTTCGAATCCTGCTCGTGGATTTTTTTCAAAACTTTGTCTTTTTTCAAATTGTAATTTATACGCAACAATATTTGCGTAAAATTATATGTAAGTCATTCTTGAATACATTTTTAACCATAAAGACGGCATAAAGTTCAAAGTATATTGAGGAAATTTCACAGTGTGTTGTAGTCTGATGTGTGGGTAGATTGCCTGCTTGTCATTTGTTTATTTTTGTAATCCACAATCATCACGTCATCATCATCACCGGCCCATTTTTATGTCCCAACTGCTGGGACACGAGCCTTCCCTATGGATAAAAACACCACAGGGAGAACAGGCCATAGGTAAACCACCACGCGGGCGCAGTGCGGATTGGTGGTTGTTAACGACTGTTCATGCAGCCTTGACCAACGGCCTTCTGAAGCACGGACGAGCACGAAATTATACATTATTGGTCACCCACCCAAAGATCGGCATTTGAAAAAATTGCTTAACTTTAGCAATCGCAGACCAAGCGCGTTAACCATTGAGCCAGTAAGCACCTCACAATCATGAGAATTCTCAATATTATGTCTTTACAGAATTTATTAGGTACCTATTTGAAAAGAGTCCTTGCATCAGATAAGACTCGAGAGTCGAGACTCGTTTTCGATCATACGCAGGCTAGCAGCTGGGCAAAGTCAAAACATTAGATTACCTATCGAATAATTAAATATAACTAATAAACTTCAACCATGACAAATCTAAAAAAAACCGCCTAGATTCATCACCGTCATGTTTTCCCAATTAATTACTTTCATTTAACACCCATTTACCAAATATGTTATGCAGAAATTGATCTTTAAAAATAAAGCGACTAAAGCAACGTAAATCCTTGCCAAATGACACAACAATAATGACTCCGAATTTGAGCTTTACATCTATAGATACAAGGATGAGGTGATGGTGTGAAGGGTTCAAGTGAAGAATACACAATTTCGATAGTGTATCAGTCCAATATCGAGAGGACCGGCGGTATATAACTGCTTCAAATGCACAAATTGCTCACATTTCAATACCATCCTCCTCTTAGAACGCATCAACCATGAAATACGTCAGTACACATATTATTATTATAGTGTTCTATAAACATCGCGATAGTCTGTGATAGTGCTTACCTTTCTATTTAGTTACTTGTGTCACGATTTGTGTGCGCCCGTTTAGTAGTGTTTCGAAATATCTGGTGCTATACAGTTTCTATACAAAATGTTGTATAAAAATGTATTTCTACATCGATTTAGTATATGTTTCATAGCCGTACCTTTTCCCGATTGCGTTAATCCCCGTTTAAATATCTTTGTTTACTATGTAACATCATTATCATATCATAATCATTTCCTATATTAGTCCACCGCTGGGCATGGGCCTCTCCAAGTGTGTTTTTAACAAAAAAGTGGTTTTGTGAACTTAAATTTTGATTGACACGTTATTTGGACCAAAGTCATTGTGATTTCACGTGTAAAATGATACATACGTTTATTAGTTAAATTAAACTTCTGTTATTATCTTATGAGGAAGTTGTGTCTCTGCAAAACCGATTTGGAGAAGTGTTAAAAAAAATCACGAGCGACATTTCAACCCACACCCTCTGACATACTGGGTCAAGTGCACTTCCAACTATACTATCATGGCGCTGTCTGACCCGAATTTCAACCGAGCCGGTGGTTTTCGATTACCAAGTGGGGACATATTGGCTTTTTCTAAATCCCCTAAAAAACTGTCAACCTTTTATCAAAGCCAGGCCAGGACGTATGATTGCCACTTTAGTGGCATAAAAAAAACCTTGCTTCTTTGTATTTTCCCTTCGTAATATACACATAAGAGCAGTTACTTACTCCTTAACTAGGCAATGCCATTAACGTTTTAACATTTTAAACTTATTATTACGTTATTTGGCTTTCTAATATATTTTGTCTAAACATGACACATCTCCTTAACTTGGCAATGTTATCAATGAATTTAACGACAACTTACTATAAGACGACAGACACCTCGAATTGTGAACATTAAAAAAGGCTGATCCTTACTGGCGCTATCATAAGGCCGTAAAAATGGCGCGCCGATGCCTGAAATTAACAGAATCAAAAAATATGTAAAAACAATATATTGCTCTTAGTTATCAAAATATGCAGCTATTAAATTACGAATATTGTTAGCAATGTATTTGAGTGGTTGCCAAGCATCTAAATTAAGTAATTTTGTTTTAATTTTAACAATAGTGATTTTTTGTGGTGTTTTCGAAAATAATTATGATCTAGTCAATATTATACGATCGTGTATTTGAGCTAGCAAACTCAAGATAAAGATATGAATTTACCTGTATCAACATTTTAGATCATACGTTAGCGTTAGCGTAAGTATAGATTTACTAATAACCATACTCTTATTTGCAGCTGATCGCCTTAGCCCTGGTCTCCGTAGCCGCTGCTGCGAAACTCGACAAAGTCTACCTGCCTCCCAACGCGAGAGGCTCCAGCGGTGCCGGCGCCGGCCTCCAGACCCCTTTCTCCTCAGGGTCTTCAAGCCAGCAAGGGTCAAGTTATTCTGGTGCCAGTGGTTCGTCAGCCAACGCTGAGATCCTTAGATACGAGAACGAGATCAACGAAGAAGGATTCCATTACGCTTATGAGACCAGTGATGGGACTAAGGCTGAACAGCAAGGTATGTTCTTTTGTTTCCAACTTTTGGAGTCACGTTATACTCGGACATACGAGTACTCCGTGTATAACGCGACTTCAAAGTTCGAAACAGTTCAGTTTTAGCTTCTAGGCTGTTCTATCGCTGGTGATGCTTTTACATACAAATCGTGAAACATCGGTAGCCGAACGGATAGATGCAACGGATAGATGCTCCTTATCCTCACGGGATACAATTAGGTCATTCATTTGTAGGAAAATGTATAAAAATATACTATAAAGCGCCTTTAACTCTAACAAAATTACCACTACACAAGTTGAAGACTGAAAATTAAAGATAGATAAAAAAGGTTACTATAAAATTGATGAATAATCAATTTTATAACAAATTATCAAAAAAAATATTTTTATCAAATTATATACACCTTTCTTTTTTAACCGTTTTAAACCCGCAGGTGGGTTGATCAGACCATGAAACTGAACAACTTTCTCACTCACTCCCTCACTCACTCACTCAAACTGAAAAGCCTCAATTGCCCAAACATTGTTTGTATGGGAAAGTAAAAAATATCTCGTTTTTTGACCTATGTTTCATGGTGAAAGATGTTCAGTTTCATGGTCTGATCGGGTTGATCGGGTTGACCTGCAGGTTTAAGACGGTTTAACGGTGTATACCTAAGTATTAATGTGTGTACTCATATTTTTTTATTATGAATAGTTTAATAAATAACTACTTTACGTTCATAAGTGCAACTTATATGCCTTAATTGAATAAAGAATTTAAGAATTTTCATTTTCATTATTCCACGACCCAGTCAACTTGAGCCGAGGTCATAGCCTATCAAGGCACCTAATACTTAGACAATTTGTATGGTAAAATGTTAACTCTTATCGTATGTCGCCAGGAGGCGCTGTTTCAGTGCCATAGTAATTTTCCTTTGGCATGTCTAATGAAATTCACGCTGGGCACCCTGGTTGTTCTGCTCTCAATTCCAATCAGAACCCCTCAAATAATCTAGCAGAGGATGGGTACACACTTTTGCACGCAACTTCTATGTATACCTTAGAGATAAGAATGAGCGAAACCTCTTGAAACAGGCAAATTGTGCTTAAAAGGAGGCTCCAGCCACTGCTTTTGTACCTACCTTTAAGTTACCCAATTTTTATTTTTTTTGCGATGTCTGCCTATCAAGAAAGCCCCTGAGGATATTTATTCACCACAACTTGGAGAAACTTTAGTTTTTCACAAAAAAAAAAAGTACTCCGTCTGCAAGTTGGTGAACTATCATTTCTTTTCCCCCAGGCCGCGTGATCCCCGGCGCAGTGCCCGAGGAGGGCTCCCTCCAGGTCTCCGGCTCCTACTCCTACGTAGGTGACGACGGCCAGACCTACTCCATCACGTACACAGCTGATGAGAACGGCTACCACGCGGAGGGGGCGCACCTGCCCACCCCTCCCCCCATTCCTGAGGAGATCCTGAAGAGCTTGCAGCTGACAGCGGGAGGCTCGAGTAGTAAGTGTTACAGAACTTCTACCGTCTCCGTGCTCTAATGGTTAAATAATAAAAGTGATAATAGTAAGTAATTAATTCAGAGAAAGTCCATGGAGACTGCTCAATTCTAAAGTTAGTAAAACCTCGTTAGATATAAAAGGTTTATACTATCGGTCGCAGACCTAGAGGTCCCGAGACTATACTTGATTTAGATAGAAAGATAGATAATACTTTTATTGCAACACTAAAAAACATATACATGAACAAAATAAAAAATAAAAATAATTACAAAGTTACAATTTGGCGGTCTTATCGCTTTCAAGCGATTTCTTCCAGATAACCAGTCGGATGGAGAGACCTAATAAACTTTAAGATCAGAGGTGAAATTATGGAAACATACTAGAATAATGTGTATTTTATAAATTAAGCAAAATAATAATAATGAAAATGATAATATTGATAAACATATAAATAAACCTAGGTACTTAAACATAATAGTAGTCTCAGGTAGGAAAATAGCAGATATGGCAGTTTTGCAACTGGACAGGGTTAATCGGAAAAGTAGAATTTTACACGAGCTCTTTAAATACGTGAATGGATTTCGCACGCCTGATCGCTACTGGAAGCGAATTCCAGAGACGAACAGCTTGGACGGTAAAAGAAGGTGGTGCTGTGTGGGGAGGTTTTAAGGCTTAAGTTTTCTGATGACCGTAATGAGCGTGAACCTGAACAATTATGATAACTGAAACGTTCCTTAAGATAGGAAGGATAGGTGGGATTAAACAATATGTTATAAAGAAGGGTCAGTTAGTTAGTTGAGGCTTGTTTTAAGAAATCTTGGCTAGGTAACACCATGTTATCTAACTATAACGTTATAATCTTCAACTACTCGTAGTAGCATTGTTGTGTCCTAACAGTTATATGATGATATACCTAATGTTGATAGCCAGAGCCTCACATGGGGAAAGAAATAACTAAATTTATTTATTAATGGCTTCCTTCCATCACTTCATACCATTGAGATGTCACGGTGTAAAGAAGCAGCTTCGGTCGGCATGGTAAAGACGGCTAGTGTGGCATATTTTGCTTTACTAGCTATCTTTGGGTCAGCTTAACATCAGATGGTTTTGCTAACTTTTCAACGCAAAATGTATGTTTTAATCGCCTTCTTTTACAGATCAGTACGACAGCAAGAAGAGTAGCTACGACGCTGACGCCGGCTACTAAATTATATTGCAGACTGTACTTTAACCCGTTAGTGTGTAGTCAAGCACAGATTAATTAAGTTATTTTTAAATATTTTGTTTGTTTTTAATTGATTTGTGATTGATTGGACAGATGGCCAGTATGTGTTCAGTAAAGGACGATAGCGGAAAAAGAAGAATTTCGTACAGTGACCCAATAGAGTGCAAGCGATCCGTCGGGTCATTGAACGAATTTCTTCTTATACCGCGAACTCACCTTAGAAGTAACTGTTATTTTTAGTAATGAGGACTGTAAATATATTTTGTACAAAACTATAAACGTTTTTTTATATTTTAAAATTATTTCTACCCTAGAATTAATAAAGAATAAGAAAATAAAGATAATAAAGCTTTGATAGCGGTTACTGAATTTATTTTGATATTCGACAAAAGATATATAATAATATTGTGAATTTTTCTTGTAAGATATTCTGAAAGTTTTTTTTTTTTAAATGAACTAATAACTATAAATAAAAAAACTTTTTCGATCACAAGTTATTAATTATAAATTAGTTTTACTTTACTAACAAATTCGTGGCGGAATTAAATCAAAACCTGACACCTTTGAGCTACGTATCGTAAAATTTGTTTTTTTTTATTGTTTGGTTATAATTTACGGATAAAAACATGTAAAACATCGGAAAAAGACACATCTTGTAATGACTACAAAATAATAATAGCAAATGCACAATATACCACAACACAACATAATAAATTCAAGCAGGCGTTATTGAAAAACCATGTTTGCGTTTTATATTATTTGTGTCCTGTATTAATGGCTGTGTTCCATTTAAATGATTACTACTTATTATCAATTAAAGAAAACCTTTTGAAGAGCGGCTCGCACTTTTAGATTACTAAACGTCCCTAATGTAATGTGTTCGTTTTCATCACTTTCGTGGTGCCAGATTAAGGTAAGTACCAAATTGAAACATCGCGATCCCATGAGCTTTAAAAAGGTACGGTTAACCGTTATGTCAGCCCGTGACCGTAGCAAGTGCAACTTAATGTCCCGCTAACTGGTACATTGTTGATCAAAGCCCGCAAAACATATTATTATTAAAAGTTTGAGGTACTGGCTCTTCAATTAATTACGTAGTATACTATAAACGCATTAAATTATTTAGTAACCAGTATTAGTAGACACGCCTGCACATCAACCTACCACAAACTGTCAAATTTCCTCAATAGACTGAACTTTATACTTAAGTCATATGGTTGACATTGTATTGAAGAAATTTGACAGTTTTGGATAGAGACAGAGTTGATGTGCAGACGTACATAAATAAAAATATAAAGATATGAATAATATTAGCTTTTATAACTATTTAACAAATAATCTGAATTTGGAATACATTGAACTCATGGTGTAGGTAGAGCGTAGGTAAATGTTCTAGTTGGCACGAACTCTCGACACCTGCTACGTAAACCACGATAAGTAACGTTTTATTTTAAAACACGACATGCCATAATGTGTCTAACCAAATTGAGCCAAGCAGCAGGTACACACGCCTGCACATCAACCTACCACAAACCGTCAAATTTCCTCAATAGACTTTGAACTTTATTACTAAGTTGTATGGTTGAAAATGTATTGAAGAAATTTGACATTTTAGGTAGTAAATTTTACTTTTTTATTTTCAAGTGCTAATTGCTGCACTGAAGCTAAATTAAATGTTCATAAAATTTTATAAAATACAGTGAAATCCGCAATCCGGGCGGCTGCACTGATGATGGCATGACAGATGAATCTGCATGGCCATCGGTTGCAACGACCGTTTGGATAGATGGCGCTAGTGCCGCTAAAAAGCACTCAAAAACATTAAAATAGCAGTGACAAAATGCAGCGCTTTCGTCAGCCTTCCCGGTAGCATAGCGGTCAGTGCAGCCGCCCGGATTGCGGAAAACCCAGGTTCGATTCCTGGCTGGGTCGGGTGGGCGTTTAATTTTTTCACTGTATTTTATATTATTTTATGAATATTTAGTTTTAGGTAGGTTGATGTGCTGGCGTCTGTACTAAATTAAGGTAGGTCCTAAAATTAAAAACTACAAACCGTGAATGTTCATTTTTAATTATAATATAAAAAAATAATTTAGCGCTGTTTACGTGGCAGGCGTCGCGTCGATTTGAAGCGTTAATAGTACATTTTGCGTCAACTCCAATACAAATCGTGACGAATTCCTAATGCCACACATACAGTTGTTCAGTAGATCAAGGCTATTTATGTCTCCGCTCGATTATTCATCAGCTAATCATCACTGATGTCATTATAGACAGGTACTTTGTTAAAAACGCGTCGTCCTAGTACCACCGCACTGCACCGCGCCCGCCCGGGTGGTGCGGATGGTTATGAGGAGCCTCCAGCTCTCATGTCCCTGACTAGGTCCGAGGGCCTCGACAGGGATTCGGAAAGAAGAGGGGACAACTCACTAAAATATTATTATTAGTATACATACATACATACATACAATCACGCCTCTTTCCCGTAGGGGTAGGCAGAGACCACTTCTTTCCACTTGCTACGATCCTTACATACTTTTTTTTTTTTTTACTTTGTTTAATAATATTATAATGAGATTACATTATAACGCAAACCATAAATCACGGAGATTTGTCCGGTATGCTATAAATAAGTTGAGCTCAACATCTACACTTGTTTCGCTTCGTCCACATTCATTATTCTCTTCATATTATATTAGTATCATCTTTATTTCTTTTATTTCTTAGCCTAGGTTTGTTATAATATTAATATAAAAGTAAAATACAAAAGCACATACAAAACATAAAAATATTATTAAAAACCTAGCCTAGGGTGCCGCCGGCAACCGAACGGGGCAGGGCTTAAGCTGCCGGTGGTTAGGGCGGCAGAGGCAGGAACCTTAATTATTATCAAGTAAGATGACACTTAGCTTAGCTAAGTCCATTTTTGTACGAAAACAATTTTGCTTGTATTTGTGTTAATCTTGTTGGTTGTCCTATTAAATAAAATAAATAATTGAAATGAAACAACTTTTACGGATCTACTCGCGTTTATTTTACACATTAGTTTTAATTAATGTTTATCCTGACGTTTCGAACCCTCTGCAGGGTCCGTGGTCACAGGGAGACTAATGTGTTGGTCGTATCATAATTAGTTAGTAGCTTGTATACCCTCATTTAAATTAATGAGACGACCAACACCTCAGTTCATTTCAATGTGTAGTGTTCGCGTAAACTTTAGAAAACAATATAAAATAAATAAATAAAAACCATTGAAGGTAAAAACCCTTTACGTGCCACTTTGCCAATTCAATTTATCTAATCTTTACATACAGCAAACAACAACAAAACATGGCAGACTGGATCAACCCGAAAAGTTAAGAGGTAGAACGTCAAAGTAATTAGTGTCATGTACAGACGCCTGAACATCAGCCTATCCAAAACTGTCAAATTTCTTCAAAACATTTTCAACCGTATGCCTTAGTAATAAAATTCTAAGTCTGTTGAGGAAATTTGACAATTTGTGGTAGGTTGATGTGCAGGCGTGTGTACGTTGACATGACCCGCAAGTAAGTATATATATTCATAAAATTTTATAAAAATACAGTGAAAAAGTTAAACGCCCGGGCGGCTGCACTGACCGCTATGCTACCGGGAAGCATAGCGGTCAGTGCAGCCGCCCGGATTGCGGAAGACCCAGGTTCGATTCCTGGCTGGGTCGGGTGGGCGTTTAATTTTTTCACTGTATTTTTATAAAATTTTATGAATATTTAGTTTAGCTTCAGTGCAGCAATTAGCACTTGAAAATAAAAAAGTAAAATTAAGTATATATACTCATGTGTCACCGGTTTGCAAACACCACAATTACTCCAAGCGGCGATTTTTTTTTAATTGAAATTGTATGGGGAGTCTTTTTTCTGTGATGGGGATGGAAAACTATGACGTCACTAATTTGTTTTACGTCAATTAGTGTATATTAATAACTTTTTAGGTTACAGAAATTCATACTCCGGACAAATAAAAAAAGGTTAATATTTTAAGAACTGTTTCGTGGTTTAACTATATGTTTAATGTTCTTGAATTAATTATTGTTGGTTGGTAATTCTGTAATTGATCATTTAATAAATAAATAAAGCAAATTGTACGTAGGAATACATATTGTGTCAGCGTAATCGATAAAAAAGGACAGTTTTTAGCAATATTCATAAAAAAAAGCCTAAAATTTTTTTTTCCCTTTTTTTAAAGTGTGCGAAATAACTTTGCAGGCATCTAAATGAGCCGCAAAACAGTCAAATTATCTCGCAACCTTGGCACAATGAAATGTTTATTCAAATTTTTAGCGCTCTGATACGAAATCTCAAAAACCTAGACTGTTGAGGGGTCAAATGGAAGATAACACTTATTTTTGGACAGTATACCTAACGTGATAATATAAAAATGTTTGCTAATATAAAAATTATTATATTTTTTTTATCATAACCATAATGAATCCTAATCTTTATTAATCCATTTGGTTTACATAATCTTAAAACTAAGTATAACGTCCTCAAATGGGCCCTGCAAGAACATTTCAATATTAAAACACAAACTAGTGTTAAGTATAATGTTCACACATTAATATATATTATTTTTTATATAATATTAAATTTATAATTACTTATTAACAATGTTAATTATTCTTATTTATAAATTCACACATTTTCTTTTAACACTACACAAAAATTTCAATTTATAGAATCATTTATTTAACAGGTACTCCTTTAATCGTCTACAAAACTCTGTTATCCCTTGTATGTTTTTTAAATTATTTGATAACTAAAGAAATAAATTTATTTATTTACAAAAAAGACAATAACAAGATAATAATTAAACTACTTACTTAAAATTAAACTTATAAAAAACTATAAACTTTAACTATGTACTACTAACTATAAATAAAAAAATTGCCCCAAATCATCCCCATCAGGCAAAGTGCCCAGTAAGCTAGCAGGCTTGCCTGCCACGTTGGATAACTTGTAAATTATTATGTCGGGCACCTGAGATTTTTTTAACTTGGTGAACGGTCGTGAAAAACATGAAATGCTTACAATCCATTTACTATTTATTTATTTATTAATGATGGTGATGAAAATGGAAAAAGTAGTTCACTTTCTGATAAAATTGGCTACTTGTTGAAACACCATGCTGTTATGGCGATCGTATCTTGTCTTAGTTTTTACCTCAGAGGGTTCTCCTGTCCACAACCACAACACTCACCTAACTTGGCTAGTTACCAACATCTTATCCAAAAATGTAGCTTAACATTAGTTAGTGGTTAGCAAGAGATAACATAGCCAATTCCTTGGTAGATAAGGATTCCGGGTGAAGTGCGCTTCCACCATCGGCCGTATCATCGCATAAAATGAGTTTTCCCTCCTTCCTATGTTATGGGGTCCTTCAAACAAGCCACAGCATGTTACCTTGTTGGCTGACAGGGTGAGGATGCCTGATGCTGCGTCGTTTTTACACTGGAGTAGAGTAGGTATATAGATGAGTCAACAGGTGGACATGAAAGCAATTTGCCACGTCAACTTTTAAAAAAGCAGAATAAGTGCTTACATACATATTATGGTGATAGTAGTCCAGTGCGATAGATAAGATGGTAGGTCATCATCACATCATCATCACCAGCTGATATATGTCCCACTGCTGGGGCACGAGCCTTCCCTTTAGGGTTGGAATAGGGAGAACGGGCCATAAGCCACCACGCGGGCCCAGTGCGGATTGGTGGTTGTTGACAACTGCTAATGCAGCAGGGACCAACGGCTTTACGTGCCATCCGAAGGGCGGAGGAGCTCGAGATAATATAATGTTTGGTTACCCATCCGATGACTGGTCTTTGCGAAAGTTGCTTAACCTCATCGCAAACCGGGCGCGTTAACCACTGCGCCTGAGATGGTAGGTAGTTGAATATAAATAGCCAATTCATAGATTGTGTCTAAGCGCACCTACTATTTCAATAATTAGTGAGTAAGATCATGTATCTCTACACAAGAACAATAAAACGGGAATCGATTAGTCCGTTGAACCGTGAACTAGGGTTGACACCTCTTAATATTATTAATAAATTATATTGATTGTGTAAGGTAGGAAAATAATATAAAAAATTACTGAAATTCTAATACCGTAGATATTAAACAAGTTTTTTGATAAGACAGTGAATCCAATGTCACGGTTGTCTCTTTTAGTTGGAAGAGCTGTATCGAGTGTTATCAAAGTCTATAAAGTTCTAAGTGCTATTTTCAGTTTCGAGAGTATATTGTATACATATATCTGTCACCAAATATAGCAACTCAAAGATAGTTATAGCGATTGTATATATAGATATACTTTAATCCAAATTAAAAAAAACAATGTATCATAAAAGTCAATACTGCGATTCGTTACATACAAAATCACAAACTTTATTAACACTCTTTTGATGTAGGTACACACCGCCTGCGCATCAACCTACCACAAACTGTCAAATTTCCTCGAGAGACTTTGAACTTTATTACTCAGGTGTATATGGTCGAAAATGTATTGAAGAAATTTGACAGTTTTGGATAGGTTGGTGTGCAGGCGTTTGTACGTGCTTAAAACATTGACTTTTTACTAGTCTTCAGAAAACGGCTAAAAGCTTTGTGACGCCAACATGTGGCTTAAAACGTGATGGCACAACTCGGTTCAATTGTATTTATTACAATAATACCTTTTTGTGTAAAGCTTAAGTAAGTACTTAAGTACACACGACTGCACATCAACCTACCACAAACTATCAAATTTCCACAATAGACTTTGACTATGTAATATGGTTGACATTGTATTGAAAGTATTTTACAGTTTTGGATAGGTCGATGTGCAGGCGTCTGTACTTAAGCTTCATGCTAAGTCGTCCTTAGCCTGCAAAGGTCTACTGCTGAACATAGGCCTTCCCAATGGTTCACCACCACACCCGGTCACTCCGCCTTTCGCATCCAACCACTTCCCGCCGCCTTCTTCAGGTCGTCGGTCCAGCGAGCGGGTGGCCGGCCCACACGACGGACGCTTTAAGCTTGGTCTCCGTTGGAGAACACGTCTGCCCCAACGGCCGACCGACTGAGGATGATGACGTCTAAGACAGTGGCAATAACTAAATTTAAATTTGTTTATGACTATTTTATTATGCATAACGTACGAGTGACAACCCTACATGCAAGTTGCATTTGATCCGCGATTTTATATTAAATCAGTGGAAGCATGAAATCACAACTTGTGAGCTAACAATCTGCATTATGTCATTAGATGAAACATTATTCATACACTTTTGTAAGTACGACAGTCTCAAAACTATCAAAACGATCTTTCGATATCAACTTTTATACAGCTCAAAAATAAATAAAATATACTTTTTTACTAGGTATTTTCCTATATATTACAAGTGCATACCAATCTGAGAGACTGGTGCTTGCAATAGGTTTTGAAAAAAACCCGTAGGCCAAAGCTCACCACGAACGATTTTAGTTTTTACCTGTACCTCTAGAGCATTAAACCAACTGTACCTGTACTTAGGACCTACCGAATTATTTTTTTAGCTTTTAATACAATTTTCAATAAAACCGTTTAACTTAAAAAATTTTTTTACTCATTTTTTTATTTCAAGTTTTTAGTTTTTCATTTTTCATTTTATTTTTCATAAACAGCTATTCTACTAATCAAGCCCTTTCATTTGATACCTATATTGAAGTAGTAGTGATAAAATTTGTAATACGCCATTATGTAGCGGCAGCCATCTTGGATTTACAATGATATTGAACATATTTAATTATAATGTCATCAGAACTAAAGGTGTGTACCAAATTTCAGATCAATCCGTCATCAGGAAGGGGGTGAAATTTCAATTACAAGATTTGTTACAGGGCAAGCTAAATAAAACCGTTTAATTAAATAAAAAAAGAGAAGTTGGCAAATGGTTTTGCTCTACCTGGTGTTAAACAGAAGCAGTGTCCAGATGCGAGGACAGCTGGTGGAGCAGGATTATTGCCCCCGCCCGATCCTCTAAATGACAGCACACATTTACAGAATACACTAAACATGCACACCAGTTTAGGCCCAAGACACCGTACTCGTAGAACAAGGGTACGAAGAACCGGTTCACACTCGCTCTACACCAGGTACAGACATGTACCTGGTCGGTTCTCTCCTCCTCCACGGCCCGGTCAACCCGAGCCGAGGTCCGTGCCTTTAGAGGCGCCCTCGGGTTGCTCCGCTCCCCGATCCGATCCGAACCCTTCGGAGAATCTAGTAGGGCACGGGGACGCGCACTTGTGCGCGATGCCGTTCCCTCTAGATAACCTCTGAAGGTGATTCGTTTCACACGGCTTGAGGGACCCTTTACGTTCCTCGCCGCCCCCAAAAAAGCCCGGTGAAGCTGAAAATGCCGCAGCGGCAATCAGCAATCTCTCTCCAAAAAAAAAAAAAAAAGGATTATTGCTCACTATCCTCACCTTGGCGACCCGCTAGTTGCATCGTTTGTAATTCTCTTCATCCAATTAGTTGTTTGGCAGAAATCGCTTTATCAGTGATTACATAAGACTGCCCAATTATAATAACAAGAATGCGTTTCGGCGCGTCCTGATCCGGCGTTATGACCTGACGCAGATGGTCCCTTGTGCTTGCGCAAGGATGTCTGACACCTAACTTTATAACCCAACGGTTAGTGGGGGGTGTCATTATAGACTGTAAAGTCGTGTGTAGCGGGGTGCCCAGTTATAACAGTTTTATTATTTTACGTTCAATGTTAATTTGTAACACCATACAAAGAAGTAAAAGTCATACTAGGATAATACTTAAATTAACATTTAAAGACAGCCTTTAGTCAATTGAACTTAGGCAATTTCAAACTTTCCATATTAGGACTTTGTATCGCATTAATAAAGTTGTATAAACGTTTATTTATAAAATATACTAACTATTTCATCTTATTAAAATTATAATGATTCTTTTTCAATTGAGATCTTTAGGTAAGTTAGGATCTTGACAGTAAAAAACATTAAAAAAAAACCATTTTAGAATAAAATTTATTTGGTTTGAAACTTTTCAATTAAGGACTCCTCTATCATAATCACTAGCTCAGTGCTGGGGCACGAACCTTCTTACTTTACTGATTAGTCTGATTACTGTTATATGATTGTATGATATGTGATTACTGTGTCTGAGTCTCTGACTCACACTCAATTCAATTCAGTTAAATAAACGCTTCTTTAAATGTTGTCTACTAAGTATTTAAATCTCTGTATTCTCCTAAAAAAAAGATTCAATTAAAATTGGCTTTTAAACTTTGAAGAAATTGGAACTTTGTATAGGATACCGTAAGGCTCTTCAGTTAACGGAGTATAGTAGTGTTAAGTCGGTCAGCTGCTGTGGTCACCTCACTCGATCGATGATTCGCAAAGCCTTAGGGTAACAAGAACAATTACGCATCGCACAACAGTTATAAAAACACACTTATTCAAAGTTCTCGCTTATAATAAGCAGCGATGAGTCTGTCAGTATGTCTGTGACAATCGGTCTGTGTGGTCCGCCATTTATTTGTAGATCAAACGATTTGGTTTATTTTTAAATTATGCCAAAGTGTCAATTTCAAGTTTATGATAGTACGTTCGCTTGTGAGTTGATAACAGAAAAGTGTGTTCAAAATGTTCAAAATTTATAGTTCTAGAAAATTGCAAAGTAAATTACTTATAGTTTTTTAAATTTTAAAATTAGTTAGCCAATACCTTAACGGTGCCACGATAATAAGGAATATAAAATAAATAAATAAATATATAAAATATAAGGAAATACTTTTACAACTTTTCATAGTTGACATGAAACACTTCTATTATCATCTACTCGCGTTTGTTTCACATAATTATTATTTCAAAATACACGCTAATTACTCCGTATCTAATAATGAATTCGGGGTTTACACAAATTATTATTATTTTTGAAAATAGCATGAAATAAAAAACAGGTATACATAAAAGGTAATTTTGAACGAGCTCAGTTAAACACTTAACTGTATTTCCCTACATTATTAGTAAAAACACATGCATTTTATAAAATTTAATGTGAATATTTAAAAGAAACTTACTTATTATATTACTAATTAACAGGAAATTTGATTAATCACTAATTGTTAAAAAGAAACAAAAGGAGGAAAACTAAATAGGAAAGCTAAAAATAAAGTTTGCAAAACCGCAATACATTTGAATGCCTACAATTTCTTTGAATCCGCGTGTCTCGATTTGACCATTTTGAATCAAACTGTGCCGTGAGCAGGTCAGTCAATAAAATCAAACTGAGATTCTTCAATTCACTATGAACTTAATGTTAGTGATTTGTTTCGTGATAACGCTTAACACTGGATATTGTAATTATGTAAGTATCATCATCATCATCATCATCACCATCAGCTCATTTTATGTCCCCACTGCTGGGGCACGAGCCTTCCCTATGGATGGATAGGGAGAACGGGCCATAAACCACCACGCGGGCCCAGTGGGGATTGGTGGTTGTTAACGACTGCTAATGCAGGCGGGACCAACGGCTTAACGTGCCTTCCGAAGCACGGAGAAGCTCAAGGTTATAAATTTTTGGTCACCCATCCGATGACTGACCTTTGCGAAAGTTGCTTAACCACAGCACTCGCAGACCGGGCGCGTTAACCACTGAGCCATCGAGCTCTTGTAATGTTAGTATACATACTCATTATACATACTATACACATTTAGTGCATTTGTAGTGTAGGACGCGTCAAGCGATGATCTCCAATCCGATCCGAACCCCTCGGAGAATCTAGTAAAGCACGGGGACACGCACTAGTGCGTGATGCCGTTCCCTCTAGAAAACCTACGAAGGTGATTCTTTTCACACAGCTTGAGGAACCCTTTAAGTTTCTCGCCTTCCCGGTAAAGCTGAAAATGCCGTCAGAGGCAATCAGCAAATTCTCTCCAAAAAAAAGCCAAGCGATGATCCCGCAAGGAGGCTGTCAAGAGCTGGATGAGAGTAGCCGCGGATGGTGCTCAGTAGCGGGCACTTGTCTCTACAAGGTAGGACATAGGTCTCTACCTATGTCCAGCAGTGGACTAATATACCTAGGCTGACGAATCCTCATCATCATCATCCGATGACGATGACGTACTCAATTGGCCTTCATCTTACCTGTTAATAAGTGCCAATCAGTCCAGGAAAGTGCAAACGCAATTTACCCAGAAACTTTATTTCCTCAGGAAATGTCGGTAATATCACTAACTGGCGAAACACAACAATGTTTAACTATAATTGTTGTTAGTGCGACAGACTTCGATAAATGGTAGAAGGTAGTTAGCCTGCAAGCATTGCTGAGAATCGAACCCTGGTGTCTGAGATTGGTGGTTTAGCCAATAGACCACAGAAGCGATCGAAATCTTACGTATATTTTAAAATGTTATTACTCTATAAACATTACATTTTAAAATTAGAGCTATCTGCTGAAAAAATATTAGGTATTAACCTACATTTAAAAACTCTTTGATTTGTTGCCCAATAGATTCGAAGCGGTTGGGAATAACCCGTTTAAGCGACTACAAAAGAGTCTGTGTCCAATGCGTTTATATCTAACTTTGCTTTCGCAGAATCACAATAACATTTTAATTAATTACTTATTTATAATATTATCAGTATTAGGTTCCGTTAATTTTTTTTATCACTGGCAAACGCGTTTTTTAAATGTAGTTAGTCTATTTTTTACTGTAGAAGGCTCATTTTCAATAACTACTGATGTGTTTCTTTTAAAAGACAGGTAATTATTATATTTGAAAAATCTTGTTTATAAATGAGAACTTAAAATAAAGTACAAGAACTAAGAAAAGGTCATGACCACGTCCTTTTAATTAGCGGTGTGGAAATTAGCGAACACTCGCTACTTATATTTTACTAATATTAATATTTAATGACAATTTATGGTGCTATTTATATATATCTATATATCTGTCAAAGGAAGAGGGAATTATCGGTAGGCCCTACTAAAATCATCATTATTAAGTATAACTTTATCATGTCATCATTATGCCGATTCTCAGGAATATAACCTAGCTGTTATTGTTTATAGTAGAAAAACTCCTCCTGGAAACCAGCGCCATGGCTCCGGCTGACATTAAGCTGAGGAGAAGCCGTTTTGGCATTTCATTTTTTGTGCGGTTTTATTTTTATTTTTAATTTATTTTTAAATGTCAAATAAACGTTTCTTTCTTTCTTTCTTTTATACTGTGCGTTTGAGAGGAATATACAAATTTTTTATTGTTTTTATGACCCCTGAATCATCACTACATCTCCTTTACAGAATAACAGAGGAAATCGTAGAAACTCTTCAATACCATCATCCATAGAATACTACACCAACCCCGGCCATCGCTTGTCGATCCCAGTTCTGATCCACTTCGACAAGGCACTCACTGATCGACTGGCAATTCAGTACAAGATCAAGACCAGGAACAAGCTGAAGGAATTCTCCAGAAGCATCTTGAGGGAGGTGGAAAGTATGTACAAACATCCGAGTTTGAATCAAAGCATACACTTCCTGCTTCAAGACACGAGATTCTTAAGGAAAAACAAAATTGCGATAGATGAGAACGCTCCGACTTACTTGAGAAAGTATTGCACTTGGCAGGGAGAGAGGAAGATGGCGGGAAAGAGATGGTGGTATTCGATACTGTTGACGGGAGTGGATCTGTACTATATAAACAATAAAGGCGACCAAGTCCGGAGTGGTACAGGTAAATGGTTTTTCATATGTTTTTATAATCGTTTGTACGTATTATTGAATCTTTTATGATTATTCCTTTACCGTCCAAGCTATTCGTCTCTGGAACTCGCTTCCAGCTGCGATCAGGCGTGCGAAATCCATTCACATATTTAAAGAGCTCGTGAAAAAATTCTACCTTTCCGATTGCGAAACTGCCATATCCACTACTTTCCTACCTGAGATTACTATTATGTTTAAGTAGCTGTATTTATATATTTTATTTTTATTTAAGGTTTATTTTTATTATATACAATCACGTTATTGGTATTTATCTGGGGCACGGCAGTGCCCCCGCCAAGTCGAGCATAAAAGCGGCACGGCCGTACCATCCTTTTCTCGAAACAGTTCAGGTCGTTTTCGACCCCCTATAACTTCCTTGTGGATAAAACTAGAAACCTGAGGAACCAAGCAGGCATTGTATAAACATGGTATATTTCAAATTTCATTCAATTCGAACCAGTACTTAAAGAATTATAACTAGTCAAAGTTTCTTAATTTTGTCACTCACTTACTGACTGGCTGACTGACTGACCTCTAAGGCATTTAAGCAGAATACAACATAGAAGCTTCAAATTTAGAATACAATTAGTGTTTAATGTGTAAATCAAGGAAAAACTAAAATATTTTGCAATTTCGGTCCAGTTTTCTAAATACAATAACTAAACCCTAACTTAACCTTACCTTCACTTGATCTCGCATGTCTGGAGTGACCTACGTGGGACTCTTTTCAAAGGGACCTACCTACTACAACCCTTACCCTTCGAAGGTCCAAGCCTTCTAGACCGCTAGCACCCTTCCCGGGTCAGCGAACAAGCAACTACAAACTGAATACTTCCCAAAAAAATTGTTTAGGTTTTTATTTGAAATATCCTTTATTAATCAATCATGAACATTATCGTCTGCTTATATCTTATCTCTACAATACGGGTTGTTGTGTCTTTATCTTATCATAATACAACAACCGGGACTAACGGTTGATCATACATATGAATGAACCTGTTGATCCTTTAAGATGCGTAAGAAGTACATTGTACACAGACATACATCAATATAACTATCTTTTCATTTCTATTTCTATTTCTTTCATTTCGGTTACGAATATCAAAAAAATATCAACCACCTCATAGAGGTCAAGAGGTGATATATAATTGATAAAGAATTCTCGTTATAATTAAGCGAACGTTCCGCGAACAGCAATCACTTTATCAATTGCTTCAAATTAGAATGATTCTGGGTGACCTAGAATTTTTAGTCATCATCGTGTTTAGCTATAACGATCTTTTTTATTTGTAACTGCGGGTCACTACCGCAAGCTTAACCGTAAAAAAGCAACACTGCTCTAACTGCGGTTAATAAAATGATTGATAAAATGATTTTCTTCTCCACAGCTAAAAAATAGACGTCCTGAATGGGTCGTAGGTAAAAAATGTATAAACGATTCAAAAGCAATTTTCGTAAGTTTATTTGAATAAAGAATGTTGACTTCGACTTTGACTTTGACTTAATTATTATTATAGACACAAATCGCTCAAATATCGCTCGCCTAGTGCTTATGCGATTAAAATGTAATAGTAATGTAATAGTTTACATACATGTCCGTAGCAAATACCAATTTATCAACAGCAAGTAAACAGTCGCGTTGCAATTGTACAATTGACAACTGGTTGCTTTTTTGGTTATAAGCCTGCCCACGACTTCGTCCGCTTCAGTGACACACTTTTTTGTAACAATCATTGTCCTAACAATTACGAATATAACAAAAAATAAATCAGCTAAATCCGTCGAGCCGTTCTCAAGTAATGCTGACATAATTGGTAATGTGGCAATAAATTTATATTGTTAAAGATGAGGAGCTCGATGGCGCAGTGGTTAACGCGCCCGGTCTGCGAGTGCTGAGGTTAAGCAACTTTTACATAGGGATCGGATGGGTGACCATAAATGTATCATGTCGAGCTCCTCCGTGCTTCGGAAGGCACGTAAAGCCGTTGGTCCCGGCTGCATTAGCAATCGTTAACAACCACCAATCTGCAATGGGCCCGCGTGGTGGTTTACGGCCCGTTCTCCCTATCCATCCATAGGGTAGGCTCTTGCCCCAACAGTGGGGACATAAGAGCTGATGATGATATAGATTAAAGCCCATTTACGAGCACTTAGATTTAAATACAAAATATTGTAATGTATCAAGAGTTAAGCATTTCAATTTTAATTCATCATTGTACACGGCGGCAGCTCAACCTACCCATACCTGTCAATTTTCTCCAATCAATATTGATACTTATTTCTAAAATATAAAGTTCAGAATTAATTGTAGCAATTTGACAGTTTTGGTTAGGTTGATCTGCCGCCGTGTGTACATCATTTCATTATAAATATTAACACAAGAAATCATTATAACATTAAAATAATAAACATTTGTTTCTTGATCTGCCTCTCGTTATGTTTTTGTTATCTTTTTGTGTTTATATGTTGACAGTTATATTTTGTAACCGTATATACAAACATTACCTATGATAATAACATAACTTTAGGCGGATTCATTAACTTACTCATATATTAAAAAGTAAATACAGACCGGGCGCGTCGCAACTTTCGCAAAGGGATCGTATGGGTGACCAAAAATGTCAATAACCACCAATCCGAACTGGGACCGCGTGGTGGTTTATGCCCCGCTCACCATATACATCCATAGGTAAGGCTCGTGCCCCAGCAGTGGGGACATTAAGTGAGATGGTGATGATAATCCTACTAATATTATAAATGCGAAAGTTTGTAAGTAAGTATGGATGGATGTTTGTTACTCTTTCACGTAAAAACTACTGAATGGATTTTTATGAAACTTTCCTCATATACAGACCATGACCCAGACCAGCATATAAGAAAATTTTTTTTTTACTGTAGTCTTCGCGGACAACAATTAGTTAACTCATATAAATAAGAAAACAGCCTATAACTGTCCCACTGCTGGGCAAAGCCCTCCATCATTGAAATCAAGTCATCGCTACAATTGATGGGTAATGGCTTAATCACCACGCTTGCCAAATGCGGGTTGGTGCTCGATCACAAACATCGAAAAATCCGAAATACATTTTGCCTGACCTGGGAATTCAACCCGGGACCTTCGGGTATCGGGCCGAGTGCTCTGCCACTCGGCCACTGAAGCATATAAATAAAAGTCAGTATTTAATTATTTTTTTTATTTTCTGTCTGCTTTTTTTAAAAGGCCGAGGCTACATGGGAGGCATGTGTGCTGTCGACAAGAGCTGCACCGTCCTGGAATGGAACCCGAGAAACATTGGATATCTCCTTAGCCACGAGATAGGCCACAGGTGCGTCTTTTACTTAGTCACTGTAAGCTCACTCACTGTCTAATTTAAAGTTTGGTGACGCTGTAATGTAAATGCCGTCTGAGGCAAAAAAAGAAAATCTCTTTCTAACGATTTTCAAGTTCTACTTATTTCAACGTCTTATTATTTACCTGCATACACCACACCATCTCCGTGCAGGACGTGATAGAATACATCAAGACGAATACACTGAATACTAGAATACTGTTATGGTGGTACTGTATGATATTGTGGAAATTGAAACTTTTACCAGATGTTGATTTGTTAACATAGATTTTTTTTTTTTACTTGTTGTGGTTGTCTTTTATATTTTTTGTGTTTACTTGTAATGGAAAGTGTCCTGCTACGATAGGGCGTTTTCCAATATTTTTGACGCTGTAAGGGAGAAAAAACTGGACGCTTGCTTAGTTTCTTGCCGGTTCTCAGTACAAGATTTCCTGCCCAGAGTAGACTTACGAACCGATGGCATAGTGACATTCGCAAGAGCTACTACTTGTAGCCTAAACTGAATAAATGATTTTGAATTTTAAATAACTACTGAGGCACTGGCTATCTTATCTGTAGCTGCCGGAACACAACAATGTTATAAACATTCATGATGACGATGATTACAGTCTCGGCATGAGCCACGACGGGCCACCGCACAACGCATGCAGACCCCATATAAATGTGATGACCAGCAAGTACCACCCCCTGCACCATCCCAAGAGCTGGTCGCGGTGCAACAAGCAAGATCTACAAAGGTTTCTCTTGTGAGTATTATAATCATCAGTCTTTTTATAGATCTGTGAAAAGCGGCCACCGGAGCCACCACAGCCAACATTATCATCGAAGTAAGTAAAGGAAATAGCCTATAACTGTCCCACTGCTGGACAAATGCCTCCATCATTGAAATCAAGTCATCACTACAATTGATGGGTATTGGTTTAATCACCAACAATATCATCGACATTCGTAAAAAAATAAACATATTGACCCCTAAAATCGATAAGCACATTTAATGCTAACAATCAGACAATAAAATGCAAAGTGCTGAATATCTGAGTTATACCAGTTTCTGTCGCTGCTAATATACAGCAAACATAGGTACCTATGCAGTCAGTTTCAGTTGCACAGCTGTTGAGTTACGTGGGTGCAATGCCATCCCTGAAGCTGTCAGTGTGTCAGTTCTTATGTAATTTCGCTAGATCTAGTACCTCAATATCTTTAAGCATTATCACAGGAACGCCAAATTATGTAGCTGATTGTAGGAACATTACCACGTTGCGGGAATGTGGCATTTTTGATTGAAAGTGTAGATGATTACTTACTCCTTCTGACACTGCCGAGCAATGTTGAATTGTATGTGCAGAAGAGCCAAACTGACGATGCGTGCTTTCAAAACAAAGTTTAAAAGTTTAAATTGAACTAACGTTTTATATTTTTAATGACTATATTGTATGTGCCAAATTATAGAGAAAATAAATAATAATTATTTTATTTCTGTTTCAGAAGCAGAAAAGGCTGGTGTGTCCGAAATTCAAACTTCAAGAATCGTTCGATCGGGAAATAATAGAAAACCAATACCAATGTTAAAATGTGATATTAGTTAAGAATCAGCTTGGAATTATATTCCGTGTTTTGTTCCATCAATGTTAACTTAAATAATCAATACCTACTCAATTATTTATTGCATCAAGATGGTAGGCAAAAACTTAAGAGAGATAAGATTTGAGTAAAATAGACAAAACACGGAATAATTATTCGAAGCTTTTTCTCTGTTTATTTGTAAGGTTCTAGGAATATGGTTTTTATTTTCTACTTCATCAAAGTTGTTAATAGTTAAGTTAGTTAGTTAAGTTGTGCAATAATTTACATATTTAACGCCTACGGGTTTTTATCAGCAAAGTAACAGAACGGAGGTTCTTCTATTTAAATAAAATAAATTTATAATTATTTTTGATAGTTTTTTCTGATTTAAGTACCAGCACCTATATATATTCTTTATTCCACCTACATTATTGCTTGTTGTTTGTAAGGATTTTAATTGTTGTAATTATTAATTGTACAGACGGCAGCAGTTCAACCTACCACAAAATGTCAAATTTCTTTAATAAATTTTGAACCTTAGTGTTTGGGTAAAGATCCATGTCAATTAGAGAAATTTGACAGTTTTGGATAGGTTGATAAGCAGGCGTGTGTACATTATCTTACCCCAATTTCGAAACGTTACCGGCCAATGAGACGTTTAAGTTATTTTTTTTTTAAATTTTAATTGCATCCAATTATATTTTAATCTTTCTTCGTTTCTTAAATTTGTTCTTACTTTCTTTTTCTAAGGCGTGACTGTCAAAAAACAGAACATAAGTTAAAGGCATCTTGTTAAAGGTAAAAAAAAACGCTCTTTAACTAACGGACTATAGAAAACAAAGTCAAACAAGAATTTTTTTTGAGAGAGATTGCTGATTCATTTACAAATACCGCATTTCGAGCTTTACCAGACTTTATCAGACTAGACAGAGTAACGCATTTTCTTTTCAAAAACTTTTCGCTACCACAAACGTCTTAAGAGATTATTCAATTGTAATTTTCATTTCAATTCCGTTCATAATGTCATACTATGCAATTCATTTCACCTAAACATCACTTTCTAGCACAATATCCGCGCATGTGCGCTTTCAAAAACTTTTCGCTACCACAAACGTCTTAAGAGATTATTCAATTGTAATTTTCATTTCAATTCCGTTCATAATGTCATACTATGCAATTCATTTCACCTAAACGTCACTTTCTAGCACAATATCCGCGCATGTGCGCGTCCTAGCATGAACAAATTGTTACAGTTTATATAGAATTCGGGCCACGCGCATTGTGCAAGGGCCAGGCACCTGATTTTCTTTTTTTAACAATTCCTGGTCATACAAAGGTTTTAATATCAAAGAACTTAAATATTTAGCATTTAGTTTGGATGGTAAAATAAATATTTGTAACAACTTTTACGGATCTACTCGCGTTTATTTTACACATTACGTTTAATGTTTATCCTGACGTTTGTAAAATAAACATTGACGTTGTGTAAAATAAACGCGAGTAGATCCGTAAAAGTTGTTTCATTTCAATGTGTAGTGTTCGCGTAAACTTTAGAAAACAATATAAATATTTGTGTTAAGATAGTTGAAACTATAAACATGTTTCCAGAACAAACTGCCAAATCAATAAGTGCTGGAGGTTCTTTTTTATTTCATTTTATAAAGTGGTTTAAAATGGCGTTTCATAAAAAATCGATATTTTCATTTGCGATTCCGCAAATATTAAAATGTCTTAGCCATGTTAACTGTCTTACATGAGAATCGTTTATTGCAATTTTTTTATTATGTATCTCATTTTTGCATTATTTGGTATTATTCTTAATTGGCCGATTTAATTTACGCTCTCAAATAACGCTTTTTAAACTAATCATTTATAACATAAATATGTTATAAATATATAATATATACATAAAATATTAATTTAATTGTTACTTAATTATTTAATTGTAGATTAATTAAATATTAGCTCTTGGTCTAACTGTCCCAACCACACTATACACAATAAGAGCACCTTATTACAACTGCTCTAAAGCTTAGAATTGAACAGTAAATCACCTGCCAGGCTTGGCACATACCTCAAATAAAACCATATTAGTATTCGTGTGTTATCCAAAACCGAAAGTTTCTCGGTTTGGCAGCGTAAGTACAAAAATTAGTGAAACTTAACCGTAAATATCCACGGGCAAATGGATACTAAGATAAGTACTGTTTTCTGAGAGCAATAGGTACAATTCGTAACAATGTATCTCAACTTTAGTTGTCAATATGATTACTTACGCGTGTTGAGGAGCTCGATGGCGCAGTGGTTAACGCGCCCTGTCTGCGAGTGCTGAGGCTAAGCAACTTTCGCAAGCAACTAAAGCCGGTCATCGGATGAGTGACCAAAAATGTATCATCTCAAGCTCCTCCGTGCTTCGGAAGGCACGTAAAGCCGTTGGTCCCGGCTGCATTAGCAGTCGTTAACAACCACCAATCCGCACTGGGCCCGCGTGGTGGTTTACAGCCCGTTCTCCCTATCCATCCATAGGGAAGGCTCGTGTCCCAGCAGTGGGGACATAAAAATGAGCTGGTGATGATGATGATTACGTGCACAATTACTACAGAAGTACTGAAATCGTATGTGGTCTAGTGGTTAAATAGTTAGTCTCATACCCAGCGGTCCCGTTTTCGATTCCCCAGTGAGTTGCTAGTAGGTTTGTGTTAAGTTCGCTTGATTAACTATCACCATCTTATTGTCGGCCGCTATAAAGAAAATAATAGTAGCATTAATTGTGCTCCGACTAATCGAGATAAGATAAGAGATAAGATAGTCAGTTCCCCAGTTCATTTATTCATACTAGTGGTAGCCCAGTGGTCGAAATTAAGAAGTCGTAATTTTATTAAGATTGCACGGATTGTATCCTAAGCAATGAAAAATTAAAAAATATAGAATGTGAGTTTGGATTGGCATTGACAGATTGCGGCCGCTCCTCTTCCATTTTTGAAATTTTTGAAAAATTAATTTAAAAAATAAGGTCTGCACATCAACCTGCCACAAACTGTCAAATTTCCTCAATAGACTTTGAACTTTATCACTAAGCTGTATGGTTGAAAATGTATTGAAGAAATTTGACAGTTTTGGGTAGGTTGATGTGCAGGCGTCTGTACATATTTTTATGCATAATTTAAAAAAAATATTTGCATTCCTGCACTCCTCTACCAAAGGTGTGCGAAATTTCATACTCCTCCATCCGCGCAATTTTCGTAAAAAATTTTTGCTTCACGTATTAATATATAAATTAGAAGTCATAGCATTCGCAATTATTAATTGGTTACCCGCTGCCTATGAGTAGGTACACGCGCCTGCACGTCAACCTACCCAAAACTGTCAAAATTCGTCAATACATTGTCTACCTTAAGCCTTACACATAAAGTTCAAAGTCTATTGAGGAAATTTGACAGTTTGTGGTAGGTTGATGTGCAGGCGTGTGTATTTTAATTCCACGAGTATAAGGAGTTACTGCTTTCAACATTTACCGTATATTTGAAATAAAGACTAGTAAGTAAGGATTTAGTTATCGCTAGTTAAAACAAGCTAAGTATATGGGATCGCAGAAAATTTTGTATACTGATCTACAAACTTCAGTAAGCATTATTATTATTATTATTATATAAAGATGGCACTAAACGATGATGACGAAGTAAAACTCAACATTTACCAATTAAAATAAGCAATAAACGATTAACGCAGAGCAGATCGAAGCTTATACCATAAAGACTTGATAAAACTTAGGCTTTACTAGAAAATCTTAGTATTTACCTACCCTTGTTTGTTGTATACTACAATAATAACGATTATTACAATAATATTTAATAATATATATTTAAAACAGTATCATAACTTTAAAAAAACCCTTATTTTATAACGTCAGAAATGTTGTGAGTGTCTAGATCGGGAAAAGTGTGTTTATTTCGGATAGGTATTGTATATTCCGGGGATTATGATCACTGACCCGCATTTGGTGAGCGATTGGGACAAAGCCAACACCCTTCAACTGATGGAGGCCTTTGCCCAGCGCTGGGACACTTATCTAAGGACGATAAAAGCGAAAGTGAGATAATATCTGAGTACTTGCCGATTATTATTATAAGCCTTACACTCTCTTCTCAACAGATATAAGACTTGGTATTTGCAACTCGCTTCCTAACTCAAATTTGTTCCAATTCTGTCCCCTTTTCGATGCGTCCCACTGGCCCAGTGGTCCCACTACCAAACAAAGGTTAACAGTTAAATTAGGATTTAATGTGCGAGTCGCCATTAACGCTCATAATGAAGAGACAAAAGCTTTACTGTACATGGACAAGGTTCGCTGCCTCAGAACTCAGATGTTGGCTACACACACATCAAGATACACTGTCTGTATGCAATTTAGCTGCAATTATAAATTTACAAGGTTAATCCATGCACAATTTTATTTTTGCAGATTTCTTTGTGATTTTACGGATCACTTAGACTGTTAGACTTCGGAAGCGCTTCGTTTTTATCTCACCTAATGTTTACCATCACGACGATAAAGCTGAAGGACAGTGTAAGTGCACTCTACTTGGAATCCTTAACCGCTTATGAATAGGCTACCTTATCTCTTAAGTGCAGGCACAGGTGGAGGCCACACTGGGAGCGAAACGAAATGAAGACTAGTTCGTGTACATTTCATACATACATACATAAACATTTTTAAATTAAATACACACATAATTATAACGACACAAATAAGCAAGCAATCAAACATTTGCGAGTAACAGAACAGAACACAAAATTGTACAAAATAAAAAATAAATAATAGGTAACATTTAATCAACTTATGAACGAATGAAAATCAAAACTTCGGTTCACACTGCTTACTTCAGGTTTAAACATTACTCGTACCTGACTATTCTCTTCTGCGTCTAAACCAGGGTTTCTTAAACTTTTTGCACTTTTACAATTTAAACAACTCCGCGGACCCCTGTCAAAGATCATTTTAGGAAAAAAAAACTCTTTTAATGGTAGTTTCACTTACTACTAAGTTAATGAGAAGGATGCTGAGAGAGGCTTAGCCGAAAAATGCTGAGTTTACTGCAAAATTTAATGTGTTAAGAGTTTACTGAGCTACTGCAGACCCCTGATACACATGCTACGGACCCCACTTTAAGAAACCCTGGTCTAAACTATGATGGGCATGAAAAGATGCGACACCTAGCAAACTAAGCGCAGCAAAACGAACTTATATCTTCGTATCGCTTCACTCCTATTGTGATCTAATCTTTAACAGTAGGAACTTGTACAGCCTACCTAGTTTTATTAGGTAGGTACACCGAGGTGTCTAGTGGGAGTTTTTTTTAGCAGTTCGATTGAGTTAGTCTGACAACAGTTTGTGGTTTGTACATACCATAACACACCAGACAACGAGAGGACCCCCTGGTAGTTGTAGTAATTAAATTGCAGAACCCACAGTGGGTTTTTTATAACGTCTAAACCGGTGGTCTTAACTAATCAAACATAGAGGCGGTTAAAATATATGTATACGGATATAGGTTTCTCCCAATGTATATCACCATGCAAGAGACCTGCTCGCTCGTAGAAAAAAAATCTTTTGCCGAACCACTCCATATACTTACACTACATTCTTGTCAGCGTGAAAAATCTCGGATCCATAAACAAAGGTATCGGAAGACAGAGAAATACTGCAAAGGAGAAAGGCTGCGAACAATAGGACAGACAGACGCACGGCACGTGTGACATATCGAGTACAATCTGTTCATACTGCGCCGGCGCAAGCGGAAGACTATAGACATCCATGGAGACGCGTTTGTTTGTTTGTAGTTTAATTGTAATTCGGGCGATTGTAAAAAAATATAATTATAAATCATGTGTTTGGAAAATATTTTATTTTGACAATCGATGCAGTAACTACAGGAATCGTTAGAGAGAAGCGCAGAGGCACGCACATGCGTATGAGCACAAAATAAGGAATTGTGTGTGTAATACAATTTCTTACTCTGTGATATAAGTGCGTTAATACACCTTTGTCGTTTGAATACAGTTAACTTTAGCAAGGGCATTTTTTTGTCAGTATCGATTCATAACTATTTTCAAACCCTTTTACTACGAGACTTTTAATTGTTTTGCTTTGTGGTAGGAATCTACCTAGAATATAATTGGTTCAACCCAGTCTAGTGTGATAAAAAATAATATTATTGAAGTACTCCTATGTAAATAATTTCTTTTCTACTTTTTCTATTAATTGTCAACCTTAATTATTTATATACAATTTACTTTGTTTTCGCTTTTGTTCATACATTCGAGCTAAATTCCTTTTAGATCTTTAGGCTCATGTTATTATGGTATTCGTCATTTTATATTTGTTTGTGTATTGTGGTAATTTCAACAAATAATATATTTGATTTAAATGAAAACAATATAATTACTCCGGTTATAAGTACAAAGACTACTCCACAGATTCTGTAGTAGCATATACCTACTCGCAAATGAGAAGTATTAATCGAAGCGGAACTTGGATTGGATGCCGGCAACGAGAGAATTTTCACAAAGCATATCGTCTTCGTCTACGGTAGCTCAGTGGGAAAACACTTGGCCGGAACTGAAGGTCCTGAGTTCAATTCCCAGGTCGGTCACAGTGTGTTTCGTATCGTACTAACGGGTAATAATCTTTAATTTTAGTTAATTGACATTAAGACATTTACGGTTACTGTGGTACTGCGCCGTATCAATTCTCCTTCTTATATTTTATGTATCAAATGCCCGTTGGTTGTCGGAGGAGCAGGAGTTTTACCGTGTTCCTTGATGTTCCTATTCTGATCTACTACCTACTTATCTTTACTGTACACTGGTATCTACTGTAGAAAGCAGTTGCTTCATCTTCCATCACCACTTGCTGTTTACTGATTGCCTCGAGCTGCATTTTCATCGTCACCGAACTTTTGGAGGCGGCGAGAAACTTAAAGGGTTCCTCAAGCCGTGTTGATCGAAACACCGTCAGAAGTTTTGTAAAGGGAATGGCATCAGGCATCCTACTGTTATGTAGGGATCAACTAGCAGTCCTGCCGATGCCCAGCGGTCCCGTTCATGGTCTCCATAGTAAAACGCAGTTGCTCATTTGTGCTGATGATTTTTTTCTGACTTTTCTACTTTCTCTCTTTATTGTGTAGACTCTAATATTATTTTTATTTGAAACAATTGTAACATCCTGTAGAAAATGTCTATCATCATCCGTTATCATCATCATCTCAGTCAAAAGACATCCACAGCTAGACAAACGCCTTCCCCAAGGATCTCCACGATAACTGGTTTTGTCCTGTTTGCATCCATTCCATGTCGAAAATGTATGTATATACACTTAACTTAAAATCTACAGTTTTGTCTTAAAGCATAAGGATTGATTTAGTTTCATAATCATAAGGATGACAATAAGAATGATGAATGAAAATGAAATTGAGAGAGTTGAAATCAGTTTCCGACTAGTGTTGCTACTTAGACTTTCTAGTTACTTCTTATCGATAGAATAAATTAAAGTTAAAATATGTTATTATTATTATTATATCAGCCATAGCTGTCCCACTCCTGGGCACCTTCCAGGCCTTCCCTCCGGTCCCCTGCAAAGTTAAATATATGTATACTATAAATAAATATCACGGCCTAGTAGTTAAGATGCGCAGAATAAAAATCTCGGGTTTGGCGAGAAGAGTGCATTGTTACTTTTAATTATTTAATTATTTAAACGGTGCAACTTTTCTTTTAATTTCTCTTCATAATCTAATCGGTAAACAACCTGTCCAAATAACGAATACTTGGGTCTGATGGTCTAGCTAGCCTGGTATACTTAATTAATTAATTGATAACTTTAATTTTTGTATATTAAATTGAGTAGGTATTTGTTTTTTTTTTCACATTTTTACATAATTGTACTTTTTAGAAAAAGTAGTTCTGTGCCAGGGCCTTAAATCAAACCTTCAACAATCAAAACCTTATCAAAATTCAGTAATATAAATCGTCTATAACCACCCTGCAACTGCAACACAAACCATCGACACAATCACAACACTAAACATCTAACCGCGTTTCGTACCATGCTGTTGCGAACCGCACAGTCGCCGGCTGCAAAACAGCGCGAACTGTTGCCTACACAACGGAATACTTTAGGCACGAAATTCCGAAAAGTTTTTAGGCTCAATAATAGAATGCCGCGCGCGTCTGTAAAAAAGTAAAGTTCTATTTTCAAATAACCAAATGGAGCGAATTATGAAAAAGTTTTTACTCTGCACTGTCAGTTATTAGTTTTATTTTTTTAATTGTTAGTGATAGTTTTGTTTTTATACTAAAGATGTGAAGATAGATTAATTATTGTTTTAACTAGTGCATTTATGTATTTATGATGGTTTGTTGGCGAAGAGTGCTTCTGGCCGCTGCCCTTTCATCAATATTGGATGTCAACAGTGAATCATTGTTTGGTGAAAATGTGAGTAATATTAAAGTCATATTATTTTTTTATTTTGATCCATACAGATGACGTTTTGTCGTTCATATTTTATTATAGATTATAAAGTTCTTGTATTTTAAATAGTTTAAATTACAATTAAGTTTTTTATCATTGTTATTCGACGTCCTTCGTAGCCGAGTGGCTTGCACGCCGGACTTTGGGCGGCGCTAACTCAGATGTCCCTGGTTCGATTCCCGGTCGAATCAATGTCGAAAACGACCTTTTCGTCTGGATGGTTGTGGTACCGTCGTTGTTTCTGATTTCCATAAAAACGAGTGCTGTAGCTACTTACCTTGGGATCAGAACAATGTATGTGATGTTGTGTATAATATATATGTACTATAATAAAAATTATAAATATATATATATACACACATATATATATATAGGTATATCTAATATATAAAATTCTCGTGTCACAGTTTTCGTTGCCATACTCCTCCGAAACGGCTTGACCGATTTTGATGAAATTTTTTGTGCTTATCCGGTATCTATGAGAATCGGCCAACATCTATTTTTCATCCCCCTAAATGTTAAGGGTGGTCCACCCCTAAATTTTTTTTGATTTTTGAAATTTTTCCAATACAAAATGATTTGTTTGTAGTGTTGTCATGGAAACTGTCAAAGCGGTACGAAGTCCGCCGGGGGCAGCTAGTATAGGTATATATTTACTAATTAAAAAATCTCTTACTGCCGTACTCAGAGACGTCAATTAAGTTTTAATGAGAATTAACTCTCTTGCTGTCACTTTCTTATGTATAGTGCTAAATAGAGAAGGAAAGACATTTAATTGTCATTAAACTTAATTGACGTCTCTGAGTACGGCAGTAAGACAATAAAATCTTAACTCAATGTTAAAAAAAACAAATGAAAAACAAAAACTTTAGCGTAATGGCACGCGCGTTCGGGTCAAATCGTGAAAGTGAGGCAATTGTCGCTATGGCTATCACTGGATCGGTGATTAAATTCATCTAGCTTCTGCGTGTTTTGGAAAACCAAGGTGTTGGTGCAAGTTGTTGCATGATGGCATCCATTACCATCCACCAAATACCTAGGCTGGAGATAGAAGTGGAAAGTTTATAAGTTGATGACGACGATGAACACGATATAACACAAAAACACAAATGTTGAAAAAATTTCCACGATTCGGATTTGAACCTGCACCCTTCTGACATACCGGGTCAGGTGCTCTTCCAATTGAGCTATCGTGGTTCTAACCAGCCCGCCGAAATTATTCAACACTATTTACTTTTTACTTTGAAAGCCAAAGACACCCATTCAATGTCAACAACTACCGTCATTAACACCCGATCATGATATTTTTACAAATACTAAAGATCAGTTAAGAAGTAGGCAAGCTATTTATAAAATGTTTTTATATTGTTTATATAATTTTAACGCAAATTTTGTTGCGAAACAAATTACCAAAACACAAATGTTGTAAAAATTTTCACGAGCAGGATTTGAACCTGTACTCTTCTGACATACCGGGTCAGGTGCTCTTCCAATTGAGCTATCGTGGTTCTAACCAGCCCGCCGAAATTATAGTAGTTAAAATTATATAAACAAAACAAAAACGATATAACACTTCAGTGACCTAGTAGCAAAACGATCACCCCGATATCCCGATTGTTATTCTGGGTACATTTCCGAGAACGGGCAAATTGCGTTTTTACGCAATTGTTTTTGGTTATTGCGCAATAGGGCGTGTTCCCGTTCCCCACTAGATTCTCCGAAGGGTTCGAATCCGATCGTAACGGGAACAAATTGTGTTGAGGCTATCTCGATGCATGCATAAACCCAGGCTTGTGATCAACAACCCGCAAGGCATTGGCAAGCGTGGTGATTAAGCCAATACCCATCAATTGTGGCTGATATGATTTAATTGAAGAGTTTGCCCAGAAGTATGACATTAAAATAGGCCTACTACTTTTTGGAAAAGTGTTGGTTTTTCTTTGCCTATTTCATATGCTGCCGTCATCATTATCATCATCAGCTCACTTCCACCCACTGCAGGGCATAGGCCTTTTCCGTCGCACCCCACTCTTCACGGTCCTGCGCCATCCTCATCCATCCCCTTCCTGCCAGCCACCCGGACTATATACTGTACTTTTCGTAATATACTCCAATCAGCTTTTACATCGAGTTTTGATGATCTGATATGAAAATAATGAGACTTTTAGGATGGGCCTATCTCGAAGAAGACTTCACGCTCTTTGCCCTAAAAGACATTGCCAAACTTTGACAGTCATCTTCATTGAGTAAGAAAGGTGAAATGATGGTGTTTCACAAAAGATCCCGATGGCGATGGGTCGAAATGATGCTGAGAGAAGAAAACCTCCGCAGGACACAATGAGAAAAGTTATTTCGGTAGCAACAATATGTATGACATATCACTTGATTACATCTGGTTAACATAATATTATTATAAAGCCAATGGTCATACTAACAATCTAAATTGCTGCCACTGTTCCTACGCAGGTCAAGGCCCTCGTGATAGTTCTAACAATGCCAGAACTGTTTAAACAATAAAAGAATTCGCTCTGACTTGTCTGCTACTGAAATTACGAGAATAATAGCCTAGTTTGTGCTACCTTGACATACGACAGTTAAATGTCTGAAGAGTTATACGAAGACTGGTTGTGAGTTAAATCACTTGTGTGCTGATGAAAAGCTCTTATGTGTTTGTAAATAATATTTTATCCTTTCCAAATTTATTAAGATAGTAAATATATACTATCCCATAGCTGGGCAAAGCCCTCTATCGTTGAGGCCATCTTGATATCATCAGATACATACAACACAATACAATTGATGGGTTCCACATGCGGGTTGGTGATCACAAATCCCGGATATGCATTGAAAAATTCAACCGAAGACCTTTGGGTATCGGGCCAAGTGCTCCGCCACTCGGCCATCGAGGCGTTAAGATAGGCAGACGAAAGGAGCTCACTATATCATGCTATTATTTGTTTTTTTATTTAATAAAATTTAAAAGTTTATTTATAAAATATTTTTCTTATTTAATATTTTTTATAGTGTTTTTATCACAATCTTAACAACATTTCAGTAACTATAAAGCAACAGATAAAAACTTTACAGATACGTATAGGCAATTTTTTATATATCCATTATTTATCGCAGTGCTGGCAAAAGTCGTCCATCATTAAAATCTTGTTATACTCGTAGCTATAATGTATTGACTTAATCACTCTGATAAATCTGAAACACACTTTGATTCCTGGACCTTCGGATATATTGAGCCGAGCAATTATCCACTTAGATTTTCAAAATGTTCCTTTGGTATTACGAGATACGTGTATGCGTACGATTTAGCAGGCTGGCCGCTAGTATAATTTACTCACACGTTTAGGTTAGAAAGCGAGAAGTAATGACGCCTCTTTTTAAAAAAGTCTTTAGCTCGCTCTGGACAAATGACCCATTCATAGAGCTTACAGCTAACAGTTTCTAACATGAGAAAGCTTCCATTCATCACGTGCCGTAGTGCAAGACAATTACGTTATGCCGTGGACACGACATACGAAGTACCATAAGTTAGATAAGGATTGCGCGGTGGTACTCGGTAATGAGTTTTACATAATACTTTTTTTTATATTACGGGTAAGCACTTGGCCTTCATCTCAACTGATGTTAGTGATGATAAAGCCGAAGACGGATGCTCACTTCACCCAGATTCTTCAACTGCTGAGGCACTGGCTATCTTCTCTCTAGCTGACGGAACACAACAATGCTACAAACATTGATGTTATGGCGACATATTTACATAATAGAGCATAAAAAAACAAAATCGGATTGCGCGGAAGAGCTACTCTGTAAAGGAGCATAAATTAGGTAGACTTTGGATTGCAATCCACCTCCGTGTCACCCTCCTTGACAGGTTTATCCTTTTGATGGGAGTGGAAAGGCGGACGGGCGAGTCCCCATTACCGTCAGGTATAGTTAAGGTCAGATATGCGTTAGACGAGCATCAACCTGGATAAAAAGGGGATTGCTTGGTGCTCACTGAAGGACCATAAATTAAGTAGACTTACGTAAAGATTCAAAATTTTCATTCAAAATGAACTTTACCAAGTGTTTTTTAAACGTCAATTCAAAACCATGACTCCGTAAACTTTACGGTACCGAGAAAAATCGGCATAAAACACAGCAAGGTCTGTTCTTTATAGGACGACCTCCTTGGCCGAGTGGTTTGTACACTGGTTTTCATGGTGTCGCTATCTCTGAGGTCCTGGGTTCGATCCTCGGTCGGGTCAATTTAGAAATTATTGTTTTTCTAAATTGTCTCGGGTCTGGGTGTTTTCTATGTATAATAAGTATGTATTTAAGTATTTTAAGTATGTTTATCCGTTGTCTAGTAACCATTTAACGAGTTTCATAACGAAGCTTCTCTTGGGCTAGATAATTGGTGTGAGTGTAGGAAAGTTTATTTATTTATTTATCCAGCAGTATTACAATACAAGTTAGAAAAAAAAAGACGACGAAGAAAAAGTTACAAGTAAAAAAAAAGACAATAAAATATCACATTCATAACAGTACCTACCTTGCACTATTGTGTATGTACAACTATATCCATTATATTTTTGTCATTATCATAATCTTCCACTTTAATAACCTTTACTCTTTATTCTTTTTGACATTGTGCTTTAAAAAATGTTTTTGTTTTGTTTATATAATTTTAACGCAAATCTTGTTGCGAAAGAAAAACAAAAACACAAATTTTAATGTTGAAAAAATTTTGTAATTTGTTTCGCAACAAAATTTGCGTTAAAATCATATAAACAAAACAAAATCATTACATAAATAGCTTGCCTACTTCTTAACTGATCTTTAGTATTTGTAAAAATATTATGATCGGCTGTTAACGACGGTAGTTGACATTGAATGGGCGCCTTTGGCTTTCAAAGTAAAAAAAAGTAAATAGTGTTGAATAACTTCGGCGGGCTGGTTAGAACCACGATAGTTTAATTGGGAGAGCACCTGACCCGGTATGTCAGTAGGGTGCAGGTTCAAATCCTGCTCGTGGAAATTTTTACAACATTATTTTGTGTTTTTGTAATTGTGCTTTAAATTTACATAAGGGCATTTATTTCAACAACATTTTGTGGAAGATTGCATGGCATCTTTGATGTCCTCCTTGGTCGAGTGGTTTGTACACCGGTTTTCATGATGTCGCCATCTCTGAGGTCCCGGGTTCGATCCCCGGTTGGGTCAATTTAGAAATTATTGTTTTTCTAAATTGTCTCAAGGGTGGGTGTTTTCTATGTATAATAAGTATGTATTTAAGTATTTTAAGTTTGTTTATCCGTTGTCTAGTAACCATTTAACGAGTTTCATAACGAAGCTTCTCTTGGGCTAGATAATTGGTGTGAGTGTAGGAGTTTTATTTATTTATTTTATTTTATTTATCTCAATGTATAATTAACTTTAACTAACCGTCTATTACTAGATTAGCTAAGCTTAAGCTTTGTTCCATGCCCTAAAAAGAGGTATTGTGGGTGTTTACGATTGTCATTGTACGGCTTTAGCGTAAACGCAATAAAATATTTAAGCCTATTCTACGACTTTAACGTACCTACCCAAACGCTATAAAATCTGGAAACCTATAAAGATCTCCATATTTGAGGTTGCCATTACTTTGATCGAGTTCAACTAGTATAATCAGCTTAAACACGTTCCACTGTTTGGTTTAAGCCTTCTCGCTGATCCGATCCGAACCCTACGGAGAATCTAGTAGGGAAAAGCTTGCGTGATTTTATTCCCTTTAGAAAAACACTGACGGTTTTTCGATCACACGGCTTGAGGAACCCTTTAAGGTGACGCTGACATGGCCACATGAGGCCATAAGCAAACTCTCCCCAAAAAAAATCTTCTCACAAGCTTGGGGAGATTAGGCCATAATCCACCATTATAGGGCCGGTTGGTCAGTGTATCAGTTTAGTTTATAGCCAGTAAAAAAGGCCCTATGAATGACTGACATTTTGTAGAATTCTAGAAAACATCATCATGTTCTTTGTCAAATTAGTTAAAAAAAATATTTTAACGGAACGCACACGTTGAATGTTGGATTTCGGGACAGACCCTACCATTGGACTGTTGTGATTGTGATGGAGATCCTTAGAGGGGGTATTTGTCCAGCAGTGGACATTATTCAGCTAAGAGGATGATGATGATAAAATAGGCACTAAACCCGAATGTTGGAGGTACAAATTCGAAACCTGCTCAAGAAAAATTTTCGACATTTTTTCGAGGTTAGTGTGGTTATTCACGAATTTCATAATCCCTTAGTCGTGAGCCGTGCAAAGAAAAGCGCGCTTTCAAAAACTGTTGACCTTAAGCACTTCGCCACCCATGACGGACTACAGAAAGGTGTATGTAGCAATCCCATAAAATTAATCAATTATTGCATACACATTATTATCTAGATTTTGCGCAAGGCTAATACGCGTGTACGCGTTCTGATGGGAAACACATTCATTAGGGTCTAAAGCTTTGATGCTGGTAACTTTTATTTGAATGAGATTCCAATCATGTCAGTTTTTGGGTTTGGTGTTTTTGTCACTGGGGGAGTAGGGAAGATCACAAGCCACTACGAGGGTTCAAGCGGGTTGGTCAGTGGATGAGTTCAGTAAATGCCGCCAAGTGTTTCTCATACGTATTTTGCCAAATTCCTGAAAAGTGTCATCATCATAATTCTATACTCAAATTGGTGACAGTTATATCTGAGACAAAAAGTAAATCGAAAGAACACCTCTTTCTTTTTCTCCTAACCCTTACATAATTACTGGATTAAAAAGTAACCTATTAAAACAAAAGACAGCCATTTTTTTAGTTTCCTAACCCTTGAATTATATGTGTTGAATTAGCGCTGTGATAACATGGGGTCAATGTATGAAATATTTATGCTGAAGGTATTTAATTACGTACCAATTGTGTTAAAATAAATATTTATGAAGTCCGCAACCCAGTTCACGAGTGATTTATTTTTATTGCTTTTTTAATCCGTCTGTGGTACGAACTGTGGCCAATTCTCATGCTGAAATTAGTTAGCAACTATTTGATGGGAACGTAATCACAAAATAAGCATACGGTTATTTTTGTGAAGCCTTGTTTTGTTTTATATCTTATTGTTTGGTTTTTAGGGTACCGTAGTTAACCAAAAAACGTTAAAATATTGATAATTTATTCGCAGACTATAATTGTTCGTATGCGCTCTTTGCAGCGCGCTGCTAAAGAGCGCATTCAAGAGCTCCGCGGTACGAGTTGGGATGGCCTACTTAAAGAGATCTCGCCCTCTAATCAAGCTTATTGGAAGTTGGCGAGAGCCTTTAAGTCGGACACACGTCTATGCCCCCGCTTATCAAACCCGACAACTCGATCGCCTTTAACGACGACGATAAAGCCGAATGCCTCGCCGACAGCCTCGAGTCTCAATGCTCGCCTAGCACTCTCCCAGTCCCTCAGGACCATGTCGATATGGTCAATAGCGAAGTCGATAGAATCTCGTCCCTCCCTCCCACCGCAACCTTCCCGCCTGTTACGGAGGATGAGATGCAAACGCTTATTAAGCGACTCAAACCCCGTAGTGCCCCCGGGACAGACGGCATCTCAAATAAGATCCTTAAGATCTAACTCGCTCAGCTTATCCTTTTAATAGTAGCTATCTTCAATAGCGCCATGACAAACGCAATCTTTCCCGCTGCGTGGAAAGATGCGGTTATTATAGGTATTCATAAACCCGGTTAACCACGTAACGCCTCCTCTAGTTATCGCCCCATCAGTCTTCTCAAATCGCTGGGAAAACTGTATGAACGCGTTCTAGTATCCCGCTTAAGGGACTTTGTTTCCTCCAACAATATTCTCATAGACGAGCAGTTTGGGTTTCGCCCCAAACACTCGTGCACCCATCAATTGCACCGCCTCACGGAGCATATCTTATCCGGCCTCAATAAAAGGACTCGTCCCAAGGGCACCGGAGCTCTTTTCTTCGACGTTGCGAAAGCGTTCGACAAAGTTTGGCACAACGGCTTAATTTATAAGCTTTACCAATTTGGCGTGCCAGACAGACTCGTGCACATCATACGAGACTATTTGTCGGATCGTTCCTTTCGCTTCCGCGTCGAAAGAACGCTCTCCGCCCCTCGTCCCATTCGAGCCAGCGTTCCGCAGGGATCCGTGCTCTCCCCAATCCTGTTTGCGCTTTACGCAAACGACATACCCAAGACCCCACGCGTAGAGCTAGCTCTATTCGCGGATGACACCGCGCTATATTCGTCTGGTAGAGACAAAGCCGCGGTTTCCAACCGACTCCAAACAGCCGCCAACACCCTCGGCGTTCGGTTTCGCAAATGGCGGATCGAAGTTAACCCCGAGAAGAGTGCCGTAGTGTTCTTTTTTCGAGGTAGCGACGATCGTCGCCCTTCCATACGTCTATTTGACCGTGCTATCCCTTGGGAAAATCAGGTGAAATATCTCGGTGTCACCCTCTATAGAAGATTGACGTTTGCGTTTGCGTTTTGCAAAAAATAATTGAAAAATAATTCATAATTTAGCGAGCCCGAATCGCACTTTGCCAATTTTATTTAGATGGAATTTTCGTTAAAAAAGAAGAAGCATTATGTGTTAATTTACCGGAAATCTCATCAACACATAAATCTTTACGGTGCCAACTTAATTATGCCTACGCTACGTATACCTACACGCGCTTACAGCTGTACCTCCAGAGAGGGGTATGCGATGCGCACACGCAGGCATGTGGAAACAAAACTTGTTCTTTATTTTTTATCATTTCCACCCCAATCGTACCCAAAGCTTGATAAATGCTGTGTTCAAGTTTGAACTAAACTCAGTACTATCACAACGTCTAATAACTAAAGTTATAGGGTCAGTTACGAGTGGGTAGGTATGCCTTTGGTGTGCCTTTGGTCCCTTTGGTATCGCAAGCGTCTATGGGCTATAACTTATTTAATCAGACCACTATGCTCGTTTGCGATCTCAGTAACATAAGTGAAAATGGACAGACTATTTTTTTTTCTTTTTGAGAGAGATAGCTGATTGCCTCAGACGGCATTTTTAGGTTCACCGGGCTTTTTTGGGGGCGGCGAGGAACGTAAAGGGTCCCTCAAGCCGTGTGAAACGAAGCACCTTCGGAGGTTTTCTAGAGGGAACGGCATCGCGCACTAGTGCGCGTCCCCGTGCCCGAAGGGTTCGGATCGGATCAGGGAGCGGAGCAACCCGAGGGTGCCTCTAAAGGCTCGGACCTCGGCTCGGGTTGACCGGGCCGTGGAGGAGGAGAGAAGCATCCAGGTACATGTCTGTACCTGGTGTAGAGCACGTGTGAACCGTCGGTTCTTTGTACCTTGTTCTACGAGTACGGTGTTTTGGGCCTAAACTAGTGTGCATGTTTAGTGTATTCTGTAAATGTGTAGTGTCATTTAGAGGATCGGGCGGGGGGCGTTCGCAACTGTTATGGGATCGTCGGGGTCGTCTAGGACGTGTTTAGGACGCATCGCCTGATAATTATTTATTTGTGTATTTAAAAAAAACGAACGAGCCTTACAGTGGTCGCATAAAGATGTGTAACATCTCACATCTCACCTTTTGAAATGAATATTACAATAGAAAATAGAATATACAATTAACAATGACGTATATTTATTTACAAATCATAAAGAGAATGCAGTAAATACTCATTAGAAGACATTTGACATACTTGGATTTTTTTTCAGTGATCTGCACTTTATTGAGACTTATTATCAACAGTAAATATTTTTTAATATAGTTTAAAGTCTACAAGTTTTAAAGTTACACACGAAATGGTTGAAAACAATATTACAATAGAAAATAGAAATCTTAAAGAGAATGCAGTAAATAGTCATTAGAAGACATTTGACATATCAAAATGATGTCACAATATGTCACATATAATAATATTATGTCTTGTTAATAATATCGATTTTAAATTTACAAAATTCAGTAATTACCTACTCATTAGACATTAATTGACATAATCAAAATGACATATATTAATAGTATGTCATGTTCATAATACCGATTTTAAATTTACAAAATGGCGCGCGCTTGCGCGCATCCCCGGCTTCCTGTTACATACTTCCGTCCCTTTTCTACGAAATCACTCCCACAAATTGTATATATAGAAGACGAGCGGAAAGATGTTACACATCAAAAATATTGTGTAAATTACTAACTCCAATTAAGTATAATATTATACACAATAAAAATAAAAATTACATTACTTAAAAAGCCAAAGAAAATTAAATTACAACAATTATTAAAAATTAAATACCTATTAGTAAAAGATGTCCTCCAGTTGAGTGTGTGTCATGGGAACATTACACCTCTGGATTGCCAAGCTAATACGCTGGCAATGATTTTACTAACGCTAGTAAACCGTACACTTATTTCATAAACTTTTAGATTTCTCTAACGCAAGCGTTTATTTCAATCAACTTTACTTCGCAATGCCGGGTCATAGCATGAATAGCCTAAATAAAACCTCGATCTAGTCTGTGCTTCGGGAGGCACGTTTAGCCTTTGGTCCCGGTTACTGTCGTAAGAAAAGCGGCCATTAAAAATGTACCAATCCCCACTAAACGAACTAAACATTAACGGTACCAAACCGCCATCATTTTCCAACGAAAGATCACGAACACGGAAACGTTGAACCAATTTTCAAGTTGATACCCACAAAAATTGTGCGCGACAGTTCGTTTTAAAAGCCCGGTTTAAGACGTCACGACGACGAAACAGTTTGTTGACAAGATCGCCCGTGATTGCCGAGAGAACACTCCACGACTTGCCCTGCAAAGACTAGAGATGTTACGATGTGTACCTAGCTATAGAGTTATAATAATTATAATAAACTTTATTTGCACACAAAAAAATACAGATACAGACAAATAATTTCAAAAAAATAGTACAAAGTAGGCGGCCTTATTGCTAACAAGCAATCTCTTCCAGGCAACCTTGGGTGAAAAATAATAAAATTAATAAAATAAAAATGGGTGCAAGTAAAAATAAACTAAATAATAATAATAATATCAAATAAAGTAAGTACATACAAAAGGGAAATAAATATATAAAACAGAGTTTATGCAATATAAATTATAAAATAAATAAACATAGCTAAGGTAAATTTGAAAAATGACTCCGAACCTGACCCTTGAACGACTCCAACGTGCGAGCACTTCTGATGCGCACAGGCAAAGAATTCCATAACCGGACAGCATGCACAGAAAAAGGGTAGGAAACGAAATTAGAGTTATTAGTTACTGTCAAACAAAAATCTGTTATTAACAATAACTAGCAGTCTGCCCGGTAGTCGAAATTCGCCGTGTCATAATAAATCATTGTAACGTATATTAAAAATAAGTTTTATTTGTTGGGTCTTTACTCCATATATTATTATAAGCTTTAACTATACCACACCTCACACTCCTTCGTGCGCGCTTTTCTGAACTACAGCAACTTTCTCGAAGGCCGGTCATCGGATGGGTGAACATAAGTCTATCACCTCGAGCTCCTCCGTGTTTCGTGTTTCGTGCGTGAAAGCGAAGGAAAGCTGTTGGTTTCGGCTGTATAGCAGTCGTTAAAAACCACCAATTTGCACTTGGCCCGCGTGGTGGTTTATGGCCTGTCATCATCTCAAGAAAAGGCTCGTACCCCAGCAGTCGGGACATAAAATGTGCTAGTGATGATGGATGTGATCGTCTTCGATTTTTTTTCGATTAACTACCTGGCTTCTGATATTTAAAACGTATTGTTTTTGTCTCTGTGCCCTGGTTTTCGAGAATTTTTCCACTGTCCTAATGTGCTTGGGAAGTTACCATTTCCATTCTTTGGAAATGGGAATTAAAGGTATGTACATAAAACTTTTAGTGCCTTACAAAATATAATCAAAGAATAAGCTTAGAGCATAATAAGTTCCGAATAGTTGTCTCCTTTACTCTAATTTGAAATGACATTTACATGACCGGAACAAAACACGGAATAACTATTATATTATATTATATCTACTCGTAGTCGTATTTACTCTAGATTTCAACTGAACCACTTAAATATACATTATATTTTCATTGTCACCTGGTTTCTGAGTTTCATACTACTTGGAGCATTGTTCACACCTGGGCTGCGTAATTGCTAAACATGTTCGACCAGTTGCCAACCAGAGCGTCAAAGGCAATTGTCACCATGCGCTGGACCACATGATGACACCTTGCAAACATGAAGGTCATGTTTTTCTTTCTTTACCAAAGAACAGCCTATAGACTGTCCCACTGCTGGGCAAAAGCCTCCATCATTGAAATCAAGTCATTGCTATTATTGATAGATATTGGCCTTATTGGCTTTTGAGTTGCAGAGTCATGCTGCGTTGCAGCACAAAATGGGCCGGCTCGCCCGGCGTAATACCACAGAACTCTCTCTCTCTCACAGAATATCGGTGTGAAACAACGGCACTCGTTGCTGTTATGTTTCGTCCGGTGAGCGAAAGTACCGGAGGCCCATCTCTCACCCCTCCCCCCTCCCAATTCCTACTCCCTCCTCAAAATCCAACTACTTCCTCAAGGCCGGCAACGCATCTGCGATTACTTTGGTTTTGCGGGTGTCCATGGGCGGCGGTGATTACTTTCCATCAGGTGACCCGCCTGCTCGTTTGCCTTCTTATAACATTTAAAAAAAATCACCACCATGGTCAAAAACCCAGGATATGCGTCAAAATCCTGATCCGATCCAAACCCCTCGGAGAATCTAGTGGGGAACGGGGACACGCACTAGTATGTACCATTCCCTCGAGAAAACCTCTGACGGTGTTTCATTACACAGGGCTTGAGAAACCCTTTAAGTTTCTCGCTGCCCCCTTTTGCCCGGGTGAAGTGCGCTTTACATTTATTTACATTACAACAAGACCTCTTCTTGTGCTGTGCCGTATTGAGTACTAGTTAGTACTAGTTATTACCAGTGACTAGTTAGTACTAGTTTTTAAAGAAAAAGTAGATTTTATATTATTTGAAAAGTATTTTAAAGTAACCTGTTACCAATTGTACCCTCTCGCTACCACGAGAGTGATAATTAGAGACCTAAGTTGTTGGCTCACGTGTTTAACGTAGGTTCCACGTTCGTTTAGCATATTAATTGATGCTATGACATAATGTATTCAAGGCACCATGTCTTAGACATTCGAAAATGTACGAATTTTTACTTGACCGGAGCATTGTCATGAATTTTTAATCCACAACTTAGTAGTGGAAACAACTAGTAAAACTTCTAGCTCAATAAATCGTTTATGCTGATGATAAAGATAAAATTATCATCATCAATACGAAAGTCCAACTATCATAGCCCTGTTATATATCATATACCCTATGCATACTTATCTTATTTTTAGTATTATTCACTATAGTTTGACTTTGTTTTCTTAAACAATTTTTGACTTTTATTAGAGTACTATAGTGGTTTCTATATGACATTGTGGAAATTGAAACTTTTACCTGAGGTAAATTTGTTTACTTAGATTTTTAATTTTGTTTGTTTACATGTGGTTGTCTTCTATAATTTTATGTGTTTATTTGTGATGGAAAGTGTCCTGCTATAATAGGGTATTTGCCAATATATTTGACACTGTAAGGGAGAAAAGAGCTGGACACTTGCTGAGCTTCTTGCCGGTTCTTCTCAGTACAAGATCTCCCGCCCAGAGTAGACTTACGAACCGATGGCATAGTGACATTCACAAGAGCTACTTGTAGCCTAAACTGAATAAATTATTTTGAATTGAATAGCATATATTATTACATGAAGCACGCGAAAAATTTAGGCTATTTCTAACATATATTACACATGTATTTTATTTTAGTAGTTTGTCATAAGACTAGGCTTTATGGGTGAAGGTCGCGAGTAGCCGCCGGATGCGGAGTGTATAACGTAATTCCGAATCGATCAAATCGTTCACAGAAGCGAGTAGGACAAAACCGGTCTTTATCCTTACTTGTGGGAGGTCTTTGCCCAGCAGTGGATGTATTTTTACTGAGATGATGATAACTTATAGCTTTTCTTTATTTAAAACTGTTTGTCCGTCAATTAATAGAACAAATCTGTATCAAAACTGACGTAAACAGGCGTGCCGTCACTAATTGCTTGTGCGCATTGTCGCAATGTCAACGCACGCAACTATGGCGTATTGTGAACCCACTGTGCCATAGCAAAATCACCTTAATCACAGCAGCAATAAAGAAAACTTTACCGCAAACAACAGAAAGCAAAGAAACGTTACAGTTTAAAAACAACGGTTTTGGAAATGATAGACGGTTGAAAGACCTTTAGCTTCTTGGTTTGTTTTCAAGATTTCGTCAGCATAAAAAAAATTAAATAATACTTTACACACGCCTGGACATCAACCTACCACAAACTGTCAAATTTCCTCAATAGACTTTGAACTTAATGACTGAACGGTTTTGGATTGGTTGAAGTACAGGCGTTTGTACTTAAATAAATTATTATTATTATTAATGTCCCATAACTGGTCATTGACTACCCCAAGTTCCTATGTTCCTATCACTTTACTAAACCTCTAGATGCCAGACTTACCACATCATTTCTAAAAGTATTTCGCTTATATCACGGCGAGTGCTCTGAAGAACTCTTTGACCTTATCCCACCTTCTCCCTTCCTCCATAGGAGTACACGTGCTGCTCTCCGGTGTCACCGCTTCACTGTCACACATATCCCATCGCGCACAAAGAAATTTGGTGACTCGTTTCTTTGTCGCACCTCCAAAAGATGGAATAGTCTACCAGCACATGTTTTCCCTCTTTCCTATGATATGGGGTCCTTCAAACGAGGCGTGAAGAAGCACCTTGTGGGCCGGCAGAGTGAGGTTGACTGATGCTGCGTTGTTTTCACGCTGCACCAGTTGTCTTCGCGTCTGGACTCCATTTCCACTTAACATCAGGAGGTGTGGAGTCATTTGCCGTGCTAAGTATAAAAAAAAAAATGAGAAGTACAATTATTACTACTTAAATCGAGGAGTTCGATGGCGCAGCAGTGCGCCTATTGGGGTTGCAATCTTGCAAGTTAAGCAACTTTCGCGATGCCGGGTCTGGGAATGTGTGACGAAATATAAATAATATAAAGCTCCTCCGTGCTTCGGCAGGCCGGCCGTTGTGTTACGGCGATGACCTATTTCCTATCGTTTCTATCTTCTTTCTTTTTTCTATCTATCTTTGCCCAGTAGTGGGCTTTTAGGCTGAAAATGTAGATATAAATTATCATTAGCCTTAAAAGCTTCCCCCTTGAATATTTTAATGAACCCTACTTACACATGCATTTATTATAATGACATAAATATATTTATAAAATATAGTGAAAAACTTTAAATGAAATTAAGTAAAAATATTAAAAAGCAGTGACAAAATTCAGCGCTAACGTCAGCCTTCCCGGTAGCATAGCGGTCAGTGCAGCCGCCCGGATTGCGGAAGACCCAGGTTTCTGGCTGGGTCGGGTGAGCGATTCATTTTTTCACTGTATTTTATAAATTTTATAAATATTTAACTTAGTTTTAGTGCAGCAAGCACTTAAAAAAAAGTAAAAATAATGACATATTAACAATTAGAAATAGAAATAATTAACAAAATTGCATACGCCTTCAGAAACGAGGAAATTATTCTTAATTACTACCATTTGGTATTTCAACTCGACTAAGGGCTGGTTTTTCAATAGTTGGTTAAAGTTTATTCATTGAATAATTTTGACATAATGACAGATTCTTTTAGAAAATATGTCACAATGACAATGTTATTCGTTAGATAAAACTTAACTGAGGATTGAAAAATTGGGCCTAAAGAAAGTAGTTATAGATATATATTTGGACAGTATACAGTATAGGCTATACTGTCCAAATACTGGGCAAACACCTCCATAATTAAAATCAAGTCATCCCTACAATTGATGGGTATTCACTTAATCACCAATGCTGAATACGGGCTGGTGATATTAGCCCGAGCTATGCATCGAAAAATCCGAAACCAACTTTGCCCGACCCTTTGAATTGAACCTAGATCCTCCGATTATCAGGCCAAGTGCCTTGACACGCGGCGACTAAGTCGTCATATAAAGCAAGAAAGTAAATAAATCTTCGTATCTATAACCAATCATAAAATCAACTTCAAAAAGTAAGATTAGTTATTTGGTAGCAATAAGACCCACTTTGACTGTATTAACCTTTTTCATTACTTAGTAAAGTACTTACTTGCTTATAAGTCGAGATGGAACTTTCTACGGTTGTCGAGCAGAAGGAGGAACATGCGTATCATGGCATCTCATCAGCAGCGGCCATGCTGGCAACCGTTGCGCTTCGTCGAAAGTGGCGTAAGTGCAAATTTCTAATTTTGCTACTAACTACCATTTAGTTGGTCATGATGATATTTTAATGCAATGTTTTAAGTTTTGGTTTTTTTAAAGGATACTAACAGACAACTTAAACTACTTAATAAAAGCTAATTATTAGTATGTCTGTTCCCTGTGTGGTGTCGGGGATAAAGAATTGCACCACCCCATCTCTTCCCGTGGGTGTCGTAGAAGCCGACTATGGGACCATTCTTGAGGATGGGTAGCAGCGTCTCCCTGTGATTATTCTCACCTTACTGCGATCGCCAACCCGTCTGCCAAGCGTGGCGATTATGGCAAATTCCCCTCAAAATGATTTTATCCTTGAGGGAGGCCTTTGTCCAGCAGTGGACGTCTTTTTGGCTGAGATGATGATGATGATGATGATTCTGTCTTAAATAACAATCATTAGTTAGCTCTCCACTATGTTATAACAATATAATTAAAGTTTATTTAAATAGTTTCAGTAATTGACAAAAAGACATAACAACTGTTAAAAAGGGATTTGTTTGTGCAGACACAACTGCATACGAACAATAATATTTATAATAATAGTCTATTCAAATTAGTTTCATAAAAAAATACAAGTAACTAGATTCGGTTAGTAATACGTAATGTACAGACATGCTGCCTGCACATCAGATCATACAAAACTGTCAAACTTTAATAAATGATCAACCATTTGCCGTTGTTTTAAAGTACAAAGTCGACTGAGGAAATTTGACTTTGTGGTAGTCCAATGTGCAGGCGTGTAAAACCTTTTTGAAACATATATAAACTTTAAAAAAATACAACAAAATATTACTACCGAGTTCAACAACGGATATTAACCGTTAATATTACGAGTAATTTTTAATTAATAAACAAATGTTTGATACTGTGTTAGGAGTGTCTCCTTAATTTATGGTGCCATAATGTGGTACGCCGATTAAACCAGTAGGTAATTATTGTTGATGGATAGTTTACTGTAGTTTTGCAAATCACTGCAATTAGCCCAGTTCATTATTTTCCTTCCGGAGACCACGTTTCCTTTCCAGCATAGTTGTATAACACACACCACAGTTAGAAATCAGCGACCATTGCGTGTAAGTACCTTATGCGATGTCATTGGCTATTCGTAAATGACTAATGAGAGTGCTTAGTGTACGTTTTGTTTACTATCTGTATTCATTCGATCTTGAATACCTACACAAACTTTGACAAACATAGCGCATTTTTTGAAAAATTATTTCAGCCGTTCAATTTTTTCAAAATCGGTCGTCATCTCCTATTATGTCGGCCTCAGTCATAACTCCATTTAATTTAAGGCACAGGCAGTATTTTTTTCTTAGCTTAGGTATTACATAATTTCTTTTATTACCGTAATATTAATTACATAGCTTAAGTTTTTTTGTAACTTAGTTTAAAAACATAACTTAGATAAAAAAAAACATTTTTTGATTTATACAGCAATAAATTATCTCATCTTATCTCCAATAACAACAAACGGCTTAGCGGCATAGCAGTCACTTGTCTTGTCGGCCCAGTTTCCCTATGTCCAGCTGAAGAAATGCATGTCTCAGTTTTATTATGTCCAAATCCAGACGAACGTTCTCACGGGCTAAGCTGTTCACACACTCAGTTGCCACACGTGGTTTCGTCCACGTCTATGTAAATAGGTTTATTGGCTAAGGTATAGTAATTAAGTCCGATGAACAGTAACAAAACGGGAGGTAATTGATTGACCGAGAACTAAATAACGTACATTTTATTACTCAATGATACAAATCTATTAGGATCCATTTGACATGACATGCATTCTATCAAACCAATTTAAGCCGATCTTAATGAAACTGTCGAGAAATACGAGTTTTATTAAAATCGGCTTATTTGTTTGATAGAATTAGGTAGGACCTTTGAAGTTTGTATGGGATACCAAAAAGTGAAATAGGTATGAAAATATGTTGGTCCGGATGACTGCATCCAAATGCGATAAAACTTTGAGTTGTTGTCAAAGAAATATGATCAAATGTGCAATTAGGTAATGTGCATTAGTATGCATGGTATATTAATGTATTTCTATTGTGAAACAAAATCTAATGATAATCAGTTTTAAAAAAAGGTCAGTACGACTTACGTTTTTCAGATAGACTTCGAGAATATTTATTGTATTAAAAGAATACGTATTTCACTTCACGCCGTCCATAAGTGACGTGTCATATATATTTTATTTGAAATGTCTTCGTCCATATTTATTTGGTACCGCGCGGCCATACTAATTTTGTAAGTATGGGGAATTTAAGGTGCTTAATAAAAAATAATAATTTAAATAACCGCTTGATAAATCGAAAATCTGAGACGGACGATTTGTAGTTAAGATATTGGTGATTGTTTAGACAAAATCAGAGGTGTACAACAATTTAGATCAACTTTATGATATCAACTAAACGCCGCCACTCGTTTCAATATTTTTGCCTAACTTTAAAGGAAACTATAGTGTTTAATGAATTTATGGATCGGTCTTATTGTAAACACGTTCCCTTTGATACTTAATATATATTTGGTTTATGTAATACGATAGTATTTTCAATTTCAACCGTGACTACACTTTTGGCTTTTTTTGGTCGGCGCACCTTGAAAAGACAAAATAAATTCTTAACAACTCTAATAGAGAGCAAGCATGCTTATTTTTCAAATATTTATCTTATTCAATGTGATACCTACTTAAATATAAAACTGATTTTTGTTTATTGTAAATTTTTTTTTTCATAATAATCTTATTTTTCTCTTGAACGCTGCAATGTTTTTTAACTTCCATAATAATAACATTAGCCATATAATTATCCCAAACAGCATCATAACATTGCGTCACCGGTGAGCGCGTGCTCAACTGCTCAACCACAAATAAGTAGGTACAGAAGACTCTGACCGATAGCAATTTAATTACCTACGACTCATCATCTTAACGCTAAGGTCGATTTGTAAGATTTAAGACTATGAAAACAAGGAAACTTCAGCTCATTTCTATTAATTGTCGTGTTCAAAACAATAAAATATTCAGCAGTGTATGAACGTCGACGACTGCCAGTAGCATAATAGAGCGCGTGGCGCGCCGGCTGACTGGGTTATTGTAAACTCGCCATAACAGTTAATTCGCCATCGAAAAAATGGTGAAAAAACGTGTTTAAATTCGCCACGGGTAGTAGGATTTTAAAAATAATTTTGCTTTTTAATTATGTATTTTCTACATCCCTAGGTTGCCTGAAATATATCGCTTTCATCAAATTAATACACTCGTTGTGCGACTTCTAAAACTGTTTTATTTAAAATGTTTATTTATTGTATGTACAAGAAATTATTCTGTAGTATTCTATTCATCGTACGAATGCGTCTATGTGTACGTGCGCATGTATCGCTCTTTTGTATGAAGCCACCCTTCTGTACGTATTTATTATGTAGTTCAATGCCACCTGACAGAGAAATGGCCCGTTTTTTCTTGATCCCGCCGACCGAATCGGAAGTAATCAGACTTTTTTACCGCAACAATTGAAATCTATTGCGCAACTCAACTAGCTGATATTTAAGTCTGGTTGCTTCACTGTTGTCTGTTATTGTTTGGCACGTTCATAGCGTCTAGATTTCTGACTGTTCAATAACTAGTCTGCTACGCAACTGTGCAACAAAAAAATATTTACGCCAATCGTTGCAGTTTTTTTACTTGTATTTATTTGGTTTATACTAACAATAGAGTAATTATTAAAGGGATTATTACCATGATTTTGTTGTGTTTGAGTTTTCAGTGTAGTTGTGTTGTGTTGAGTTTAGCGTGTGCTATGATTACGGAAGAACAAAATATAGCAGGTATACGTTGTCCAAAAAATATAGAAAAAATATTGAAAAGAAACAACTTTTACGGATCTACTCGCGTTTATTTTATACATATTAGTTTTAATTAATGTTTATCCTGACGTTTCGAACCCTTTGCAGGGTCCGTGGCCACAGGGTGACTGACTGTGTGAAAGTTGTTTCATTTCAATGTGTAGTGTTCGCGTAATCAAGTGTTATGGATCATTATGTGGTTTACGGGACAGGGAAAGGGTTGATTACTTATTGGATATATTAATATATATTTATGATTCATATTAAAAAATTGAAAGCATGTCATTGCTCTTATTTTAAAGCAGCAAGTTTTCAAACACCATTTGGATGTTAATTACTTTAAAGCACTAACCCCCTTATTCATAAAAACTATTAAAGCATTATTTAGTTAATCATTGTTTTGTCTCTTTTTCTCAAATTCAAAATGGCGTTTGTGTGACGTTGACAAAACAATATTTAACTAAATAATGCTTAAATATGATATGATGAATGTGGGGGTTAATTTCGATAACACAATTAAGATTTTACCTCTTAGTACATTTAAAATCAATATTGTAAAGATCTTATCTCATAGAACAGGTTGCAAAGTAAAAACAAAAGTGTAAATAGTTATTCTAGATGTGTAAAGTGCTCCCAGTTGTCCGTTTAAGGCCAACGGACAAGTTCCCTCGCATGCCCGCGGATGCAGCGGCCACGGTCGACGAACTTGACGCAGCTGCTGCTAAATAAGGCAGTGTGCTCAATATGCGAAAGTCAACCAAACCAATCAAATATCAACCTATTAAATATTAAATATTAACCTATTTTATCGAGTTCAATGCTCAATGTTCAGTGCTCATAGGTCGTCCCTATGAAATATTGCATGGGACCGCAAAATTGTAACCTTAAAATAATTTTATATAGAAGATTGACGTGATTGAATGTTAAAATTTTAATCGTGTTTCAATTCCCATAGTTCCGTTAGGGTATTGTAGTGAACCCATGCCTACAAAAGCATACCTATTAGTTTGACAGGTGGGTTAACAGTACTGTTAATTATTATAATTTAATTTTTCATTTAAAAATAAAAAAAAACAAAAACCCGCCTCCGTAAAAAAATATAACTAAATAGAAAATCAACTGAAAAGGCCGGAAGCAGGCGGGGTTTTTTTTTAATTTTATTTTATTTGTCTTTTTAGTTATACAAATTACGTAATCCTTCTGTTGAGCCCTCTAATTTGGTACCCATATGTAGTGTTCGAAAAAAAATTTGTTTTTCACCAAGTCCAATGGCGTCGCACAGCCGCCATGTTTGTTTTTTTAACGTCACCTATCTAAGAACACTTGGGCAGTTAAGACAAATCTAACGATACCTCAATTATGTAAATCCGTTCGGCGGTTCCGAGATATGAGATAATAAATAATATTACATAGGTACATACATATAAGATACGCGAAAACAATACCATTCCTTTGCATTCGGTTAAAAAATATATAGCAATAATCAAAATACATTAAGAGCCAATTCACATTTCAACATCCCCTTAAACATACAAACTTTAAATGCTCTAATTCTTTCAAACCCATAAGCCGATTTTAATAAAACTTTCTATGCTTAAGGAAAATACAGATATCTGGACAGTTAATAGAAAACATTAAAAATACACGTTTGTTAAAATGATTTAATGTGATTTTAAACTTTCCATAGTGGACTGGAATTCGTATTTTAGTTATAAATACGTTATTTTTTAATGGTTTCCCTTAACTGTCAAGACGTCTCTGTATTTCCCTTGAGCATAGAAAATTTGATTTAAATTGGCATTTGTTTGGAATAGCGAACATTCCACCCCCACGACTTGGTCAACCTGAGCCGAGGTCCTAGCCTTTAGAGACGCCATATGATTGTTCCGCTCCCGATCCGACCCCTGACGGTGTTCCGATGGCACGGCTTGGGGAACCCTTTAAGTTTCTCGCTACTCCCAAAAAAGTCCGATGACGCTGAAAATGCCATCTGATGCTATCAGGAAACTCCCTTTAAAAAAAATTTAAGAATACCGAAACGTAAAATGTTTCTTAAATTTCCATGGCTAATGTTGTAGACCCCGCCTTATGCCTCGGAATGTTCCGATATCATTTCCCCGCTCTTCCGCGCAAGCACGCGAGGAGACAACCATTCACAACAAATCGATGTATCGCGCGCGAGTTCACACCAACTGAGGTGGAAAAGCATTCTAAATTTTTATGAAGTTTTTATAATAATAGGTACACAAGAGGTCCAATTTAAGAACCGGCGCGGTGACAATATTAATAGGGCCAGCCCGTCAGCTCACTTGCAATTAGTGATGTACAAGGCTCGAGGCCTCCGAGTCCTTTTGTCTAGAGCTTGTTGTCGTATACAAGGCTCGCCTCGTTTGTATGAAGCTCGACGACTCGGGAGCCTTTTTGAGTGCTCGAGCCTTTTTAAGAGCTCGATCGATCTCGAGGCTTTTTCAGGGCTCGAATCTTTTTCAGCGCTTTAGTGTTTTCCTGTGCTCTAGTTGTGATGGACTGCTGATGAATAAGGATAAGTAGAGGTAAAGCACAATAGCATAAGCATCTTTGGTGCGCTTTATGACGTAGACATTCACTTTTTTGAGTTCTAATTTTGGAGTCGTTGAACAATCCGTTGAAAGAGTCGAGCTCTGTAAACGACTCCGAGCCCTAAGTAAAAGGACTCAAGACTCAAAGCACTCGACTAACTATATTATAACTAACAGAGATATTAAAGTGATAAACGTAAAGTTAAAGCTTTTATTGAAGGCTCGCGTTCATTTTAAGACTCGAGTTCTTTTGAAAGCTCGAACTCTTTTGAAGCCTCGAGGCGTGGCATAGAGAGCTCGCGTGTAGAACTCGATGCCTCGAGGTTTGTACATCACTACTTGCAATGCGAATGTTGCCCAAAGGTTACTGTGCGACTTGCGACAACGACATATGTCGATAACTAAAATTACTAATGCTACTCCATTGGCGCAGGGACCCAAAGTGAGTCTTGGCCTCCGAAACGAAAACTCGCTACTTTCCCCTAAACTAAAATGAAATAGTAGAATTTAAATTTTAATACTTTTTATTTCAGTTCAGATTATCTAAATCTTATGCCTAAGATTGGTAAATGTTGTAGGCTAACTTTAGATTTAAAAGAAGTTATAAGTTTTGAAGTTATAGGTTTCCTATTGTTTTCACGACACAAAACTTTTTAGTGGTCTACAATACATAGAATAACATAATGTTACTTACAATCTCGCCCTCCTATTTGTATCTTACAAACCCTCCAAAACCATTTCATGCGTGGTGCCACGGGTTGCCCGTGGTACTATCGCAATGTAGACCTCAACCGTGATCTTGATCTTCCCACTATCAAAGATTTTATCAAGGACTTTTCCATACGTTACTTTGATAACGCCCCCCACCCTAACCCGCTTGTTGTGGCGGCCGCCAACTATAATGTTGGAAGCCTTCCATCTACAAGACGGTTCACATATAGGCGTCCTAAACACGTCCAAGATGACCCCGACGATCCCATAACTGTTGCAACGCGACCCCCGCCCGATCTTCTAAAGACCACTACACATTTACAGAATACACTAAACATGCCGTACTCGTAGAACAAGGGTACAAAGAGACGGTTCACACGCGCTCTTCACCAGGTACAGACATGTACCTGGGCGCTTTTCTCCTCCACCACGGCCCGGTCAACCCGAGCCGAGGTCTGAGCCTTTAGAGGCGCCCTCGGGTTGTTCCGCTCCCCGATCCGATCCGAACCCTTCGGAGAATCTAGTAGGTCACGGGGAAGCACACTAGTGCGCGATGCCGTTCCCTCTAGAAAACCTCCGAAGGTCCGAAGATTCGTTTTACACGGCTTTCCCCCAAGGGTCCCTCCCCCTTTACGTTCCTCGCCGCTCCCAAAAAAGCCCGGTGAAGCTGAAAATGCCGTCTGAGGCAATCAGCAATCTCTCTTCAAAAATATATATATATACTTACAATCTGGGGATAGCCCCATGCCATAGGGCCGCAGGCAATGAATAAAAGTTGCAATTTATAGTAAATAATTCCATCGTAACACGAACACCAGTCGAAACATACCGAAATCGGTTCAAATTACATTTTTCAACCTTTGAATACGCGCAGATCGAAACGGCACGCCTTTCGCGTATTCCAATTGTTTGTGGTGATTACAATGTGAACCAGTTGTTGGATGTTGAATTATGATGTCGTAACACCAAGATCGATTTCGTGACGGCGGCGTGCCAGCCATGAACTTATGAGTAAGGGATCAAAGCTGAGCTCGTTAGATGGAATTGAATGCACGTCTACTGATCTACTTTTTTCTAGTTGTCGTCCACGACTTTGATCGCGAAGATTACACTATCCCACAGGAACCTGTTAACGGGATAAAAAGTATCCTATGTCCTAGTCCGGGTCATGGTCTGTCTATGTGCAAAGTTTCATTCAACGTTCAGCCGTTCTCGAGTTTTGCGCTTAGCAACATTCATTTTTTTTTATATACAGATAGATTATTTTTAGAGTTTACAAAACCTAACAACGATTTCTTTCTTTCGATAGTTCGTCTACGGAATCTCGAGATAAAAAATTGGTATAGTGTGTTCAATTTAGGCAGTTTTAGGCAATTTAGGAATTACAGAGGTTTTTAAATGTTCTGTAACCTTTTTTACATAATCCTTTTGTTTTGTGATGGTTTTTATTATTTTTTACGTAGGTAGGTGTATGTATAGTACCTAATGGTTAGGGGAAAAAAATAATTTAATATTATATTAAAATGTCGTTATGAAGTGTCTGTCGGCACCTACGAACGAACAGACAGATAGTTGCTTAGGTCGAGCACTAGAAATCATGGTTCAATCCGCAAAGTTCCTATAGTCTATCGGCTGTTATTGTTTTATATTTTTATTAGGATTTTGTTGTTATAATATATATGAAAGAGCCTCACTCAATAGTAAAAGGTTCCGTGCGCTTAAATCTTCGACCTTATCGTCAATTATACACACATTTTGATTGCTTCAATTATGGAGTTACACTTCTTTCGCAATAAAATTTGCCTAGTTTAAATGATGAAATGTATCGTTTGCAAGCAACATATGCCATTAAATCACGCTTTTTATTACTGTATTCACGAGTTACAGAAAGGTAGTCGTGTCATATAAAGACGTGAGTGAACATCCAATTTATATGTGTAGTCTTCTATCTTATATTATAATTGCTATTGCAAGATGACAAAACAATTACCTATTGAGAGTTACCCACTATCTCTAAAGGTATCAGTTCATCGGTCTGCTATTGTTAAGGTTAAGCAACTTTCGCAAAGCCGGTCATCGGATGGGTGACAAAAAATTATCATCTCGAGCTCCTCCGTGCTACGGAAGGCACGTAAAGCCGTTGGTCCCGGCTACATTAACAGTCATTAACAACCACCGCACCGCACTGGGCCCGTGGTGGTTATGCTCTTTCACCCTGTCCATCCATAGGGAAGACTCGTGCCCCAGCAGTGGGGACATGAAATGAGCTGGCAATGTGATGTCACGAGGTGATTGTTTTCTGTCAGAGAGACTGATACATTGTCCTGTCGGCCGTGGCTGACGGTGCCGGCTGACGAGTATACAGCTTGTCTGATTACCATCAGACGTTTACCACCGACCACCGTAGCTCATGGACGCTTGCGGCATCAGGGGTAGCAATCTTGTACGTTGCTGATCCTTACGGTGTCCGCTGCGATAAGCGGGCGTCCGTCGTGGGGCGGGCTGCCTTTGACTTATTATTTCTTATGCCTTTATCTTATAATTTCACGAGGCCTAGTACACTTTAAACCAGTAATGCATAAAATGCTGCTTAATGGCAGATATAGGTATAAAGGTGATCGCCATCTGGCATAAATTAAATAAAACAAATTGAATTCCATATGAGCTTAATTGCGGACGTTGTTAGAAATATTCATGAAAGCCATACACTCACTAACCTTAAAATCAAGGCCAATATACACATTTGACATGAACATGACATAACTAAGTGAACATTTTAATGTTACTTACATTACAATGTTTCCGACATTTGATTATCATGATATAACAATAAGTTACAAGTTTTGACATAAGATTTATGTAGTTACTTAATTTTATGTTGTAGTACTAACTACTACCTACCAAGAAATAATAAAATATTAACTACGTATTTATAATATTAGATGTAGGATGCACCAATTATGAAATTAAATCAAATACCATTCGTATAGTATCTATTAGAAGTTTCAAACAGTAAATAAACTGCACTCTGACCAAACCCACCAGAACCCCGTGAAAAATTTGATCATCTAAATGAAAATTTATTGAAACACTTTTTAAAAACACGAATCAAGTCAGTAGGTACATAATACGACGACCTCCGTAGCCGAGTGACTTGCACGCCGGACTTTGGGCGGCGCTAACTCCTGAGGTCCCGGGTTCGATTCCCGGTCGGGTCAATGTCGAAAACGAACTTTTCGATATTGTGTCGGGTCTGGGTGGTTGTGGTACCGTGTTGTTTCTGATTTTCATGAAACGAGTGCTTTAGCTACTTACCTTGGGATCAGAACAATGTATGTGATGTTGTCTCATATTTATTTATTTTATTTAATTATATTATTTATTTATGATAATAATAATAATAGAAGAGCCTCGACCAACATCTTAAGAGGCTCTCGCTTGATGGTTGGATCAAGGGTCAGATTCAGAAAGCAGTACTCCTTGACACGGCACGTATTTGTCAGGAGGTTCCTCACTCTGCAGCCCTGACCACCGGTAGCTTGGGCCCAGCCCCGCTGCTGGTGGTACTCTAGAATTAGGTTTTTATAACGTTTTATTGTTTTTATATTAAAATATTGTAAAAATCTAGTTTTAAGAAAGAAAATAAATAAAGAGTATATATTACCTTGACTTGACTCACGAGGTTACCGTCATGTGGGATGTGGATTCGACCATTATTGTAGCGATAGTCGTATCGCCAACTGTATTTTAGCCAAGAGCCTCGATCAACACCTAGAGAGGCTCTCGCTGAAAGGTTGGGTCAAGGGTACTCTCAACTATGAAACGTAATATTTCTAAAATCAAAAGAATATGGTAAATAAATTAAATAAACAAATCTCATTTGCCGATAACTTAATTAAAGTAACGAAGCACAACAAACAGGTAGAATTACAAAATTACCATTCAAAAACATAACACACAAAATGAAATTCTTTGAGCGTGGCAACGAAAGCGCAACATTTTCCATTAATTTCCGTACGCCATTAACAATCGGAATTATAACAGTTTTAAAAAGTGAAAGGTACACACAAAAAAGCCATTGTGCCATTAACACATGCTGGAAAGTGTCGAAACCCTAGCGGAACGGCAGACAGACAACATTGAACAATGTTAATATTCATGAGCACACGCCGCCATAACAGTCTGCGCTCTATATTGTCTACTGTGTTACACTTTTTCGATGTTACGTCTTGGTAACCTTTTGGAGACAAGAAAGGGGTGGTACAGCGCAATGCTATCGACGAATAATAGGTCTGTAACTAATTTCGACATATTGGACGAAGTCCGCTCTGTATTGAATGTTTAGTTATTACTCGTATTACCTGAAGTTACGTTCTTGGTAACCTTTTGGGGACAAGAAAGGGGTGGTACAATTCCGAACAGCGCAATGCTTTTTGTCTATAAATTATTTCGACATCTCGACAGTATCTGCTCTATTTTGAATGTTTTGTTACGTCGTGATGACCTTTTGGAGACAAGAAAGGGGTAGTACGATTGCGAACAACGCAATGCTATCGACGAATAATAGGTCTGTAATTTTGACATTTTGTTAACCATTCCACCCGCGAACAAAATTAACGACATGACATGCGCTGTCATGCACCGATGACGTATTCGCAAAATCGCAAATTGCAAATGTTCACAAAAAATATATAATTCTGCAACCAAACCATATTTTATCATCACTAATTGATATATTTCCTTTCCGCTGGGTATCAAAATAAATGTATTTATCAAAACGATTTGCTTCTTCTACATGCTCAAACTCAAATATCAGAAAGGAGTAATTCCGTGATCATGGCGCATGCAACTGTGCTGAAATATCGGATACAAATAATAAACGTGGTAAGAATCCCGTTAATAATTACTCTATTGCAAGTGACCATGATAGTTTAAATAGTTATATCAAAGATCAGAGTCATTTTAGCCCAACCTTCTAAAAAAATGTTGTTACACTATTTTCATTGTTGCGTCTTGGTGACCTTTTGGAGACAAGAAAGGGGTGTTATATTAATAGCATCAACGAATAATAAGTCTGTAACTAATTCCACAGTGTGCGCTCTGTATTGTATGTTGTGTTACTAGTTATTTATGTTACGCCTTCGTAGCCTTATAAAGACAAGATAGAGGCGGTACGATTGCTCATAGCACAATGCTATCGACAAATAATAGCTCTTCGACATCCCATCTGAATCCCTGAATGCTATTATGGTCGAACACAGTCGAGGAGCTTGATGGTACAGCGTTTCGCACGTTCGAGCTGCAATCTAGTAAGTTAAAAAACTCTCGCAATACCAGCTTGATGCGGTTTGCGCATATCCAATTACAAAGTTAATTAAGACGCGTAGTCGTCGTTCAAAATCTTTGTTTGATAATATGTTTATGGTAACATGGTAGTGACTGATGGATGATTTATGAATAATGTAGTGGTCTCTCGATACCCTTAAGTTTCAATTAACATAAGGGGATGTTTCCTTTGCTTTTCTGTCACTATATTAAATATAGAAATTGGGTTATTATATGATAGCAACCACAGACCTATACATAGATCACGCAAGTACACCTACTTCAGACGCTTCGTGTGAGCCCATCTGTGCTCACTGCCAGTTTCCTACATTTAGTCCGCGGTTGACATTATACTTGTGCATCATCTGTCAAAAATAAGAAAAATGCCTCGATGCGCCGTTATAAATTGTAAAAACAGTTCATCTGTAAGTAGACAATAAGTAGAACACGATCCCTTCCGCCGGAAAGTAAATGTATGATACAAATATTCGTAATTAATTTTAAAATTATTTATTTTGATTTTATGACAGTTTTGAGAAAATCTAGAGTATGTCGCATGATTTGTCATATATTGCTGCTTTACTTAGCTTTATACATGTGAGTAGTGTATTGTGTAAACGGGCAATGAACATCAACTATCGTTTCATACGTACTTCGCGTCAGTTTCGAGGCAGTCACTTTTGACATTTTTATGTCTAATTAGTGCCGTTTTCTCTATAAAACGTCTATTTGATTCTAATCGCTTACAAAATTATGATAATTGGATAGAAATTATATTTTGAAAGTTATTCAAAATCTCTAAGAGGGGGCTTTTTTATTACATTACCTCCACAAAATGATATCCAAACATTCTAGCGACTTTTTTTATACACCAATGCAGTTTAATTATATGGGTAAAAAAAATCGAAATCAAAATAAGGTAAATTAAAAGCACGTTACGTATACGTATCAATACTGTTTTATTTCCGCAATAAATATACAATAAATATACAGTTAAAATCGGGAAGTGATTTTGCAGACTGCTCTCGAATTATAAGTAAAGTGAAATACATTATGAAATATCATAATTTTCCATTAAATACAATTTGATTACTAAGATACATACCGTTCAAGAATTTTCGGTGTCAAAGATAAGTTACCAGTAAACTTGAATAAGACAAAAAGGAGGCACTCGTTCGTAATTGACATCATAGCGTGAGAGTTGGTCACCGGTTCAAAAATGAACCGCTGGTCTTTCTTTTTATTGAACGACCTGACGGCATATGCGCTGCAAGAATGTAGGTACCTAGCGCTTCCATTCAACAATTCGTTGGATCACCACACATAAATAGTGCTATTGATTATTTCTTAATAAAATTTAAATAATAAAATAAAACTTATATTTGCTTTTGCTTTCGATATAAATCGATGACAAAATCGATGACTGAATTAATGTATTAAAATCGTTCACAACGCGGCATTTTTAAATAGATTTGGCGCGTAAGGTGGTTTCCATCACTAAATAGTGCTTGTCAAATCATAGAATGTCAAAAAAATGTGGCACGCTTGGTTTACATATGGTTTTCATATTTCATACAAATCATGACACATGCGTCGTCTATCTAGATATTTGGTCTGTGATAGCAACAAACAATTTATTTATGAATTACCAATTTACCTAACGCGGTCTTCTTAAGAGAATTTGAATAGTGACCATGAGCTGTTTTGTTTTATTTGTCAACACTTATGGACGTCCACGAAGAAATTAACGATTTATAATCCACTATTTTCATAATCAGAAAAGCATTTTTTTTTAAATATAACAACACTGCACGCTTAATTCTTTATTTTCCCATCATTCTTCTCTTTTTTTTTGTTTGTTTGGTTTTTCTCTCTCTTTGATATTCATAAAGGCGACAAGTAAGTAATTAGAAATGAACATCGAAAAGGCATTTCGCTCGTTACTGATAGTGATAGCATCTCGTTGGCTATTAAGCAACCGGTTGAAAAGGTCTTCGTTTCTAAAATAGACCACTTTCTATGTCTATAAATTCTTCTACAGCTAATGTGTTTTTCTACGAAAAGTACATGCATCTAAATACGGATATTCTAAAACATATTTGTATTCGTTTTTAACTCCAAATGTTTTAACCCTCTTTTCTTCTTTTCATAACAGGCGTCGAAATATTGGAAAATACTCTATCATTTTTATAATATATATTAGAAAACATCACATACATTGTTCTGATCCCAAGTAAGTAGCTAAAGCACTCGTATTATGGAAATCAGAATCAACGACCGACGGTACCACAGCCACCCAGACTCGACACAATATCGAAAAGTTCGTTTTTGACTGTTTTTTGCTGAAAACGACACATACCTGACTGAATAGTACAAAATTAAACATATTAATGTATATTTATTCTACTTACGAATAGACTTTTATCTATTATATATATATATATATATATATATATATATATATATATATATATATATATATAATAGATAAAAGTCTATATATATATATATATATATTTTAATTAAAATGTTAAATTTTAATTTAGGTATTCATTCAAATGATAATCATTTAATATTTGCAGTGCCCTTGCAGGGTTCTTGTGTGAACTGATGTTTAGTTGTAAGACCTATTGTACCTACACCAAGAAAAGCAAATAAAAAAACTGAGTTTAAATTTGAATTTGACCCGACCGGGAAACGATCCCGGGACCTCAGAATTAGCGCCGCCCAAAGTCCGTCGTGCAAGCCACTCGGCTACGGAGTTCGAAGGCAGAGGAGAATTACAAACAATACAATATCAAATGTTTTTGCTTTTTGTTTATATAATTTTAACGCAAATTTTGTTGTGAAGCAAATTACAAAAACACAAATGTTGAAAAAATTTCCATGAGCCTTTGGCTTTCAAAGTAAAAAAGTAAATAGTGTTGAATAATTTCGGCGGGCTTGTTAGAACCACGATAGCTCAATTGGGAGAGCACCTGACCCGGTATGTCAGAAGGGTGCACGTTCAAATCCTGCTCGTGGAATTTTTTCAACATTTATGTTTTTGTAATACAATATCAGATTAAAATAATAGTGACATTGGTGCGCATAGTAATTGGATAGGTAAGTAGTACGACTATAATAGCGCCCTGTTTAATAGCAGACGGTTTTAAATAAAGAAATATCACGTATAATTATTATGATACTGTAAGTATTGCATTTGCTGTTATTTAGTTCGTAACGTTGCATACAATATTCCACATTAGTTGTGATGTTGTTCTCACTCGATATTTCGCCGCTCTCACGAGAACGCGAGCGCAGGATAACCTCAATTTCAAAATCAGTGGTAGCGATGCTGAATCTGGACTGTTTGCTTAAAAAACTATGCAGCAGAAGCAATGCATGAGAAATAAGAATCAATATGAAATAGAAAATTATATTACCTATGCACTTTTAAACTTTTACGTTGCAATGATTAACGGGGTGTAACGCAAAGTGATTAGTGAAATTAGTGGTTGGACGCCTGGTAACGATCTTTAATTGATAGTAAAGTAAAGTATATAATTTATTCAAATTCAAAAATCATTTATTCAGTTTAGGCTACAAGTGCTCTTGTGAATGTCACTATGCCATCGGTTCGTAAGTCTACTCTGGGCGGGAGATCTTGTACTGAGAAGAACCGGCTAGAAACTCAGCAAGTGTCCAGCTCTTTTCTCCCTTACAGCGTCAAAAATATTGGAAAATGCCCTATTTTAGCAGGACACTTTCCATCACGAATAAACACAAAAAAATATAGAAGACAACCACAAATGTAAAAAAACAAAATTAAAAATCTAAATTAACAAATTTACCTCAGGTAAAAGTTTCAATTTCCACAATGTCATACAGTACCACTACAGTACTCTAATAAAAGTCTAAAATTGTTTAAGAAAAACAAAGTCAAACTATAGTGATAATACTAAAAATAAGATAAGTATGCAAGAGCTGACCAGCCTCCGCAGGCGGCACCCGTTCACGAGTATGACATATGAATCAGCCATTGCTTCGCTCAACCATTTTTTAGGGAACGTAACGACCCGACGCACACGCCACCACCGCAGAGACAATAAAGAGAGCATGACAAACTGAAGATACTCTAAATAAAAACCTAATGATCTATTTAACGCAATGCTGTTTTTTAATTGTAGAACACTGCTGATAAAGGCTATTATTGCGGAAGACCCAGGGTCGATTACTGGCTGGGTCGGGTAGGCATTTAATCTTTTCACTATATTTTAAATTATTCAAAGTATATTTATATTAAAACTAATCCAATAATCAAAATAATCCATCCTCCATCATTTAAATCCAACCATCACAACAATTGATGGGTAAGGGGTACCTTTACTGTTCCATTTCAATTGTTCATCATAATGTGTAGAGTCAAGAACAAAAATACATTATTTGGCACTTGCAACGATGCTTATTCAGCACCATATTTCCTTTCAAAATACAGTTCCAAACCACAAAAGTGCATTAAGTATATTAACTTAAATTAAAAATGTTTATCGGGATCATAATTAGGTACATTGACATGTTTTACCATTGAAAAGAAACAACTATTAGTTTGCATAATTAGATTTTTAGAAATCCAAATTTATAAACATAGATTCACTTTTAAGTGTACCTAGTGTTCGCGTACTTATGTTGGACAACTTCAATCGAGGTTTCTGTCTATGACTGTACCAGTCATGTTTCCTTACTGCACAAGTTGCGCTGTAGTAGGTACACAAGAGTGTACGGTGTGTGCAATGCGTCTAATTGTTAGCAACGTCGTTACGTCACAAATAACACTAAGGGCAATTAACTGTGGTAAAAGCGAGTTACAGACGTATTGCCACAATACAATACAACCACGAATGCGGACACGGAGTCCTAATGACCATACAAAATAAAATAAATACTAGAAAAAATCAACCTCGAAAGGGAAGCTCGAAAGGGAATCAAACCCACAACCCTTGGATTACCGGGCCAACGCTCTGACCGCTGAGCTACCGAGACCTCAGGGTGCCTAGTGCGAGTTTCATTCGCCATTCGATCACGTTAACGAAAACTAGAATTTGTATGGCACAAATTGAGTTAATTTAGTTAGTTAGTTAATTCTCGTATGTCGCCAGGAGGCGCTGCTTCAATGCCATACTAAGTTTCGTTTTCGTAAACGTAATCGAATAGTAAACAGAACTCACGTTAGGCACCCTGAAGACTCGTTGAATTTTTCTAGCACTCTGTGACTTGTGTTTTCTAGCACCATAAATGACCATGGCAAAAGGATATCGTCAGGGGTAGTTCAATAGCGCGTAAGTGTTACAAACACCCAACAAAAAATTAAAAAAGTTATTTCATATAATAAGTACGCCAGTCATTGTGTAAATACACTTAGGAGTAATAATCATTTACGCTGCGCAACCATAATTTAACCATGAATGCATTCGGTGAAGGGGTCGAATGGGAGCAGTTTCCCACAAATTCCCTTGTAAGTAAGTAATTAACCTATATACAGTCCCACAGCTGGGCTAAGGCCTACATCATTGAAATCAAGTGATTCCTGCCATCGGTTTTCCGAATGCGGGTTGTTGATTCCATCCAATCCAAACCTCCCGGAGAATCTAGGGAACGGAGACACGCACTAGTGCATTTTTTATATTTTTTTATTTCATTTTACGGGTAAGCGCCCACAGTGCCTTGTTCTAACATGAGTAAGTGATGACAAGGCCAATAAAGGAAGCGCACTTCACCCGGGATCCTCAACTAGTGGGGCACTGGCTATCTTATCTCTATATAGCTGCCGGAACACAACTATGCTACAAATATTGATGTTCTGGCGACATGTTTAGATAAAATGGTGGTAGCTAGCCAGGCGGACTAACAAGCCCTACCACCAACCAAGTACACAACCAAGTACACAAACATGTACTCCCGCTTGGAAACGAACCCGGGACCTCTGGGTCTAAACCGGTGGTCTTAACCACTAGACCACGGTTAAACGGGCCACGGGGACCACGGGCGGTTAAAATGTGTGATGCCATTCACGCACTAGTGCGTACTCACACGGCTTGAGGAACCCTTTAAGATCCTCTCTGCTCCCAAAAAAGTCTGGTGAAGCTGAAAATGTCGTCTGAGGCAATTACGAAACTTTCTCCAGAAAATGGGTGTTGATCAGAAACCCGGGATTTGCATCGAAAAATTCGAAGCACTGCCTGATCCAGAAATCCTACATTAAGACAAAGGGTCGAACGGGACCAAGGATCAAATGCCCATGAATGACCATGACCATCATCATCTGCTCATTTTTATTTCCCCACTGCTGGAGCACGAGCCTTCCCTATGGATGGATAGGAGAACGGGTCAGCCGGACCCAATAGCTTTACGTGCCTTCCGAAGCACGGAGGAGCTCGAGATGATACATTTTTGGTCACCCATCCGATGACCGGCCTTTGCGAAAGTTGCTAAGCCTCAGTACTCGCAGACCGGGCGCGTTAATCACTGCGCCATCGAGCTCCTTTTCTTTTAATCATTACAAACTAATTTTTGACTTAATATACGAGATGTCACTAATAATAAATTATATAAAAAATAAGAGATATGATAACAATAAAATTTTACTATTCAAATTATCATTGAAAATATCCGATTTGGTGTATGTAATAACATTATCCGCAAATTCATTTTATTATTATATTTTTAAATTGTGTAAAATTTTTTTCTTTAAGCTTCACATACGAAATTTATATACTTAAATAAATAAATTGTAAAGTATATAAGTATTTTCAAGTTTTATATTCAATCAGTATTGCAGTAAATGCAGTCCAGTACTCGGCTCCACCTCACGATCTAGGATCTAGCGTCACACCTACGCACCTTCACTATAGTTGCGAATCCACTTTCATTATTTTCCTACCACACCCGGGCACAAAAACAACCCAGGCAAAATGCGGTTCTGAATACATTTATAACTAGCTAGGTAAGTACTGTGTGTTTGTTACGCGTAGTAGGGTAGAATGACCTCTGTGTGCATAGTGCGAGTTTTCTTAACCATTAACCATTGTTAACAAAGATGTTAATTTGCACAACAGTCGAATTTCGAACCCTATGCTAGATATATTTTTTTTTTATATTAAAAATAGACGGGCCTAGTCCGAGTAGACTTACGAACCAATGGCAATAGTAACGTTCACAAGAGCTACTTGTAGCCTAAACTGAATAAATGATTTTGAATTTTGAATTTGAATTTTGAGCATCTATTCTTCTGCTTCGGTAGCAGATCAGATGCTCAAAATTCAAATTTAAATATTTTGAAATATTTTTCTTTCTTATTAATAGTAATATAATAAATATACTTGTATGACCAATATGTTTTTAATACAAGCTTTATTCAGAAAGCTACAGTGACTATAAAAATACTTTTAAAATACTTATAGGTACTATAAAAATATACAGGGTGCCAAGTGTGAGTTACGTTTGACATTCGATCACGATAACGGCAATGAAAATTAGAATGGCATTGAAGCAGCGCCCAGCGACATACGAGAAGAGTTAAAATTTTGCCATACAAATTCTCATAATCGAATGGCGAATGTAATGCGCACTAGCCACCCAATTCCATATGGAAAAAATAAATCAAACAGTGATTATACAATGTAAAAGGAAAGGAAATGGGTTTTCCTTCCTACAAAATAATTGCACCCTTATACTTATAACATGGGAAAAGTAGAAATATTTCTAGAGCTTTCTAGCTAGGTAATTCTACAGAATTAATCTGATACGTAAACAATAATTGTGTTTGATTCCATACAGATTAGTTTTCTCTCTGACCGGTTTATGTTTTCCTTATACACTTGCACTTACAATTTTACTAATATAAGTATATGTTAAAGTGTATTTCATTGCCTTATAAAAAAAAATTTAACAGGGATGCACTTAGCAAGCATTCATCTCTCCATAAGTGACGATAAGACCGAAGATGGAACCCGGATGACTCCCTGTAGGCTTAGCCAAAGTAACATTAAGAAAACGATAGCGAAGTTCGAAAAGAACAAAATGTATGGGATTGAGCCGCGCTAAATCACGTGGTCAATCTTATGTCAATTGTAGAATGTCACTAGCAAGGAGACTAGTGAGAATTTTATTTGTCATTCGTTTAAGTTAACGAAAACGAGAATTTGTAAGGCAAGATGTTAACTATGAAGGTTCGGGACTCTGCCCTTGATTGAAGTTGTGGACGATTATGTTTATTAGGTCCAACTTCAGCAAAGAGGTCAATCGTCAAATCCTATAAGGCTGGGCAGCGTTTGGTAAGCTACGAAATATCTTTTTGTCCGTTATACCGCAGTGTCTCAAGCAAGACGAAAGTCTATGAAAGTCTATGTGTTACCAGTAATGACATACGGGACTGAGACGTGGTCGCTCATTATGGGCCTTATCAGAAGGCTCAAGGTCTCAAAGAGCAATGGAGATGGCTATGCTCGGGGTTTCTCTGCGTGATCCAATCAGAGATGAGGAGATCCGCAGAAGAACAAAGGTAACCGACATAGCCGAAATGTTGCTGACTGGTGGCCACTGGGGCGGAATAGTCCTTGAGTGGCGACCGCGTACTGGAAAGCGCAGTGTGGGCAGGCCTCCAACAAGGTGGCCCCACGATCTGGTAAAGGTCGCGGGAAGCCGCTGGATGCGAGCAGCACAAAACCGGTCGTTGTGTAGATCCTTGGGGGAGGCCTTTGTCCAGTAGTAGACGTCTTTTGGCTGAGATGATGATGATGATGTTAACTATCCTTGTTTGCCACCAGGAGCGTATGTACGGCACTGCTTCAACGGCACTGCTTCAACTTACGAATTCTCGTTTTTGTTAACGTAATTGCATGTCCAAACTCCCACTCTGGCTACTTTATCTCCAATTGACAGAACATATCAATGCAACTGACAATTTTGTCATGGCGACAGCTTTTAATCGCACTTTCAACTATTTTAATGCAAGAATAATCGCACTATAAAACTTTCAATATATACTTATGAGCTTCAAACAACTGCCCAAAACAAAAATGTTTTTAGCCCCTTCATTTCCGACTCCCTGTGTGGTGCCGGGGATAAAGAATTGCACCACCCCATCTCTTCCCGTGGGTGTCGTAAAAGCCGACTAAGGGACCATTCCAGAGGATGGACAGCAGCATCTCTCTGAGGTTAACTCTCAACTTATTGCGATCGCCAATCCGCTTGCCAAGCGTGGCGATTATGGCAAATCCCCTCATATATCCTTGGGGGAGGCCTTTGTCCAGCAGTGGACGTCTTTTGGCAGAGATGAGATGAGATGAACTTGTGACTTAAATCATTGACTTTACCATAACGTAACAACAGTGCATGTAACAAAGTTTAATTTGCTATTCGATCACGTTAATGAAAGGAGTGGTGACAGTAGCCATAGTTCTAAGGTGAAACATTAAATTTATCGTTTAATCTTATCTAGTTTGAACTATGATTGATGTTGACACCTACCGGTCGTGCTCGCAATCTGCTAATAAGAAACAAATCAGCCCGACAAAGCAAAGATCCGATACCAGATAAAATTGGGCTTATATAGGTATACGTATTGCGGGGGCGGCATAGTAAGGAAATGTACTATCAACGTCCACAAAAAGGAACCTACGCTGTAATACAAATTGAAGTACATAATATGGGAATTTATTACATAAGTAGACAGTGCATAGTGTAGCTCGATGGCAAAGTCTAAACGCGCTTGTTCTACAGTTGCTGAAGTTAAGCAATTTTTGAAATTATATCTCGTCTCATCTCGAGCACCAGTGCCGCAGAAAGCACGTATAACTTTTGATCCCTGCATTAGCAGTTGTTAACAACCACCAATCCGCACGGTGCCCGCGTTGTGGATTACGGCCCGTTCTCCCTGTGATGTTTCCATCCATAGGGAAGGCTCACGCCCTAGCAGGTGATGATGATAAGACAGTACCTGAGTAGCTCAATAGCACAGCAATGCTGAAGCGGTTTGCGGGTTCAGGGCACGATTTTCTTTTTTTTTATATTTCTTTGGATAATCACCGAGTACAAAAATGTGTGCCAGTAGTTAAGCAACTTCGCAATGCCGAGTCACCGGATGAGTAAACATATAAAAATCTAGATCTTTTTACTCCGGAAGGCATATCCAGTCATCGGTCTTAGTTTTTAACTTGTTACCGTAAGATGGCCTGGACGAATGACCAAATTAAAGTATGATTGAGCTTTTCCGCACATCGGAAAGCATGTAAAACTATTGGTCTCGGTAGTTGTTTTAATATAACAATATAACAAAAACGGGTGCTGGAAGAGCATGAAATGCTCTCCTAGCACCTGTTCATCTTTTCTACAATATCCTTTAAACGTGGTGTGCAGAAGCAACTTGTGGGTTGGCAAGGCAAGGCTAGTGAAGCACTGTGTGTCTTCGCGTCTGGACTCTTTCTGCTTAAAATGTATAACCGCCTCTGTAGTCTACTGGTTAAGACCACCGGCTTAGACCACCCATGTTTGTGTACTCGGTTTGGCTGGTGGTAGGGCTTGTTTGCCCGCCTGGCTAGCTACCACCATCTTATCTAAATACACCACTGCACCACACTAATACAAATCACCAATGTTTGTAGCATTGCTGTGTTCCAGTAGCTAGAGATAGCCAGTGCCTCATTAGTTGAGGACTTCGGGTGAAGTGCGCTTCCATCTTTGGCCTTATCATCACTTAACATCAGGTGAGATACAGGCCAAGTACTTAAAAGGGTAGAGCGGAGAAATTTATCAAATTCGCTATAAAATAAAGCAGTCTTTAAACCTGCTATTGTTGATGTGGGAAGGCCTGTAGGCTTACTCTTGAGAGAGAGAAGAGTAAGCCTACTGAAGCCAGCGGTGATACGAGGCTGAAGATGATGATAGTTAGTGTGACTTTGTCCTATGAAAATTCAGCGACAATCTGTCTAGCCGAAAATGAATAAAATTATGTAAATTTATGATGTTTATTTTCACTAGGTACTACTTGTTAGTAGTTTCCGATATATTGTCCAAATCCTAATTCATAGCCGGCCTATAATCATTGTAAATTATTAGGTTATACATTAGAGCCTAATAAAACCTCGAATAAGCTGTGGCCTACATAACCCAGATTCTTGGCTATCGACGCATTCATACAAGCCTGCTGCGCCTGCGCTTAATATTGCCAAACTTGTTTTGGTATTGTCAGTAATTTGGACAAGGTAATGGCGTTTTGGTCTTAGTAATAGATGCTGGTGAACGGTGTCTCAACAGCTGTTTGATAAAGAATTTTCGAGTAGGTATTTTCTGCAATTTAGTTTTCGATATGGCTTTTTAATTAGAAACACCACAAGCTACTTATAGTTTATATTTAAGAAGTTCGTAAGTGCAAAGGCGGTAATCAAAAACCTTGTAGAAGGTTCTGCAAAAAACACTGAAATATTCAACAACAGAACGAAAGCAACTGATTTGCAGCATAAAGAAACTAATTTCAACTATAATAATATAAAACCTTTTAAGTAAAACAAGTAATTTTCGGAGTTTAATATGGTTACACAGTTCCCTTGCCCTACATAATGTTTCTTTTCATACCACATAAGGTACCTTCCATGATGAATGATAATCTCCGCAGGCTTCAAGCTTCGAAGGTCACTGGCAGCTTAGTGTACCATCAGATAACGAAATGCTGATGACAACGTGCGTTGAAAATCGCAAATGTGTCACGAAAGAATATAACAGCTGTAGGGCTGGCAGAAGCGACAACGATCTGCAGTTATGTAGATATATTCGATGGCCACGACGAATAAAATTGCAAGTGAAAATTAACAACTTCATTAAGACAAACGTATAAATCTAAGTAGGTAACGCGAGTTTCTTGAAAAATACTTATACTTAATATGTAACAATAATGTCGTTATATTCTTAATAAGTTTCAGGAAATTTCAAAAATATTATTTTATTATATAACTAGCTGACCCGGCAAACGTTGTTCTGCCATATAATTTTTCCCCCTAATCACCCAGCGATATGAAATACACTTTACGACCTATTCTCATACCTACCAAATGTATAAAAAAATATCACAAAAATCTTTAAAGACGTTTCGAAGTAGTGCGACCACAAACACCGTGACACGAGATTTTTATATATAAGAAGATTATTCAAGTACAGATCAGTAATTCATTAATTTAATTTAATTTTTTTTCATTAATTATACTCTCTTTATTTCGACAATAACTGAACGCTTGTTCAAGAAAGTTATAGTACGATTGCGATTTTTCCCTTTAACAAACGATTTAGTAATGCTTATTTCGTAGTTTAAAATCTAAAATACTAAAAAACTTCTTGATACGTCCAAAAAGCCCTAATATTTTTCTTTTTAAGCTAGCGTAAGAGCCCTTATACCTACGTTTACTCGTCGAGACCCGTCGATGTTCAACAGATGTTTAAAAAGCGTTTTTGCAGATTTAGGCGGTAACAACATTTTGTTTCTTAAATAGCAGACTTCCAATGTCATGATTGTTAAATAAGAAAAAAGGTTATTTCATATATGATTATCTTTATATATATAAATCTTCTGTGCGTGTGTATTTCGAAAAATTCCAAGAGCGGGATTCGAACCCACACCCCATGACATGCCGGGTCAGGTGCACTATCAACTATGCTATCTATATTATTTTATATATTTTTTCAAATTATTTCATCTAGTCCCATCCCTATCGCAATAGCACACCTAATGCCAGGTTAATAGCAGCTGCACAAATTATCCACACACACGTAGACACGCATACACAATAACATATTTATGCTGACCCTGTTTCCCGCACTGTAAAAACTGAATGAACTTGATGCTAATTTATTTTGATGGTACAGACGCCTTCAAATCAACCTATCCAAATATGTCAAAGTTCTTCAATAAATATTCAGCCATATTCCATACGCATTAAGTTTAAAGTCTATTGAGGAAATTTGACAGTTTGTGGTACGTTGATGTGCAGGCGTGTGTACAGACAGACGCCTGCAAATCAACCTATCCAAATCTGTCAACGTTCTTCAATACATTTTCAACCATATACCTTGAGGATAAGGTTCAAAGTCTATTGAGGAAATTTGACAGTTTGTGGTAGTCTGACGTGCAGGCGTGTGTACGTACTCAACCATTGAAAAACATGTTTAGTTATTCGGAATGTTGCTTTAAATGAGTATGTATGAATTAAAAATGATGATTATGCGCCTCATAAAGATTATGATTATCGAGATTACCTATTTAAAAGTATTGTATTATTATTCTTAAGGCTTGAATGAACATCGCTTACATTTAATAGGATAGATTTATTATAGTATGGCCTATATTTATCAATCTTTCTGGTTTTCCTTAATATCTCCTTAAAAGCCTGCCAGCTTTCCGCCCGCGGCGTTGCGTGTTTGATATTCGGTCAAATCACAAATGTGTTATTACTTATTAAACTGGAAGTAAAGTTTGCCCACATTACTCTTATTTTTTTTTTTTAATGTATCTTTATATCAGTGAAACCATTTTTAGAATATGTTCAAAAACGTTTGAGGCTGCGTTATTTTGTGCACCGTTCTCTTCAGCTCCCGCCAGAAACCTGAAACGGCATGGTTACCTATTTTCAGCTATTATGAGACATTTCACATTCCGGTAACCCATACAAACTTCAAAGCTCGAATTCTTTCAAACCAAAAAGATAATTTTAATGAAACTGTCTATGCTTAAGGTAAATATAGAGGTTTTTTTTTTGAGAGAGTTTGCTCCACTATCACTATCGGTTTTTGTTGGGGGCGGCTAGAAACTAAAAGGGTTCCTCAAGCCGAAGTGATCGAAGCACCGTCAGAGGTTTTCTAGAGAGACCGAGCACTTTTGCGTACTAGATTCTCCGAAGGGTTCGGATCGGATCGGGAAATATAGCGTTGTTGACAGTTAGTATAAAAACATAAAAAAAACGTTGATTAACTAATTTTAGGTACCTATGCGGTTTGAAGCTTTTCGTCGATTTTTAACCGCATTATGTCTTCTAATAACTGTTCAGATCTTTGAATTTTCCTTAAGCATAAAAAGTCTCAATAAAATCGTTCACATATGATTCATAACGATTAAGCTACTAAGCCGAATGCACAGTCTGACTTGGTGGTTCTGCAAAGGCTATTTGTGTACAACCAGCTCAAATATTTCTATAGTAAGATTTCTTTCTACTCTTTTAACGTATCGTTTCTTACATCCGCAAATTCCCTTTTAATGTTATACCGCACGATTCGCTACAGTTGTATTGTAATTTGTATAATAACAATTAGGTTATCGCTCATATCGTGACCTTTACGTAACAGAGGTCGGCTGTACAAACAATTGAGGCTAACCTACTAAAGAAATAGCCAATTTTGACAGGTAACGAGCTACGATTTTATAAACTGCAAAGAAGCTGGGCATAATCCGATTAGGTTGTTCTATACTCTGTTTGAGGAAAAATATTGTTATTAGCTTTTTTGTCGTTTTTCTTTTAAAAACATTTTATTTATGTATTTGAATATGTCATTTATTCATTTATTTAGTTTGTTGACTGTATAATATTTTAAGAGCAGATGTACAAATGACGAATCGACCACCAAATATTTTTAAATGACGAAATGACACTACATCTATGAAAGTTAAAAACAATGACGAAACGACACCATGACCAAACACCCCTAAACTTTTTTAATTACATTATCTTCTTTTATAAAGGTGCGTCTAGACTAGACTATATGACAAATATAGTATAGTTCTGTAATATATTTTATTACTGTGGACGATATGTGATGGATATGTGCCAATAAAATGTAATGTGTCAATAACATGTTACTTAATAAGTAGCAATGCAGGACAATGCAGTTTGTGTTAAAAATCGGGATGAGGGTAGTAGACGCCCAGACGGGTTCTGTGCGGGATCCTGACCACCGGTGGAAGGTTCAGCTTCAGAAGGCTCCGCTGTCACACGCTATGACAGTTCCGGGCAAGTCATGCCGTTTAACCCGGTTGGTCGTTGTCGTAAAATGACATGCAGTCGTTTAATAAAACCCACTTACATTTGTACCTACAGCGGTGAGTGCGAATTTTTTCAACACGATCGATCACGTTAATGAAAACGTAAATTTTAATGGCATTTAAGCAACGCCTCCTGGTGACAAACGAAGTGAGTTACAATATTGCCATAAAAAAAATATCCTGCTCCATACAAGTTAAACTCGCATTAGGCACTCAGCAAATCTACTGAGAGAAAACCAAGAGTGGCGCGTTTATTAACTGAAAGTTATGATAAAACTAAGAAAACAAGTTGCAATTGAAGAATTTAACTTCACTGTCCACAAACAATCATACAATGAATATGGCAATTAACTAATTTGTCCTTATCTCCATAATTAACAATGCATCAATTTGCATACACCCGGAAATTTGGTTTTTCTCGAGTTGCGTTCGCGCCAATAGGTACTACGTTCTTTGTTTTAAGCATCAAGATCTTTTTCGGTGCCGCATCAGGCAGCCGCATAATTATTGCGAACAAAGGCTGTTTCGAATAGCTTGTCGGCTGTTTGTGGGTATAGAAACACAACTTAAGGAGACTCAGAAGCAGGGCCGTCTTTAACCTATTGGAGGCCCTGGGCACTTACGGATAATGGGGTCCTTATGCTACGCTAGATTTTAGTAAAACAGGCAAAAGGAGTAGATTTACAAAACTCTAGATTTACTCATCTGGTATTTTTATTTATTTGTAACCAGATAGAGTTCCCATTAAAGGCCCAACAGTCAAAGTTAGTAATTCTTGTTTCGCAAAACAAATATATTTATCGATAATATCGGTTATCGGTTAGTGATCTGACAGGAGCAAGGGGGCCCCATTGATGAGTGCCCAATGGAAAAGAAGGGCCTGCCCAGAAGGTAGCTTATTACATTCCGCACTCGAGCAGCGCACACATAGACCCTCTCAGGGATCCGGGAACCGCTCGGAACAGTTTAAACGCCAGCCGTTGCGAAATTCACTGTCCGTGGTAGGTAGCCTTCTATATGAGCGTTGCTCGAGCGCGTTAGTATGAAGCTAACCTTCCGCATTCGCCTTATTTTGTGGCACAGCGGAGATATTTCGAATTGCTTGCCGGCTATTTCTGGGTATAGAAAGCCATACACTAAAGAATATTCGGAGAATCTAAATAAGGGAGGGTTAGAGAGGCGAACAATATTCTGAGATTGTTACTATGATTTAGGGGCTGTGGTTATGTGCAGTGGTTAACTCGCCGGTAAGGTAAAGCAACCTTCGCAAAGGTTCGGTCATCGGATAGGTAACCAAAAATTTATCATCTCGAGCTCCTCCGTGCTTCGCACTGGGATCCATAGGGAAGTTTCGTGCCCCAGCAGTGGGGAAATGAAATGAGCTGGTGATGATAATGATCTGATGAATGTTTAATTATGATCTGGATAAGTAGCCGCAAATCGTGCCCAGCGGCTTGCATTTTGTCCAGCGGTGAACTGATGGACTAATGTATATGACTGATGAAGATGATAATGATGTTGATTAAAAAAGCTGGCTAGCTCTTCTTGGTTGAAGGCTCTTCCAAAATATGTCTACTGGTTTACTGGCTAATACTGCGGTTATTATTATTTGGAAATTGTATCAGTATTTGAAGACAATAAGTACCTGTATGTAAAGGCTTTTATATAACGAATTATTTGATGTTGAAGTTAGGGAGGTGAGGTGAGGTGAGGTGAGGTGAACTATTTTCCTATGTCATTGACTTTACACAGACGAAGTCGTGAGCAGAAGCCTTTAGACAATTTATAAACCTTGCGCCAAAATCACGATTATTTGATGACCTATAGATTCGCCAGTGATATCTAGGCCGTCGAGGCACACTCGTGAAGTCAACACACGTTACCAAGGTGAGAAACAGCTTAATGTCAATGCGAATGTAGCGATCTAGACGCACCGACAATCATTCTTGAACAACAACTATGGGACTGCATACATAAACTATCACTTATTCTTAAGAAATTAGTGCGAAATTCACTTGCCATTCTATCATTAACATAAACGAGATTTTGTATGACGCCTATTGAAGCAGCAGCGACGCGTGGTGTCAAACAAGGAGACTAACCCCATTACAAATAAACAAAGAATAAGTTTACCTTCTACCCGCACTAAATATGTAAGTAATACATTTTTATTTAGATCTTGTGATGTATACAATAAAAAATTCACATCAATAGATATATTTAATTGTAACGTTTCAAATTTTAAAACTAAGATATGTGAACTTTTACTTAATGAATTAGAATAATACTTGGATTAATTAAATTCTTAATTTAGCACCTTAAGAACTGTCTTAGAGTCCTAATATATATATATTTTTTTTTTATATAAGCATGTGTTAACTAGCAGTGGAAACTTTACTGATTACTGTGTAACTTGTGTGTAACATTTTTATATTTTGTATTGTTTAAATATTCATAAAATTTTATAAAATACAGTGAAAAAATTAAACGCCCACCCGACCCAGCCAGGAATCGAACCTGGGTCTTCCGCAATCCGGGCGGCTGCACTGACCGCTGTGCTACCGGGAAGGCTGACGTAAGCGCTGAATTTTGTCACTGCTATTTTAATATTTTTGAGTGCTTTAAGCGGCACTAGCGCCATCTATCCAAACGGTTGTTGCAACCGATGGCCATGCAGATTCATCTTTGCAGATGAAATACCACAAATTTGATAGCACAACGCTACAGTAAATTTTACTTTTTTATTTTCAAGTGCTAATTGCTGCACTGAAGCTAAATTAAATATTCATAGAATTTTATAAAATACAGTGAAAAAATTAAACGCCCACCCGACCCAGCCAGGAATCGAACCTGGGTCTTCCGCAATCCGGGCGGCTGCACTGACCGCTATGCTATGTAAGTTTTTATTATAGTTAGATGGGCTTGCAATTTGACTTATATCTCACTTGATGGTAAGTGACGATGTAGCCTACCTACGGTGTAACACGCTTGCCTATTCACTCGTGATTTGAAGACCCCAATATTGAATTTGACGGGAAACTCAAGACTCATGCAAGGATATAACTATTTAAACTATCGTGGTCACTTGCAATAGAGTAATTGTTAACGGAATTCTTACCATTCACATATAATAGACATGACTACTCAGGCAAGGAGTTCCAGAGCTTTGCGGTACACACGCCTGCACATCAACCTACCACAAACTGACAAATTTCCTCAATAGACTTTAAACTTTATGGCTGAGGCATATGGTTGAAAACGTGTTGAAGAAATTTTACAGTTTTGGATAGAGTAAAGTCACACTAGGCACTCAGCTGTATGTAAGGCTTAGGAGGAACAAGAATGTAGTCTTTTATACTGAATGCTATCTTTGATAGGAATTACCGAACTCCAAAATTCCCTTCAACTTCTTGTTTATATTTCTATCTGTCGCATAAACTTTAGTGGGTGCCCGCGATACGGGGCTCTCCTGGTGTGTCACCCACGAGTTATGCTTCCTAGGTATTGTTACAATGTCACAACATTAGCTTTTGTTTTGTTGTACTTAATTTTGGTGCATACTATGTAACAAATTTTTGAAAAATAAATTATTTGTATTTGTAATGTATTTCTTTAATTTTAACTCTCTTCGTTTGTCACCGGGAGGCGCCAATTCAATATTATTAAGTGCTGCTATTAGAGAACGCTTTCTAAGACTCGCACTCATTATCTTATCTTATCTTAGTGGGGCCTGCCGAGGTTTCCCTCTCGCAGTAACACCTCGACCCATCGGGATCTTTTGTGCAACCCCATCCTTTCACTCTTCCTCCTCTGTAAAGATAGAGGCCATAAGTTTGGCAACGTCTTTAAGAGCGAAGAGCCTGAAGTCCTCCGGTTTCGGATAGGCCGACCCCAGGAGTCCCATTCTTTTCCTAGCCAGAGAGTCGCAGTCACACAGTAGGTGCTGCATCGACTCCGTTTCCTCTCCACACGCCCTACACAAACTATTTGTTGAAAGGTGCATTCTATGAAGCATTTGTTTTGTGGCATAGTGCCCTGTCAAGGCACCGATGGTTAGTCGGGCCTGCCGTCTACCGCCTCCGCATATGAACTTACTCCGTCCTAAGGCGTTTTCGCCAAGGAAGGATTTGGAGTTTTTCATACCCGGCTGCTCCTTCCATTCGATGCCGTGCCATCGTGCACTCATTACTCGGATGGTATTCATATACCATCAGGACATCAGAACATCACATTCAGGACAAACCAGGAAACATGAATTTTTATAAATACCTATACATTAACCCGAGTAGCGTGAAGTGTCCGAATAAAATGTTCATTATCGATTGATCTGGTATCGTTTTGTCCAAGCTTAAATCTATCGAATGAATATTTAGTAATTGTAAACGATCAGTTACAACGAAATCAATTAATTATTATGTCTATAACTAAATAGTTTACGTAAGAGGCGTAGTTTCGTTTCGGCTAGTCAACCGTCTTTGTATTGGAATGTCATTATGATCAATGGAAACCACAGTGATGAAACCACCAGTAGGTAATGTATTTTCATTTCAGTTTCAAGTTAATCATACAATTTGCAAATAAGTAAAGAGATCCCATTGAGTAATATTTCCCAATAAATATTAATTGGGGGACGAAAGGCAACATTGCCGTAACAACATGCATATTTACTAAAAATAAAACCTATAAGTACTTAAGTATCTATATTTTTTTTTAGCAAATTGAATAAATAGGTATACCTACTTACACTACTATGCGCACTTACAGTCATATTTAGGAAAACAATGAAAATACGTTTAGTAGATTATGGGCTATTATAGTCCATGAGTATATGAAGTAAACTTAATAATTTACTTGTATTCTTGTCAACTACTAATATTATGAACGTACTACGGTGCTGCCCTCCTAGACAAGTGGCAAAACGCTGAGCAAAACGCAAACAGAATGTTTAATAAATAGAATGAATGGTTAGAGGGATTGACATAAACGCCATTTATACGTATCGTTGTCTCTTCGTATTCGTCGTATCTTATGTCAATCCCGTACAATAATCATTCTATATGATTTCCATTCTATTAGCGTTTTCCAACTTAGGGGGGTTGATGCATGAAGCTGTAGGGCTGATTTTCTGAATGAAGGAGAGAAATATATTTATTTTAATTTAAGAGTACAACAACGATAACTTTTGTAACATAAATTACATGGCGGACTTAAAACTTGAGGCATTCTTTATCAGTCAACCATAGGGTGGTGCAGAGATAACCGCTATGACAGTTTCCATGACAACAAAACAAACACATCATTCGTCCGCTTATGAACACCCGTATCCCATGATGGACCCCTATAGCAGCGCCACCTACCGGGTCCAATTGTAAATCTAAACCATTGTCGAATCCACTTGAACACACACAAAAAATTTCATCTAAATCGGTCCAGCCGTTTAGAAGGAGTTCAGTAACATACACACGCACAGAAGATTTATATATATAACAAATGTTAGTAGTAGTACATAAACTAATGCTATAAAAATAAACGTATAATACATAATTTATAAATAGGACGTTACTGACATAATTCTGCCAAGTTTTTATCAAAAATGAGCATACGGACTGTCATTTTAAAAGCATCACGACTCGTAGCCATCCTGATTTGAAGATGTAGCGCACTCCATAGATGGAAGGAGGAGTGTACAAAGCTAGATGTATGGGAAGGACAGAATAAGGAGAAGATTATTCATTGTGGATCGGAGATTCCTAATTGTACCTTATTGCTTACTGTTGTCAATGTTTACTATGCTTAAACGATTTCACACCTGTAGCACTCTCTTTGGGTCAGATCGCTTAAAATTTGCTTAATTTCAAAGAAAGCTTAAACAATACCTACTACGTCACGTAATAATATTTATAAGGTAAAAGTTAATGATTCGGCAATTTTGACACGGCTGCTGCTTAATTAGTCAAGCAAATTTTTTAAGAACATTTTCGTTGAATGACGACGTTATCAACCATATTTGAGTCTTATTCAACTATCGATTCGCACTGGGCCCGCGTATGACCCGTTCCTATCCATCTATAGGGAAGGCTCGTGCCCCAGCAGTGGGGACATAAAAATGAGCTGATGATGATGATGATTCTTTATAAATTTCGAAATCCCAACGCTTCGGTGGCCGAGTGGCAAAGCGCTTGGCCCGATATCCGAAGGTCCTGGGTTCAATTCCCAGGCCAAGCAAAGTGTGTTTCGGACTTTTCGATGCATAGCTCGAGTATGCGATCACCAACCCGCATTTGGCAGGCGTTACCATTTAATTGTAGTGATAACTTGATTTCAATAAGTTTGCAGGTTCAAATCGCGCTAACGGAAATTTTCTGAATGGCTTCTAGTACAATTTTAAGGACACATTTTACAATTTGTATGAGTTATTTTTATCTGAGCATTGAAAAAGTTATTAGGTACTTTTATTTCTTTAAGCAAACAGGTAAGTGAAACTTTTTGAAATGTTCGTTCATTCATTTTTACTTACATAATTTTATCAAAATAATCAGAAGTCGTACACATTATATTCCCACTACAAAAATAATGATGTTGTACGCATCTAAGATACGATCGTTAAGAATAGGAAAAAAAGCTAGATCCTAGCCAAAACAAAGAGTATGTCTAATCATTAATTAAACAATACTTCTTAGTGACTCTACGTATTTTAGCACGCACTATAAATTACAAGCGACAGCGAAATATGCCAAGGTCTACCATTTCAGCTCTAAGAATGTTCTTATTCAATTATCAAAACAGGTAGTCCAAATTTGTTAAGTACCTCCCTACTCATTAACTTATCCATAGTAAATGTAAAAGTAGTATTATCTTCGGATTCGGAAGAAGAGTATAATTGTAGGCCTGAAAAATATTGTAGTTACAGTGTTATGCGTTCTTTGAGATTTTAAGAAGACAAAATCAAAATTATGGCTGAAAAGTAGGTACTATTTTTGTCTCCTCCGATGATATAGTGACTCAGTTCTCTTTATCCGCCTATTTACTCGTGTTTATAACTATCTGTCTTATACATTATTTGTTACACTAAGACAGTCCAATCCATATAAGTATTCCTATGAATTTATTTTTCGTTATAATAATAATTATTAACGGGGTTATTACCATGGTTTTTGTTGTGTGCGAGTTATATTTCGGCACAGTTGCATGCGCCATGATCACGGATGTACTGATCCTCAGTAATCATTTGAATGATCCTCAATAATTTTTACAAAAGTTATAAATTTTCGTTAGTTCCCTAGTCAACACATTATACGGGTATCGTTTTATCCTATATCTTTAATACATCTTTAACTTTAAGTGATTAAGTTAAATATTTACATCCTGATGTTAACTGACCTTAAAGTAATCACAGGTTACCAGTGTTCCGCTTAGCACTTCCTCCATCAAATCGATAGTATCTTCTGACTTAGCCCCACAGCTCCGATTAATAGCTAGCCGCGTGCGAAACTGTCCATTGTCAAAATTATCGTGTCGAGGCTAAGTACCTCTCATATTACCAATGACAGACGCAGACAATAGTACTGCTACCTGTAATTATACAAACCCAAGGTTTATGAAATTTCGAGTTTTCTCAGTTGAGACTTCCTCAATGGTTATAGCAGAGTAAAAAAATGTTCTCTTGCGAGTTTCGGTAGACACGTAAAATATAAGGCAGCATGCAAATACTATAAGGGTTTTGATAACTTATTATTTATTTGGAGCTATAAGCAAAACTCTTTTCACCATAGTTATCGTTATCAGCCTATTAACTTGCTTTACCAGCCAGGTTTTCCTCTTGAACAATGACAATATAATCGTTTGCCCAGGCCATTACGAAAGAATACTTCCAAAATTGTTACCCGAACACACTGGCCACTTAGCCATCGAACTTTTTTGTTGTTTCTTTTAAATAGTTAAGATACTAAATCTTTTTGGTAAACTCGTAAAATGCTTGAATAGGCATTGATTGTCATTTGGTTGAATTTGTTCAAAATACTTTTTGTTTCAGGAACACAACAAGCAGCTCTTGGATCACCTCACAAAGTCAGAGAGGATATTCCTATTTGGTGCCAACCCTAACGGTGAGAAAAGTTTTATTGATAATCTCAAACCGTGTTAACACTCTCCAGCAATTTAGTATTTAATTACCAACGCTTTGCTTTGTAATTCAAATGATTAAGTATAAAATAGTTTATTTCAATAAGCAAATGAGTTTTTACTTAAATGTGAAGATCTGTTTGACTACCACGCAATGGTTTGTCCAGAAGCTAATTTGAAGAAGCTGAGAAGAGCTGAGAAGAAGATTTCTGAAGCTAAACTGTAAACTTTACTAACATACTAACATTTCTATATTTCTTTGACAGAAGCACAATTTGAGATAGCTCACGTCAAGCATTCAAAACGTCGCAAACGGTCTCTGTTCCACGAAGACCACGACCTAGTCGTGCTCAAAAAACATTTAGACGTGAAGCTTAGTCCTAGGAATAGTTTCATGGACCCCCAGTTCCTGCTGTTGAGAAGGTGGTCCAATAGCACTGAGGCTGTCCTCGATCAACACTCTGATGAAGAGTTGGATCAGTGTTACTACAGGAGTGATAACGCAGCGCTGTATATCTGTGAGGATGTGGTAAGCCATAATTTCCTCTTTGGAAGTACTAACTACTACCAGGGTGCCTAGTGCGAGTTTCATCCGCCATTCGATCACGTTAACGAAAGCGAGAATTTGTATGGCAAATTTTTAACTCTTCTCGTATGTTGCCAGAAGGCGCTGCTTCAATCCTATACTGATTTTCGGTTTCGTAAACTTAATCGAATGAATACGGATAGTGAACAAAATTCACACTGCTGAGCACCAGAGCACCCAGAGCTGTATATTGTATTGTAACAGAAAATTGGCGAAAGCCAAAGCCCAGTTTCTTGCGGCTTCTTCTTGATACAAGGTCCTGAGCGTAAGGTTTACGAAGCCAAGTATAAAAAAAATACGTTACATAAATACATAACTTGCACTGTTTTAGATTGATTTTTGAGTATAATGATTATTCTTTTGTTTCAAATTTGTATAGACAAAAGGCGTATCAATATGTTGTGAATGAATTGAAAAAAATACAACTTGTTACATTTAAATATAAACCTTTTTTTCAGCGGGGCTTAGTCAAAACAAACGACAGTTACTATTTTATACATCCACTGCCAGAAAGATTTCACAAAGATGACTCAAAAGTACACGTAGTTGTTAAACGTAACATAACTGATCTAAATATTGATAAGGACAATGAAGGTATCGAAGCCGCTTGCGTGGAAAGAAACGACCTCGATACCTCAGTCATTTCTCATCCTGTACGCACTTGGACTAAACATAGGAGAAAAAGAGATATTGACTCTGAACTAATTGTTGAACAAAATAGCTTGGATTATTTTAAATTGAGCTTAGATCATAGAAATAAGACAATTGGAGCATTTTTACAGAAACTAGTGACTGATACTAAAAGACAAAAGAGGGCTATTCTACCCGCTGTTTTTGTTGAGACAGCAGTATTTGTTGATAGAGATCTTTATAAGCATATGACAGTGAATTTTCCTAAAGACACAGAAAGGGAATTAGTCAGATTTGTATTAGCGATGATTAATGCTGTGCAACTGTTGTACCATGACCCGTCGCTTGGAAGACCAGTGAACTTCATACTAAAAAGGTTGGAAATTTTACACGAAGATCCGGTTAACTTGAAGAGACCTCATGATATTGATAGGTTTTTAAGTAATTTCTGCACGTGGCAGAGACTGGAGAACCCGCCAGGGGATAATGACCCTCTGCATTGGGACCATGCATTGATACTGACTGGATTAGACTTGTATGTGGTGAACAAAAATGGCAAAGTCAGCAGTCAAGTTGTGGGTATGTAATTTGTTTTTTTTTTAGTTACAATTCTAACGCCTACTTATATTTACTTAATTTTACAGCCTTTAGCCTTAATCGTACCTGATGGTAAGTGACAATAATGCCAAAGCTGAAAGCGCACTTCCAAAAATCATCAAGCAATAATAAGAAACGGGGTATCATTGTATTTATGGCGACAAACTTAAATTAAGATGATGATAGCTAGGCGGGCTTAAATCAAGCTTGACCACCAGCCAAACCGAGTTCAATAAAAAGTACCCTGGAAATCAATCCCGCGAGCACAGGGTCAAAGAACGGTCGTCTAACCACAGGACCACAGAGGCGGTTGAAGTAATACTAAATTCCTAGCATTCAAGTGATCTAAAAATAAGATTACCATAAAGAACATGCTACTAAATTTTATTTTTGTGTTCCAAGTATATTTGTCTTACATCTTAATTACGATAGAAACCGCGTTTAACGATTTGAAGTATTCGGTATCGCATCACTCAAATCACCGGAGTGTAAAACATTTGAAGCCTCTCAGTATAGTATCAGAAGCATCTCAGGAATTCTGTGATTTTCAACGCTCCGTGATACAATCACTCGGCATAATGCTGTATGTCTAATGGAAGTTGTAATCTCCACATTCTGTAACGTATTTGTCAAGTGGGCACATTATCGACAATCAATCTTATCCATTGTGAAAGTGGAATCGATTGTGACAGTAATTTGGTTTGAAATTCGATTTCTTGAAATTGTAAGAAAAGTAGGTACTTTAAAAATTACGACAGTGATTTCGCGTAAATATACACATTGGAATGAAACAACATTTGTTCGGATTTCATCATCTCCAGCTCATTTTATGTCCCTGCTAATGGGGCACGAGCCTTCCCTATGGATGGATAGGGAGGACGGGTTACCACGCGAGCCCAGTGCGGATTGGCGGTTTTAACGAATGCTAATGTAGCCAGGACCTGTTGGTCCTAAAGCTGTTGCTTTATGTACCTTCCGAAGCAAAGAGGAGCTCGAGATGATACATTTATGGTCACCAATCCGATGACCGGCCTTTGTAAAAGTCGAGGTAACCACTGCGCCACCAACCCCTTCCCTGTACGGATTTGACTCTATTTTATTTTTTATTTTATTTTAGTTTCCCTGCAACCACGGTACGGACCCTGCAAATAGTTCGTAACATCAGGATAAAATAATATGTAATAAACGCGAGTTTTGTACATACGGTTAGTGTGGCAAGTCGTGAGGAAGCAATTTATGGGACATCTTGTCTGGCACTATCCCGCTTCACTAGCTGTCTTTGTACCTGGATTCCACTTCCGCCGAAACGAAAACATTTCATCATCATCATCATCATCATCATCATCAGCCTAACTAGTCCACATAGGCATCTCCAGGTGCACGCCACCGAGCACAATCCGCGGCTACTCACATCCAGCTCTTGCCAGCCACCTTGCGAAGATCGTCGCTCCACCTAGTCTGAGGGCGACATTTGCCTACTAACAAACAATTTAATGATGAAAAAGTATTTCTTTGATATGCGTCTACTTATTGTTTTCTTTATGCGGCAATGAATAAATGCTTTTATTATCTATACTATATACTACTATATAAATCTGTAGGCTCTGTGTGTACTTGCAATTTGTCTGACAAATTTTGGGATAATTATGACTCACTGACACCACTTGAAATTTTTGTCTGTCTGTCTGTATGTCCACTTTTAACTCAAGAACGGCTTGACCGGTCTTGATGAAAATTTGTATTTAGTAAGAACATGAGATTGTGCAAATGATAGGCTATATATGTTAGTAAACCTAATAATTATTTCGATTAGCATTCATTGATCCATTATATTCGCTCAGCGAAACGGGCGAGTGACCACTAGTTATTTTATATTATTATAGGTACTCTCTGACACTGGCATTACATAAAAAATATTTTGTAGGTAGATGGGGTAAAAGTACCAGTATTCGACTCGACAAACAAAAAATGTTGTTCACTAGTTCCTGTCGAACACTGGAGCCACTTCCATACTCTTATTTCAGAATTATGTTTATTTATTACTAGCGGCCCGCTCGCGACTTCGTCCGCTTGAGTGAATACCCGTATCCTACAGAACCCTAAAGCAGCGCCACCTACCGGGTCCAATTATATGCATGTATTATACATATAAACCTTCCTCTTGGATCACTCTATCTATTAAAAAAAACCGCATCGAAATCCGTTGTGTAGTTCTAAAAATCTAAACCTACATACATAGGGACAGACAGACAGCGGGAAGCGACTTTGTTTTATACTATGTAGTGATTTTATTAAATTCTAGGGCTAGCGCCAGTTGCGGGCATGTGTACAGTGACCAGCAGTTGCACGGTGAACGAAGGGAGACACTTCGAGAGCGTTTACGTGGTTGCACACGAGATCGGACACAAGTAAGTCACAAGTATCGAACAGCGTCTCAAAAAACATATAGTCTCGTACCTACATCATCACCATGATTTTGAATTTGATTTTATTTTGATTTGATTTTAATTTTGATTTTGATTTAAATTTTTTGATTTTGATTTTTATTTTAATTTTCCTTTTTTATTTTAGTTTTTTTTTATTTTGATTTTAATTTAGATTTCTCATAATTTAATTTTGTCTGTTCAATTTAATATTTTAATCTGTAATGAATGAAAAGTGTTTGTACTGCTTGTTTTGTCATTTTGTCTTGTCTAATTCCGTTCCGTTTATTAGTGATAATTACTTATATTGCATGTCGTGTCTGCCTATAATTAAGACAACATTTAGCCTTAAGATAAAGTTGTGTTTTTAAATTTTAATAGTGTATGTTTTGTTGGTAACTAGTCCATCCTACTAATATTATAAACGCGAAAATTTGTAAGTATGAATGGATGTTTGTTACTCTTTCACGTAAAAACTGCTAAATGGATTTTAATGAAACTTTCCTCATATACAGACCATGACCCAGATCAGCATATAGGATACTATTTTTTTTTACTGTAGTCTTCGCGAACGAAGTCGCGGGCAACAACTAATTCAAAATAAATAATAAATTAATTTACAAATTTCACCTGTGTTAATCTCAGTAGAGACCGCGTACCACGAGAGTCGAGACGCCTTGTCGTTAGATTTAAATTAATTAACCTAGTGACATTGTAAAGGTCGTCAAGAGCTTCTGGAAGTAAGCAGTTCCAAAACATTTCTAAAATCCTTGGAAGAGGAATAACCCAGATACTTATGGAATTATACATTTCACTACTTACTTAAAGTTTACACTTCCAGCTTGGGAATGCGACACGATGGCCCACAGGCGGACAACGGCTGCGATCCCAGCGCTTACATAATGAGCCCAACGTTGGGCAGTGGGAAGATCACCTGGTCTCAATGCAGCAAAAACTACCTACAGAAATTCCTTGAGTAAGTTAACATTATTCTTGATTAATTCATTACCTTTACTTAGCTACGTAGTCGCCCGGTTTGAAGGTAAGGATTATTTTAAGAAGATGACGGATGAAGTAAAGAATACTGGATTAAATAAGTTATATACAATATATATATATATATATATATATATATATATATGTGTATGACTAAATAACAATAGTACACACTAACACAGGTCCATGACAATTCAATATCAAGCAAAATGAAATCGCAATTTTACAGCACAGTGCAATCTCGGTGCTTGCTAGACCACGGCAACTCGGCAGGACAACTGGACCATAGTGCTGAAGGCATATTGCCTGGGGAGAGGTTCGACGCTGACCAGCAATGTAAGTATCAGCAAGACCTTTGCTCTTAAGAAGTAAGATCAATGTTCCTTTGAATTTCTTTATATGTCACCCTAACAACAATTGTGGTAGGTAGCTGAAGTTATAGATAAGATAGCCATAGACACAGAATATCTTGTGTCTAACTGTTATGTACAGTCCTGTACTGTCCTGTAGTTGAAGGTGTCCTCAGATGGTGACGTTAATGGTGCAGGCGCTTAAAGTAACCATATAGCTCCATAATTTTAAGTATAACGCTTATTGTCATATTATGTTCCATAATTTTAATAGCAATAATCATCACGTTAAATATTGCATGTTATAGCGACGCATAGTTTTAAAAGTCCTAATATAGTGTAGGCTTAAATTGTTTGTCATAGGTATTGAAAGGCATAAATTTAAAACGCAGAATAACTAAGCAGAATTTTTAAAAGCATAACTGATCACAGCTAATAATATCTTAACGCATAATTTTTTAAAAGCATTGTTGTTATCATAATAAACATAACGAATAATATAATACATTTTTAATTATTTGACTGCTAACGCTACTTGTAAATTGTGAGTACCTAATATAGTTTTTAAAACTTTGCTATGAAATCACACTAGGCACTTATGCTGCATGCCTGCAACATGCTAGCAGGCATGCAGCATGCAAGCAGGCATGCAACATGCTAGCAGGCATGCAGCATGCATGGTTTCTATCACGGCTTCGCACTGCGGGACTCCTGCGGTCCCACGCGAGCTTAAATTACACTCTAGTGTAGAGCAAGGTCGGGCCACATGGAGTCGGGGTGTGCTAGTTCGAGTCTAGGTGATAATTCGATTTAATCAATAAGATTTAGGACTAAATAATTTATGCCATACAAAATTTGGGATTTTAGTAATTATGACACATTAAATTATGCTATAAAATTTTAGGACTACCTATATGCCAAATGAAATTAGGTTTTTCTATAGTTATGGCATATTAAATTATGCTAAAGAATTTTAGGACTACCTAATATTATGCCAAATGAAATTAGGGATTTAATTTATTATGCTTAATAATAATATGCCTTGAGACTGTTATGCCACTTAAAAGTTATGCAAAGGAAAAATTATCTGACATTAGTGTTATGCTTTTTGATGATTATGCCAATTGATATATGACAAACGACTTTAGGACAATGGACATTATGCGAAAAGTTCCGCCGCCGTACAGTAGCATTGACTTGATTTTAGTGATAGAGGCCTTTGTCCAGCAGTATATAAGTTATTTATTACTAGCGGCCCGTCCCTGATTCGAACGGGTGCTTTTTTCTAATATGGCCTATGTTACTCATCGCTAATGTAGCATTCTTATGGTGTAAGAATTTTTTAAATCGGTTCAGTAGTTTTTGAGTTTATTCGTTACAAACATACATACACACAAAAATACAAAGGTTTCCTCTTTATAATATTAGTATACACTACTTCTATTTCGCCTGTTACACGGAGTTGTAGCGATCCATTGTCCAGGCACAGTAAATGAATCCTTCACGATCGTTTAAGTTAATCGACTGAATCCTGATTTTTTTTTCGAGAGTTTGCTGATTGCCTCAGACGGCATTTTCAACTTCACCGGGCTGTTTTGGGGGCGGCGACAAACTAAAAGGGTTCCAGCCGTGTGAAACGAAGCACCTTCGGAGGTTTTGTAGAGAGAACGACATCACGCACTAGTGCGTGTCCCCGTGCTCTACTAGATTCTCCGAGGGTTCGGATCGGATCGGGACTTAATCCAAGTTGAGGACAACTGTGTGCACCAGTGTTTGCGCGTACACTGATGCACTTTAACTTAAGTACTGTCATGGTCTATTAAAATTTCAGGCATGTTAAAATACGGTCGCGGCAGCCGCCACTCCAACTCGCAGAACTTGGAAGACATCTGCAGAGACCTGCACTGCCAGAGGGAGCGGTATACATGGACATCGCATCCAGCGTTAGAGGGGACCAAGTGCGGTGAAGATATGGTGAGAACGCACGAAATTAAACTTGGCAATACTTAAATAAACAAAGATAGAAATTTAAGTAGGCATAATCTCAAAAGCAAAGTCGTGATCCTTCCTTGTTCGAAATGCTTTTTAATCGTAAAGAGTCATAAAACTCGATACACACTATACAGATTTACTTTGGCATTATACACGCTAAAGTCTACAGATCTAAAGACTATAAAGAATACGTTATGCATGCAATTAATGTGAACTTCTTGCATTTTTATCATAGACGCAGGTAATCAGCTACCATAGTCCTTTTTAATGGATTGTCAAAGGCATTCGAAATCGAGAGATATTTGTGTTAACAAGTTACGTTTCCCCATCAGTACTGCCGCGGTGGTGAGTGCGTGGAGCGTGAAGGCTCCACCATAATCCGAGGGTCGTGGGGCCGCTGGTCGGGCTGGTCGGAGTGTGCATCCGCCTGCCTACTGGACGATACGCACGCGCCCGCCGCAGCTGGGGTGGCGGTCGCTAGCAGGCGCTGCAGCAGACCCAGGTTAGACCAAGCTCTTTTCTTTTAGATGGAACCTATAATATAGTTAGTGCGTGGAAAGTAAAAGCTCCATCATAGTCTGAGGGTCGTGGATCACTTTACCAGCCTGCTGAATAATAGGCACGCGTCTACTGCTGGGGTGGTGGTCGCCAGCATGCGTTGCAGCAGACCCATGTTACGACTCATTTGTCTTCTTTTAGATAGAAAATAAAATATAGTGAGAGCGTGGAGAGTCATGGAGCTTGCTTCATGAACCTCCAGAGGTTGCAGCAGAACCAGGCATGGACTCAATTTTCTTTCTTTAGATACATGCCTCAATTTTGAAACTGAATCATAGTGAGTACGTGGAGAGCGAAGGCTCCACTATAATCCGAGGGTCGAGGAGCCGCTGATCGAGCTGGTTGGAGTGCGCGTCAGCCTGCATACTGGACTATACACACACAACCGCTGCTGCTGGGGTGGCAGTCGCTAGCAGACGTTGCAGTAGGCCCAGGTATAGACCAAGCTCTATCTTTTACATCGAAACTATTTTAGATAGAAGTATTTAAATGTATAAAATGTGACAGCTTTATTTTGTTTTACCATAGTCCGAGGGTCGTGAGGCCTGCTTCTTGAACTTGCAGGCGTTGCAGTGTGAACCGGTGGATAGGCATTAGCAAATTTTTACAAGTATTTCTTCGTCTGTTTCAGGCATGACAACGGAAACAACTACTGTTCCGGTCATGATAAGAAATATCAATCCTGTCATGCACAACAGGTAAGATTTTAAAAACGATACAATTACGTAGTTCGGCCCCACGTTGGGCGCCAATTTGTAGTACCCGCTTCTTTATACAAGTTTCGAATTAGAACTTGTGCGGGAGGCGGGAGCGTTTGAACGATGCTAATCTCTTACACGACTTCCGAACTAGACGGCCTCATGCTACTGATATTATCCGGCGCAGGAGCGTGCAGATCTGGAATGTAAAAAGATGTATTAGCTGACTAAGGGACAAATGTTCCAAGATGCTCGCACATCTGGTGACCGGCTAGCAACATATCACTGATGTTATCTATTCCTATTCCACATCTCAGCCCTTCTTTGATTATGCAAAATCTCACTCACTCAAAATTGGTGGTTTTTGATGCTACCTTGTATGGGGGAAGTACGTAAGAGTATGATCATTACTAAGATCTTATCCTGTAGTTGAATCAACAGCAGAGTTTAATGTTATTAGGAAAACTTCACGCTATAAGACGAACGTAATTGTACTATACCTATTCGCAGTGTAACAACGTGCCCCGGATGACGGTGCGCGAGTTCGCGGACCAGATCTGCGTGCGCGCGCGCGACGTCGACCCGGACCTGATCGGCACGGGCCTGCAGAGGATCGACTCCGACGGTAACTAGCATGACTGTAGCGGAGGACTGATCAATAACTCGCATCAAATCGTCGTTTTACCCCAGTAATAACACGTTTTAGTAATAACACGTGTTGTGAGACTCCGTTTTTAACTCATTCTACCGTACGATTCTTAGTTTACAACAATAATTATACTTGGTGTTATACCTGTTATTGAGGATCATTGGCTTAAAGCTATACGCGAAGCCAATATTTAAAACAGATGCTGTCACTTTTTATCTAATACTTTTAGCCGAGACACTATATTTTAAACACGTATTTATGCATTTTGTAAATTTAAATACTTTTTTGTAGTAAATGGGTCAATGTTTTGTTTTTTACATGATAGTAGCCAAAGCAGTAGGTAATAGTTGCGGTACCATTTTATTAATTAACACTTACAATAATCATGGACAATAAAACTATGAAAAATAATAAATCAATAACTCGCACTGACTTAGTTATTAATTTATTTGATAGTCTTAATTGCCTTATTACCAAATCAGCAAGTACCCGTCGACAACGGCTAGCTGATCCTTTATGTCGATGACGTCATTATTAATATGAAGCAATATCTTCGTTTAACAAAGTAAGTAGACAGTTTTAACAAAACACAGTTGGTCTAGATACATGATCGTATCCCGCTTCTGGATTTAAAATGACAAAACTTCCTTAATACATTGTAAATTGTTCTCAACAAAATTTGTGAACATACCGTATTATAAATGTTACAAAATAAATTCTCATCCTGCTTTACAGACGTGAGCAGCGCGTGCGCAGTGTGGTGCGACACCCGCGGTGGCGGGTTCAAGTCCCGCGGGTGGACGCTGCCCGACGGCACATCATGCTCTAGACTGTCGCCCATGTTCTGCATCTCTGGAGTCTGTCGAGTGAGTGTCGAAAGTTATTTCATGTTAGCCTAAAAACCCGGTTATCATTTATTAAATAAATATTAGTATTATTTACTGTTGCAAAAAATTACAATCCTTAACCTTAGGTACAGACGTGCACATCAACCTCTTCAAAATTGACACTTTTTTTCAATAAATATGCAACCATATGCCATATGCATAAAGTTATTGCAATTGAGTGCATTAAGTCTATTTAGGAAATTTAAATTTATCAACCTACCACAAACTGTCAATATAAATGAATCTGCATGGCCATCGGTTGCAACGACCGTTGGATAGATGGCGCTCAGTGCCGCTAAAAAGCACTCAAAAACATTAAAAAGCAGTGACAAAATTCAGCGCTTACGTCAGCCTTCCCGGTAGCACAGCGGTCAGTGCAGCCGCCCGGATTGCGGAAGACCCAGGTTCGATTCCTGGCTGGGTTGGGTGGGCGTTTAATTTTTTCACTGTATTTTATTAAATTTTATAAATATTTAATTTAGCTTCAGTGCAGAAATAGCACTTGAAAATGAAAAGTAAAAATCTTGGTTAACATAGCTTGGGTTTTGATTTGCAGAAGTTCACGTGCAACGGTAACGTCGACAACGAGTTTGCGCTGAAGCCCAGCGACTGCGAGTGGGAAGCGCTTCAGCTGCAGACCGCCACTCCTTACACCACCCCGTGAGTTCAGGCTTGGTGGCATTCAAAATCTACACTAATACAATAAAGTTGAAAAGTTTGGTTTGTTTTTTTTTTGAACGCGCTTATCTCTAGAACTAATAGTCGGATTTGAAAAATTTGTTTTGCATTTGGTAGCCCGATTTTTGTGGAAGTTTAAATAGAATAGAAAAAAAATCTTTATTTGGTACAATCGCATACACAAATTCAAAAAATCACGCTCTGACCCTTAAAAAAAAGTACTAGCGCATTCAGTACAGCTAGTTTATTACATTAAGTTGTTATGTACACAAAAAAACGAGGGAGCCTTAAAAGTAACAGTAGTCGCATATGATGTGTAACATTTGGCATCTCACCTTAGTAATAAGCAATTTTAACATTATATTCTGTAAAAAATGGGTCAGGTTTTATTAACAAAGAATAATGATTTTTAATGAAAATTGTATTTTATTTAATTGACACTAAGAGTAATGCAATATCGTGCGCTCATTCGTCAAATCAAATGGCGCGCCCTTGCGCTCTTCCCCGACTTCCTGTTACACGCTTCCGTCCCATTTCACGAAATGACTCCCACAAATTGCAAGAAAGCGAGAGGAAACATGTTACAAATCAATAAGGTCTTACATATATGATACAACTAGTTGTTGCCCGCGACTTCGTTCGCGAAGACTACAGTAAAAAAAAAAAGTATCCTATATGCTGGTCTGGGTCATGATCTGTATATGAGGAAAGTTTCATTCAAATCCATTCAGTAGTTTTTACGTGAAAGAGTAACAAACATCCATACATCCATACTTACAAACTTTCGCCTTTATAATAGTAGTAGGATAGCAAAGTTGGTAGTGTACAGATACACTCAGTTTGGGTTTGAATACAGCTCGTAGAATTTTTTACAACACTTCTCATAAATAAATAGCTCTATATCTTTTGTATCTAGGCAACAGTTTTTATAAAGCAATAAATTATCTTCTCCTATTTTTCCCGTCCCAGCAGAACCAAGTCATCCGGCACCTGGCGGCGCGCCGTCGGCTCCCAATGGCGCGCGACCAGCGGCTGCCACTACCACTGCATCGCGGCCGGCGTCGGCGTGCGTCTCGTGCGGGCCGCGCGCCGCGCCAGCATACAGCTGTGCCGCCCCGACGCCGCGCGCCCCGACCTGGTACGTCACGCGACCGACCTGCTACGACACGCGCACGACCTGCTACGTCACGCGCACGACCTGCTACGTCACGCGCACGAACTGCTACGTCACGCGCACGACCTGCTACGTCACGCGCACGACCTGCTACGTCACACGCGACCGACCTGCTACGTCACGCGCACGACCTGGTACGTCACGCGACCGACCTGCTACGACACGCGCACGACCTGCTACGTCACGCGCACGACCTGCTACGTCACGCGCACGACCTGCTACGTCACGCGCACGACCTGCTACGTCACACGCGACCGACCTGCTACGTCACGCGCACGACCTGGTACGTCACGCGACCGACCTGCTACGACACGCGCACGACCTGCTACGTCACGCGCACGACCTGCTACGTCACGCGCACGAACTGCTACGTCACGCGCACGACCTGCTACGTCACGCGCACGACCTGCTACGTCACACGCGACCGACCTGCTACGTCACGCGCACGACCTGGTACGTCACGCGACCGACCTGCTACGACACGCGCACGACCTGCTACGTCACGCGCACGACCTGCTACGTCACGCGCACGAACTGCTACGTCACGCGCACGACCTGCTACGTCACGCGCACGACCTGCTACGTCACACGCGACCGACCTGCTACGTCACGCGCACGACCTGGTACGTCACGCGACCGACCTGCTACGTCACGCGCACGACCTGCTACGTCACGCGCACGACCTGCTACGTCACGCGCACGACCTGCTACGTCACGCGCACGACCTGCTACGTCACACGCGACCGACCTGCTACGTCACGCGCACGACCTGGTACGTCACGCGACCGACCTGCTACGACACGCGCACGACCTGCTACGTCACGCGCACGACCTGCTACGTCACGCGCACGACCTGCTACGTCACGCGCACGACCTGCTACGTCACACGCGACCGACCTGCTACGTCACGCGCACGACCTGGTACGTCACGCGACCGACCTGCTACGACACGCGCACGACCTGCTACGTCACGCGCACGACCTGCTACGTCACGCGCACGACCTGCTACGTCACGCGCACGACCTGCTACGTCACACGCGACCGACCTGCTACGTCACGCGCACGACCTGGTACGTCACGCGACCGACCTGCTACGTCACGCGCACGACCTGGTACGTCACGCGACCGACCTGCTACGTCACGCGCACGACCTGGTACGTCACGCGACCGACCTGCTACGTCACGCGCACGACCTGCTACGTCACGCGCACGACCTGCTACGTCACGCGCACGACCTGCTACGTCACACGCGACCGACCTGCTACGTCACGCGCACGACCTGCTACGTCACGCGCACGACCTGCTACGTCACGCGCACGACCTGCTACGTCACACGCGACCGACCTGCTACGTCACGCGCACGACCTGCTACGTCACGCGACCGACCTGCTACGTCACGCGCACGACCTGCTACGTCACACGCGACCGACCTGCTACGTCACGCGCACGACCTGCTACGTCACGCGCACGACCTGCTACGTCACGCGCACGACCTGCTACGTCACACGCGACCGACCTGCTACGTCACGCGCACGACCTGCTACGTCACGCGACCGACCTGCTACGTCACGCGCACGACCTGCTACGTCACACGCGACCGACCTGCTACGTCACGCGCACGACCTGCTACGTCACGCGCACGACCTGCTACGTCACACGCGACCGACCTGCTACGTCACGCGCACGACCTGCTACGTCACGCGCACGACCTGCTACGTCACACGCGACCGACCTGCTACGTCACGCGCACGACCTGCTACGTCACGCGACCGACCTGCTACGTCACGCGCACGACCTGCTACGTCACGCGCACGACCTGCTACGTCACGCGCACGACCTGCTACGTCACGCGCACGACCTGCTACGTCACGCGCACGACCTGCTACGTCACACGCGACCGACCTGCTACGTCACGCGCACGACCTGCTACGTCACGCGACCGACCTGCTACGTCACGCGCACGACCTGCTACGTCACGCGCACGACCTGCTACGACACGCGCACGACCTGCTACGTCACGCGCACGACCTGCTACGTCACGCGCACGACCTGCTACGTCACGCGCACGACCTGCTACGTCACACGCGACCGACCTGCTACTACAGTGCGATTACTTTTACGCTCTGGCAATATATGTTTACGCGAACACTTTTACACACGGCACATTCTAATATGTAATTGTCACAATAACTTTCCTCCCAGGGTTGCACGCAGCGCAAGACTCCGTATCAGTACGCGACGATGGTGTGCACCAAATACAAGGAAAGGGTTAGAAGACTGTCCGGACTGGGGATGCAGATCTCGCCGGTGCCAGGTAACATTAGCTTGTAACCCTGTCAATATCATTAGTTGGATCTTTATGGTTTGTAATTAAGAGGATCTCAAGCAAACCACCACACGGGCCCAGTACCGATTGGCGGTTGTTAACGACTGCTAAATGCAGCCGGGATCGACGTCTTTACGTGTCTTCCGATGTACGGAACATTTATTTTATATATCTATATTTTTCTATATTTTTTTTATTTTTATGTGTTTATTTGTGATGGAAAGTGTCCTGCTAAAATAGGGCATTTTCCAATATTTTTGACGCTGTAAGGGAGAAAAGAGCTGGAAAGTGTCCAGCTAAGTTTCTTGCCGGTTCTTCTCAGTACAAGATCTCCCGCCCAGAGTAGACTTACGAACCGATGGCATAGTGACATTCACAAGAGCTACTTGTAGCCTAAACTGAATAAATGATTGTTGAATTTGAATTTTGAATTTGAATTTGAATTTATGATCTCCAGCTTCTAGAGATCGTATATGTTTGGGCACCCATCCGATGACAGGCCTTTGTGAAAGTTGCTTGACTTCGGCAATCGCAAACCGAACTCTCTCGTCCGTCTCGTTTTCACAACTGTTTCAACATCATTACAAGCTCATTTATGTCCTCACTGCTGGCGCACGAGGCTTGCCTATGGATGGGTAGGGAAAACGAGCCATAAACCACCACGCGGGCGCTGTGCGGATTGGTGGTTGTTAACGACTGCTAATGCAGATTATGACAGCAACTTTTTCCTTAGCCTTAAAAAATATAATAATAAAAGGTAGCTCGATATTATTCGATATTGAGAGAGAGAGAGAGAGAGAGAGATTTTGAAATACAAAACAAATAAATAAATAAATAAATAAATACGCTGTGTTGTCAGCCAACAAGCCTGAAAGTCAGCCAGTCAGAAACAACATAATTGTTCCTTGCAAAGCGAGGCTACTCTATCCTAGCAGTGGGGTGTTGGTACGTCGCACTCACGTCATCATATCTCAGCCAAAAGCTGAACGAATGCCACACCTAAAGTTTTTCCACAACGACCGGTTTTGCTGCTACACGCGACTTTTCACCAGATCATCGGTCCACCATGTTAGAGCCCCGCCCACACTGCGCCCCAGCGGCCATCTACGAGTGATGTGCCCGTGGACCGTGCCGATGTGGGGCGTGTAACTCATGCTAATAACGTCTACAGAGGACCCGGACCGTCCATGCCGCATCGCTTGCCAAGACGAGCGTTCGGCGCATCGCTTCTACTTAGTGAACGGGCACGCGGGCTGGTTCCCGCTCGGCACCGCTTGCGGCAAGCGGAACGCGTCCTACTGCGTCAGCGGGAAGTGCTTGGTGAGTGGGTTTTTTTATTAAAATCGACTATGAAATCGCTTTACCAATTGTGTGCATATCATAAAACAACAAGGCCGAACCGACACCAAGTCTCCAACACTCGGGTAAAAATCAAACCGTGATCTCTATCTTCTGTTGACTGTCGCCTGTTCTGTTGACGGTACCTTTGTTAACAATATAAGTTACGCCGACAACATGGTACTGCTGTGCCCATCGATCAGTGCTCTCAATAAGCTACTTGGGTATCTGTGAGCAGCGGTACAATTGCGCACTCAATATAACAATGCATTCAGGGGGCTGATGGGGCTGCCCCGACATTGCAGTGCATCAGGGATGCTAGCAGCAGCTGAAGTTGGTAGCCTCTCAGCTATCATTAGAAAGCGCATCGCGTCGCTGATGCATCGGGTGCGGGGCAGCACCAACAGCATCCTGAGGACAGTCGCGACGAGACTGGACGTAGACAGTACCATTATGCGGCACTGGACCTGCGTCCACCTCGTCAAAGACAACAAAATCAAATATAATATTTTTATGGCTATACAACAAATAGTATGCACTAACATAGTTTTTTAAGTTAAATAATATTATTAACACTAGGTCTGAAATAAATGATTTTTATATTTTTATTTATTTATTTTATTTATCTATCTCGGCCTGGACCTAAAAAAGTCAATACCACGGCCATGCCAAATACTTATACGTGTATTTATATTACTGTATAGGTAAAGAAATTGTTGTTAGTTTATTATTCAATCGATCATCTTGCTGTACGAGACAACTCTGCAAACATGATAATTTGCTAATCGAATGGGTGATTAAGCAACAGTATTTGCATAATATTAAATTTTTTCATTAAATATGTGTTTGTATAATTCTTAACTGATTTTGTAAAAATATTAAGATCGTTGATGACGTATTTATTGTCATCGAATAACTCGTTCGGACAGAGCCACAATAGCGTAATTGGAAGCATGTCTGTGCCGGTCGATCCGATCCGAGGCCCTTGGAGAATCTATTAAGGCGCGGAGACACGCACTAGTGCGTGATGCCGTTCCCTCTAGAAACCTCTGACGGTGCTTCGTTTCACGCGGCTTGAGGAACCATTTAAGTTTCTCACCGCCTCCAAAACTGAAATACCCAGTGGCTAACTTTGTAAAAAAAAACCTGTGCCAGGTGCGGATTTCAATCCTGCTCGTGGAAAATTTCTCAACATTTAAAAAAATATATATTGTATTAATATAAAGTACTAGCGGCCCGTCTAGGCTTCGCACGGATGGACATTTTTTTTTTAAATAAAGCCTATGTTACTCAGCGCTAATTTAGCATTCTAATAGTGAAAGTTTTTTTTTTTTAAATCAGTCCAGTAGTTTTAAATTTATTGGTTCCAAAACAAAAATACAAGAATACAAAGCTTTGCTCTTTACATTATTAATACTTCGAGCATTAAACCAACCGGAGACGCCACTGACAGGCGTTCCCCTCTGCCAAAAGTATATGACCGCCGGTTTGGTTAGTTTAATGCTCTAAGTATTAATATGATTATTTCTATCCAAGAAAATTACTAAAAGGTAATCTTATCTATCCGTACAGGAGTTCGGCCCCGACAACACACCATTATCCGAGATGGTGTTCACACTACCGCTCCTACCGCGCGGCGGCGCCGGACGGGTCGCGTCCCGGCGCCGGCGCAGCGTCACGCGCGCGAGGGTCACCGTCAAAGCCACGCTGCACCAGCACCAGCTCGAGGACATCATAGCCCGGCTCAATCTCTCTCGTGAGTACTATTCACATACTACAGTACAGTACAGTACAGTACAGTACTATTCACATTTTCACAGTAGTCGGAGAAACAGTCAGTTACAGGGACAGGCTTGCATGATGCCGCAACGTCGAATCACATTTTCGCTGCATATAAACCTGGTAATACGCAATATGAGAAAGATAGAACTCTACTCGAAGGCGCCTTTTGAAGCATCGGATAGCGATCAAGAGAAATCGGCGGCCGAACGGCGAGAAATTTTGGTTCAATACTCATCGCCACGTTAAGATAACTAAAATAAAAATCATCATCGTTTAGTGCCATCTTCATACTGAAGTTTGGAGATCAGTATACAACATTTTCCGCGATCCCATATAGCTTGAAATAAAAATAGCGATCTGAAAGTGTTAACAGATTTATGATTACACTAGCCCGCCCGCTTTGCTGTGCGAAAATTTGTAAATATTTTTTTTATAGCCTATCATTTGCACTATCTCATGTTCTGTAGTAAGAATTTATCAAGATCGGTCAAGCCGTTCTTGAGTTATAAGAGGACATACCGACAGAGAGACAAAAAATCTTTCCCGATCTGATCCGAACCCTTCGTTGAATCTAGTAGGGCAGGGGGACACGCACTAGCGCGTGATGCCGTTCCGTCTAGAAAACCTCCGAAAGTGATTCGTTTCACACGCCCTTTAAGTTTCTCGCCGCCCCCAAACAAGCCCGGTGAAGCTGAAAATGACGTTTGAGGCAATCAGCACTCTCTCCAAAAAAAAGACACAAACATTTTAAAAATCGTAGAGTTGGTGTCAGTGAGTCATAAAACGAATATTTATCCTAAAATTTGTCAGAAAAATTGCATGTACAGACAGCCTACAGATTTAATCAAAGTGTTTTAATACCAAATTATACTATCAATACTATTAATTTGTCGTCTGTCGATACACTATCGACAAACTATACCTATTGACTATATCTACCCTTGAAATGAAACAACTTTTACGGATCTACTCGCGTTTATTTTACACATTAGTCTCCCTGTGACCACGGACCCTGCAAAGGGTTCGAAACGTCAGGATAAACATTAATTAAAACTAATGTGTAAAATAAACGCGTAATGTTCGCGTAAACTTTAGAAAACAATATATATCTACCCTATTGGGTATCTATAGTTTATCGATGGTTTTACCAATCTTCGTATATATTTTTAAGACTTACACACGTTGTCTTTGCAGACAACAACGGAAACGACCACGTTTACTTGGACGCTATCCCGGAGAACATCGACCTGGACTTCAACAACCCGATACACATCGCGCCCGAAGACACGCTACTAAGGAAAAAACCAAGACCTACTTGGGACTGACGACTGAATGGCCTCACACTAAATTGACCAAAAATATTACCGTAACGCCTGTACGTTACGTCTAGTAGGTGTCTGCACGCCTGCACATCAACCTACCCAAAGCTGACAAATTTCTTCAATAAATGTTCAACCTTATTCCATGAACATAAAGTTCAAAGTCTATTGTGGAAATTTGACAGTTTGCGGTAGTCCGATGTGCAGCCGTGTGCACTTACCGTTCGCGGCGAGCTTGATACGTTATGGTATTCGCCGACTGACCGGTATTATTGCTTATTTCGAACTCTGCGCTCAGAATATCTTATGACGAAGTTGTAATTCATGTAGGGTAGTGGCACCAGGAACATGAACAGGAACGACAGGAACCAGAGACCGTCATTTTTTTCATCGTTAAAATTATGGATCAGCGTTTGATTTTAGTCTTTATTAACAATAAAACACATACCAACTGCTTCCTAACTGTCACCCCGTAAAGTTTCAATGAAAATCTCTGCCATTTATTTTGGCAACGAAAACTGTGTCGAACATCTCCTATTGCAATTCTGTGATTATCAACGATGAAAAAAATAACCGTTATTTCATTTATCCTGTGAGGTTAATATACTAGAGCGAGCGCCGTCCCCTACAAGATCTCCTAGCATCGATCGCACCGGGCGCGGCGGAGGGCGTGTAGGTATGGAGAGGCAAGTTGGACTGGCTGGGTGGGTATGGAGAGGTTACAGTTTTGACAATGCAGTTGTTTCCGTATTTAACTCGCTCAACAGAAGCTTAGGCCTCTATAGTCGTGTGAATACATAGCTCGCCTGCTTGTCATAATTTTCTTTTGCGTTGAAACTTATTCAAATTTAGATCCGTATTTTTTTTTGTAAAATGTCGAAGGTTGTATTCAGACTAGCCAATATTAGTTAATAGTTTAAAGTATTAATTAATATTAATGGCCTTTAGATTAGGCAACCAATTGTTATAATAGGAATTTGACTTTTTTATGTGAATAAAATAAAGAAATATGTTTGGCAAATATTTAAGACTGAAAAGACTCTCTAATTTGAAAACAGTTGAATTATTGTAAAATATTTCGTTAGTAAATTTAAATATAAAATAAATAAATGACGTCTGATGTTTGTTTCGAATTACACTTGATGTTTTATACAAAAAAAGCTTGTGTTTTAGAGACGAATATTTATAAATCGTAAAGCCGTGTAAAATTAAAATATAGATTATCCCGTATAGTCAATTGTAATGTGCAATGGTACGTATGACTGTACAATGATTGTGATCAAATTTTTAGTATTTATTTTAGAGAATTTTTATACTTTGTTACTGGTAGGTAGTGTTATCATAATTAAAGATATTTTAAATAATAATGCATACTTTTGTAATTTATTTATTCTTTATTTTACTTATACAGCAAAATGCGGACTTAATGCCTATAACAACGAAAACAGGTTACGCAAAAAGGCACTTTTTAGGATTTAAATTTGAGGTAGTATAATTTATTTATTAATTTAAGGCAGCATCACAAATAACATTTAAATGATCTTTTACTTTTATGTAATGTTTACTTACAATTTGTTGGACTTTGCCTTAAGACAAGGCTAAGATGATAAATACCTTAACACACTAGCAATAGGGTAGTTTTTTGCTCTAACGTTGAGTGACTTAAACTACAAATAACACAAATGTTGAAAATATTTCCACGAGCAGGACTTGAATTGGCGCCTTTGGCTTTCAAAGTAAAAAAGTAAATAGTGTTGAATAATTTCGGCGGGCTGGTTAGAACCACGATAGCTCAATTGGAAGAGCACCTGACCCGGTATGTCAGAAGGGTGCAGGTTCAAATCCTGCTCGTGGAAATGTTCCAACATTTGTGTTATTTGTAATTTGTTTCGCAACACAATTTGCGTTAAAATTATATAAACAAAAGAAAAACATTTGACTTAAAGTAGTATTATAAGTAGCTCTTTCCTTGTACTCCCTTGACAGCTACCGCCAGTTTAGCCGGGTCGGTGATGAACCATTGCCAAAGCTTCCTCAAAACATGTTTGTCGCCGTTCTGTAAAAAAAAAAGTAGTATTATGCCTTTAAAGTATTAAACAGGGACTTCTTGGCGGGAAAGTGAAGAGTCATGTATGCGGTTTTGTTTTATTTTCAAAAATTTGTGATGTTGAATATTAATTTGAAATAATGGTGGATTATTAACCGTTAAGTGTTCGTAAGTGTGCATGAGTATTGGCAAATGAAACAAAACAGTGCAACTTTACTTTTCAAATTCTCTTTTTATTATCATTCATCATCATACTGACTGGAAGGAAATACTGTATATTTATGTATTACTTGTAAGAAAAATTACTTTGACACTGGCTAAATGTGCTAATCGCACGAAGCCATCAACTAAAAGAAAAAAGAAAGAAAAAGTATTAAACATTTATTTTTTGGTGAAATACTAAAGAAAAGATTTGACGACCTCCTTGGTCGAGTGGTTTGTACACTGGTTTTCATGGTGTCGCCATCTCTGAGGTCCCGGGTTCGATCCCCGGTCGGGTCAATTTAGAAATTATTGTTTTTCTAAATTGTCTCGGGTCTGGGTGTTTTCTATGTATAATAAGTATGTATTTAAGTATGTTTATCCGTTGTCTAGTAACCATTTAACGAGTTTCATAACGAAGCTTCTATTGGGCTCGATAATTGGTGTGAGTGTAGGAAAGTTTATTTTTTTTTTAATTTAAAGACTCATTTCGTTATATTTTCTTAAATTCGTATTAGGCCGATAATTATAGTGTAATTATGCTTTATTATTTACCGTTACGTGTTCGTGAACGTGCATGAAAGTTAGCTTACGAAATAAAAACGGTGCAACGACATTTTTCAATTTCCTCTCAGTATGTTAGCGGAGAATAGCGGTTGGGAATAGCAATGGAATGGTAATGTCGGTACAGTTGCCTGCACATCAACCTATCCAAAATTGTCAAGTTCCTTCAATAAATGTTCAACCATATAGCATACACATAAAGTTCAAAGTCTATTAAGGAAATTTGACAGATAGTGGTAGTCAGGTTGACAACAACAATAACTAATTCCAGAACATTAGACGTGTATATGAAATCACGTAACACTTCTTTGTGACGTTAACATTTAACCGCCTCTGTGGTCTAGAGGCTAATACCACCGGTTTAGACCCAGAGGTCCCAGGTTCGATTCCCAGCGGGGGTACATGTTTGCGTACTCGGTTTGGTTGGTGGTAGGGCTTGTTAGTCCGCCTGTCTAGCTACAACTATCTTATCTAAATAATAGGGGTTAAAGTATGAAATTGCCGTTTAATTGTATTAGGTATTTCGAATTGACATAGAACCTTCATGGTTTGAGATTTTTGAGTGAAACTTTTTTCACATGGTACCTATGAAGTTCTTCTTTTAAAAAATGTGCAACATTCGATTATCGACTTTCAGTTGTTTTTTTAGTCGGCTTAGACAAGAAAGATGGATACTTCGAAAGTTAGAGTTATTTTTGAATACGAGTTCCGACGCGGAACTAACGCGTCAGAAACAGCTCGCAATATCAATGTTGCGTTTGGAGAGGGGACTGCTAATGAACGCACCGTGCGATTTTGATTTTGGCGGCGAGACCGCCCACACAGGTGAATAACAATGAATTGAAAGAGATGTTGGAAGCCGATCCGAGCCAAACTACCCAGGAATTAGCGGCATGGTTTAACGTTACCTTACCAACAATATTGACTCATTTGCGTCAAATCAATAAAATTAAAAAATATGAGAAATGGGTGCCTCATGATTTGACTGATCTGCAGAAAGAAATGCGTGTTGAAAATTGTGTTGCCTTGTTGAATCGATACAGAAATGAAGGAATATTGGATCGAATTGTGACATGTGATGAAAAGTGGATTCTTTACGATAACCGTAAGCGAAAAATGCAATGGCTGACCCCAGGTCAAACGCCGCAACAGTGTCCTAAAGCAAAGCTTACCAATGAAAAGGTAATGGTAACTGTTTGGTGGTCTCAGTATGGTGTTATTCACTATAGCTTTCTCCAATCTGGTCAAGCAATAACGGCAGATGTCTACTGTGCTGAACTTCGAACAATGATAGCAAAACTAGCAGTGAAACGCCCCGACTCATGAATCGATCTTCACCATTATTGCTCCATGATAACGCGAGACCTCATACAGCACGAGAAACCGTTTTAACTCTACAGGAACTGCAATTAGAAACCATTCGTCATCCTCCGTATTCGTCAGACCTTGCTCCAACGGACTACCGTTTTTTTCGTGATTTGGACAATTTTCTACGTGATAATAAGTTTTCTTCTCAGGAGGCAGTACAAAATGCTTTCACACAGTTTGACGAATCTAGATCATGGAAGTTCTATCGCAAAGGCATAAATGACCTTCCTATTAGATGGTAGCAATGTATCGATAATAACTGTAATTATTTTGATTAAATAAATATTACAAAAACACAATGTTGAAAAAATTTCCACGAGCAGGATTTAAACCTGCACCCTTCTGACATACCCGGTCAGGTGCTCTTCCAATTGAGCTATCGTGGTTCTAACCAGCCCGCCGAAATTATTCAACACTATTTACTTTTTTACTTTGAAAGCCAAAGGCGCCAATTCAATGTCAACAACTACTGTCATTAACAGTCGTGGAAATTTTTTCAACATTGTGTTTTTGTAATTTGTATCGCAACAAAATTTGCGTTAGAATTAGATAAACATAACAAAAACATTTTTAAATAAATATGTTAAATTTAAAAAAAAAACTAATTTAAATTTGTCAGTACAAATCGGCAATTTCATATTTAACCCCTAATATGTCGCCATAACAGCAATGTTTGTAGCATTGTTGTGTTCCGGCAGCTAGAGATAAGAGTGCCTCACTAGTTAAGGATCCCGGGTGAAGTGCGCTTCCATCATTGGCCTCATCATCACTTTACATCAGGTGAGATGAAGGCACTGTGCTTACCCGTAAAATATTTTAAAAAAACCTTTTTTTATTTCACCTGCAATTTGTGTAACCTAAAAAGTTATAAACAAACACTCAACTAACTGAAGAAAATAATGACGTCATAGTTTCTATTCCCATACAATTTCTATTGAAAAAAAAACGTTTTGACATTTGTTAAGAAGTTTCTCTATTGACTAACCAGTCATTTCCCAAATGCTTCATTAAAACTGACCTTGACAGAGGTGAATAGCCCGCTAGCAGCGACGACTCTCTTATCCGAGTGGTCCGCCGCTTGCCTTAAGGCGTGGGCCAGCGATCCCACGGCACGGTCCCAGCAGTGGGGCCGCCGCGTGCAGCCGGAGAACACTAACGTACGCAATGGCAGGGCGGCGATACGGCTGGGAATGACAATGGAATGTTATGTAGTAGGAAGGCCAACAGCTGTGACACAACTTAAAGACTTAAAAATAACATCAGAAAGCCAATTACAGTTCCTCATGTTGGGGAAAAAGCGTTTATGATAGTTGTATACTGTTGTATGTATGTATATAATTTATATTTTAATTTTGTGCGTCTTTTGTTGCAAATAAATTAATTATCTAAAAAGTAGTACATACATAAGTGAGACTGTAAATGTACTATAAACTTTGACTTACACAAGAAGTTAACAAAGTGCTGATAAAAATGCAGTCACTGTACGAGACACCTAGAGATGCTGTGATAAATAACTAAAAGATGATATTGATTTAAACTATTTATTATAACACGAACAATTGATAACGTAAAATGATACTACTATGCTAAATGATTGATATATGAGCGCGCGTCCGCCGCGATGTGTGTGGTGACGTGAACTAACTTAATAATATAATTATTTAATTAAATCAATAAATTGATGATTTGGAGAAATGCACGGTTGCACCGTACATGCTCCCGGGCCAGAAAGACAAAAGATGATGGATGCTGGTTAATTTGATGATACAAGGTGACAAACAACTTTAAAATTATTCTATGTTAGTAAATATTAATTTAATGATTCTAATGATACAATTAGGATGATTCATTATTATCAGCAGTAAACTTAAACTCAACGATAGGCGACGACGCTTTGTTTATACGCGCACTTTGTGGCACTGACACCTTTGATTTTGCACTTAAATCGGGCACACTATAATTAACACTATCACTAGGTCTTTCATTCGCACATGCACTGATTATATCACTGAGCGATAAGCGCGCAGCCGGGCGGGGCGGCGCCGGCGGCAGCGGAAGCTCCGCGGCCGCGGCCCGCTGAGCGCTGGCGCTGGCGCCGGGCGGCTGCAAGCGGCAGCGTACCCGCCTCCAGAGGAAGGCGGCGCCTGCCGCGCAGCAGACTCCAACTAAGATGTATATGACGACATAATGATGTATGTCGTGGGACGAGAACGAAGTCGCATCCACTTCGATAGCGATTAGCTGATAATCTTGATCTTCGCGATGTATCGTTAGGTTGATGATGTTGTTGATCGGAGGCACATCTACTAATATTAAATCGGCGTGACTGTGTACTTCGCTTGTTTGCTCATTGTGAGAATACAATATGAGCGAATCTGATTTTAGCATACAGTCACTCGCCATGGTAAGTACTCCAGCTCTTTTGATTCTTTCCACTGACACATGACCGCCGCACATGAGCCTTATAATGCACTGATCGCAGCAGTAAAATAAATAATGATTCGATTGGGTTAAGGCTTTCCACATATTTTTGCAACTATTTTCGGTAGTTTGACATGTCTGTGTCGTTTGATTTATCTCACATAGATCTTGATCTCGCTTCATCTGATAGACGGGTCCTTGTAATTCACAAAGTTTGGTAGTTAGATCCACATGCATACAAGTTTGCACATCTGTTTCAAACATCGGTAAATACGAGTCCCTTTGTATGTTGATAGTTATGTAATTTGATATTGGCGTAATTGTAATTGTTTTATTATTTTCAGTGGGCTGCGGAATAGGTATAAGCTTGTATAAGTCATAATTGTCTCGAGTTACCAACGGTATTTTAATCTCTAGTAATAAATATTGTTCAGTAATTCTTACTTTGACTCTTAGTAAATGATACAGTTTTGATACGTCGCTATGAATGTTGTCAATAGGTAATGATAAGTCCTTTGATAAATGACTGGAAATGATACTCAATTCGTCCTTAAGCTGCTCCGGTGATAGTAAATGAATATCGAATTTCCCATGATAAATGTCAGTGACGGTGTCAAGCAAATTTTCCTGGATTCTTCTCATATTTTCTAAGATATTGTTAGCAGTAATTGATGATAAAATAAATTCATTGATAGCATCTGCCCTCTCTACCTCCTTTTTCAATATGGTATTTTGTTTCTCAATTTCTAGTAAGTGTTGATTGAATGACTTGTGCTGTTGATCGACTGCAGTCTCTAAACGTTGTAGAAAGTGATATTGAGCTTCTATTAATGATGTTTGGTTTTTCAAAAGCTTGGCGAGATGTTTTTGATCACTCTTAACGAGGTCAATGTCCTTTTGATATTGTTCAGCGAACTTATCGTCTAATACTCCAAATAGCGCGTGTGCGACGTTTCCAATTCCATTGATAAGCCCTCGTCGTCGTCGGCGGCGTGGCGTACGCGCGCCTGACGGCTGACCAAGCAACAGCTGATCGTAGTGTAGAAGCTCCGAGTAGCCGTGACGTAATTGTAACAGGATAACATTACAATGCGCTTGCTTCTGTATTATCGAACACATGTTTTCGAGGTGAACAATATATTGCTTTAATAGTTGTGAACCTTGCCAATAGGGATCGACGTCGTAATAAATAACCATCTTCCACTAATCTCGTATTAGACGCATATCTGAGACTTTGTTAAAATAAAGGCTCTGTGTGTCCTTGAAGGTTGATATATTATAGTAAGCTCCTTCCACAGCAGTAGTTAACATGAATAATAACAATAATAATGGCAATGTTATCAGATTAGTTAGTTTGTTACGGGTGCGTTTGATTTGTTTTACTTTTGATGAGTCGTTAGTTGTAGGTATTTGGGTAGGTATTTGATTGCTATTTGTTGTTGTTTGTTCGCGTGTCTCATTGTTTATTGGTAAGGGTGATAATTTTGTCACGGGTCGTTTCATAACTCCGCTTTTTGTCTTGACCGTGACCACTCGTACGTGCCCGTCGTTGCCCGGGTGGAGGTCAATAACTCTACCTAGTGCCCATTTTCCCGCCGGAAGATTAGTGTCCTGGATAATAACGACGTCATTTAATTTGATATTGTTTTTTGCTTGTCTCCACTTGCTCCTGCTTGTTAGCTGGGTTAGATACTCAGATCTCCAACGCTTCCAAATATCGTAAAAAATCCGTTGTGTAAATTGCCACCTTGTCCTTTGATCTCGTTCAGTTTCTATTAAAGTAAGCACCGGCCCACTCGCCAAGAAGTGGGAAGGAGTGAGGTAGTTGATATCTTCGGGATCTTCTGATAAGGCACATAAGGGTCTAGAGTTCAAACAGCCCTCTAGCTGAGCGAGTAACGTTGAAAACTCTTCGTAGGTGAGTTTCTGCTCACCGATGACCCTACGGAGATGATATTTAAGGCTCTTTACCGCCGCTTCCCAAAGCCCACCAGCACTGGGCCAGGACGGCGCGTTAAAATGCCATGTGATGTCCATATCGCTGATATCCGACATGACCTCGTCATTGATCACGAATTTCCAATTTACGATCTCTTGTTTGAGTAGTCTATTGGCTCCGACAAAGTTAGTGCCGTTGTCACTATAAAGATGGTGAGGCGTTCCTCTTCTGGCGGCCATTCTTCTTAGTGCGGCTAGGAATGCTGATGATGTAAGGTCGGATACCAATTCAAGGTGTACCGCCTTTGTGGCCATGCATACAAACACGGATATATAGCCTTTTGATGTCTTAATCCCCCTTCCTTTGCTTGCTTTCACATCTACGTAACCTGTGAAATCTACCCCCGTATGATAAAATGGTCGGGACGGATTTGATCTTGATTCCGGGAGATCCCCCATCAATTGATATTGCTTTGGCGGGTTATGTCTTTTACAGGTAACGCAGCGGGTAAGGCGTGATTTGACAGCTCGGTTTCCCCCGATTATCCAATATTGTTGACGTAGCCATGCCAATGTGACACGGCTGCCTCCATGATAAGTCATTTTATGAGCATGATCGATCAAAAGTGTTGTTAGTTGACTGCTGTGTGGAATTATAAATGGGTGCATCATGTTTTTACTGATATTGGCTTCCTTTAACCGTCCTCCTACTCTTAGTAATCCTTCTGAGTCTAACAGTGGATTTAAACTCAATAACTTACTTTTTGGGTGAACTGTTTTATGTTTCTGTAAATAACTGATATCTTCTCCAAATTCTAATTTTTGAACGTGTTTGATAATTTTAAGCCTTGCTAATCGTAATTCCGGGACAGTCAAATAAACTCGTTTGATAAATTGTTTGCGCATACGTAGTACGTAAGCTAGTATGCGTGTAACTCGAGTAAAACTACTGTGTCTATTCAATAAGCGCATGATTACGTCATCGTCGTGCGAGTATGTAGACACGTGAGTTTGTTTTGATTTCTTGATTTCTTCGTTGGTGACGTAATTGGGTAGTTCTTTTTCACTTTCTTTTTCGAAATATCGTAACCAAGAAGGTCCATGCCACCATAGGGGATGCTGGTGAAGCTGCTCCATTGATATTCCACGGGTGGCGCAATCTGCTGGATTTTCGCTGGACTTGACGTAGCGCCAACAATTGGGAGGTAAGAGGTTCGTTACTTTTATTACTCTATTAGCAACAAAGGTTGTCCAGCGACCTGGATCTCCCTGCAGCCAGCCGAGTACAGCTGTTGAGTCGCACCATGCAAACGTATGTATTTCATATCCTATGAGGCATCCTTTAACTTTTTCCATTAATTTTGATAAGAGTTCAGTTGCACAAAGTTCTAATCTGGGCAAAGAAACTACTCTTTTGGGCGGTACTAATCGAGATTTTGCTGTCACCAACATGATTGAGTTGCTTTGATTTTCGGATAAATATTTTTTGTTCACTTTGCAATAAATAACGCAAGCGTAGGCGTTTACAGAGGCATCGCAAAAGCCGTGTAATTCTATTACGTCATTTTCACAGGTTTGTATCCATCTTGGAATATTAAATGATATGATGTTTTGTAAATCTTCTTTGATGTTCATCCATTCTTTGTTTATCTCAGTAGGTAGCTCAGCATCCCAATCTAAATTATGTAACCAAATTTTTTGAAATAATAATTTGAGTTTTATTGTTACAGGTGTGAGCCATCCTAAAGGATTAAATAACTTTGATATGTTTGATAACAGAGTCCGTTTTGTAAACTTAGACTGTGATAAATTAATTTTTAAATCAAAAGTAAATATGTCTGACTCAGGATGCCACCGGAGTCCTAAGGTTTTAGTTGATTCATTATGTTTCAAGTTGTAACTTTGTTGATTTGATATAGTTTCTACGTCTTGTAAAAGTTCCGGGGTATTAGAGGCCCATTTTCTTAAATTGAATCCTCCCTTTTTTAACAGGTTTATCAGGTCATTCTGTAGTTTTTTAGCTGATGATATATTATGATTACCATGCAAGAGATCGTCCATGTAAAATTGTTCTTGCAAGATTTTAGGCGCTGAACTGGACTCGAACCTGGGATTTTCGTCTTGAGCTAATTGTTTTAATACCATCATGGCTAGGAACGGAGCCGCCTTTGTGCCATAGGTAACGGTTGATAATTGATATTCTTTGACAGGGTGAGTGGGCGACTCCCGCCAAAGGATTTTTTGATAGCGTTGGTGATCCTCGTGAAGAATAATACCGCGAAACATTTTTTCAACGTCTGCTGTGTAAGCGTAGCGATATTGACGCCACTTGATAATTAATGATATTAATTCCTGTTGGAGATTAGGACCCCGTAGCATGACGTCATTCAAGCTTTGTCCGCTCGATGTTTTTGAGGAGGCATTGAATACTACTCGCAGCGCTGTGGTCAATGACTCTGCGCGTAAAACGGCATGATGTGGTAGGTATACACTCGGCGTCGTGTTGCTCGTTGTTAATTGCATGTGGCCAAGATTTATATATTCACGGATAAACAATTTATATTCTTTTTCTAAGTCTTCGTTTTTTGTAAATCTTTTTTCTAATTGTTTAAACTGGGCTATTGCTTTTGATTTTGATTCTCCTAATCGCTCTTCCGCGTTTTGTACTAATGGATATTTTACCACGTACTTCCCGTCGGACTGTAGAGTGGTGGTTGATTTAAAATAATTTACGCACTCTATATCTTCTTGCGACATAGATATATCACTTGGCACATCCTCTATTTCCCAAAATTGTTTTATCTCTTCCAGGTTGTTTAAAACAACGTTGCAATGATAAGACTTTGTGACGTTTCCGCACAAAATCCAACCCAGACGTGTTTGTTGTGCTACGGGTTGTTCTTGTCCTAATGATATGATACCACTTAAAATTATTGACGAGTAAACATCAGCCCCCAGCAACAAGTCTACTTGCCGGCTGACATTGTAATCTGGGTCCGCCAATTTTATATTTTCTAATGAAGGCCATGTTGATTTGGTGAACGTATGATTAGGTAAATTATTTATTAAACTTTTCATAATGAAAACTTCGGTGTTAAATTGATAGTCGCTATATGATGATAAACAAGTTATTTTGATAATGCCTTTACAGTTATTTTCTTTTGCTCCTATGCCGAAAATTACACCACTACACCTTTCACGCGGTAGCCTCAGCATCTGTGCCGCGTTCTCAGATATTAGTGACGTCTGAGAGCCTTGATCTATGAGTGCTCTAAGTGCTCTAAGTGAGGTAAAGGTTCCATCTAATTTTTGCACTTTTACTATTGCTGTTGCAAGAAGGGTTTCAGTGATATCGTTTTGTGACACGTGTGTGCCACTTTTCCGCTCCGTGCTCGGTTGCTGTACAAACGCGCCATGTATCAGTGTGTTGTGTCGACCTTCGCACTCACGGCATCTTTTATCGGATATGCACTTTTTTCCGAAATGGTCGTACAAACAATTAACACAATAATTTAATTTTGTAATTAAATTGCGACGTTCTGTAGGTTGTAATTTGAGAAAGTTACTGCAATGAAAAATACCGTGGTCGCTTTTGCATAGCGGGCATCCGGTCGCTGTCGCAATTTTCTTTTGCGTATGATGAAATTGATTTTGATTATAGTTGAATGATTTAAAATTAGATGATTTTTTGGGTACTTCAGGTAAAGTTATTTTTGATGCTGTATCTTGTTTACGTCGCGAAGACTCCAATGACGTAAACTTGTTTTCTAGAAATTCTAAAAAATCGCACAATTTTGGCAACTCTCTGGGGTTCTTTAATGATTCAATGTAATCTTTATGGGATTCTGCGTCCAACTTCTGCGTCATGAGATGCACTATTAACGGGTCCCATGAACTTATATCTATACCTAAGTTTTTGATGGAGTTTAGGCTTTCATTGATAGCGTCATGAATTTTTTTGATGTTGGCTGCTGATTGCTGTTGAGACGTTGGTAAGTTTAAAAGCAAGTTGATATGAGAGGCGAAAATCAATTTTTTATTCTCATATCGGTGATTTAAGAGGTCCCAGCACACCTGATAATTCTCGGAGCTGATATGTAAATGTTGTATGATTTTTTCGGCTTCACCTCTAACCTTCCCTTTCAAATATTGCATTTTTTGCGCATTTGAGAGTGATCTGTTGTTGTGGATCGCTTCACTGAACAAGTCCTTAAATGACACCCACTGATGATAATTGCCATTAAAACTGGGGATGTCCATTTGGGGTGTTGACTTTTCCCGGTGACATGTTGACCTAATCAGCTGATTGATATTCTTTTTTGTTTCTTGATATTTCTCTTCATACCTACTATACTGCTGTTCATAGTCGACATTTTCTTCGTAAAGTTCGCTATCGATTTCCCAATGAAGATCGTCGATGGCGGCCCACCTCTGATTAACAGACCTCAAAATATCTTCCAGTTCCCAGTTTTCCTTTGATATGTTAAGATTTATGTTGTTAACTGTACGCGCAAACGCCTTAAAGTTGCTTTGTTGCTTACGCAACATCTCCGCTAATCTGCTTTGATTACCACCAGATGTGAATTGAGGAGGGTGTGTTTTACCTATTACTGACATAGAAGGAAATTCAAATTTAGGTGTAGGTAGCGTATTCTCCATTTGAATATCCGACCGTGGTGTCATTTGCTCTGCTTGCTGCTCGGAAACCTTTGCAGTCAATAACGGGGTTGCTGGTCTAATAAATGACCTTTCATCCTTCTTCAATTCCGCTGGTACAAAATTTTTAATGTAAGCGCGCGTATCATTATAAAACTGTAACGTTCTTTGATAATAGTTTTCGATAAAATAGACATGAGACTGATCCTCATACTCCTCAAGCTTGATGTGATTCAGTTGAAACTCTTGCCAATAAGCATCAAGTGTTTCTAATCTCTTCTTAATATAAGACGTGGTCTTACGGTCTGACCCGTCCTTTTTAAAGTTGCTAAGTAGCTGATTGATTGCTGCCATGATTTGAGACTGAGTAGCTAGAAGATCCTCCATCTTGCTTAATTCAATCGATTACAGCTCGATAAGAGATAAAATTGGAAAGATCTTACTTGTGAGCTGGAGTCGGTGGCGTAGTCAGGGACGACCTGCTCGTGTGCTCGTTGATGTAAGGTTGCTGCTTGTGCCTGTTTTTGATTAACAGGCGTGGGTACTTCTTCTTCCAAAAACACTGTGATCCAATTTGCTGCTTAGAACCACTTACACGAAGTCTAATTTACGCGTAATTGATCCTGCCTGTTCGTGATCCGGCTCGAAGGACCATTTAGATGTACGAGACACCTAGAGATGCTGTGATAAATAACTAAAAGATGATATTGATTTAAACTATTTATTATAACACGAACAATTGATAACGTAAAATGATACTACTATGCTAAATGATTGATATATGAGCGCGCGTCCGCCGCGATGTGTGTGGTGACGTGAACTAACTTAATAATATAATTATTTAATTAAATCAATAAATTGATGATTTGGAGAAATGCACGGTTACACCGTACAGTCACTACAGCTAATTCGCAGTACGCCTGAACCGAATTGTCGAAAAGTACGGTTCCAAACATTTTTCTTTAGCGAATTACAGGAAAATGTCGTAGAAATTATGAATTTATTGTTACACTAGCGGCCCGTCCCTGCTTCGCACGGGTGGACTTTTTTTAATTATTTTTTTTAATATAGCCTATGTTACTCAGCGCTAATGTAGCATTCTTATGGTGAAATATTTTTTTAAATCGGTCCAGTAGTTTTTGAGTTTATTCGTTACAAACATACATACATACATACATACATACATACATACAAAAATACAAAGGTTTCCTCTTTATAATATTAGTATAGAGTATAGATATAACAGATATATTTAGAAATAGTGTCTTTTTATTTTTTTACTTTTTTATTTTTAAGTGCTAATTGCTGCATATAGGCTGAATTAAATATTTATAAAATACAGCGAAAAAATTAAATGTCTACCCGACCCAGCCAGGAATCGAATCTGGCTCTTCCGCAATCCGGGCGACTGCATTGACCATTATGCTACCGGGAAGGCTGACGTAAGCACTGACATTTTTCACTGCTTTGATTTTTGACTGCTTTTTAGCGGCAGTAGTGCCAATTATCCAACAGTTGTTCTATCTATCCAATAGCAGGGGCTATGACCTGGAATTTTATCAATAGACCACAAAGGCGGTAGCAGCTAAGTTCATAGTTACCGATCTCAACACACAACATGTTGCCCCGCTAGGATTCGAACCTGAGTCCCGGAATCGAATCCTAGCGGGACGGGATATTTGAAATTGGTCTGACTACAACACTACAAATGCGGTTCAAATTAAGGATAATAAAAGTAATAAATAATAAAATAATATAAGTACTTACAATTCGTCCAACACAGCTTCCTTCCTTCTGAACGCTTCAGAGATGCTATCTCTCAGTTCCGCTGTGGCGCTGTAAAGGTCGTTATGCGCCTTAACCAACGTGGATGCGTCACTGTTCGCCGGGACAACGAGGATCTCGCTCAGAGCTGCTGTTAACGAGTCTGAAGACTGCAGCTTTTGTTCGCACGCTTCTTGCTCAGCCGTTATTTGGTGCATCGATTCCTGTAGAACATAAAAAATTATGTAACTAACAATTCGCGCACATGGCCCAGTGTTTTAGCATTAGGTTTGAAACTTAATAGACATGCGACTGACCAACTAAAATAGGAAATCTCTTCTTTTTTATCTTATAATTTAATTCTCAAATATAATTTTAAAGCGTATGAAGAGAGACAAAACACTGAACAACTCAGTTTAGTGCGTGCGTGCGGCGTGCGTGCGTGCGTGCGTGCGTGCGTGCGTGCGTGCGTGCGTGCGTGCGTGCGTGCGTGCGTGTGTGTGGGTGTGACTATATTATATTTTTGCGACCATTTCCATTTTTAAGAGAACTTGTTAGTAGTAACTTTTTCCAATACGCGTGTATGTTTATGTTTATGCAGCAAGTTGTTTTTTTAGAAATTTTGTCCTCTAGTTTTCTTTCTTATAGGGGGAGGCAGATCCTTCCATATTTTTACAACAGTTTACTTGAAACAACGCCTGTATTGGGTAGTTTTATGGCTAGTTTTACCTAATTACGCCTCGATGGCCGAGTCGCAAAGCGCTTGGCCCGATACTCGAAGGTCCCGGGTTTAATTCCCAGATCAGACATTAGACGTGTATATGAAGTGTGTTTCGGATTTTTGCGATGCATAGCCCAGGTTTGTGACCACCATACCGCATTTGGCAAGCGTGGTGATTAAACCAATACCCATCAATGGTAGTGATGTCTTGATTTAAATGATGGGGGCATTTGTTTTTTTTATTATTTTGAAATATGGTAACCACTCACAATCCTGCTGACCACCGCCTCGCCCTCCGCCCGCACGTACTGCCGCAGCTGCCGCGCGAACTGCAGCAGGTCGTCGAGCGTGCGCAGCTCGTGCCGCAGCGCGCAGTACAGCGCACGGTCTAGCGCCAGCGCAAGCTGCGTGGCATCTAGCAGGTGGGATAAGTCACTGTGCAGCTGCCTAAGAAACAGTAGTACATTAATGTTTAGCGGCTGGAAAACCAGGTATTGATGAACAAACATGACAATATACTTATGTGAGTCTATCCATACCTGGTTGTGGCCAAGACTTGTGTAGTACTTTTCTCAAACATACTTGAAATGAGATCATTATTTTTACCACCTTCGTCGAGATAGATCGAAATAAATCGTGCTCAGTGGCATGCATTTTAGGAAACTTATGTCTAGCAGTAGACTAATATAAGCTGATGACGAAGACCTTCGATCAATAGATATAACATCCGGAACAAAAGCGCATCATGAAAGTGTCCTCGTTTGCTCATACCAATACATTTAAATTTCGTATTAAAAAATGTGAAAAAAGTTGTATAGCATCAAAAACATCAGTTTATTATGAACATTAAATCTTAATTAAGATTGCAAAATATTTTTACTTAAATTTACTGTCATCGGAAAACCGATAAAAAGCGATAATTTCAAATACCTCCAGATACCGCCTCTGTGGTCTAGTAGTTAAGACCACCGGTTTAGACACCGGTTTCCAGCGGAGGGTACATGTTTGTGTACTCGGTTTGGTTGGTGGTAGGGCTTGTTATCTTATCTAAATGTGTCACCATAACATCAGTGACTCAGTAGTTGAGGATTTCGGGTGAAGTGCGCTTCCACCTTCGGCATTATCATCACATCAAGTACTTTGAGATGAAGGCCAAGTGCTTACCCGTAAAATATTTTTAAAAAAATGTGTGGTCATATTTCTCGTTAGCCCTTCAAAAACAGAACGAGACGTGACTAGATATAGTGATGGACTGACATATTTTCAAAAACAAATAAAAACAAAAAAATCTTACTCTCTAACAGCCAGAGCGGCGAGCGCTGTGGTCTCTACAGCAAGGTTAGTTCGGGAGTCTACCAGCCCTTTGATGGAGTCTTGCAGCTGCAGATCCAAGATCGCTTCTTCTTGCTCGAGCAGTTCCACCGCGCTTTGGGCTTCCATAGAACAAGCGCTGTGAAGATTGTGAGAAGTTCCGATAGAATAGAATTGATGATCAGAGATGGAGCAGATAGAATAATTTCGGTATCATATATTTTTGCCGTAAACAGCGAAGAAACGTTTAGAAATGAATATTGAATAGAATTAAAACAAAATAGAAAATTCAAATTAATTATAGCAATAAAACAAGATTATAAAGTTTTAAAATATTCACCATTTATGTTTAAAATGATAAAATAAATAATTAATACATAAAAGATTTCATTGAATATATTTATTACTAGCGACCTGTCCCTGCTTTGCACGGGTGGACTTTTTCTTAATATAGCCTATGTAACTCGCCTCTAATGTAGCATTCTAATGGTGAAAGATTTTTTAAATCGGTCCAGTTGTTTTAGAGTTTATTCGTTACAAACATACATAAATACATACAAAAATACAAAGGTTTCCTCTTTATAAAATATTATACTAATAAGTATAGATTAAATTTATAAAAATAAAACATAATTAAAACATTGTAAGTAATTGTTTAAAAAGTCACTAACAGAATAATAACACCTCTCCAATAAGATGTTTTTTTTATATTGACAGTCTGCAAACGAGCAGGCGGGCCGCCTGATGGTGAGCGGTCACCGCCGCCCATGGACATCAGCAACATCAGAAACGTTGCTTTTGTGTTGCCGACCTGAGGAAAACCTCTTTACACCCCTTGTGACAGAAACCATGTCGTAGCTCAATGGGAAAACCTCGGACGGCAGCTCATTCCACAGTTTGATTGTACGTGGAATAAAGTTCCTCTGGAAACGAACAGTTCCAGATATTATGAAGAAGATGAACTTTAATCTATTCTTAAAGAGTGACAATGGCAATGTTCTAATATTATTTGGTATCTTATTAATCTTATTATAAATAAATAGCAATAGTATGCTCAAATACACATATATCCTAGACACGTCTTAAGTGACCATTCCAAATAAATGTCGAATTGTCGTTCATTCAACATCATTCAAAAACGCGTCATGATCGCAATCACTGACACTTATGAGTTAATTTGAAGTTTTTGAATAGCTTTCAAATGTCAAATTGAAAGGTATTACGATAGGTATTAGACATTAAGATTGAGTAACTAGTTGACTATGAGTTTGTATTGTATTTTGTTGCTTTTGTTATTATTATTCTCTTTATTAAATATATTTTTTAAGAAAATTTGTTTACAATATTTTATATAAAAACATATTTAATTTTTTATAAAATATTATAAAAAACTTAACCTAGGTTGCCACCGGCAGCGGGGATAGACCCAAGCTATCGGTAGTTAGGGCTGCAGAGTGAGGAACCTCCTGCCAATACGTGCCGTGTGTTTATTTTACTATCAATTTTAGTATATATTTACAATCATGTGTAACTGTTTGTTCCTAAATAAAAATAAAAAATAAAAATAAATTAAGCTTTCGGTTTTTTTTTACCCAGGGGAAAATCTGCTCGCAGATTCCGTAGATCCGGGGATGGCCTTGTCCTTTTCTAAAAAGGATTAAGACCGACCCGGTAAAAACCCCTAGGGTTCGCTTTTAGCCTTTACAAGGGCTGTGAAGGCTACCGGAACGCACGCCATCCGAAGGTCGGGAAGCGCCGTTGAGTCGGGAGGCGCGGTTTGCCCTCGGTTGACACGCTCTTTTCCCCACCTCCACGACCCAGCCAACCAGAGCGGAGGTCTTATTCGTCTTTATTTTTTTTTTTATTTATTAAACAAAACTTATCACAATATTACAAATTATTAGTGCAACAGAAACCAGAAAGGTTTATTCGTACACTAAGATCGTCTTTACACAATTCGTACGCATAAACTTAATTGGTAGGTAATTACAGTATTGTCTTGAAGGCGGTAAGCACAGAAAAATCATAAAAACAACCAGGCATGTATACAATAACCGAAGTCGCACGCGCATCTAGCTAGACGAACATTGCCGACAGTGTCCGAGCTGACCGTCGTGAGAGCACAAACAAATAGACAAGCCGTAGGTCACCCACTCAAAAGCGAGTATACAGTTTACGTTTATAGGCGCTCTTGGGTTGTTCCGCTCTTGATCCAAACGCCTATGAGATGCTACGAGGCCTTTGTATTGAACAGGAATTCGGCTCGGGTTGACATGTCGGGAGATCAATTTCGTCATTATCAGCTCATTGTTATGTCCCCACTGCTAGAGCACGAGCCTTCTCTATGGATGGACAGGGAGAACTGGCTATAAACCACCACGCGGGCCTAGTGCGGATTAGTGGTTGTTAACGACTGCTAATGCAGCCGGTACCAATGGCTTTACGTGCCTTCCGAAGCACGGAAGAGCTCGAGACGAAACATTTTTGGTCACCAAACTAATGACCGGCCTTTGCGAAAGTTGCTTAACCTTAGCGATCTCAGACCAGGCGCGTAAACGCCATCGAACTCCTCTAACTTGGGAGATAACTTAAGGTGAAAGATTGCATGAAATTGAATTATATGATTTCAAACATTATACTTTAATGATACTCACGCGATTTGACTGGGGTGGACGTTATTGTAGTTAGTTACAAGAGCTAGTTTTGCTTGCTCACCGGATAGCTCAGCCGTCGATTCTATGTACGCCAGGATAGCATCTGTTAACCTAAAATAAATTAAAGATAAAATATTTATATTTTGTTTCAAGCACTATTGAAAGAGGATTACGTCTCGATTAATTTATTTTTATATTACGGTTTTTTTTAATAGGCAAACAAGGAAAAAGAAACATGCCAACATTATTATTATTTTTTCTTTTTAAGCACATTATTTATAATTATTTTCTTATTAATAGATAGGATTTGTTGTTTATTTCTTGGAAATATTAATGTTCTCTTGTGCTGGTTAGACTATCAGCAGAACCTATGGTTCCAGGTTCATCTCCCATGAGGAAGGTTCACATTATTGTCCTCAGTTTGGTTGATAGTGGGTTTTGTTTAAACTCTAATGCAGCCTTTAAACTAAACTCTAGCTTCCTAGCTACCAATACAAGTCTGAATGAGTCTATGACCGTAACAACAATATTAGTAGCATTTGTGTTTTAACATTTAGAGATAAGATTGCCAGTCAAGCATAGTACAAATATTTAGATTTACCTGTCTTCCATACTTTTAGCCTCAATAAGGGCTGTTCGTAGATCTTCATCAGTCACATTGTCTTTCTGGTGGCTACTGAACTTCTTGCTGGTATACAAATCAAAGTGTGACCGGAACAATGCTTGCGACTGTCTGTATGTGTCGAATGGACCGAATGTGAAGAACTTCTTTGATATCTCCTGCATTAGAAATGATTAAAAAAATTCATTGACTGTGAAAGACAACAGTGCTAAAGAATCTGTTAAATTTCCTTAATAGACTTTGAACTTTTTCATCTGACATTATGGTTGAACACTTATGAAAGTAATTAGACGGAGTTTCACCCGTGTTCTTGCCGTAATAACACGTGTTGTGAGACTCCATTTTAATTTCTATCTACCGTACTCTTACTACTAATAATAATAATAATACTTGAAATTGGTTAAAATGCTAAACGCGAAGCCATTAATTAAGATAATTAAAGTTTTACACAGTTAGTTTAAGACAGTTTTTAATGGTCTGATGTGCATCTGTTGGTATACCAAACATAATTTGGTACTTACATCAATTTGTTGGATTATCAATATAGAGGTTTTCTTTCTTAACAACTAGCATTATTGTGTTACCTGTATTTATGTATTTCCTTATGCATTTACTTTTCATAAGTATATTTACTCATTTATTACTTTGACATTGACAAACCTTCAAGGTGCATCAAAATATATTATTGGATTTGACTGTACTATCTAAGAGATATTACGTACCTTATCACCACTACAATTTGTGTACAAATCCAATGTGTCAGCCAGAAGGGCAACAACCTCTTCGGTCATATCATCCACCTCGGCAGCGAGCCGCAGACATTCATCGGCGGCTGCGGACTCGTCCTCACTGCACTGCTGCTCGGCTGAGTGTAGTTTTGTGACTTCTTGATTCAACTCCTCTTTGGTTAATCTGGATAGTGAGTTGTCACAGTTTCAGTTTTAAGTTTCTGAGCTTCAATTACTTTTTCTAGCTGATATCTATCACCATCATCTTTGTTAGGTTATAGCATTTATTATGTATTTTTAGCATTTATTTTGTCTTTTTTGCCTCTTGGCAAAAGTATCTAGTTAAATAAAGTGTTACTTAAATTTTGATGCAAACAAATTACAATTTTGAAAATGTGTTGAAAAATTTCCACTAGGTAGCAGGATTCAAATTTGCACTCCACGTCATAATTTGTCAGGAGCACTACTTATTGTCAACACTATTTCAGAAAAGTATTTAAGCATAGAAAAAAAGATTTTCGTTAACTCGGTACTTACCTGTATCTTGCTAGCTTTATAGCAAAATAATTACTTACTCATTCTGTTTCAGCAAGTCTTGTACAACAACATCTTGTTTTTCTAACATGTGAAGTCTATTTTTGTACACCTCTATTTCATATTTGAGATCTTCGTCCCCCTCCTTATCCCCTGGTAGGCAGAGCCCCTCATATTCATTCTGTAGTTCAGCAATATAGCTTTCTAAGTCTTCTGCAGAAAGCAGCTGGTCTCGCTTCTCTATTTCTGCATATCTAAAAATATTGTTACATTTATTTACCTATTACCATTTATTTATTTATTTTTTTTTAGATACCAATAGGTTTGTGTAAAAATTTTGTGGCAAAATCTGTTACCCTGTACTTGAAGTTAGGTTAGCATTGCAGAATTTCAATTCAGAGACCGCAAAGAAACCACTTAGCTCAGAATATTACTCTATTGTCTACTAGGCTAGGTACAAACATTTTAAGCGAAAATGTAGCCTGCAATTATTCAATTTATAGTCACCATTGGCTGTTAGTAAATTGCGAAAGAGATCTATAATAAATAGAAGTAAGTAGTAGTAGTGAAACAAGGAAAATTCTTGTTGTAATCCACACCTAAACCAGCAGTTTACCTATATTCTTCTCGAGCACTCAACGCGTTGTTGTGGTCTAAGTTTTGATACAGCCACCTCAGAACGCCGGCGAAATCCTGGTCATTTAACATCCACTCGAAGGATTTCTTATAGGTTTCTACGCCGAGGCTTTGCAAGAAAGGTATAAACTCTTCATCACTCATTTCGTTTAACACATCCATAGTTTTGTTTATGATAGGCTAAATAATAAATAAACTTATTGTTAATCGTTTTAATTCAAATAATGTTTTTGATTGTTTTGTTTTTTTTTTTTTTAAGTTTAGTTTGTTCCTTAAGGAACCGGCTAAGGTCATAGACCATGCTGCCATGTCATTAGTTTCTTAATTTCATTGTAATACATAAATAAACAATATTATATTGATGATGATGAATGATAATAGAAATGGGAAGTGAGAAATGATATTACCCCCCAACCCCTCGAGTATCTCAGTAAAGATGTGGGGCTTTACTAAGTCCTCACGCAGACTTCTTGTGAGAATTTGAAAAGTAACAATGCACTGTTTTGTTTCATTTGCCAACACTCATGCACACTCACGAACACTTAACGGTTAATAATCCACCATTATTTCACATTAATATTTGACATAACACAAATTTTAGAAAATAAAACAAAACCGCAGACATGACTCTTCACTTTCCCGCCAAGAAGTCCTTGTTTGTTTTGTTGACGTCTGCTGTCTGTCGGATTTTTTTTATTTTAAGTGTAGTTCGTTCCCTGAGGAACCGGCTAAGGTCATAAACCATACTGCCATGTCATTAGTTTCTTAATTTCATTAGTGACTTCTTTGTTATTTCTCCTGTCTTGTTTCCTGTATGATGATGATGATGATGAATGATAATAGAAATGAAAAGTGAGAAATTTAGACCCCCCAACCCCAACCCTTTGAGTATCTCAGTAAAGAAGTAAGCTTTACTAAGTCCTCACGCTGAAGTCATGAGAGAATTTGAAAAGTAACGTTGCACTGTTTTGTTTCATTTGCCAACACTCATGCACACTCACGAACACTTAGCGGTTAATAATCCACCATTATTTCACATTAATATTCGACAAAACACAAATTTTAGAAAATAAAACAAAACCGCAGACATGACTTCATTTTCCCGCCAAGAAGTCGTCTGTCGGACGTGCGTGTTAACCGTCAAAATGACAATGAGTTTTTTCATATTATTTATAAAAGACTATGAAGTCTAGCTCATACAGCCAAACCTTCAGTTATTTTTCTTGATAAATGGTGAAAAGGCTTTGTGCATTATTTAATGCTCTAAGTGAAAAAGGCATGTTGATCATAGTGGTAAATGCATAATAAATAAATTCCTGTATATTGAAGAAAGAAATTCTTCCATCTCTTGTGTGTTTACGGAAACTTAAAATTAACTTAAGGGATGCTTCCTTTATTTCATCTAAACTGAACTTAATTAATTATTTATATTGCTTTAAAAATACCCTTGAGTTATTAAAAAACAAAACTTACTTTCAAACTATTTAAGTAGCAATGTGTTTTAATTTTTTTATTTAGAATATGTCGTAGCACAACAGTTGTTCTACGACTACAATGTATTTTTGTATGCCTACGTCAAACTTACCAAACTAACATGTCATTAAGTGGCGCTGCATCGGTCACAATATTTTTAATCATTCAAATCGATCTAAACCCAAAAACTTGCATTAGGCACTTGTACCCCATCTTGTACTAGGTTTTTTGTGATCGGGTTTGTTCTGAACCAAACCTGCTGTCCTCAAGTTTTTTTTAAACATTTACCAAGTAAACATTGCTAGTCGCATGCCACATAATAGCAAGTACATAGTACGTACCTAGTATGGTACCTAGGTACTTAGTTTCATACAATATTTCCTGGTTTAAACTACCTACTACCTAGTTGTAATGATTTCATTAATATTGTAAATAACTCTGCCATCATAGATTATGGTTACGGGGCGGCGGCGGCGCGCCGACCGCGCTGCCGATGCCGGCGGTATGGCGGAAGAGAGGTCAATTTGGGCTATTACCCAATTCACTAACCCCCCCTTTGCCCTTGAACGATAGCAAGTTCAAGGTCGACAGGCGAATTTATTGAAGGATAAGTACCGAAGCGTAAAGGAGAATGCCCATCGTAGTATGGGCTTTAGTATCGCTACAAATGATTTTGTACAATGCTGATTTTTATATCAAAAATCAAGTTTTTTATTTTCATAATACCCTGTTAAATAGTTTGCCTTAACTTCTCCGACGAGAAATCCCCATATAATTTAGTAATTAATGTCGAGTGGTCGCTGTCTCCTCGGTGATGCCATTTTGAACCAAGCAAATCAATTTATCAAAATATAATCGATTCTCTTGTATTTGTGTTTATGTGTCAATAATTGAATATGATAATATGGATAATATATTAAATCGCGTTACAGTATTGTAATGCGACAGTTGTCGCGAAAAAAGTAAGTAAGATCTGTATGAACTATGTATGTTACAAGGACTCGAAAGCCTACAATACAAGCTTAGACCTCTTGTTACCCGTTTTTTTACCGGATACCGGGCCGGTACCGTACGGCTGTCTTTACTATCGAGGGGTTCAGAAAAAGATAAACATATCGCACCGGCTCGGTGTCCAGTAAAAAAACAGCCGTTAACAAGCGGCCTTAGGGTCGTAGTACAGACGCCTGCTAATAATCTTACTTTACGGGTAAGCACAGTGCTTTGATCTCACTCACCTGATGTTAAGTAATGCTTCCATCATTGGCCTTATGCCAATGATGGAAGCGCATTTCACCCAGGATCCTCAACTAGTGAGGCACAGGCTTTCTTAATTCTAGCTAGCTGACGGAACACAACAATGCTACAAACATTGATGTTATGGCGACATATTTATATAAGTGGTGGTAGATAGCTTTGGCTACGTGTATAGTTTATGACGTCATCTTGCCATCTAGCTAATAGGTATAGGCATATATCGAAAGCTATAGCCTATAGCTTTCGATATTGCTTTCATAGGTGGTACGAAATGATAAGATAACGTCATAAACTATACACGTAGCCAAAGCAAACGGTTAGGCGGTCGGGGGGCTGGTAAGGCCTTTCAACTTAGACAGTGATATTTTGTTAATAAACCAATTGTAATGTAGTTATTATGGTTTAATAAGATAGTTAAGTACTGAAGTTGCAGACGGCAAAAAGAGTAAAACTATAAGTACTATTTTTTGTTATTTTTCCGTCATTTTACTCATATCTACTTAAACAAAAAAGATCGTATAATACAAACAGTTAATGTCGTATCGTATTAAGCAATGGGCTCGTAACCCCTTGTTCACCTTTTTCAAGTGCGGACAAAGAGAAACTCTATGGGCTGTGCTCGGCGTTCTGCAGACATTGATAGCTGAACAAACGGCTTATAGCTGTATCAATACAAAGTATATATTGCACTATTATTAGGGTGTAGCACGAGTTTACCCCACCCGATCCCCTAAATGCCACTACACATTTACTGCATACACTAAACATGCACACTAGTTTAGGCCCAAGTAAGGCACCGTACTCGTAGAACAAGGGTACGACGAACCGGTTCACACGCGCTCTATACCTACCAGGTACAGACATGTACCTGGGCGCTTCTCTCCACCACCACGGCTTAATGTAAAGAAATTAATATCTTTAAATCTCTAAAGATACTATAGTTACTAATATTATATTTAACTCGTCTTACCTATATGTTTCTAGTTCTAACAAGTCTTAATTAGCATCTATCTATTAATGACACTTACTGCCGTACTCAGAGACGTAAATTAAGTTTAATGACAATTAAATGTCTTTCCTTCTCTGTTTAGCACTATACATAAGAAAGTGACAGTAAGAGACTTAATTGTCATTAAAACTTAAATGACGTCTCTGAGTACGGCAGTAACTGCCGTACTACGTCACGTTACGTCAATTAATGTTGACTTATGATTACAACTGCAACATACATGCGTGCCTTACACGCATGCCTCACACGCATTACATTAGTACCAAATGTTAAGATGGATAAATTAGCTGACAGCATAGCGAAAACAAATTATATATTAAAAACAACAGGAAAACTAAACAAATAAAATAACACTAACACTAACACTATGACTATGGTTTCGCAACCAGACTCGAAAATACTTACTTTTGGTGGCAAAACATAAATTATACGGGTTCGGTCCCCGTTTGATTATAAAGTATAAGTTATATTAAGTATTAATTTTTAAAATCGGACCAGTAGTTTTTGAGTTTATTCGCTACAAACATACAAAAATACAAAGGTTAGGTACCTCTTTATAACACATAACATTATAGTATGTTAAGTTTAAGCGGGAGTGGCAGTCGGATGTTAAGTAAGTGCTTACCTAGCCCTGCGACTTACACCCGTTTGCACTAAACTTATAAATCGCCTAAGTCTTTGCCTAACTACTACCCGGTTAAGTTAACTCGGCACCTGAGTGTAAGCGACGTTTTCGAGCCAGATGTCGAGTTAACTTGACCGGGTAGTAGTTAAGCCAAGACTTAGGAAACTCATAGGTTTAGTGCAAACGGGTGTTAGTCTTGGGATCGTTTATGGTACTCTAAAGAGTAAACAATAGGCAAGCACTAATTATATGGTAATTTTATATAAAAACCTTAACTTGAGTAGTGTACAGGCCATAATGCGATATGGACGGAAAGAAAGGTAAAACCATTTGATTTATTTTTTATAGAGTATGAGTATAAAGTATCTTCGACAATATATATGTGGGCCCCACTAAAAAGTCAGATAGCGATGCACCCACTGGCGGACAGTGCAAATATTGTTACGGGTAACCCGTAGTAACGAGGTCGATAAACATTTTATTGCACACACATAATTAAAAGAAAACATACTGGCTGTCCTATCACCAAAAGCGATCTCTTCCACACCACTTTTGAAGCTTATGACAACTTAAGAATGGAGAACATTAACTTTTTATAAAACTTTTGATAAAAGTAATGTGTAAAATAAGCGAGTAGATCGGTAAAATTTGTTTTATTTCAATGTGTAGTGTTCGCGTAAACTTTAGAAAACAAATTTTTACTTATTATTTTCAAGTGCTAATTGCTGCACTGAAGCTAGAATAAATTTATATTTTTTTTATAAAATACAGTGAAAAAATTTTTTTGAAATACAGTGAAAATTTTTTTTTCATTTAGCTTCTGTGCAGCAATTAGCACTTGAAAATAAAAAGTAAAAATTTACTATAGCGCGATCGTTGTATTATCAAATTTGTGGTATTTCATCTGCAAAGATGAATCTGCATGGCCATCGGTTGCAACGACCGTTGGATAGATGGCGCTCAGTGCCGCTAAAAAGCACTCAAAAAAACTAAAAAGCAGTGACAAAATTTAGCGCTTACGTCAGCCTTCCCGGTAGCATAGCGGTCAGTGCAGCCGCCCGGATTGTGGAAGACCCAGGTTCGATTCCTGGTTGGGTCGGGTGGGCGTCTAACTTTTTCACTGTATTTTATAAATTTTATAAACCAATATAAAACTGAACCGAGCAGAAAAAGTCGAAATATCCCGCGACCTTCACCAGATCGTCGGTCCACCTTGTTGGAGGCCTGCCCACACTGCGCTTTCCCCCCTTCTTCGGGCTATGTCGGTAACCTTTGTTCTTTTGCGGATCTCCTCATTTCTGATTCGATCACGCAGAGAAACCCCGAGCATAGCCCTCTCCATTGCTCTTTAAGTGACCTTGAGCCTTTTTATGAGGCCCATAGTGAGCGACTACGTCTCAGTCCCGTATGTCATCACTGCCAACACACACCGGTCAAAGACTTTCGTCTTGAGACACTGCGGTATATCGGACGAAAAGATATTTCGTAGCTTACCGAACGCTGCCCAGCCTAATTCGACGATTGACCTCTTTGCTGAAGTTGGACCTACCTAGCTGGATCGTTTGTCCCAGGTAATAATAATCGTCCACAACTTCAAGGGCAGAGTCTCCAACTTTCAGAGGAGTGGGTACGACACGTGAGTTCGACATAACTCTTGTCTTCTCCATGTTCATTTTAAGACCCACTTGTTGAGAGACTCTATTGAGGTCACCGAGCATTGTGCCGAGGTCTTCCCGGGTCTCAGCCATGACCACTATATCGTCAGCAAATCGAAGGTGAGTGATGTATACGCCGTTGACGTTGATGCCGAGTACTTTCCAGTCCAGAAGCTTGAAAACATCTTCCAGTGCAGCAGTGAACAGTTTCGGAAATATTACATCTCCCAATCTCACTCCACGCTGCAACTGGATAGGTTTCGAGCTCTGGTCCTGAAGACGGACTGACATAGTCCATAGTTCAATGTCAAAATATTGTATTGTAAATAGGTTGATAAAAAAAACACTTCTATACAAAAATAACATTCTTACTTTATCATCTAAGGCTGTGGTCATGACAAAATATTAGTTAACTACCAAGAAGGTACTTTATCAGTAAAAATTAAGAAAGACTTTACCTTCAATGTTCAATGTAACATAATATGGTGAGGTGTAGGAAATAAAAGATAAATTAAAAAAGTAACAATATAGGTAAGTAGACTCACTAATGGAAACAGTTTCCAATAGAACACAAAGTGTAGGAAGTAGGCGACACCGAGGACTCTCAGCCGCCACAATGTGAATAGAAAAACAATACAGCAAGCCTGCAAAGCCTATTTCAAACCAACCTCCATCGTCACCGCCTGACATTTGGACCTTATCATTGCAGTATAAAGTTCAAATTAAAAAGCTAGGAGATAAGTGTAAGTTGGTATTATCGTACGGTCCTTATCTTGTGTACCTATGCCACTCTTCAACTCTTGGCAAGTGATGTCAGCCTGGTAGCTGCTTTCTATTCGCGGAACTGACTTTAAATAATCTTTAAGCTTTTGAAGTAGCAATTGATTAAACAGTTAAACTGATGGTAATAAACATTTCTTAATTTGGTAATACCTAACTGTTTCTTATTACTCAGTTGCGTAGATTTTTTATTTAATAAAAACATTCTAGGTTGTTAATAGGGGTTAAAGTATTTTTTTACAGTTTACAGTTTGTCGAATCGAGATCACGAGAGTTCTATCGCAAAGGCATAAATGATCCTTCCTATTGATGGCAGCAATGTATCGATAATAATGGTAATTATTTTGATTAAATAAATATGTTAAATTTAAAAAAAAACGAAATACAATTATTCAGTACAAATCGGCAATTTCATACTTTAACCCCTAATATTAAAACTATTTACAAAAAATTAGGTATACAAACCTATTATTATTAAGGGCGGGTAAGACAGAACCTACAACGCTTGACCAAACCGGTTTGGGGGTTTTAACCATACCATGTTACGTTTACAACGAAAACCATGGGTCTAACGTAAGTACCTTTCATCCGAGAGACGCAGAAATGTTAATTTAAACTGAAAATGATAGCAACGGGAAAGTAGTTGCGCCGTTACTCACAAATGCTCATTCTCTTTAACTGTAATTATTGAATTCCCCGTTTTCAATGATACAAATAATTCTAAAAATATTTAATTTATTCTTACGCCCTATTCAAGTGCTACTTATTTTTCTAAATATTAATTGCTTTCCATGTTCAGGGAGAAGGACGCTTGTCAGTTTCTCTACATATAGTGCAACTACAAGGGGTGCATTTGGTAGTAATGGACTTTAAATAACCGTCTTCCAAAATAACTTACAAATATAGGCATAGGTACAGACGCCTGCACATCAACCTATCCAAAACTGTCAAATTTATTCAATACATTTTCAACCATTTCATTACGGCATAAAGTTCAAAGTCTATTGAAGAAATTTGACAGTTTGTGGTAGGTTGATGTGCAGGCGTGTGTACATGGAATTGCCGATTTTTCTAAAACTCAATAGGTACCAGTTGTAAATATTTGTTTACACATTTAACTTTAGTAATAACAATTATATTAAATTTTGTATATTTATGGCCCAATATTTTAAAAATTTAAGTACTCCTTTTTTGCAAGTGGACCTTTTGTTTCAGTGTAGCTTTAAATATACTTCTTTTTTTTCTATTTAAGGTTGTTTTATTTAGATAGTGACACAAAACTGGCTTCCAATTTTCATAATATTTACATTCAATTATTATTATTTATTCTCTTTATTAAATATATTTGTTAAGAAATTTTTTGTTACAATATTTTATATAAAAACATATTTACAATATAAAATATCATAAAAAACTTAACCTACGTTGCCACCGGCAGCGGGGATAGACCCAAGCTATCGGTGGTTAGGGCTGCAGAGTGAGGAACCTCCTGACAATACGTGCCGTGTCAAGGAGTACTGCCTTTTGCATCTGACCCTTGACCCAACTTTTCAGCGAGAGCCTCTCTAGGTGTTGATCGAGGCTCTTGGCTAAAAAACTATTTGCCGAAACGACTATCGGTACAATAATGGTTGAATCCACATCCCACATGGCGGTAAACTCGTGAGCCAAGTCAAGGTACTTACTGACTGAGCTTGTCCTTCTCGGCTTTCACGAGGTTATTATTAGACAATATCACATACATTGTTCCGGTCCCAAGGTAAGTAACTAAAGCACTCGTTTTATGGAAATCAGAAACAAGGACGACACCACAACCACCCAGACCCGACACAATATAGAAAAATTCGTTTTTCGACATTGACTTGAAAAAAAAAACTTCGTACACTATTTTCATAGGTGAAGTCTTATTATCTTTTTCTATTGAAATGCACAATATACAAGAAACAAACACTTCGGATGTTTTTAAGCAGAATTACACTCGAGGACAAATAATACGGGTCAGCGACAAAATCCTATGTATCTTGTTAATTGATAATGTTACATGCATGAAACTAACTTTATATGAAAGAGAATTTTAATATCGTATGACATAAAACCTAAAATGACATGTACAATGAATTTTGAAAAAAAATAACAAAAGGTCGAATTTGGTAATAAATTCAAAACACGCGTGTTTTACTTTTGCTTGTTTTCTCACAGATTGAAAATCTGTCAAATCAAATTGATAGAAGGCAGTCATCATCGTCTTTCACGGTCATTTCTTATTGAATTACTATCATGTCGCTAACGCAGAAGAATGTACACGTATCGTCACTATGCTAGAAGAAGGTAGAAGTCAGAGAAGTACAGCGAGAGTAACAGGCGTGTCACTTTCTACGGTGCAAAGAGCCGTGCAACGTTTCCAAGAAACTGGGCTCAACATTAGAAAATCAGGAACCGGCACACCGAGATGTACTACGGCTTGAGAGATAAATTGTTACGACTATGCTCCGAAATCGACACCTCACGGTATTCGAAGTAACAAATCAATTTCGAGAGACCCGTAGAGACGAGGTAAGCGAGCGGACTGTCAGGCGGCAGCTCCGAGAAGTTAATTTGACCCCACATAGACCCGCAATGGCCCAAAACTTGCAAGGGAATATCGAGTAGCAAGATTACGTTATGCACGCGAACATGCACAATGCACTGATGAATCTAGATTTATGCACAGGATGGGCGACGAAGAGTTTACCGATGGCCAGGGGAACGTTTTATTCCACCTTGTTTTGAGGAAAAAGTACCTTTCAGCGGTGGATCTGTTATGGTTTGGGCTGGAATCTCTTCAGAGAGTCGCACGGAGTTAGTGCTGATAGAAAATGGTACGCTAACTAGTGCAAGATGTAGAAGAGATCCTTAATGAGTATGTTGGCCCATACTAGATTAATATGGGTGAAAATTCCATATATATGCATGACAATGCTAGGCCACATACAGCTCAAATTTTTAAATGAGTATATTCAAGGCGTTGGCATCAATTGCATGGACTGGAACTCGAGAAGCCCGGACCTTAATCAGATTGAGCACGCTTGGGACGAGCTCGGAAGGCGTGTAAGAAATCGGTACCCCGCCCCAGCTACACTTAGAGGTCTGAAATATGTGTTAGTGGAAGAATGGAACAATATCCCGCAACGTCGCATAACAATCATAATAAACAGCATGCATGCCCAATCGTTTGGCAGCTGTAAGAAGCGGCCGTGAAGGCAATACGAAATAATAATATGGCTTTAAAGTTCGTTTTTATGTGGTGTGTGAGGTAATGTCTTTTATTTTTCAACGCAAAAAATGTTGATATTTTGTTTCTTATGTAATTTTAATAAATAAACAAATAACGTTTCCAGTTTTCCACCATTTAGTGTCGTTATTATTAACTATGAAAATATCTACAACATACAGTTTCATTCATACTGCTAGCTCTATTATTTTAAGAGATATTCTAATCTTTCGTACTGCCCCGTATAATTTGTCCACGAGTGTACATAAACTAAGTCTTAAATGAAGTCCAAAATACAACTTACTGCGGGCCCTTGCTTGTTTACTCAAAATATAAAGACAGGTATTTTCTAAAGTAAAGAAAATAGCCTATGACTGTCCCACTGCTGGGAAAAGGCCTCCATCACTGAAATCAAGTTATCACTACCATTTATGGGTAATGGCTTAATCACTATCTTGCCTAATGCGGGTTGGTTATCACGAACTCTGACTAACTCCCGAAACACACTGCCCGACCTGAGAATTGAACCTGGCCACTCGGCCACTGAGGCTTGGCCACTTTAAAATAATTTTGAAAGAGTCTTCAAGAAATTAACTATTTAAAGTGTATTTACTCAATTCGCTGTTGGAATCACAAATCACTCAACACTAAATCTATGGCCATTAGAAGTCTATATTTCTGTCCTTCGTCGCTGTTCGGGAGTTCCTACTCTATTTTAAGCAAGAACCTGTTGACACATTTAATTTTAAATGTTGCATGGGAATTTAACGATTTGATGGAGTAGTACCGTTTTTGTACACATATCTTCGAATTAAAGGATTTTTATTTTTTAACGTATTAAAATCCAAAATTGGTTTTTTAAGTAATTTACGAAAGACTTTTATGTATTAGGTACACACACACACACACACACACGCCTGCACCAGATTACCATAAACTGTAAAATTTCCTCAATAAATCGAAAACAAGTCAAATCAAATCAAAATATTTATTGAAATAATGATATTATTATAAATACACAAATGTTAAAAAAAAATTCACGAGCAGGATTTGAACCTGCACCCTTCTGACATACCGGGTCAGGTGCTCTCCCAATTGAGCTATCGTGGTTCTAGCCAGCCTGCCGAAATTGTTCATCACTATTTAATTTTTTACTTTGAAAGCCGAAGGCGCCATTCAATGTCAACAACTACCATAATATTTTTACAAATACTAAAGATCAGTTAAGAAGTAGGCAAGCTATTTATGAAATGTTTTTGTTTTGTTTATATAATTTTTACGCAAATTTTGTTGCGAAACAAATTACAAAAACACAAATGTTGAAAAATGTGTTAATGATGGTAGTTGTTGACATTGAATGGGTGCCTTTGGCTTTCAAAGTAAAAAGTAAATACTGTTGAATAATTTCGGCGGGCTGGTTAAAACCACGATAGCTCAATTGGAAGAGCACCTGACCCGGTATGTCAGAAGGGTGCAGGTTCGGAAGTCCTGCTCGTGGAAATTTTTTCAACATTTGTATTTTTTTACTAATGCAATGATTCAAAATTGTTTATTTTGTAAAGTTTACTTTAATAACGATTAGTATTCTTTTTCATTTGGCAGCCTTCTAATAATTTATACCAATAGTTATTAGTTACGACGATGTTCGCCTTATCTAGTTAGTTCTATTGTTGCTCTCCTTGGTCTTACCCAACCTCTTTTTCTTTCTATCTTCCCTTTAATGGAACCTATTTAAAATTAAATCTAACATCATAAAAATGACAAAACATTTTAAACAAACCATGACTTTATAATTAGATGTCCGTATCGTATTACTTTTTCTTCCCCCTTTTAGCGTAACCTTATATCGAAAATGCATTAGACGAAACCCGATACAGTTTTAACGAACTATTTATTTGCTTACCTACAGTCCATCGTGCCATATGATTAATAAGCTTCATTTCAGAATGTAATCAGAGTGCCTAGTGCGAGTTTTATTCAGCATTCCTGCTTGTATTTATAATTATTGATTGTACCATTTGGGCAGTAAGAAAGCCGAGAAAAATACTGAGAAAAAATATCCGAATTTTCCTTTTTCCAGGAAAAAACCCGCACGACCGTGCGTGTTCGGTGCAACGGCACGATGCGCACGCTCTACTGGCGTATCAACATAAACTGAGAGAAATTGTAAAGAAAAGACATAAATATAGTTATTTTACATTTATTTTTTGACAGATAATCAGCCTTTAGTCAAAATCAGTCATATTCTAATTTTAATTATAACTTTAAAAAACTGACATAATAAATGAGATCCACTTATTCTCGATAACAATTTGTTATATTTTATCAAAATTATTAAGTATAGGAACATTTTTAATGAACAGAATGATACTCTGAAAAACAGTTCTTTCCCCTAGAAAGGCATAAATGTACTTTGCACTTTGTGCGCATTATTTTTGAACGACTATTACAAACTTCCAGTTTGCAAACTCTAGGTGAGGTAATGTTGTCATCAAAATAGGGTAAGTGTCCAAAACTGTCATGCCTCTTGGCAACTGAAAGAGTTGGTTGTTTGAACTTCTTGGCTGCAGACACCCCAATATCCATTTCCTTATCTTCTTCAGGCTGTAAATGCCTCTCGGTAGGAGTTTCGGTCAAGCTTTCAGCTACATCCAATCGGAAATGTAATAAGTCCAGAATTCTGTTCTGTGGGTGGTACATTATTTGCAACACAATAATTGCGATAAAGACGCCAGGCATTTGCAACAGCTAGATCTAGAAAATTAATGATGACCTTCAAAGTCCATTTTCTTGTCTTGATCAAGAACGTCCACTCCTGAGATATTACTGTTGTAGTTGGAAATAACTTTGGGACATGTGACATTAACGTAGGTCTTGCTTGTCTTATCCCACCGTTTAACCAATGTGCAGAAAATAACATCATGACCTACAGACTTGTTATCTTTCCATTTGATAAGAGCCAAATCATCATCACATACAAATTGTTGTGATTTTCCTCTTGTCAAGTCAAGTTTAAGTTTATTCGTTCACGAACCCTATTTATCATTACGGTGCCATGGAATACATGCAATCCCAATTGTGTTAACCTGCCTAAAAGGCCAACATTATTAAGAAACCTGTCGAAGTACAGGCAAATATTTACTGGGACTGCTTTAGCTAAATGTAGAATAACTGATGCACCTACACCTAAGTATCGTTCAGCAAAAGCAGTTCTCGCTCCTAAATAAATCTCAAAATCAAACATCAACCCTTCGCTCGCAGCTAAAACGAAATTTTTCAACCAACCGGACGAGGTTTGTTTCTTACAACCATGGTGTAAACTGTATCTTCCAGTAAATGGTATCATTTGTTCATCTATCGAGTAGCTGCATGGCTTTCTTTCTAACTTGCAACAAGCCTGTTTGACTTTCTTTATTACAGGCTATACCTTCTTCAAAGGATTAAGTCTGCCTTCTGCAGCAGTGGGTTGGTCTTCTGGTACAAAACGTAATGCACTCGTAAGGTTGTGAAACGATCACGTGGCATAACGTCGGCTATCAGTGCCAACCGTGTATTTTGACGCCAGAATAAATACAAACGCGGAAAGGCTAATTATTAAAAACTTTCTTTATTTCATCAGCTGAGGTGTTTAGTACGTTTCCAGTCTTCCATGTAGTAATCGTTGGTACATTCTGCTCCTAGTTCATAAAAGTAATCACTGAAATAGTCCTCGAAGTATTCGATCGGATTCCGAAAAGCATTGAGAGGTAGTGGTTGATAATTGTGTACTTTGTCAGAAGAATACAGTTTGCCATATCTCACCTCGGCTTTGGTCCTCTCCGACTAGGAACTCTTGATGAACTAACTTATTGAGACGAATGACTACCATTGGCTCGACTACCTACTAGTATTTTCTGGAGGTACTGGTTCGGGTACGACGAAGGATTCATTTGTTGACACCTCATAAGCGTGTTCAGCTTCCGAATCTTCAAGAAGAAAGTTTTCGTCCAAAATATTTTCTATATCCGAGTTATTTCCGTCTCCTAATTATGTTTAGATGTCATCCGGCAAATTACATACATACATACATACATATAATCACGCCTCTTTCCCGTAGGGGTAGGCAGAGACCACTTCTTTCCACTTGCTACGATCCTTACATACTTGTTTCGCTTCGTCCACTTTCATTATTCCATTTTTACATTATTTGCAACACAATAATTGCGATAAAGACACCAGGCATTTGCAACAGCTAGATCTAGAAAATTAATGATGACCTTCAAAGTCCATTTTCTTGTCTTGATCAAGAACGTCCACTCCTGAGATATTAAAAAAAAAAGAAAGTTTTTAATAATTAAAAAAAAAAACTAAAAAAAAAAAAACTTTAAAAAAAAAAATACTTTTAAAAACTTTCTCCGGCAAATTATTTCCCGAAAAGTAAATAAAACGTATTCACTTACGACATTTCAAAGCAAAACACAATAAATAAGATGCGCAGTGAGCACGGACGCGCGGATTCTTCCCCAAAAAAAAAACGACTTAAACCCGAACTGCTACAAGCGTGCGTATGATTTTTTATTGACGAAAATTTGGGTAAAAAAGTCTGATATGTAATAATTTTTACTACATTCGCTAATTTAGAATGTAACCTAATAAATTAAAAACGTATTAGTGCAATTATTGCATAATACAAGTAAAATTGATTACGTACTCCTCGGCGCCAAAAAATGCGGACATCTTCCATCACCGCTGGTCGGCGTCGAACTACTCCACGTCTCCACTACTCGCAAAATAAACCGGATTTTTTTTTAATAGGCAAGTCACAACATGCACGGTCCGCGTGTCGGTTTTGTTCTGAAAAAGATAATTTTACCAAATATTTTATTTAAATGGATCCGCACGCTCATTTAAGTTAGATACGAAAGGGTTAAAAGCCCACATAAAGCATTATTAACTAAAAATTAAGAATTATTTCTTATAATTTCTTGTTGATTATCTGCTCTATACTTTCGTGAAATAGAAAATAAAATTAACATCTTTTATGCCTGAGGAACATCTTAAAATTCTAGCCGCAAAAGTATTATTTTAACAGTAAATGATATCTGCGTCTAAATCTTTTAAAGTTTTTAAGAGTTTAATAAATAGTTGTACCTTCGATTGTTTAACGATAATTTCTTTTTCTGACTGTTTGATTGATAGATTGATGATGCTACTGGCACATTATTAGTTATTCCTACTGTCAACAAAAAAAAAGGTACTTACATTAAATCCTACATTACATTAAATAGCGAACTTTCCCGTTTATCGTATTTTTAAATTTTCTAAAAAGTTTCGTACCTATCCAACCTTAATTATTTCGCACAAATTATTGCAGTTGGCAAATGAGCTAACCAGATGTTTACTCAGTTCATTGGCCCGGTCACGCTGGGTGACGAACACTGCTAAAATAATCAGGCCTAATTAATTAAATATGTCCACTGCGAGATAAAATGAAAGTACCTACTAAATTAGGTAGGTTAGTACCTATATAGTTTTAACAACTAATTATAGTCGTTTCTGAAATTTGAGACATTTGCATGGCTGTTAATTATACTTCTTTAGATGGTAAGTGGTAGGCATAAAAAAATTACATACAAACATACTCTCACGTCCTTCTTCAAAAAAGAGATCCGTTCGCCCCGTCGTCGGTCGCGACGACGACGCAACGCGACGCTACATTTTAGCATAAACAAAGTAGGGTTCCTAGGTGGAATAGAAAACATCAGTGATGGGTTGCAGAGAAAAAATATATAATAAGTATCTGGAAATTATAGTTTAAGTTCATTATTTCTATATGAGAGAACATATTAATTACCAGATTATACAATTACCAGATCGGGCAAAGTGATTCGAACATTTTGAATGCATAGCCCGGGTTTGTGATCATTAACCGCCATTTTGCAAGCGTGGTAATTAAGCCAATACCCATCAATTGTAGTGATGACTTGGTTTAAATGATGGAGGCCTTTGCCCAGCAGTGGGACAGTTATAGGCTATTTACTTAACTTTACTTAATTCGTTTCCATCTTGCTATGAACTTAGTATCTTAACTTACGACCCTTTTGAACCTGAGTGACTCACTTGCATTATGCATTGTTAGTCACATCACAGGGTTTCCCATTACTTACACTCATCGCAAAATAAGCAAAAAATAAACTTAATACGAACGTCACAAAGTTTAAAATAACTGTAACGTTACTACAACCCTCACATGGAACATTTAAATAGGAAATCGATTGCGTACCTACGGTAACCTATCTTACTTTCGAAACTTTTTTGTTCGAATTTCAAAACTTCGAAAACGGTTTAACAAAGTTTTGAATCCCAGATATATTTTTTTTACATAATATTGTAAGTAATAAATTTATTTTACATATGTTTCATTTTCCAGAAAAACTAATTAATAGCCGATAATCAAAACCATTTTTTTTCTTTTCTAGATGTATTAAATATCAAAGTAACCTTTACCCTGTTCTTACAAACGCACTTATTTATTTGTCAACATTATTCATCGAAATAAAAAAACAAGAGGGTTGGATTTAGAAACGAGCTCCCTCGTTCTGGGGAAACTGATACCGTGGGGCTCAGGGGGTCTTACTGAAACCCCTGATATTGATTTTGGTTGCCGGATAGGTACCTACGTATCGTTTTTTTTTCAATTATTAAATTTTTAAATGAAACGAAACGAAAAACAACACGCAAAAAACTAAGCAATAACGTGCAATGAAATTCCTGTCAAAAATGACGTGTAATTTACGTAGTTATTAAACTTTTACCTAATCTGTGGTCGGACTTCTGGCGGTAAAGTAAAGAGTCATGTCTACGGTTTTGTTTACTTTATAAAATTTGTGATATGTCGAATATTAATGTGAAATAATGGTGGATTATTAACCGTTAAGTGTTCGTGACTGTGCATGAGTGTTGGCAAATGAAACAAAACAGTGCAACGTTACTTTTCAAATTCTCTCAAGAAGTCCGCCCGAGGAATTAGTAAAGCCCCACATATTTTTTCTGACATACTCGATGGGTTGGGGATCTATCATTTCTCACTTCTCATTTCTATTATCATTCATCATCATCATACTGGAAGAATATATTGTATATTTATATATTACTTGGAAGAAAAATTACTTTGACACTGGCTTAATGTGCTAACCGCACGAAGCCATCAACTATGAAAAACTATGAAAAAGTCTAAAGAGTTCATTAGGTTAGGTTAGACATAGTATGGTGACCAAAAACGCGCGAGCCGAGCGAGCGGAGCAAGCGTGCCGCGGCAGCAGCCGGCGAAGCGCCAGAAACGACGTTTTTGTACATACCTAGACCTTACCTTGACCATACCTTTTAGACATATCTACAAAAGCTGACGTTTAAATTGTTAATATTATTGTTGGAGTAATGCGACAAAGGATGAAATTGCTATTATTTTTCTGTTAGGCGTCAGCGTGCTTATAAACTTGATGGATTGTAAGTATTTGTTATTTATAATATTTGTCTTTTTATAATATAGGAAACGTTTTTCTGAAAACTAAATCGTCTAACATTAATATATTTATCAAAAGTTGAGTAACACTTCAAAACGTATTGAATTTAAAAAAAAATTTGAAAATCGGATTATCAGCAACAAATCAATAGCAATAAAATCAATCGTGTTTTGGGTAAAATAAAAATATGGAAATTTGTTTTCCATCTAATGTGGTAAAACGTTTTCGGGATAATGAAGTTCGTACTAAAAAAATCGGATTTAAAATAGGTAACCGTACCTACACTTAGGAAGATTTACTATTAAATGGATGTAAACTGTTTCTATGGCAATATACACGTATACGTCGCTGCTTTATGAGCTGCTGGCAAGGCCCCAGGTACAAAAATATGAATCTTGTTGTTTGTGTTCCCCCTAAATCAATTAAATTACCAACTTCCAGTGTGCACGGACAGAGTGGCAGGGCGGGTCCAGCAGCCGTAACTCATCAGTTAGTCAGACCCGCAGCGTTCATTGTGATTTATCGTCAGTTTCCCTTCGTGCGGGTATTGCAAAACATCGCTATACGAGGATGAAAATTATGAGTATTGCACACGTCAATCGTACATTGATAGTCAGTAGTTGGCACCTATCTATCCACTGCTGAGTGGAGTGCCTAGTGAACATTTTGTTTACTATCCGTATTCATTCGATTACGTTTACGAAAACGAAAATTTTAACTATTCTCGTATGCCTCCAGGTGGCGCTGCTTTAACACGTTAGCTGCGGCACCAATTTTTGCATACTTTCCGTTCCTGCGGCACGAGGTATAATCGGCCCGTACCGTGACCAGACGTTAGGGCGACACGCGGTCTATTAGACCCCACCTCCTTTTACAGACTAAAATCCATTTTCTGGCGCGAAATCAAAGATAAATGAGAATTTTGGTCCTTATTGATATAGACAGTGAATTGCTGAACCCTAATCCACCGTCGCCCCGGGATCTGATGGCTAGTTTAGGAATTATTAGCAAAACAAAATATGGGATCTTATACACCTCGTAACGCACTGAAATAGGGCAAATTTTCGCTGCGATTAGTGATGGGAAAAATAATATCGACGTTTTTAAACTGTCTTAACTACGCAACGACTTGACCGATTTTGATCAATTATATCTCATTAGATCGTTTTAAGGGCAAAACCTGGCAAAACAACACAAAGCTATCAAAGGATACATTTTTTTTTAAATAATCTAAGTTGTGCTTGAAGGCGCCATAAAGAAAAAAAACCGGCCAAGTGCGAGTCGGACTCGCGCACGAAGCGTTCCATTCTATACCATTAAGAGGCACCTATTACAGACTTATTATTGGAAAATAATGGATTACGGTTTATGCATAAGGTTTATCTTTCTATTTGTATATGAAAATCTTAATGCGGTTCACAGAATAGAAAAAAAAGGCAACCAGAAGTAGAAAAGAAACTGTCCTATTTATTCTGCCTCGGGCTTTAAAAATACAATTATTAGAACTTGAATTAACATTAAAAAATCAGTATCAATATACTTTTTTTATAAAAATCTCAATATATATGTTGTACTTATTTATGAGTGTTTTTCATTGAAACAGGGTAGACAATAAGATTTTTTGCACTGAGTGCACTGAGTCAAAATCTTTTTGGATTTTTTATCAGCTTCACGAGATGGTAAAAATGTGCGTAGTTTTTGGTAACAACCAACACATCTTCTCCTTTTTTCACCCTTTTCGAGGCAATGGCGTGCGCTTTCAGGTGCTGAAAAATAACAAAAATGTAAAGATAACGTAATAAAACTGACATTGTTACTTAGGTTAGATCGTAGATGAGAATAACAATGATAATGTAGGTATAACTGCATCAAATGAATGTGTTTGTTTTATACTTAAAATGTTGAAAGAGTAGGTAGGTAAGGTAGCTTAAATTCAGAATAATTAAAAGGAAACAATAATAAATAACTTAATAATGACCAAATGTCAAGCTTAGTTTATATAGTTTATTTATAAAAATTACTAACACAATAATTTCTGTACTTTTACCATCGTACAATAATATACTCCGCCTGGTGCTCTCTTCCGACCACGTGACATATATCGTAAAATTTACATAAGTCGAATCTAACACACTTAACAAACTTGGTGATTAAAAATATCCCTTTACATAGGTATTTTGTTGTTTTTAACTTTTTAGTATTATTGTAATAGCGGCCTACATAATTTGAGAAAACTTCAACTATCTATCTATCGCGACAAACGGACAGACAGCGAAGTCTTAGTAATAGAGGGTCCTGTTTTTATCCTTTCGATACGGAACCCTAAAAATCTTTAATATTTATATACCTACTTTCAAAACCTAGACAAAGAACTACTGAAATATTAATTATATTACTTACCTGTTTTGTCAACGGCTGCTTTGCGTTTCTTGTGGAGTTTTTCACTACCTACAAAAATATCAAATAAGTGTTAAGTCCTAATAATAATAACATTATTATCACGATATAGAATAATAGGTAATTCTAGATATGTTGCAAAGTATTAGGTACGTCAATAATCGTTATTACCAATAATATCTTTAGGTATAATATACTTAAGTAATAATATCTTACACTTACTTTAGGTACATAGCTACCAAGATAAGAAAAAACTAGGTACTTACTGAAGATTTTTTCATTAAAAACTTACCTGTTTTGGCTCTGTTTCTGGGTTTTTTAAAATTAACTTCTTCCGACATCGTTTAGACATGTTCGGCGCTGTAAAAGGACGTGCTCTCCAATCGACGTGATGCACAACACTGGTCGCGGGAAGCTCGCGTTGAGTGCGGTACGAGGTCAGGGGGGATATGGGACGTTTTAGCCTCGTTCCGCACTGCATTAAAATTATATTAATTCAGTGCGGCACGAGGCCTAAGACATCCGGTACCAAGGTAGGTAGGTACACCACCGAGTCCGGAACCATTAGTGATCTCAAATATATATTTATCTCTTTCCTACACTGGACCAAACCAAAGCTATGCCATTCGCACGACAGAGAAATTCACTTTTTTGCTTGCCGCACCACAGGGAAGTTGCATCAGGGGTGATTTAGGCCTCGCTTCGCACTTAACGTGTTAAAGCCAAACTAATTCTCAAAAATAACTCACACTAGACTAGTGGTTTAGACCACCGCACCGGTCTCTCTCTCAAACCCAGAGGTCTCGGGTAGGGACAGCGAAGGGTACATGTTTGTATTCGGTTTGGTTGGTGGTGTGGTGAGTAGTCACGCCTTATTAGCTTTAGTTACCACCATCTTATCTAAATAATAATATGTCGCTTACATATTTAGAAAAGACAAAGGAACATCATATATATCTTTAAGAGGATTTCGTTTGATGTAAGTACGTTAAACGTTAAACCGCGTTAAGAAAGATGTTGTGAGTTGTTGAAAGATTCTATTGTTTAATTGTATTTAAATACATCAAACTGTTCATGAGATAACAATAAGATGATGGTTTTGTGTTACTGGACCGCCTTATCAATAGAACGTGGCACGCCTTTGATCCACCGCTGCAGACGTTAGATAAGACAATATGCAAAATCAAGTTGCAAATTAGTATAAATTAGTTTTAGACCTTATTATTTCTTGTGGGGACGTCGCCAGCCGAACGCCGAACGGACAATCCACCCGCGCTATCTGCGGGACTCCCCTTTGAGGGAGCTAAGGTTAATCCTGCTTCCACGGCGCCCAGTCGAATCTTTTGGTCTCTTTGATAAATCTTGCTATCTGTTCCACTTTCAGATCCTTCAGGTCCTCTAGTGTGTCCGACCCCCAGAGCTCCCATCTTATCAGTGAGTACATAGGGCACTCAGCTAGTAGGTGGAGGCTGGTCTCTGGCTGGAGTTTTAGACCTTACGCGATAATATGATATGGGTAAGGCCCGCTAACTATGTACATTTTGTGATGAAGATGTGACTCCTCACTTCATTATGTATTATGTATTATTATGTATAAGTATGTATTGTGTTTATGTATTATGAATGTGACATATTAATGTGGAAAATAATATAGCGTGCATTATTATAGCAGGGTGCCTAGTGCGAGTTTTGTTTACCATTAAATCACTATAACGAAAATGAAACATAGCGATGATGATGTCGGAAATGAAACACGCACTATAATAGACACCGAGTTTCAGAATAAAAAACAAATAAATACAATCACAGAGAAAATGAGCAGCATCTAAAACAACCCAATCAATCTTTAATTAGCCTCCAAATCAGATAAAATCTCTATGTCTATCGAGTCTCTATCAAACCAACAAAGGTAGAGGATCTGTCACAGGCACGTCTGTGGAATGTTTTATATATCTCCTCCAGGCCTGCTAGTATCCGTAAGATGGATCCTTGTAAAAAAAGAGAAATACATATTTACTAGAAATTAAAAAAAAACTTATAACATATATTTAGTTGTCGCTGGCATAAGCGCAGGTTAGAATTTGATAATGCCCTTTGATTATCCTCGGTTGACCTTTGCACCATCAACTGTGTCAAGGCTTTAAGGGCTTAACGCTTAATACAGGGTCTTATTATAGAACTACACGAAAACGCCAGGTATTTTTTCCTTTTCAGGCCTAAGATGAGAAGATGAGAAGAAGGCCTAGGAACTAGGCCTTCTTCTCATCTAATATTAAGTGGTGGTAGGCCGAAAACAGAAGCGCAATTCACCTAAACTCCTCCAATTCTAAGTTCTGAGGGACTGACCAATCTACTAACATCACCTAGTGACTCGCAGGTTTATTACCGAAAAAAACAGCCAATTGTTAATTTTGCAACGCGACTGTACAATTAAAACCTGGTTGCTTTTTTCGATCGTAAGCCTGCCGGATTGCAAAGATCGCAACCCGAATCGAGCTTCTCAATCAACACCATAGTCAAAATACTATTATTTCTTCTGTGACATAGTGCTGGGGGATTCTGACTAAAATTGCGTTCTCGATACAGATTGTGTTCATCTTTTTTAACTTTTTAAACACGTTAGTTTTAAAAGTAGTTAAACCATCTAACTAATTGTATTATTTTTATATCGTATGACTTTGACCTCTAGAATCATCGCATCGCATCTTGGAATCATTGACAAACAATTGAAACAAAAAGTTTTGATCTAAAATATAGCATTGTGTGTGCGCAATAAAAATTACATAATTATATGTTGAAACGTAACTGAACTGACAACTTTAAATTTTGCTTTAATAATAATAATAAATGGAATGGTGATTCCACGATCATTGTCCCGATAGTTTCAGCGAACGGTCTGATAGCGAAGAGCCTCGACCAACATCTTAAAAGGCTCTCGCTTGATGGTTGGATCAAGGGTCAGATTCAGTAAGCAGTACCTACTCCTTGACACAGCACGTATTGTCAGGAGGTTCCTCACTCTGCAGCCCTGACCACACCGGTAGCTTGGGCCCTGCCCCGGTGCTGGCGGTGCTCTAGAATTGGGTTTTTATAATGTTTTATTGTTTTTATACTAAAATATTATAAAAATCTAGTTTTAAGAAAGAAAATAAATAAAGGGTATAATAATAATATTGAAATGAAACAACTTGTACGTATCTATTCGCGTTTATTTTACACATTACTTCAGGATAAACATTAATTGAAAGTGATGTGTAAAATCCGTAAAAGTGGTTTCATTTCAATGTGTAGTGTTCGCGTAAACTTTAGAAAACAATAAATAATAATAATATTTTAATTTCTAATAGCAAGACTCATTTTTACTTATCCTATGTTATCCAATAATAGCATTTATTATTATTATTAATAAGTGGCTGGCAAGCGCTGGATGAGAGTATCCGCGGATCGTGCTCAGTGGCGTGCACTTGGAGAGTCCTATGTCCAGCAGGGGACTTGTGTAGGCTGATGATGATGATGATAAATCAAAAATGCTATAAAATACAAATAAAATAGATTTATTGTGAATCATAAGGAAAGTTTCTCGAACGGTTCAAGCATAGCGCCCTAAAGGTACTTTCCAGGATCGTAATGATAGATATTGCCCAACATTCGGCCGAAGGGCTATTACGGACGATTACCAAAAGAAGGATGTGGGGTCGATTCCCGTGTGATGCACTCGCGGGCATCCAATTTGTAACAATCTCTGAAGATTGCTTTTTATGGCGTAGTAAAAAGTTCTTGTACTGGAGTCTATGAAAATTTAAACTTAAGTATATAGTCATCTGAAAAATATTGTTTAACTTGAAAATAAAAGACTCTTCAAAATTCTTAGTAACTACTAAGCAGTTGAGTACCTTGTGCGAGTTTTATTCAACATGAAATAAAACAGTTTGTTAATAACAGTATTTAATATATTTTTTCCTTATTTTTGCTAATTACTTAAAACTAATGGCACACATATTTTCACTAGGTATGTACAATATTTGCATTCCATTTGCATACTCTTTAATACTGTCACTCAATTTCAACGTACTTTTTCTATATTTTTTGCCTCAGTCTCTCAGTCAGTCACTCTTTGTCTGACACACACACACCCTCACACACATAACAAACATATACCTACTTAATCATCAATTTCAATAAAAGTATCACAAAATACATTAATTGATTTGTTGTAGGTACATATTTTTATTGCTTTTAATATTTATTACAAAACATAATTACACCTTTATCTTACTGTACAATGTAAAAAAAAATATATATAAATAGTCTCGTTTGATATAAAATAAATAAAATGAACAGTCTTTATAATACTGGACGTTATCAGTATTTATTTATAAAAATGGACTAATCATAATTATTATTAGTCCATGTTATAACTTTTTGACCCGGCTCCAATAAAATCTTTTAAAAAAAATTCAAACTCTGATTCATAAAAATGTACAAAAACAAAGGATTGGTCTCAAACTTAATTAATGTATTGCTACATTGAAAGACTTTCGTAGCAGCCAGTCATACAAACACTTTTTTGAGAGAGTTTACTTATTAACTCAGGTTTCATTTACAGCATCACCAGACTTTATAATACAAACGCTTTTTTTTGTGGAGAGAGATTGCTGATTGCCTCAGACGGCATTTTCAGCTTCACCGGGCTTGTTTGGGGGCGGCGAGAAACTTAAAGGGCTCCTCAAGTCGTGTGAAACGAATCACCTTCGGAGGTTTTCTAGAGGGAACGGCATCACGCACTAGTGCGTGTCCCCGTGCCCTACTACGAGCTTATTCTTTAAACCTCTTTTCCTTAATCGCAAAGAGACACAGTCATTATCATCATCAACATCTCGGCCAAAAGAGGTTTGATTAGTTACGATTCCGTTGTACAAAGTCTCGTTTTATTATAATAGTTAGTAAGGGCATGAGTCATAAGTCATAACTCATAAACTGATGTTAAGTGGAAATGAAGTCCAGACGCGAAGACAACCGGTGCAGCGTAGAAACAATGCAGCGTCCGGCATCAGTCACCCTCACCCTGTCGGCCCACAAGGTGCCTCTTCACGCCTCGTCTTGGACTCAGCACCAGCCAACAGTAATCCATGGTTAAGGAGAAACCGGTTCTGACGGTCGCGGGTCGAAAATCAAAGTTTTAATTGTATGATGTACCGGAGAGCTGTTGCTGGTGTTATTCGACTTCAATGAGAAGTTTCGGCATAGCGCGAAAGCCTGATATCAGAAAATAATGTTGTCAGTTAATTTGTAGAAAACAGTTGTAAGGTATTTCAGATATTCTTAAGTTTCAGAGGACGGAATATTCGCACTTGTGGGTAACAAATTGAGAGTGCTATTTATAATTGTTTTGCTACTACATTACAAAAAAATCATTTAACATTGTTAATAGAAAAGCTTCGAGGTGTTAAGTTATAGAACCATAATGAAAACTGATAGAATTGGTGACTTAGAGCTATTATCTAGTTGTTATTAAATTTGAAATTGAATTGTTATAATTTATTCAGTTCAGGCAAGTAAATTGATTGATTGCCTGTATGTTTTGACTACAAAGGGCATTGCTTTTCTACCTATCTTTTACAGCGTTTAAGAAGATGGCCCAAAAAAATTAAAATTTGTACTACCATTGTGCCTATCTACAGTCTCCCACTTCTAACATTTTAAGATTTAGATTCGTATAGATAGTCCAATACTAACCGCGTACGAGCACGTAAACACGCCGATAACGAAGCCGACGGCCACGTCCCACCAGTGGTGTCGGTGGTCGGTGATCCTGGTGAGCGAGGAGAGGGCGGCGAACGTGATGCAGATCAGCTGGAGCACTGGGACCACGAAGACGGTTCGGTAGCGCCAGTCGAAACCTCGTCTCTGGAGGTACCACTAGAGAAAAACAAAAATGTTTTATGAACAGGGTTTGTTCTAAGTCTACGTGGTTATCTTATCTACCACCATCTTCACTGCCACTATAAGAGACTGAGGAAGGTTGATAAAAGCCTTGAAATTAAATTAGGTCGTACAATAGGTATTTATGGTATAAGAACGGAGCTATGGAGATTGAATCATGTTTTCTCACAACACCCCTCCCGCACTGCGCTGCTACCGCAGGAACCGTCTCAGTTAAGCAGTAGGCCTGTATTACCTTTGGTTGGTAGTAATGCTTGTTGTAACTCCACTCGGCTAGCTACCACCATCTTATATAAAGTCTATCGCCTTATGGTTCGACACTTAGATAGTCAGTTTATAACCAACTAGTGGCCCGTCCCGGCTTCGCACGCGTGGACATTTCTTTTTTAATATAGCCTATGTCACTCAGCGCTAATGTAGCATTCTAATCATCATCATCATCATCATCATCGGCCTATCTTAGTCCACTGCTGGACATAGGCCTCCCCTAATGAGCGCCATAGCGCCCTGTCCTCAGCTTGACGCATCCAGCATCTGCCTGCAGTCTTTCGCAGGTCACCATCCCACCTGGCCGGAGGGCGTCCTACACTACGTTTACCGAGTCGTGGTCTCCACTCAAGAACACGTTCACCCCAGCGGTTGTCGGTTCTTCTAATGGTGAAAGGTTTTTTTTAAATCGGTCCAGTACTTTTTGAGCTTATTCGTTGCGAACATACAAAAATACAAAGCTTTCCTCTTTATTACTATAGATCATTCTTATATTGTTTTCTAAAGTTTACGCGAACACTACACATTGAAATGAAACAACTTTTACGGATCTACTCGCGTTTATTTTATGCATTAGTTTTTAAATAATATTTTTCCTGACGTTTCGAACCCTTTGCAGGGTTTGCGGTCACAGGGAGACTGAGGTGTTCGTCGTCTGAGATGTAAGAGCTGAGGTTAATTATTATAAAGTAATGTAAAAAATAAACGCGAAGAGATCCGTATAAGTTTTTTCATTTCAATCATTCTTATCGTTGAGATAGAGGGTTCCTTAAAAGGATGACATCAGCAAGCGAATCCCCGTTCTCTACTAAATTCTTCGAAGCGTTCAGATAAAGGCTAGGAGCTCTGTTCGGTGGACCGAGTGGGGGTGGGTGGGCGTAATAACAATAGCGAAAACCACTTACTGCTAAAAACAATCCACAGTGTACCGATAGGGACGTGTGACCTGAAGGGAAGCTGTGGTAGGAGTCGTTCTGCATCCAGCTCGAGTACTTGGTGGAGGTGCACTGGAACGTGCTCACGTACTCCGATCTGGAATCAAGATGTTGGATGTGAGTCTCTTTAGATTATAGCCCAAGAGCCACGCTGTTGTACATGTCAAGTTCTTAAAAACGTTAACCCATTTATAATTAGTTTTTACCATAGCTTATTTTCACAATGTAGTACCAGTATGTGAAGGTTATTTAGTTTTGATCTTGTATTTTATTATTTATGTCAGCTTTTGTGTTTGTTACTGTTAGTTAAATAATACTATTTATTTTTTAATGAATTATTGACATATTGAGTTTTACAACATATTGATAACTATTTAATACTTCAAAATATATTTCATCTTCACTGGATGACGTTAAGATAATCAATTATTAAACACTAAAACAATTGACACTCGTTAATGTAAATACACATAAGCTAAAGAAAAACAAAAAAAAAAACAAAAGAAAATCAAAAATCCGTACCCATTACAAGTTTTTCCAGCATCAGGCTCACACAAGTCGAAGAACGTAGGCCTAGGGCTGCCCGTGATGCCCTTCATGACCTCGATGATCGCGAAGTTGAATATCAGTCCGTACAGGTAGCTACGGTATATCCATACGGCCTTCTTCGTGGCGGCGGCAGCCCTCTCGCGGCGACTGTACTCTTGGTCGGAGAATATTAGCTCAGTCACTAATAGCTGTAAGGTGAGAGAATTTGTTATACATTTTATTCCTACTGGTTGGAACATAGTAGTTTAATTATAGATATTTTAAGTAATTACTTATTATAGTAAAGCTGAAGGGAGAGTAAGAGGGGCAGAAACGCTAGACCTTGTTCAATTAGCTTTTTGGTTTCAGGTGCTCATCATAAGTATTGCAGCCAGAAAGTGTCATTACATCTCTCAGAGACCACAGAGAGAATTTCAGGGTAAATAAAAGTTCCTCAAGTTGTAGAATCCTCAAGAATCCTCAAGAAGTAGATCGAACAACCTCTGAGGGTTATTAATTTTTACTATTAAATGCGTTCTAATCGGAGTTCAAAGTATGCAAAAGGAATTGTAGGTACTCACCACGACCAGAGGTGCCAAAAATATAGTGGCTACCAAGACCCCGGTGCCGACGGTGTCTCCAGTGTAGGAGAAGGCTAGGGAAGGGTCGTTGCAAAAGAAGCCTGCTTGGTAGTTCGGGAGGACGCCCAGCTCGAACAAGCCGATCAGGCCCACCACTGGGAACATAATAAAAAGAAAAACTGTTAGAGAAACTTAAGAACACAACACAATAACACTTGATGCGTGTGATTGAACCCTTCAGGCTGTCAGATGTGGTATACATCTGACAGCCTGCATTCTTGAAAATTAAACGACTAAACCAAAAATGATTTATTTTAGAATTTGTGCTTACATAATTGTCAATTCAAAGTCATCATCATCAATATTTCATAATTATTTTTCAAAAATTGTTATTTTTATCCTGGTGGCCGAGGCGATGTGTGACTTTTGAATATGTCGAGTTTCTCTGTGATTCGGAGGGCACTTAATTTTGACATCGAAAATTAATTGTAGGTATATAATGAAAAAGTTAGGATATCATAGTGTATTTCATCATGTCACTTTTATTTTGAGATCACCGGCCGGTGAGATTAAATGATGTTTGTACATATCATTTATACTAAATATTGGTGTGGTACAAAATATTTCCTTAACATTATTTCGAGAAAGAATTCCATATGCTCAGGCCAATGATCTTTGATGAGACTAAATGTGGTCACAAATCAGTCACCTTAGGCGACAAGCTAAAGGAGCGAGCAAGTAGATAAGTAACGGCTTCCCATGTCTTCGCAAACTATTTGATGAGCGAAGCGCAGAGCAGACGAACTACATGTTTTTTTTAAATATAGATAAGTATCATCATCTTCATCATCATCATTTAGCGTCATCTTCATAATGAAGTTTGGAGATCAAATTTTCTGCGATTCAATATAGCTTGTTTTAGATAAGTATATATAGGGCTTTAAATGTGTTTTTTTTTTACATTTTACTAGATTACCTGGGTGCCAAGTGCGAGTTTCGTCGTAAACGAGAATTTATATGGCAAAATGTTAACTCTTCTAGTATGTCGCCAGGAGGCGCTGCTTCGATGCCATACTAATTTTCGTTTTCGTAAACGTAATCGAATGAATACAAATAGTAACAAAACTCACACTAGGCACCCTGAAACCTATCACTAAAAACTTGGCCTTATTTTATCCTATCACTGGAAGATTTCTGTAAGAAGACGTTATAGAGTTAATAATCGGGTTATTCCCAGAACTCGAAAGTCCCCGCCCGATCCTCTAAATGACAGCACACATTTACAGAATACACTAAACATGCACACCAGTTTAGGCCCAAGACACCGTACTCGTAGAACAAGGGTACGAAGAACCGAGTCACACTCGCTCTACACCAGGTACAGACATGTACCTGGGCGCTTCTCTCCTCCGTGCCTTTAGACGCGCCCTCGGGTTGCTCCGCTCCCCGATCCGATCCGAACCCTTTGGAGAATCTAGATAACCTCCGAAGGTGATTCGTTTCACACGGCTTTTCACATTTCACACCCTTTACGTTCCTCGCCGCCCCCAAAAAAGCCCGGTGAAGCTGAAAATGCCGTAGCGGCAATCAGCAATCTCTCTCAAAAAAAAACTCCAAAGTCTAAAATCAAAGTTTAAAAAATTATACATCACACCATATCTCCACAAAAATTTAAAATGAAATAATCTTATTTTTCGCACGACCTCCATGCAGGAGTTTTTAAGTAGGTACCTACAGTCAGGAAGAAAAGGGTTTTGATGATATTTTCATAAACTGTTACACAGAAGGTTTTTTATGGCATTATTAAACCAGCGCCTCCTGATTTCAAACGAGGTGAGTTGCCAATATTGCCATACCAATTCTCGTTCTCGTTAACGCGATCGAAAGGCACCAATCCGCACTGGGCCCACGCGCGTGGACTCCTGTGGTGGTTTACGGCCCGTTCTCCCTATCCTCCATCGAGAAGGCTCGTTCCCCGCATTGGGGACATAAAAATGAGCTGATGTTGATTGAATGCCCAATAAAACTCGCACAACACACTCTGGATGCGACTTTTCGGGTTCGAGTCGTTCGTTTGCACAACATTGAGTTAACATTGAAATGTACGTTGGCACAACGGGAGTGGCCAATTTGCGTGCCGAATCCCCACTTCCGTCATTTGGGCAAGTTCAAAGTCAATGTCGCTGGGATTGGAGAATTACATTTGACAGATCGCGAATCGTAAATCATGGCGATTGACGTCATCATAATAACATGTGAAGATTGAGGGATACGGGAGGTAAGACGTAGAAAATTTGTGAAGCCATTATATTGAAACAAACACCATTTATATAATTTGCTCGCGTCTACGCGGTCTTCCTTACCACTGACCCTGGGAAGGGAATGGCGTCTCCGGACTTTTTTGGGTGCGGTAAGAAACTTAAAGGGATTTTCTAGAGGGAATCACGCACTTTTTCGTTTCACCGTTCCCTACTAGAATCTCCGAGGGGTTTGGATCGGACCGGGAGCGGTACAAACCGAATGCGTCTAAGGCTAGGACCTCGGCTCGGGTTGACCGGGTCATGGTGGTGGGGTTCGTCTTTTGTAGTAAATATTGCATGTTAAATAATCTTTTTTGTTTATCACTTGTTGTTTTATACACCTTTTTTATATGTTTTGAGACTTTCGTTTAAACTAGATGTTTATTTATGTTTTACATAAACGTCGCAGTCGTGTGTTGTGTAAATAAACGATTTTATATTTCTTTCTTACTTTCTTTCAGGAGGGTATTGGATATTAAAGCTAGCACGTGACCGACTAAGTTTGCGTGTTAAAGGGGAGGCTACGACCCAACAGTGGGTGCTTAAAAGCTGAAACGGTGATGAAGATGATAAAAATATCATTCCTGTCCTCTCTATCCTCTTAGCTTATGGTCTCATCACCAGCTCATTTTTATGTCCCCACTGCTGGGGATCGAACTAGGGAGAATGAGCCATAAACCACCACACGGGCCGAGTGATTGGTGGTTGTTAACAACTGCTAATGCAGCCGGGACCAACGGCTTTACGTGCCTTCCGAAGCACGTGGATGAGCTCGAGATGATACATTTTTGGTGACACATTCGATGACCGGCCTTTGCGAAAGTTGTTTCTATAGTGCGTGATGCCGTTCCCTCTAGAAAACCTCCGAAGGAGATTCGTTTCACACGGCTTGAGGAACCCTTTAAGTTTCTCGCCGCCCCCAAACAAGCCCAGTGAAGCTGAAAATGCCGTCTGAGGAAATCAGCAAACTCTCCAAAAAAAAAAACTCGCAGACTGGGCTTGTTAACCACTGCGCCATCAAATTTAAATTCAAAATCATTTATTCAGTTTAAGCTACAGTACTCTTGTGAATGTCACTATGCCATCGGTTCGTAAGTCTACTCTGGGCGGGAGATCTTGTACTGAGAAGAACCGGCAAGAAACTCAGCAAGTGTCCAGCTCTTTTCTCCCTTACAGCGTCAAAAATATTGGAAAATGCCCTATCATAGCAGGACACTTTCCATCACAAATAAACACAAAAAAAAATAAAAGACAACCACATGTAAAAAAACAAAATAGAAAATCTAAGTTAACAAATTTACCTCAGGTAAAAGTTTCAATTTCCACAATGTCATACAGTACTCTTATAGAAGTTAAAAATTGTTTAAGAAAAACAAAGTCAAACTATAGTGAATAATACTAAAAATAAGATAAGTATGCAAGAGCAGACCAGCCTCCACAGGCGGCACCCGTTCACGAGTATGACATATAAATCAGCCATCGCTTCGCTCAACCATATTTTAGGGAACGTAACGACCGACGCACACGCAATCGAGCTCCTACCTTATAGTTATCTTGGTAGTTGAGGATTCCGGGTGGTGCCTTATCATCACTTAATCAGGCGTAAGGAATATAAAAAAGTTATTCAGTATTTTGTCCCCCGTAACCCCTAACCCATTACCAAGAAAGTCTAGGCACAACACCTAACTAGCCATACTCCCATACCACAAAATAGGACGACTGCAAAAGGTAAGCTTCATACAAACGCGCTCGAGCAACGCACACATAGACATCCTCTCACGGACACGTAATCCCGCAACAACTGCGCTCGGACAGTTCCGAGCTGTTCCGAGATCCGTGTCCGTGAGATAAATTGTGTGCGTTGCTCTAGCGCAGTATGTATTAACCTAGTGTCGTCTGCAATGAATACAGACACAATAGAGTTTTGAATTGTTTAGCGCACAGATCTGGCACTATGCAGACGAAAGGTTAAGGTTACCTTCTGGATCTTCATATTTTGTGTCCATACTATTACATCATCGAGTGACATAATCACCGCTAGATGGAGCTGATTGAAACAATTTCCTTCTTCCACCACGTTGGATTCCACGTGCGACGGTGCGCGTGCGTCGCCATGTGCGGTGTGCCGCACTTCTACTTATAAACGCTATAGGTACGCTGTAATATCGTTTATTAGCTTTTGTCTCTATCTAAAGCTGTAGTCGTGATAGTGACAGATGTATTGTTACTAATACTAGTTGAGTGTGTTGGTGAGGAGGACTTTAATTACCGCAGTTAATTTGTTTGAAATGTAGATACCTACCTAGGTACCTATAAACTGGTTAATTTTTTATTTTTACTGTTTTTCAAATATTATTTTTGATCTGCCTTTGCAATTTTTGTTCTAGGTAGTTGGTTTCTCACACTATGATACCTAAATTACTATGATAAATAAAACTTTATTCAACTGACTGATTTATTTCGGTAAGTTAACTGACTTACCGTAATAATGTTTTTTTTTTAATAATTTAAGTGTCAAAACACAATAAATTTTCTAAACAAATACCTAATTTTCAAAATTTCGCTAACCACAAAACGAATACGCGTAGAGCTAAAAATTATACTTTATTAGTTCCGCTACTCGATACTAGATGGCGCTCATTTACTCCAAAAGGCGTGCACACAACGTCAAATCACGCCTTATCTAAAATAGCCCAACATAAAATAAAAACATGGAAATTTCAATTGCGTATTGTTTTCAAACTGTTATTCATGTTTAACATAAACCTGCTAATAAAAAATTTAAGGTAGGTAATTGAAATAAATTACGTTTTCATTAAGTTTAATTGGGTGCATTGCGTCACAGTGAAAGTTTATTAATAATCAACTAATTTATATTCATAAGCCTGCATCCTTCTTACATGCGCCAGCAATTACAAATGTCATGGCTCAAATAATTAATAATACAATTAATAAACATGGATTATGGCAGGAATCACATTAATGGGTGTAAAATTGAATTCCCTTAGAATGTAGCGTTTAAAATGCATGTCTCGATAATTACCGGTGAATTGAAAGGTGGCGGTATATCAGTTTAGAGTAATTAAGTGCAGGGTAAAGGTGCTGTTAAATGGGCTACACTATTTTAGTAAGATTTTTTTTTGTTTGTGTTCAACTGCATAAAGTACAGATACAAAATATATTTTAATTCAGCTTCAATATATGTTAAAAGATAAGCTCTCTTCGATTATTCTTAAAAGTAGGTACCCATATCCAGAAAGAAAACTTTACCAAATTGGTTACATGGTGGCATTTTTTTATAGTATAATAGACTTTAAAAAACAGCAACCAACGTTTAGTTTATTTTACATTTAAGAAGATTATAAATTCATTCACAGTTCAATAAACTGTAATCGTCTGTTGATTTAAGTAACTGTTACGGTTGTATTCTTTTATGGGACGCAGAACTCTGACGGTACGAAAAGGATACTTGTCTTGATTGGTCCGACGTGTCCGGAATAAAGCAACAAAAAATGCAGACAGCTTTTTGCTATCACATTTATTTGTTTTATCTTTATACTAAATGGACGGCTCTGTATGAAAGTGAATGTTATTGTAATGATTTCAAAACTATTACTCTAGGACACTATAGATAGGATCATAGTATTATTAGTTAATAGATATCCTATTGCTGAGCTTGGGTGTATTCCCATATATTTTTCCCATATAAATATAAATAAATAAATTCCCATTCCCATATAAACAAAAACGTGGATCAGGTCACTGCCTGCCACGCTGGCAAATTTGTTATAGTGCATAGCATAATTAATTCAAGAACAAGAAATTTAAATGGGAAATATTTTAAAAGATAAATTTATATTTAAAAAAATACTATTTACGCTTATCAGGTTCACATGAGGTTACATGAGCACAATAAAAGTCTAGTTCAATGTTATTACATCTCATGAGATAAATTGTTCTAATGTACTTAGTAATTAGCTTAACATTATGGAATTGTCAACAAACCTCAGTACCTAATAGAAAGAAAAATACAATAATATATTCAGGGGAGAAGTAGTATTATAAGAACACACAATAATATCCTTATTATTGTAAGTGCGTTAGAATTTCCATAGCTATTAACATAAACGCGGACAAATAAACAAGGAAGGTACATTTATCGGTACGTTTACCTTGGTGTGTGCGCACAAATAATATAATTTACCTTATGCTAATGAGATGAGAGTGTGTGACTATTGCTTATTAGAATTTTTACTTTCACGTTGTATGGTATTTTTTTATGATCCTTTTTATTTTGTCTGTCTTAAAATTTTATGACTTTAGACTGAACCACACGTCATTCATTATTCATTTTTGGAGTCAGTGGCACCGTTTTTATGGAAAGTAAGCAATTTGCGAGAAATAAAATGTTTAAAGCTAGTGCACTAGCATTTTAGGAGGCCTCCTACGGCTTTTACATCATCATCACATCACCAGCTCTTACATGTCCCCACTGCTGGGGCACGCACGAGCCTTCCCTATGGATGGATAGGGAGAACGGGCAATAAATCACCACGCGGGTCCAGTGCTGATTGGTGGTTGCTGCTAATGCAGCCTGGACGGCTTTACGTTCCTTCCGAAGCACTTAGCAGCTCGAGATGATACATTTTTGGTCACCCATCCGATGACCGGCCTTTGCGAAAGTTGCTTAACCATAGCAATCGCAGACCGGGTTAAGCACAGTGCCTTGATCTCACCTGATGTTAACTGATGATAAGGCCAATGATGGAAGCGCACTTCACCCGGGATCCTCAACTAGTGAGGCACTGGCCATCTTATCTCTAGCTGCCGGACAACACCAATGCTACAAACATTTATGTTATAGCGACATATTTAGATAAGATGGTGGTAGCTGGCCAGGCGGACAAACAAGCCCTACCACCAACCATATTATTATAACGAGTATTTGATTGTACACGCACACAAAACTTATTTGCCGTAACCTTTGTTTAGTTAACATAAAGATATGATATACCTACATTATGACGTTTGCTGTATTTTAGGTCTTAATTATAAAAAGTCGTAAACTGATAACAATATGATAATCAAGACTGATAAGAAGTACTGAGAATCTCATGAACAAACTGTCGGCAGTCATTTTAGGCAGAACCTATTATTTTTTAAGTTCCTGGTAAATGACGTGCGCATACGCCACCGTAATTCGTATAGAGGGCGACCCGCGACTAATTTGATAGCACATAATAAGCATTGATACTCTCCTCTCCTCTCATCTCATCTCCTCTAGTCCCATCCCCTCCCCTCCCTATCGGACCCTGTCAGAATAACAACGCTCCCACTGCACTCGGCCCATCTTCGAATGTCGTGGGGGTATTATGTTGAGACAGGGTCCTTGTTGGCCTCACACACTTCTTTTTTTGACTTTTTTCTGTTATTCTGTTTTGTTGTATTCACTTTGTTTTGGGCTGTGTCCTTTTTTATTATTAATCATTTTACTGTGAATCATATGTCCGTGTGAGTGTCAATAAATGTTTTCTCTTTCTTTCTTTATTCCTCTACTCTCCTGTTCTCTCCTCCTTGTCCAGCACCGTAGTTAGATGTCGGGTGCGAACGCTTTAATCCGCAATAACTCCAGTCGCGGCGATCTATTAGCTTTTCCCACAACATCTGACTTCGAACGACGTGACTTGTCGCTTCTATAGAAGCTGGTGTACTCATAATGGGATTTAATTTTTCAAGAATTACTCCATGACATTTCTTTTGTTTATTTTTACACGTTGCGTTGCGTGCAAAGTTCGTCGACACGATTTAATGTTTTTTTTATTTCTTGCTCCTTACGACTGCGATTGCATGCATTCTGCCATGTGTACGTTGTTATACCACTTTTGCTGCGTATTTTTATGACGTTTTTTAAACATCTGAAGATCGTTGACGTTCATAATTGTGTTTCCTTTCTTTTTTCATAATATGAATACGTTATAATTAATCGCATCTGTGATCTAATGGTTAAACTACCGGTCTCAGACACAGTGACGGGTTTGATTACCAGCGGTTAATACCTACTTATATATGTACCTATGTTATACATGGATCAAAGAGCAAGAGAGAGAAAAAACATTAGCTCAATTGGAAGAGCACCTGACCCGGTATGTCAGAAGGGTGCAGGTTCAAATCCTGCTCGTGGAAATTTTTTCAACATTTGTGTTTTTGTAATTGCATAACAAATTAAAGTTATTAATTATGTCTCAGTAACAACACACACAAGATCTACATCTACATCGGATACACTTTGGATATTTTCATTTTGACCACACATTTCTGTTGCACGTTGTATATTGTTGTCTTAACGAATTACCAATATGGACGAAAGAAACGAATGAACGGATGCTTGTAGCATTGTTGTGTTCAGACATTTAGAGATAGGAGCTTAACGTTAAAAGTGACTATCGATGTTGTATTATGTATTATTTTACAGTCAATTTGCATGTATCCTATTTTAATTATTATTATTGTTAAATTAAACTATTTTTATTATTTAATCTTGAACTAAATTTTTTTTATCATTACTTTTTTTTTAAATTAAATTATATTTTTTATTGTTATTAATTATAAGCATAATTTTGTGATTTTTGCCGTAGCACTTTTGTATGCATGTAGTTTACACGTATAATTGAGGTGACACTTATCAAGCGTCTGATTAATGTAATGTTTTTTTTAAATTGTAATGGTGTTTACTTTGTTGGTGTAACAATAAAATAAATAAATAAATAGTATAGCCAGTGGCGCAGTAGATGAAGATTCCGGGTGAAGTGCGCTGCCCTTCGGCCATATCATAAGGAGAGATGAAGGCAAAGCATTATTCTATTATATTTATGTATGTATGTATGTATGTAAATAACTCACCAGTTACAAATAGAGGAATATCAATGAGAAGCGTCCACAGTTTGCTGTGTGTCTGTAACTCGCCATCTCTTGTTGCTTGCGATTCCAAATCTCTCCGCTGCTGTAAAGAAACAATTGACACAATTTAGTTAATGCTCAACGTCAGTACGTTAAGGTCCCACTGCTGGGCTCATGCCTTCATGGATAGATAGATACAGACATAATCATAACCCGCAATGTTCAATGGAGAAAAAACGGGATATAATGCTCGTCCTACATCTCAAAGGAGTGCGTTTTAATTTACATTCGATCACAATAATAACATGTTTTTAGTGTACTTATGTGAAGCAGTTATTGGTTAACCAAATGAATAAATGAACTTTAACGAAAACGTGATTTTGTATGGCATAATTAAAACTCTCATCGTTTCTCACCGGAGCGTAGACGTTGCCACAGAAGATGGCGTTGCTTCAATGTCATATATTCGTTTTTGTTTTAATAATGATGTTGATTGTTATAATAAATTATAATAATTCGAATGATAAATAAAAGTGGGCGTTCAGGGTGCCTAGTGTGAGTTTCATTTGACATTCTATCACGTTAACGACAACGATAATTAGTATGGCATTGAAGCAGCACCTCCTGCTTCAATGCCATGGTCGACGGTCAGTGACGGTAATTCCGAAGATGGAAGCAAACTTCACACCGGTGATCTTTAACCAATTAGATGATATACCGAGTACAATAGTAACGTTCCTTCTCACTAGAAGTCAAACCTTGGTACCTCTAGATTTAGTACTCTGGTTTACAGAGTTCCCATCACTACACCGTGGAGGCGATACGGTGAAATCAGTGTTTCGGTAGTTCAATTGGTTTCCGAAAGTATATAGGTTCGTGGCACGCTTGAGGAATACACTTTTTTCAAGTATTATTTAGAGTACTTACAGACGCCTGCAACCTACGCAAAACGACAAATTTCTTCAATTAATCAAAATTCACCATTCAAAACTAAAAATCATTTAACCATACGGGTACACATAAAGTTCAAAATCTATTGAAGAAATTTGACAGTTTTTGGTAGTATGTTTTGCAGGCGTGTGTACTTTCTTACATTTCGATTTAAAAGCATTGTTTTAAAAAAAGTATATTATGAAGAAATAACCAATTTGAGCTTGTAAAAAGATTAAGAAAGATTGAAGACTGAAGCCGCGATAAAAGGCAGTGCCTAGACTTGAACTTGATTGATTGCCCTGTCAGACGGTAAAGTCAAGGTCCTTAGCTGAGGTCGCGCTTTCAGTGCGAAGGTCAGCCGTTGAAGGTCGCTGCGACCTTGGACCTTGGGGTTAGATCGATAGTCAAAACTTTGGAGCTATTTGTCAGTTAGGGCTGTTATTAGGCTATGAATATCAAGGGCAAGCAAAACAATATCTGACTGAAGGATGTTTGTTGGTTCTATCCATTTTATATTTTTGTAAGAGATTAGGTACAATGAAAGTGACCAAACATCTGTACATATGAAAATAAAAAAAAACATTAAGGGTGTATAATATATATATAAGTATAATTTATTGCCCACTCTAACCAATTATATTGATAATAGTATTTTATGCAATGAATATTCTCCTTCTCTGCCACTGGGGATCCACCGTACGGGTCGTTAACTAGTTATGTGCTGTATTTTAATATTTAATAATATCTCATCATCATCATCATCTTCATCATCAGCTCATTTTCATGTCCCCCCTGCTGGGGCATGAGCCTTCCCTATGGAAGAATAGGGAGAACGAGCCATAAACGACGTGGTTTTTAACGACTGCTAATGCAGCCGGGACCAACGCTTTAAGTGCCTTTATTTTAAACAGTGCTTCAAATAAGGTGTTTTACTGTTGGACCCACTAGCACATATATTTTTATAATATATCTCGTATCGAACATAGTAGAATACTATCCCACTACAGAGCAAAGACCAGTCATCTCTACATTTGAATGGGAATTGGCTTAATCACCGAACTTTTTCCAAAAGGAATCACAAGTCTAGCTATTCATCGAACCTTCAACACACTTTGCCTCTACCTGGGAATTTAACCCAGGCCGTTCGGATATTGGGTCGAACGCATTATGCCACTAAATCATTGAGGCGTCCATAATACAAAAATATAATCGTACCGTAGCCAAAGCAGGCATCCCATAGCCGGAATACATTTCAGCTGTAGTCACTTCACATACGAGTATAGCACACCTATATGTTTACAGTTTATAAAAAATAATATTAAAAAATATTTTATTCGTTCATAAATATGAACGCAACCACTACACGCCTACTTAGACACTGTCGCAAAAGTTTCAGCAATGATTAGATATTTTATAAACAGTAATGTCCTTTGGTTATCATTTCAGTAACTTAGTCATTATGAGTATTAATGTCGTCGAATAGAGTGTAAAAAGCATGCCAAGTTCTAAGCCAACGCGCCCTTTTAAGTAACATTTAATTTTAGGCAAATTGTCACAGAAATGTCAGGCTTTGACATAAGTTTGTATTGAACTAAGTAGTTTATAACAGACTAAAGAAGTAATGTCTGTTCGTATACTCTGTTTCCAGATATACCTATAAAATTTTAAGTGATATATATTTAAGTCTCATCCTCATCAGTCTTTCTATGACATCCCCGTTCTGAAACCTAACCTTCCTACGTGAACATCAATTACACGGGTAACTTACTATCTAGATCGCACAAAATTGCCAAAAGCGAATCGATGTATTTAAACGACTGTGCCTTAGGACAACGGGCACTTACAAATTTACAGCTTTTAAAGCTTTTATGTGCTTTTTGTTTTTATGTTTTGCTTTTGCTCTTTTTTTGCTTTTTTGCTGTTTTCTTATATGTATTAACTTTGTTGTTATGTAATGTCTATGACTGTGCTGAAAATCGTATCTGTGTGTGAGGGTGTGTGTGTGTGCCAATAAATTGTATTCCTTCTTATTTCTTGCTTTCTGAATGGATCTGCGTGGATTTGATGTATGTGGACGGACTAGACAAAGGTTTAAAAAAAGATACTTAATAATAAATAACTTAAAAAAAGACATCATGTAAGGTAGCGGTCACATTGCTTATCATTATAATAGTATATTAATATACTTACTTAGAAAAAACATTATAAAAAATATCGAAAAAATATGAAGATGCTACAAAAAAAACTTGGCCACATTTTCAATACACTAAAAAACAGTGCACGTATTGGCTGCTGATAAGGTATCTATGAGTACGACACTTCTCCACCTGTTCGTAATTATTTTTATCATTTTTATTTGCAATTCAAAGTCATAGATATGTAAGAGTCATATTTAAGCATTATTTTTATTTGAATCGTTTCATATTTTGAGTTTCAAGAAAATTAGTCATAATACGGCATAATATTTTGTTTCCTGCTTTTTTATTTATTTCAAATAAAATAAAATACCAACATTCTTAGCAGTTTTGTTGAGAACTTTTTCTTTAATAAACCAATAATATCAAGGTTCATAAATTATATTTTTATATTTTTCATTATAAGTGTTTGCGGAGTAAATGTGTATTTTTGAAACACCAATCATTGTGATTGCACTGATATTTAAAATTCGATTTCAAATTTAAAATATTTTTATAACGGAAAAAATACATACAGCAGCGCTTACTTTACTTAGTTAAAAAAAAAATAACAAAAATACTAATAATAAGTATTTTTTATAATTACTTTGGTATCTACTCGTACCTACTAGGTAGGTACTAAATATTTACCCAGCAGTGGGATGTTTATACAATACGAACGATGTCAATATTAATTATAAGATATGTCAACATTAATCATAATCACATCACACCTCGTCAATTATCATGTCACCGTGCATCAATGTCTGCGCGCGAGTGGCATAGATTGCGAAACGTCTATGTGCCAATGAATTAATGATTCCGTATTCGATAATTATTTCATAATAAACTAGCGACGTGGCACTCGATGGCGCTGAGGTAAAAGCGCTCTGTCTATACGAGATCAAAAACGTATCATCTCGAGCTCCTCTGTGCTTCGGAAGGCACGTAAAGCCGTTGGTCCCGATTGCATTGGCAGTCATGAACAACCACCGCACCGCACTGCCAGGGTAATTCTATCCACAGCGAAGACCGCCCCATCAGTGAAGACATAAAAAGGAGATTGACCATTTATGAAATCGGTTTGTATCAAAATCAAATTATTATAGAAAATAAGCATATTTTTTTCGCACTAAAATGAAGTCTTAACTTCGACGAAAAAAATATATTAATAATGATAGTTATGTAAGTGGTTTTATCACTTCCTTCCATCCCAGAATCAACCATCTTTGACACTACCTTTCAATGTTGCCAGTATTTAAAACCCTATATCGATTGATAATCTACTAACCAATGAATGAATTGACAAAGCTGTTAAGTGAAACGTGTAGTTTGTGTTATTATTATTATTAATATTTGCAATGTGTATTGGAGGGTGGTTGTGACCGCAAATGCAGCCGGCCGACATTTCTGGCCACCCAACCTGTGACGTACTAGCCCACTGCGCCATCGAGCTCCTTATCAATTATAAAATAATAAGTAATAATTACAATTGCATAGAAGATATTCTTAATGCTGAAGTATGGTGATAGCCATTAACAAGCAAGACCGCATATTTGCGCCCATAGCCATAGCGACGTACGACGTTGCCTCGCATAACTATTTTATTTTAATATGTAATGTTTTGACACTGGAATTGTAAAAGAAGATAAGTAAAATCGAAAAACGTTATAATTTGATGAAATTCATAAGTCTATATAACGTGATTTTGGCGAACTAGAGAATTGAGTTTTTTTTTTTAACTTAATGTTAAGATACAACTCTACAGAGGGTAGGTTTCATAGGGGTACATAATCGTATCGTACAATGTGAAACCAAAGTCCATACTTCATTTGTCAATATCCTTTGCTGGTGATGATCAAGATGACGATGGCGTGACTAGCGACCGCATGCGACTTCGTCCGTCTAAATGTGATCCCGAGGAAATTTCGGAAAATCCAACCTTATTCCTATCTACATTATAAAGAGGAATTATGTGCAAAATTTCAACTTTCTAGGTTTAAGGATTTGGGCTGGGCATTGCCAGACTGACTGTGAGTCAGTCAATCATGACTTTTATTTTACTACAAGTATGTTTTGATAACTAGTTAATACCAAACGTACGAAATGCCACGTAATAATCATGTCGTGTTGTAACGTTTAGGTACAGACGGCAACAGACCAACCTACCACAAAATGACAAATTTCTTTAATAAATTTTGAACCTTAGTGTTTAGGTGTAAAGATTAATATCGATTACAGAAATTCGACAGTTTTAGATAGGTTGATGTGCAGGCGTGTGTACTAACCTATGATAAATTAGTTAGTTAGTTTTTTTCCTTCGCTGACATTAATGGACATGTTGTTGTTCTGTTTTATAAAAATAGTTTTTCTATAACTATTTTGATTATTGAGTGTTTTTTATTTGATAGATTTTATTATTGGCTTCCTACGACCTTTACAGAGTCAATGTAAGTTAATTACCAGCCCGCATCTGGCAAGTGTGGAGATTATGCAAATTTTAATTAATTTTTTTTTATTAGTAAAGTTAACATTTCACTCACTTCCAATAGCGCGTAGCTACATACCTCCGTCTTAATGTTTGATCTGGCGCGAGTTATGGAGGCAATCCTCTTAATGCTTTCAAGGCTAGTCCTCACTGCTGCACTTTGCCGCACCATTTTTGTATTTCACGAAAAAAAAAATGTTCCTAATTGTTTTGCTTAAAATATTTTACACTACTTATTAATTAAATGCTCATCATAACACACGATTCAGCTGAATGCAAACGCTGAAATAACTGTGCTTGGAGACAATGCAATTGTTTTATAATAATATATATGAGTATTAACCATATTGATGAGTAACTGACGGAAAACCAGAACGTCAAACGGGTGTTAACCTATATCCAGTTACGTTTTTCGTAGCTATAGTTTATTTCACCTACGTGACGATTCGTGTAGTAGCTTCGCGTAATTGAGAACGAGGTCACTTTTACGTCTGTTCTCTGTAAAATACGTCATCTATGAAGTGTTCGTTTGCAAGAAAACTTTCTTGAACTCGCAGAATTGTCAACTGTCAATAGTTAGTCTTGCTAATTTGTTTACACTAACAATATACGGGATGTTAACAGACCCTTCAAGAAGACATGTTTACGATAACTTTTCTGTACTGCCCCCTGACTATGAGCTCTTATAGCAGTATTATTGCAGTTGTGGAAAAGAGACGCGAGTATATTCGCCGCTACACGCGTCTCGTTTTCACAACTGCAATAATACTGCTATAAGAGCTCTTGGTTACCCCCCTGGGCCCTCATTGGGAACCGTATCGTCCAAGATATTGAAAGCCACAATTTTTCTTAAACAAAAAGCAAAAAGTAAGCGTGAATGTTTAGTGTACCATAAGAATGTGTAGTGGCATTTAGTGTATCGGGCGGGACTATTGTGGTAATAATTACAAACTGCATTAACTAAACAATGAATGCGGTTTCTACATTAAAAGCTTCGTAATGATTCATTTAACCACTTTAAAATTTATTACTCATATTGGCTGTATGCTTACGATATGTAATTAAGCCTATAAGTCTATACATAATTATGTATACTCACAATATATAGAGACGCACAGAAGGCCGCTCTTGCAACGCACACCTAGTTTGAGTTTTTTTTACCTTCCATATTCATTCGATTACGTTTATGAAAACGAAAACTAGTATGGCATTTTAGCAGCGCCTCCTGGCGGCATACGAAAGGAGTTAACATTTTGCCATACAAATTCTCGTTTTCGTGTTAACGTGATCGAATGGCGAATGAAACTCGCACTTGGCACCCTTCCGAGCGCAGTTGTTTCCGTGAGAGAGATTCTGTGTCCGTGAGAGTTTGTGTGTGTGCTTGAGCGCGTTTTTATAAAGCTTACACGCTTACCAATTGCAGGCCAACCGCGCTTCCTGACCATCGGGGGGCGTGCGTTCCGGTAGCCTTCACAGCCCTTATAAAGGCTAAAAGCGAACTCCAGGGGTTTTTACCGGGTCGGTCTTAATCCTTTTTAGAAAAGGACAAGGCCATCCCCGGATCTACGGAATCTGCGAGCAGATTTTCCCCTAAGTAAAAAAAAAAAACAATTGCAGGTCGATCATCACAACTGGGCAAATGCAAATATCACTCCTTTCTTTACCGACAAGCGAGTTTTCAATCCTCTGCTAATCCTTTCGATTCATTCGATTTCGATTTCGATTAAGTGAAAAAAAATCTCGGCCGGCAAGCAGGGCGAGGGTGACTGATGCTGCGTTGTTTTGACGCTGCACCAGTAGCCTTCGCGTCTGGACCCCCGTTTCCCCCCATCTTCACTTAACTTCAGGTGGAGTAGTCATTTGGCATGCAGGCCACTATAAAAGTGTCCTATAGACAGCTTTCATTTTATTTTCTTCTTCGTTGTTTTTATTTGAATTCTCGATTTTCGACTAGATTTTTTTATAACATATTGTATACTCCAAGCAGCATTTTTATAAAACAAATTATCTATAACTAACACTTTACCTGCGTCTGCCTGCGTTTGAGACTTTAACAATACATTTTTAATTATGTAATTAAAATTTTAAATTTTTTTTTTAATTTTTTTTTTAAATTTTTCATTTTTTTTTATTTATTTTTTTTTTTTTATTATTTTTTTTTTTATTTCTTTAATTTTTTTTTATGTAATTAAAAAAATGTCATAAGTGACAAGCAGGCTCAGGTCACTTAAAATATTTATTTTTAAGACAGTTTAATTTCCTGACGGCTCAGACCTGCATATAATTATTTATAAAGTTATTTTTCATATGTTTAATTATTGCTGGCTTGGAAGAAGCTAGAAACGCTTTCTTAATTGCATGCCCAGGTCAAAATTTTCCAGTTTCTCCAAATTCACAGAGGAGCTGGGATGACATAAACTGTAAATTGATTTATAACAATCTTTTGAGCTGTAGTACAGGTTCGGCGCGTGCTAGGCTTTTGGCCGTGGGTACGCATGAGGCCGGTTACTGGCTTCACGCGTACCCTTCGTCAAATACAGGAACATTTCTTGAGCCTGACACGCTCCGAATCGCTACCTGTCTTCGGCTTGGGGTTCCGGTCTGCGCTCCTCATAAATGTCCCTGTGGCAGTGATGTCGACAAGCTAGGACATCACGGACTGTCATGCCAAAAAAGTGCAGGCCGCTTCTCGAGACATGCCGCACTTAACGATATCATACGCCGGTCCCTTGCCACCGTCAACGTGCCAAGTCTACTTGAGCCGACTGGTATTGCAAGAGACGATGGCAAGAGACCGGACGGTATGAGTTTGATTCCATGGAAGATGGGCCGGGTGCTGGTATGGGATGCAACCTGTTCAGACACGCTGGCCCCTTCCCATCTACATGGAACCAACAATAGAGCTGGTGCGGCTTGTGAAGCGGCTGAAAAAGCTAAAACATGTAAATACGGGGGTCTAGGCTCCGAATATGATTTTATCCCATTCGGTGTCGAGACCCTTGGTCCGTGGGGTCCTAGCGCTATAAAGCTTTTTAAAGAAATAGCAAAAAGGTTAGTCTACATCACAGGAGACCGAAGAGCTGGCAGCTACCTCGGACAAAGAATTAGTCTAGCTATTCAAAGGGGGAACGCTGCCAGTATCTTCGGAACCTTGCCTAAAGGGACTATTTTTAATAATATATTTTAGATAAGTTATTATAAAGTTTTTAGTTCATATGTGTTTATATTAATAAATGATTTTGAATATTAAAATTTTAGTATATTATGTTACCCGCAACACAAGGAATATAGCATTATATTAGTACAATATTCTTGGAATTGGAGCAGTAGATTAACTCCAGAGATTAACCTCCTCGAACATACAAAAAAAGGCATAAACTTATAACCTCTTTATTAATAGTATAATCTATAATACATAATATAATCTCAATAAAATATAATCTACTCTTGCGGGCTACCAAGATAATTGCATCAGTGGTACTATAACAATTGTTTAGAGGCATTACGTAAAATAAAGCATAACAAACAAAACAATTTATATAAATTATATTATATTATTACCGGATATAGATAATATTTTATAGTAATTAGTAATAATTTATAGAAATTAGGTACCTAGACTTGCGTTGTTAGCAGAAGATTCTTCGCTCGCCGTTATTATTAATAAGTTATTATTGCAAAATGGCGACCTTCCACTTACAAATGAATATAATATATCACCAGTTGGCAAATAAATAGAAGGAGTTTATAAATAAACTGGTAGGTACCACGCTGGTCAAAGTGTATGGCGGGGTTATCGCAGTGGGGACAGCTTTATGTTTAAAGCACCAAGAACAAAAACCAGTTATTGGTAGTTAATTATAATAACTTTTTGTGGGACATAAAGGTGCGATTGTAGTAGGTACTAGTTTATAAAAAAAACAATTTTCAAGACCTACTTATATAAACAACAATACAAAAGAAACAGTAATTACCTAACAAAAATATGATAAAAATTACCAAAAACATTAAAAATCTATTATATAGTTACGAAACTATTAAAGGAAAGTAATTTACATTTTATGTACACAGTAGTATGAGGTAAAAACTTTTGGCTATATTTTTTTCTGCAAAAACTTAAAAAAAACTGTTTAGTATATTATTGTTTTTATTAATTTTGGAATTTCAATTCTTAAAGCATAATAATTATTTCGGTAAGTAATATTGCCACTAAAAGTGGACTGCAGTAGCTGTTTTTTTGTAGTTTTCCCTATCGCATAAGACCGTCCCGGTTCGTAGGGTCCTCCATTACTCAAGATAGGTGTTGGATAATCGAAGCGCCTGCAGAAATTATTAGCGCCACACAGCCGCAGATGCAGTAAATAAGCTATCGAGTGGTCGCGGACTCAGTCACATGCACGAGCGTCTTGCGATGTGGCAAGCGACTTCCTAGTTCAATGCGCGTTATACCATGGAAGTCTTAGCTAACGGTAATAGAATGAACGCAATGTACAGGAGAAAGCGGGCCGCAACGCAGACCGCCAGTTTAGTCGTGGCCGAATGGTAAACTTCGGGTAAAAGAACGCGTTTTCCGTGTGGGATTATGGCGGTAGTTCTATTAGGCTGTGACTAGTGATGTACAAGGCTCGAGGCCTCCGAGTCCTTTTGTCTAGAGCTCGTTGTCGTTTACAAGGCTCGCCTCGTTTGTCTGAAGCTCGACGACTCGGGAGTCTTTTTCAGAGCTCGAGCCTTTAGAGTTTCTTTGCGTGATCGAATCAGAAATGAGGAGATCCGCAGAAAAACAAAGGTAACCGACATAACCCGAAGAGCTCCTAAGCTCAAGTGGCAGTGGGCAGGGCACATTGCTCGCAGGACTGATGGCCGCTGGGGCGGAATAGTCATTGAGTGGCGACCGCGTACCGGAAAGCGCAGTGTGGGCAGGCCTCCAACAAGGTGGACCGACGATCTGATGAAGGTCGTGGGAAGCCGCTGGCTGCGAGCAGCGCAAAACCGGTCGTTGTGGAGATCCTTGGGGGAGGCCTTTGTCCTAGGGGGAGGCTTTTGGTTGAGATGATGATGAGATAATTGTTTTCTAAAGTTTACTCGTACACTGCTCATTGAAATAAAACAAGTTTATACGATGATACGGAGATAGAGATGGCCCAAATTCCATTTAAAAAACCCAGGCCTGGTGCAAAAGATTTGTAGTATCTCTTTGAGAGAATTTTAGTGTGTGTCCTGTGACGTGTGACTGCCGGCGACCACGGACCTTCCAAAGGATAAAACACTATAAACAAACTTAAGTAGATACGCATAAAACTTTCAATCAATCTGAAATTTCTTCAAACTTTTTTCAAATTTGCGTGTAAATTAAATCACACTTCAACCGCGTTCTGTGTGGCAACACCTTAACGGTGTGCGTGTAAACATTAATTATATATTGCTAATTTATTGTTGCTAACAAATGCGCCTCCTTACGCCTGACAGCTCAATTGAATAGGGGGAATTTATAAATTAATAAATTATGAATTTATCCTTTTAATCCTGTGGTTAAGTCATTTAATTAAAATTATTAACTCGTAACGAAAACGTTAAACTGATCACGTACTGGTTATATTTGTAGGTACCTAGTCTGAGTTATGTTTTTTTTTGTTGAACTAGATTCCCCGAGGGGTTCGAAACGGATCGAGAGCGGAAAACCCCGAGGGCGCCTCTAAAGGCTAGAACCTCGGCTCGGGTTGACCGGGTCATGGCGGTGGAGAGAAGCGCCTAGGACATTAATAATAATAATAATAAATCATTTATGACATTGACGATCTCCGGTTTGTACACCGGTTTTCATGATGTCGCCATCACTGAGGTCCCGGGTTCGATACCCGCTCGGGTCAATTTTGAAATTATTGTTTTTCTAAATTGTCTCGGGTCTGTGTGTTTTCTATGTATAATAAGTATGTATTTAAGTATTTTAAGTATGTTTATCCGTTGTCTAGTAACCATTTAAAGAGTTTCATAACGAAGCTTCTCTTGGGCTAGATAATTGGTGTGAGTGTAGGAAAGTTTATTTATTTATTTATTTCAGGCAAAACACAATGTACAAGATGGTAAAAACACAAAGGGGCCCATATAATATATACCCTACAGACTAACATACATAAAATATAAAACAATTTTTGTTAGTAGATATATAACTTATGACTATGACTATGTGACTTAGGACTACAGCACAAGCTAGTGCTTAATATACTAATATTAAGCACTAGCTTGTGCTGTTCCGGTGGTGTTGACGGGTCTTCCGTGTAATCGCCGGTACACCACGCCCTTCGGCCGTAGTCTTCCCTCATAAAGGTGTCGACCTGCTTGGTTGTCGGGACTCGCGCCAAAAATGCCTTAAAGCTGACATTGTGTCGCGACTCCAGCGGCTCCACCCTCACAGGCAATTTGTCTTCGTCTCGGTGTACTCTATCACATCCTTCGCTGTGAAATTGACATTGTCTGTACCTGGCATAGAGCGCGTGTGAACTGGGTCTTAGTACTCTTGTTCTACAAGAACGGTGTCTTGGGCCTATGCGGGTTTGCGTGCATGTCAGAGTATCATGCGAATGTGTAGTGGCATCATAATGATCGGGGATGGTAGCTTTGACAGCTCAATTAACTATTTCAAAACAAACATCACTTATTATATACTTGTGTACTGTAGGGAATAAGGGGCTCTACTTTACATAGAAGAAGAAGAAGAAGAAGTAGTCAAAGAAACAAACAATCGATCAGTAATAAACTGTATTTTCAAAACGAACTCAAGTTAACATTTATTGCCCTATCGCTACGACGGAATGACGTAGAAGCTCCCTAAACCTCTTTTGTTTCCTTCTATGCGTGCCTTCTTAATCAAGATGAGTTTAAACGCAGAACGCGACGGCTGCCTGTAGGCTCGCCCAACCAGATAGTCCCGATCACTACAGTACCTACATTGGTATTTGTAACAGAAGCGTCTGTATGCAATTCACAGTTCTGATAAATTAAAATAATGGCTTATTTATTGTTCATACGAAGAATTCGGTGATAGTCGGTCGTAGGTACCTACTCAGAATCCAAATTTCAACAGCACTACGTTTTTTTGTTAGCGACAGGGATGTCCGCCATTGATTGCTTGGTGGGTTTCCTCCCCTTCCCCCTGTTATTTGTTTACCATTTTCAAAATAACTAATCTAACCTATTCTCACCTGGTAGTCTGTCTGTACATAATTCAAATATAGGTAGGTACGTAGTATAAAATAAACATTGTTAACATCAAATTTTAACCCTAAATTACAATTTATCTGTTAACAAATATAGCATTAAGTAAAATAGGTACCTATTATTCAGGCAGAGAAGCCGGCCAGCTAGCGGCATTGCCTCGCTGGAGCGAGACCTAGCTAGAATTAGTTGCTGGCCCAATTAGCTGCAGGCTCTAGAGTCACTCCAGACCCCAGGGTCTCTATAGAATAATAATAATAATAGAATAGAATATTTTTTATAAATATGGGCTATGAACTTTACGTAGTTACCTAAATTTTATATATAAATGTAGAATATTTTTTAATCCCATTATTTACAGATATTATTATGGGTGAAACCAAGTTTATGTTTATGTTATTAAAAAAGGAGAATCAACTTGTCAACATAAATTTTATTATGCAAACGATAATTAAAATTGATTAATAAAAATTGCAGTGATAGAGCAATTTGACAGCGTCATCTATTGTCGAGTAGAGTAAGTAGAGTACTGACACCGCTTAGGGTCAAGGTAACCGCATGGACTAATATTTATGAAGGTAATATAAATCTTTATGAAGGGTAAGTAAATAGGGACTGCTTTGATGCCATTGTTTCGTCGTTTTAACAGTAAGCTGTCCTCAAATTCCTTTCTTCCTATTTTCTACAAACTGTTTAGATTTCAATATTTTCCTAGAAAATTTAATTAACATTGATTTATATTTATTTTTATAAAGTAAAGTAAATAGCCTTTATATGGTCCACTGCTGGGCATAGGCCTCCATCATTGAAATCAAGTCTTCAAGCTTCATCACCACGCTTACCGAATGCGGGTTGGTGAATACGGGGTATGCAACAAAAAATCCGAACACACACTTTGCCCGACCTGGGAATTGAACCCGGGACCTTCGGGTATCGGGCCTAGCGCTTTGCCACTCGGCCACTGAGAAATTTCTACGAGCAGGTTCCGAACCCGCACCCCATGACGCACCGGATCAGGTGCTACAGCTCTACCACGATAGCATATTTGTTGCCGAACACGCTGTGGCCCTACCACTCCAATATTTATTTCTTTCACAAACAAATGTTCCCTAAGTTGATAATCGAACGAAGTTTGATTTGTTGTTTACTACTACTAACAATCTCCTCATGTTATTGTCGGCTATTCGAGACAGGGACCTCACATTGGTGTATTTACGGGTTCATAATAGCCGAGGTCCCACCAGGAACTATGCGCAGGCGCAGGAGGTCTAAATCGTTACATCTCCCAAATCTTTCTTCCGCGTACGCACTAGTCGGTCATTATGAGCTGGTACAGACAGCAGCAAATTAATCGAAGCATCCTATCTAAGCATACAAAGTAAGGCGGGAAGCAAATACGGGTTCGAATACCACTTGTGGATTGCTTGGTACGCAACAAAATTTATCTTACCATAAATCTTCTTCTAATTTCTTAGTCATACCTTAAGTGCCTTACAAATAAACAAAGAATAAGGTCCGAATAGTTATTCCGTGTTTTGTTCCTGTCACACAAACGTCATTTCAAATTAGAGTAAAAGAGACTAAACACGGAACAACTATTCCGAGCTTATTCTTTGTTTATTTGTAAGAATACACTCTCGCTTAGTGGGTACCTAGGTATAATTATTTGTTTAAAATAGGTACGCAGGCAGATAACAGCCAATACCCAGCCATGAGAACTTAACAATACATATAGTAAGGACTAGACCTATTGTTACGGAGTAAGTACTGTTTAATGTTACTGTTCTGCATCAGCACAGCTTTGGTTTTTTATCATGAATCGGTGAGGCAGCATTATTTTTGGTATGTATGTATGGATGGATGTATGTAGGTAGGTAGGTATGTATGTATGTATGTATGTATGTATGTAGGTATGTATGTATGTATGTATGTATGTATGTATGTATGTATGTATGTATGTATGTATGTATGTATGTATGTATGTATGTATGTATGTATGTATGTATGTATGTATGTATGTATGTATGTATGTATCTATGTATGTATGTATGTATGTATGTATGTATGTATGTATGTATGTATGTATGTATGTATGTATGTATATATGTATGTATGTATGTATGTATGTATGTATGTATGTATGTATGTATGTATGTATGTATGTATGTATGTATGGATGGATGTATGTAGGTAGGTATGTATGTATGTATGTAATTGTGTAATGACGTGATAAGTTGATGGTAAAAGTTTATTTTTTGTCTTTTTAGTGCATTTAAATAAAAGCTTTTTTTAAAAGGTTTTTTTTCTGACTTTTTTTAATAGTCATAGCGTGATGTTAAATAGCCTATAGCGATCCACAAGAAATTGGGCTACAACATCAATATTATTCAAATCCGACTGATAGTTCTAGAGATTAGCGCGTTCAAATTAAACTCTTTAGTTTTATTATACTGTATTAGAATACCTAGATGAATTCTGTAATTCAATGTTGGTTGAACAAATCTAAATTCTCGATTGTCTTAATGTTGTTGCTTTGATAAAGTAAGTATGCCTCGACGAATGTGTATTTAAGCGAAATGTTGAATAACAACCATTTTAAAAAAGTGTTTAGCTTAAGAAAGGCGCATGTTTGAATGAAAACTTTAGTCATGTTTCTTAAAACTGAGCCCGTCTAGAAAATTGTGATAACAAAAGCGTGTTACAATAACATGAAACATGAGAAAGAGTTGTTAGTCGTAACTTCATTTTTATAAAAAAAAAATGGTTTCTTAAGTCATTGTTACCGACCAAACCCTTCCTAGAGACCCTAGTAGCAGCGCGGTAGGAGAAGTGCAGGAGTTTTAAGTAGGTACACCCTCTGGCCCCCAGTCCCCCATAGTCACGTAGTAGTTTCACGTTGCATTCAACATTGCTTAAATGGAATTCTGCGATCGTAGAGGTTGTTTTTTTTATAATTTTACTTTTTACTCCTTGCAGTTATTTTTTATGTTAGTCCGGTTTTTGCGAGTATATAATTGTTTTTTATATAGTTGACAACTTAAACATAATTCATAATAATTATTATTATGAATTAAATAAAATTATTACTTAATTATCTTTAAAAAGTATAGTGGTACCTATTCCCTAAACGGTTTCCTAACTTGAGTGCCGAGTGACTGTTTTGTTTGCTATCCGTATTCATTCGATTACGTTTACGAAAACTAAAATTTGTTTGGCAATGCCGTACTAATTTTCGGTTTCGTTAACGTGATCGAATGGCGAATGATACTCGCACTAGGCACCCTGTTCATATTCATCCATCGTTCCATTCATTCATCGTTTTATACCCAACCTTTGTAATTACTAAACGAACCTCTCAGCTAAACTAACTTTTGTAATTAGTCAACCATATCAAATGTGTAATTTAAAGTTTTGTTTATATTGCTAGTTCCCGATACGCCGCTAGGGGCGTTAGTGGCGTTGTACCGTAAAGGCAGACCACACGGAGAAGGATAAGTAATAGAACAAAAGTATTAGGTACTAACTAACAATATAGGGGAACTCGATAGCGTAGTGGTTAACGCGCCCGATCTGCGATTGCTAATGTTAAGTAAGTTTCCCAGAGGCCGGTTATCGGATGGGTGACCGAAAGTTTATCATCACGTGCTCCTCCGTGCCCCGGAAGGCACGTAAAGCTCAACCATCTATCCTTACTGGGCCCGCGTGGTTTGTTTATGGCCCTTTCTTTCTATCCATCCATAGGGAAGGCTCGTGCGTGACACAGCCAGTGGGGGACAAAAAAGAATTTGCTTTATTATTTTTTTAATTTATATTTTACGATACTATTAATAGTGACAAGACATAGTAGGAATTAACGAATGCGATAAATTAGATTATATTCTAATGTAGGTAATCCAAGGTTAGGTACCAAATCTACTTAATGTGGGAAGACTGTATTTACATTATAATAATATATGCAGTCGCCCTTTATAGTCCTTAAACAGATATATACAAACCTACCTAGTACATGATCAATAGTAGCTAGCTACCGCGACAATGTTTTCATTATCTTTCTGTATTAATTCAGTAAATACGAACGAGGAGTTTGCTTTGTAAGTATTATTAAGTGATAATATATGCAAAGTAACTTTTGCAATACCGAGTCATCGGATGGATGTGCATATTAAAATATTTCGGGCACTATCGTTCTTTTTTTTCGAAAGAGTTTTTTCAACGTCACCGGACTTCTATTTGGGGGCGGCGAGAAACTTAAAGGGTTCCTCAAGCCGTGTGAAACGAACCACCGTCAGAGGTTTTCTAGAGGAGGTTTCCTAGTTCCCTATACTAAATTCTCCGAGGGGTTCAGATCGTTTCGGGGCACTTTCGTCCTATGAAAGGCGCGTTGAGCCGGTTTAACTCTCCTCGTATGCCACCAGGAGGCGCTGCTTCAATGCCATACAAATTCTCGATTTAGTAAATGTGAACGAATCGAAAATGAAACTCGGACTTTGACTTTATCCCCTTCATATAAGGTTGATTATCGATGAAAGTATTCAAGTGAAAAGGCTAGTGAGTGAGTAGTGAACTAGTGAGTAATAGTGATGGATGTATAAAAATTAATTTACCGGTTCGTTCAACGTGGAATTGGAAGACATGCTGATAGCGAAGACTTCGGTGCTTTCAGTCGGCTGCATCTTGCTTGTCGGTACACAATCTAAGGCGCCCATATTAAAACACTTGTTAGTCACTTCAACACCGAAATTACTTTTAAAAAAACATTTTCTTTTTAGTTAATTTAAAAAAAACTGATGTCTATCAAAAATTCATAATTATGTCAACACTTCAATTACAAAAAATACATCGAAAAGAACCCACAACAGCGTAGATATGAACGCTTACTAAAATCTGTCTAAGTTTTCGCGGCACTCGTTACAGATTATATTCTCTCCCTCTCTTTTGTTTTAATATCTCGTTACTCTATGAATGAGTCACACATCTAAATAGTTCTCACAACGGTCACTAGTTAGGTCACTATCATGTCGTATGTCACTTTATCTTCAAGTTAATAAAAAGATGGCTGTATCTCGAATGTCAAGTGTGTGTATGAGTGGCAATGGCTCACAACTGACAGATGACGGCGCAAGCGCACAGTTTGTATAGCCAACGGTCGCGGATCTGTGTTACACTAGATTTGGCATTGCTGTTAGGTATCGCATATTCATATTTTAAGAAAAAAAATACGGTGTGTGAAAGTGGTGTTACGAATCGTTGTTTTTATTATATCTTAGTCAAATATTTATACATAACTAGCGACAGCCGGCGAAAACGTTAGCGGAAACAATCATGTAAGTACCGTTATTATGAAGATTTAAAGAAATCCTTTCTTAGTGGATGTCTATATACAAGCTAGGCGGCCAATAGAAATCTCTCCAAAAAAAGGTGACACAACACAACCTATCACTGACCTAATGCGGCTTGGTAGGTTATACTTAAAACTTACTAGCCAACCGGCGGACTTCGTACCGCTGTGACAGTTGCATGACAACAAAACAAACAAATTATTTGTCCGCTTAAGAACACCCGTATCCCACGATGAACCCCTATAGCAGCGCCACCTACCGGATCCAACTGTAACACTAAACTATTCTTGAGTCCACTTGAACATACACAGAAAATTTCATCCAAATCGGTCCAGCCTAGAAGCAGTCTAGAAGGAGTTCAGTGACATACACACGCTCGGACGATTTATATATATAAAGATATGCAATTTATTGCTAAGCTTTCTTTGTTTATTACCAAAAATAAAGGAACAAAAAAGAATTCCATTCCATTTAAAGTTCTGATTTTACTTTTTTTTATGGAAATTTCTTTCAAGAGAAACCAAAAGTATGGTCCGGTTCAACAAACAAGAAAAAATCCTTAAACAATATTAAAACAAGCATGTCTCATCTAGTTGGCGCCACACTACATCCGTTGCCGCATTAAACTTTGAATCTCGTACAAATCACACATGTAAGCCGTGACGTAACAACTTACATACACACATGACGCATACATACATACACACACACGCTGTATGACACGCGCCGACCGCTCTCGTTTGTGGGTCATTGTGTTGTGTGATAGGAAATGGTAGCCAGCTTGCCCAAACAGCATGCCCCTAATAGCAGTACTGCTACTGACCAAATTTATTTGTCCATATTTTATACGTACCTTTCATTTGGGCAACACTTAAGGAGATTAACCGCCTCTATGGTCTAGTGGTTAAGAGTACCGGTTTCAGACCCCGAGGTCCCGGGCTCGATTCCCAACATGTGGTATACCACCATCTTATCTAAATATGTCGCCATAACATCAATGTTTGTAGCATTGTTGTGTTCCGGTAGCTAGATACGAGTATAAGATAGCCAGTGCCTCAGTAACTGTGCTTACCTGTAAAATCCTACTACTATTATAAAGGCGAAAGTTTGTAAGTATGGATGTATGGATGTTTGTTACTCTTTCACGTAAAAACTACTGAATGGATTTGAATGAAATTCAGCATACAGATAGTTTATAACCTGCATTAACACATAGGATAGTTTTTATCCCGGTAACAGTTTCCTGTGGGATAGTATAAAAATAAATATAATATCCTACTACTATTATAAAGGCGAAAGTTTGTAAGTATGGATGTATGGATGTTTGTTACTCTTTCACGTAAAAACTACTGAATGGATTTGAATGAAATTCAGCATACAGATAGTTTATAACCTGCATTAACACATAGGATAGTTTTTATCCCGGTAACAGTTTCCTGTGGGATAGTATAAAAATAAATATAATAAATAAATATAATAATAAAATATATAAATAAATAAATCCGGTCATAATACCCACCATACAATTCGAAAGATGAAAATGTTTATATTAATTATGGCATTAATGACTCCACTCCACATTCCACTCCACTCCACACTCCAACATTATGATGATGGTAAAGCAATGTCAAAGTCAAAGTCAAAGTCAATTTTTTTTTATTCAAATAAACTTACGAAAAGTGGTTTTTGAATCGTCCATACATTTTTTACCTAAGACCCATGAATGAAAGACAAAAGGATGAAAAGTAAAAGATGCAACATGTAAGGAAAACTTGTCGTCATCATTTCAGCTTAAAATTAGCCCACTGCTGGACATATTCTTCTCCAAGTTATTGCATAAACTTTTAAGTTGCCAACTTAGGGAATACCTTTTAGATAAAAATATTTTAATAATGAATCATGCGTTGTGAGTAGTGTTCAAGTGTTGTTAAATAAATACCTATAGATGCTAATTGCATACCTGCTCAGTTAAAGACTCTCCCACTAATTTTTAAATAATTATCATCATGGACTTCTTGGCGGGAAAGTGAAGAGTCATGTCTGCGGTGTTTTATTTTCTAAAATTTATGTTAACTCGAATATTAATGTGCAATAATGGTGGATTATTAACCGTTAGTGTTCGTAAGTGCGCGTGAGTGTTGGCAAATTAAACAAAACAGTGCAACTTCACTTTTCAAATTCTGTCAAGAAGTCCGCCCGAGGACTTAGTAAAGTCCCACATCTTTACTGAGATACTCGAGGGGTTGAAGGGTATATCATTTATCACTTCTCATTTCTATTATCATTTATCGTCATCATACAAGAAGGATATATTGTTTATTTATGTATTACATGCAATCAAAATTACTTTAACACTGGCTAAATGTGCTAATCGCACGAAGCCATCAACAAAAGGAAAAAAAAAATCATCATCATTATCATCATCATTTTAGCCCTTTTTTTGAGAGAGTTAGCCGATTGCCTTAGACGGTATTTTCAGCTTCACCAGTGTTTTTTGGGGGAGGCGAGACACTGAAAGGGTTCCTCAAGCCGTGTGAAATGAATCACCTTCGGAGATTTCTAGAGGGAACGGCATCACGCACTAGTACGTATCCACGTGCCCTACTAGATTCTCCGACGGGTTTTATTTCAGCCCGGAGATACCAACTGCTGAATAGGCCTCCTTTCTGCCGCTCATCTCTGTCCCAAGCCCTACGCATCCACGGCTTTCCCGCTATCCTGGTAATGTCGTCAGTCCACCTTGCCACTGGACGACCGACGACGACGACGCTTCTATGTCCAAGTCTAATAAATGATTAAGGTAATAAGATATTATAATGAATGGTTAAATATAATTTTACGCTTTGTTGCGAACAACTTTTTAAATTATGGATTGTAATATAGACCCAGACTGTGTATATGTATGTAAACATTCTGTATGAGTAACCAGTGGCATGTCTGTCTCTTGTATTCAATGGAAGCCTGCATGAGTCACGAGCAGCACACATATTTACTTTCGCTGAGGTGACGCATTAAGTGGCTATTCTTGCAAAACTTAGGCACCAACATAATATTTTATGTTTATTTATAGAAGTACATTGTCGAATGAGTTGTTTTTTCAATAACGGTAGCTGTAATGGACGTTACTTTATTATTTGTGATTGTTATGCACGTAGGTATTGTTTAAAAAAAATGTAACCCTTTATACTTTAAAAAAATGAAAATTGGTACAAGTTTTACGAGGATTCGCAGTTAGTGTCGCAAACTTTTTGGTAATACTACTACTACTACTATACTTTAACTTAATGTTTTCTTATCTTATCTTAGTGGGGTCTGCTGAGGTTTCTCTCTCCCAGAAGCACTTCAACCCATCGGCACAGTTTGTGCAAGTGTAATTAAAAATTAAATACAACTAATAGATACTCAGACCAACAAAAATATAGGTAAAAGCTCCAAAAGTTTAAAAATAATCTAATAAATTGTTTTTTTTTATATTGTCGGGTAGTGAGTGGCTCTAGTGTTCGACATAGTAATCCAAGTGTTTGACAATAGTTCTAATAGGAGACCCTTGACAAAGCTAAACTTTTTCCATCTATTTGTATTTATAGGACTTTATTTGCTCTCAGTATAACAAAACTATAAACCACAAAAGAGGTTTGACAAGGAGTTTTTAAGTAATGTCTATCAAATAATGACATTAGCACTAGTCAATCTTGTCTTGTCAAAGAACCGTTCCTCAATATTTTGTCAGTCACAATTTTGATTATTTAGTTCATATTTGATGTCGGAATCATAAAATTTATAAATCCATACAAAATGAACATACCGGAGATAAAGCCTTATGAAGAACAGGCTATAGACACTGTAGTATCAGTTTTAAATAGAGCTAAGGAAATATTAGGAGACAGGCAGACGTTAAAACAACTTGCAAGTAGGTACGTTTAATTTTAAAACTATTACCCCCGTATTAATAAACAAAGCGTAAGCTTGGAGTAGTTACTCCGTGTTTTGTTCCCGTCATGTAAACTTCATTTCATATTAGAGTAAAAGAGACAAAACACGTAGTAACTACTCCAAGCTTACACTTTGTTTATTAATAAGCCCCTTAAAACACGAAGTATACGTGTCGAGCTTGTTCTTTGTTTATTTGTATGGCTCTTTGTGTTCTTCGCCCACAGGTCCTTACATATTTCTTTAATTTTTCTAACTTCCCAGATACACGCAACCTCCTCTCCCCTCCGTCCAAGGTATCGCTGGTAAAACTCTGCAACCCCCTTGCCATCACCTGCGAGGAACTAATCAAAGACATCATCGAGAAGGATTGGCTGTTGACAAACACTGTCATGTACATGGTCAAATATATGGGCGGCTCTCAGGATGAGTGCTCCATGTATTACTACTATGAGGTTAGTATACCCATCATCATCATCATCATCATCATCAGTTCAGCCAAAAGACGTTCACTGCTGTACAAAGGCCTCCCCCAAGGATCTCCACAACTACCGGCTTTGTGCTGCTCGCATCCAGCAACTACCCGCTTCCTAATATCGCACCTTTAATCATAAAAATAAATAATTCAAAATTTCAATTTTGTGAGAAAACGCAATCAAAGTTTGACGTGTTTGCTTAAACAACTTTAATCTGTCATTAATAAAAAGAGAAAGGTTTTAGGTCAGTTCTAAAAGTAGGGTTGATTAGTACAACTATTCAACATTATATTACTGAACAAAAATATCAGCTTCTTAAAAAGTAGAACCCCTAAATAAACATTTGATAAAAAGTTCGTAATTATTACACTTTTTGACAAAAATTTAAAGCACAAAATACAAAGACAGCCGAAATAATAGCAAATATTGCAGTTTTTTTAATAAAGCGACCGAACAAGTTCGTGATGCATTTAGTTTTTTTGCAGTACCTATAATTCAATAATTCAATTAAGTATTTGTAAAAATACTTTTTTATTATTTCTATTTAAGATTAATGAACATTAACAAAAAAATTACTTGTTAGTTTTAAGATGTTTGGTTCTTTATTTTATCCTATAAAGTGTTTATCTATTAAAAAATTTAAAGATCAGACTGCAGAATCTTAATTAAAAACAATTTCTCTTAATTCAAATCTTACATTATCTTAACTCAACAAATCTTAATTAAAAACAGGTTAAATGAAAAAACAGTAACTGTCAATATATATAAATAAAAACGAATGTTGCTAAGCGCAAAACTCGAGAACGGCTGAACGGATTTGGATGAAACTTTGCACATAGACAGACCATGACCCGGACTAGGACATTGAACACTTTGAATCGGTAACAGGTTCCTGTGGGATAGTTTAGTCTTCGCGAACGAAGTTGCGGGCGACAACTAGTAGTTAATAATAGTATAAAAAACTACAAAGTCGTTAAGAAAACAAAACAAAAGCTAAAATATCTCAACATTTAAATATTAAGTTATTTTAATTAATATCAACTATGGGTAACGATACCCATATATACTACTTATCCCTATAACTTATCACTTATCCTCATAATCAGTCTTAAATCAGTTATCAATGAGATATCGTTTTAATTGGCAACAATGAACAAAAAAAAATTAAATTTAAATTATTTACTTCCACAGACGACTCGTTGAATTCTTCCAGTACTTTGTAATTTGCGCTGCTAGCAAGCGGTTTTTTTCTAGTACAATTTTATCTTATAACTATACATAATAATATGTAGGTACCCATACTCCATTTTTTATTTATTTCTTGTATTTATGAGTCTTATTAACCCACCCACAAAAGCTAGTGTTTGTAAATAGGTACGGCTTCACGTCTAACGGAGCTGTAAGGATTGGTCCACGATCTCTTGCATTCAAACCGAGCATCTCCGTACGGCTGTCGACACGTTTTAGTTCACCAGCTTATTGCTCAGTTAATTTGGAAATAGTTTGGCTGTTACAGTCATCGCGTTCGCGGCACTCGTCATTCTTCTCCCCTTGCTAGGAAGTTATGTCTTCACGTGCTTTATGAAGTTCCGAGGAGCTTTTGTAGCTTGTTTATCTATCCGGCCACCCAGCACTGCGAAAGTTGCAAAACATGCAAACCGTAGCGCAGAAGAAAGACACTACCGTATGTTACGTCGATCTTTTTAGGGTTCCGTACCTCAAAAGGAAAAAACGGAACCCTTATAGGATTTAGGATCTAGATAGGATAGGATCTCTTTGTTGTCCGTCTGTCTGTCTGTCTGTCTGTCAAAACAACTCGGGAACACGTGGAGGTATCGAGTTGAAATTAAAACCATATACTCAGGTCTGCAGTCAGTCATTTTGAAGTAAGTTAACCGTGTCATGTGGGGTATCGTATGAAAGGGCATTTGAATAAGCCTTCGCAGATTTTTATTTCTTTTTATTTTTCCTTCTTTTATATGTAGAATAGACCTAATAACATTAGTGTATGTAGTACCTAACAGTCGGAAAAAGTTCTAGACTCGATGAACTATATAATACCTATGTACCCATAAATTTGTACGGAACCCTCGGTGGGCGAGTCCGACTTGCACTTGTCCGGTTTTTTGTAAATCGTTTCATTACAAAATATTGTTTTTGCACACACAGTGTTTGCATCTTTTCATGAGGGTTTTTCTAAATTGTGTATATTTAATCTCACAGGTCATCTTCAGTCAGCCAACTGTTGCCTACCCTATCCCCCAAGCAACAGTGTCAGTGTTCTTCAGAGTAGAGGATAAACTTTTGCGCCCCGTGCATTCCAGGGCTTTGCCAACAGTAAGTTCTTGTAGAGAATCTGTGAATTAGTTCTTGATAATAAAATAAAATAATAATGTAAAACTATTTAAACTATCATGGTCACTTGCATTATAGTTATTATTAACGGAATTATTACCATGATTATGTTAATTATAAGATAATATTAAAATAATAAGATATTGAGGAGCTGGCGCAGTGGTTAACAGTCTGCGATTTCTGAAGTCAAGCAAATTTAGCAAAGGCCGGTCATCCGATGGGTGACCAAAGATTTATCATTTCGAACTCCTCCGTGCTTTGTAAGGCACGTAACGCCGTTGGTCCCGGCTGCATAAGAAGTCGTTAAGAACCGCCAATCCGCACTGGGACCGCGTGGTGGTTTATGGCCCGTCCTCCCTACAGTTATAGGGAAGGCTTGTGCCCCAGCAGTGGGGACGTATATGAGCTGGTGATGGCCTACCGTGCCGCTGCCACAGCCGCTGTTATATAGTTTCAGGTCTAAGGCGATTCTCACGCGAGGGATGTCGGAGCGACATGCGGCTGTCGTAGTAAGCATTTAAAAGACTATGCGGCTTTGCAAGGCGCTGCTGTAGTAACGTGCGTCAGTATGACTTGGTGTCCGTCAGGGCGAATGGGGATCCTTTACAAGAAGCCGCGCGTCACAGCGACTCCTACCCAGAATTTTACATAGGCAACTCCCGTGTCACCGAGTAACAGTTACTCCCGTGTGTCATACCATGCAACATTGCCGTTTTAATGACGGATGACAGTCCGGCTGCCGCATGCTTGCTGCATTGACGCGCGTCAATGCGTCTCCCGTGTGTGCTTACTTGCAGTTTCACACTACTCCTTGTGATGTAAAAGTCGGATTGACGCATGCCGCCGGTCGCGACGTCATACGTCATCGTCTGTGAATCGCCTGAGGCTAGAGAGTGGTGGGTATGTTGTTTATTCTAACTATTACTAACATCCCATCAGCTGACGTTCCGCATCGAAGGCCAGAACACAGAGCACGACGTGCGGCACGTGCGGCTGACCGCCGACTGGCTGCTCGGCGTCATTCAGATGAAGATCCAGCTCTTCAGGAGGATCGAGGAGATCAGACTCTTCTAACGTAACCTCTTTTGTAGTGAAATTTTCTTGAGTTATTAAAAAGTTGAGATGTCTGTCATATTTCTGTAAGCAAAAAATTTTTAACCCAAATTGACTTAGTCTGGTGGGTTGTGGTGGCCCAATCTCCCAATGTTAAAGTCTCAAAGTCAGTCAAATCGTTTATTATTGATGTTATAAAGCCTGAACCCAATATTAAGAGACGTTTAAAACTAAAGTGCAAAAAAAATTTGTTCGAAAGAAATTTCGGAAAGTTTTACGCTGACATTTTTTTTTTTTTATTTTTTTATTTTAACGGGTTAGCACAGTGCCTTGATCTCACCTGATATTAAGTGATGATAAGGCCAATGATGGAAGCGCACTTCGAAGCCTATTTTTTTATCTCCAACAGGCTCTTCAATAAACAGTTGTCTAGCACCTGAGAAGTCATAAGAAGAGAGAGAATTGCACAATTGTCTCGTCTCGGCAAATGGCAATGTCGTTGTCCTTGCCGATAATAAAACTTTCACTATACGGCATTTGTAATGCAAATTTGTCGCGGGACGGGTTCGATGACGATCGCATCACTCGAGAAAAAGTTACTTTCAGTTGATAGATTTAGATGTGTGTAGAGATTCCGTGTGGTGTCGGGCGCAAAGAATAACACCAACCCGTGGGTGTCGTCAAAGGCGACTAAATAACAAAATCGAATCTGAACCGTTTTCAAAAAATTGGACTTGCATGAGGTGACCATGGTTCGTCCCGCCCTTTATTTAATAATAATAAAACACATACATTGTTCTGATCCTAAGGTGAATCGCTGAAGCACTCGTTTTATGGAAATCAGAAACATTGACGGTACCACAATCGAAATCAAAAAGTTCGTTTTCGACATTGATCCGACCGGGAATCGAACCAGGGACCTCAAAAAAAGTAAAAAAACTCAAAGTCCGGCGTGCAAGTCACGCGGCTACGGAGGTCATCTCAAAGACCAATTACGCCTATGGTTATTTAAAAAAAAAATTGCTTGTCAGTGTAATCAGGTGATGGCCATACCTCGTCCCACCTTTTGCTTCTATTGATTAACAAACTGACAAAACGTCCCTCTTTACAACATCTTCATTGTCTTCCCAATCTTATGATTATTGAGTTATTAGAGGGCTGTATAATGGAACGATGTATGGATGGATGTATGAATGGACGATTCCTGATGTAGTTTCAAAGGGTTCAATTGTAAGGATGGGAGTGCCTCAGGGATCTATTCTCGGTCCGTTTTTGTTTCTTGTTTATATCAATGATCTTCCTTTCATGGTTAAGGAAATGTCGGAAATAGCACTATTCGCTGATGACACTTCTTTAATATTTTTTTTAGATAGGAAAGACTAAGACTGCTAAGACTGGAGAGGAAAAAATTTACGATACACTTAAAAGAGTGTCTCAATGGTTTTCGGTTAACAATTTAATACTTAATTCCAAAAAAATAAAATTGCTTTGATTTTTCACCTCCAAATACACGACTTTCTCCATTGAGGATTGAGTAAAATTGCAAGAAACTTAAAAAAATATAGACTTTAGACTACAGTGGGGTTCTCATATTGAGGATATTAAAATCTTCCTTTTTTATTTTTAAATTACCTACTCGAGGAATTTAAAAAAAACTCCATATTTTATGTTAATTATTTAAAAGTGTATTATTTACAATCTAATTTAAAAATGAAAATGAAAGAATTTGTGTGACAAAATTTTTAACTCTTATCCTTTACCGCCAGAAAGCGCTGCTTCAATGCCATACAAATTATCGTTTTCGCTAATGTGATCCAATTGTAAATAAAACTCGCACACACACTAACCCTTTTCCTTACACAATAAAATACTTACTTACTTCCCCGCTACTGCATTATCCTGCTGTGATATCACACCCGCATGTGACGTAACAACAAGCACAGTGACCCAATCGCAGAATCTCCTAAAGCCTGCTCGGGGTGGCTGACTCACCGCAAACCACCCGTGACCAGGTACCTCCGCGTATTAACCTATACCTGTCATTCGATCGCGCTTACCTGCGCGCGCGCACGTGGAACAAAACACGAGCGATATTCGCACGACCGAGTTCGATTTTTAAATGAAAAAGTGGTGAATTATACATGGATTGAATTAAAAACTGTTTTGTATGTTATTAAAGGTGTGCTACGTTCGATTTTCAAAAGAAAAAGTGTTGTTTTAAACATGGTGCGCACGTACAAAGTGGTTTCGTGCTTCAAAATGCCGAAGCGTGGTGCCAAAGTGGTCCCCACGCAAAGTGGATCCGGGGTTTTCACTATTGACATGTCATCTACGTCCACTCTCGACATCGCTGTGAGTCTATCACTAATTAACTTATTAATTAACTTATCAATTCTCTTTTACGTACCAATACTTGTTCTCATTAGATGAGCTTGTAAACAGCTGCGCGATAACTTACCTTGTATTCCAGCCTTATGTCCAAAGTATAAGATTCAAGTTGCTTTGTATTGTTTGGTTTTGTAGTTAATGGCTTATAGATACAGGTTGCTGTTATTTCAAGGTCCATTAGGTACAGTCATCGATAAATTATACGTTACAAAAGAATGGTAAAATAAATCACGGATGTTGGCACTGAACGATATTACATAGATGTTTGCATTTATACCTTCGCATTCAATGATAATCTATACTAATATTATAAAGAGGAAACCTTTGTATTTTTGTATGTATGTATGTTTTTAGTAACGAATAAACTCAAAAACTACTGGAACGATTTAAAAAATTCTTTTACCATTAGAATGCTACATTAGCGCTGAGTAATATATGCTATATATTATATAAAAAAAACCATTCGTGCGAAGCAGGGATGGGCCGCTAGTAATGAATAAATGTAGTTTCATTGGGTATTCTATGTAAGGTTATGCGCAGCTGTGATAGTTTTTATTTACGTATTCATGTTTGTTGACGCCGCAAGTAAGTATTTAGAGTATTTCCGGTAGTTAGGTAGCTATGTATATATCTGATGATGATATCATCATCATCATCATCTTAGCGAAAAGACCCCACAGCTGGACAAAAGCATCCCCCGAGAATGGAGATCTTTGTGCTTGTGGAGACAAGCACCGGTTTTGTGCTGCTAGGTACATTATTATGTAAATATGTAAAATATATATAATTATATAATTATGTAAAATATATAACATTTTACCTGGCGTATAGTATATTTTTTTGTCGGCTTTCGACCTTTACTTATAAAGGAATAGAAGTTAAATTATGGTTTCCAACCTAGGTAGGTATATCGCGAGAATCTATTCAGTTAAGCTAATATATGAAAATAAGAAGACGATTGAATATAAATGGAAATACCTGCAAATCACATATGGATATAGAAGAATTTACAGCAAAAAAAAATGTAATGTCATCATATATCAGGCAGTTTCTGAAATTCCTATCTTGATAAAACTCATTAGTTGTCTGTTTGCCGTTCGCAAACATGTTTAATCAGTTCTATCTCTAACATTTACATTGCGAAATCGTGAATAGTTTAAAATTGGTATGTTGTATAACTGCCCAACTTTTACTATACTAGGTAGGTACCTTTAAATATATTGATCGTAAAAAGTAAATGTATAAAAAGTGCCATAAAGTTGACGGGATGCCTAGTGCGACTTTCACATTAACAGCAAAATATTAACTCTCCTCGTTTTCCGCCAGGAGGCTCTGCTTCATTCAATGTCTTTTCGTTTTCGTTAACGTGATCGAATGGCAAATTAAAATGGTTCCGCACACAAACAAAATACGGCTTAATATTGGTTTTCTGTCTGTCTGTCTGACCCCAGTCTAGCTCATAGACTCTTAGTACTATAAACCTGTAATTTATCATGGATATACATATTAATCACGCCGACAAAGTATTAAAGCAAAATTTTGAAAATATTTTTTTTTGTTACCTCCCATACACTTGAAGTGGAGATGTAAATTTTTTTCTTGTTTACCCCTAAGTGTGGTGTGGCGTTGGATAGCAATTTCAAAAATATAGCGGATTTGTGAAAACAGCTTTTGATTGAGGCATCCGTTTGTGAGCTATTAAGCTGTAAAGTGCAAAATTTTGTTAGAGTCGAGTGTCCCCCCCCCCCCCCCCCCCCCTCTCCTGCCAGCAAAAATGGTTATTTTTGGATACGTGAAAAAATTCACGGTAGTTATATATATACAATCTACTATCACAGCTAAGTAGGCTTTACAAGTTTACAAAATATAGACATCAATTAAGACAATTAAAATAAGTTATTACGTAATTATATAAAATGGACCATATTAATAATAATAACAGATGGTGTCCGGTCAAGCATAACATTTTAACCGCCTCTGTGGTCTAGTGGCTAAGACCACCGGTTGAGACCCAGAGATCCCGGGTTCGATTCCCAGCGCCCCCGCTGTTTGTGTACTCGGTTTGGTTGCCGGTAGAAATCTTGTTTGTCCGCCTGGCTAGCTACCACCATCTTATCTAAATATTTCACCATAACATCAATGTTTATAGCATTGCTGTTGTGTTCCAGCGCAGCTAGAGATAAGATAGCCAGTGCCTCACTAGTTGCGGATTCCGGGCGAAGTGTGCTTCCAGTAATTGGCCTTATCATCACTTAACATCAGGTGAGATCGAGGCACTGTGCTTATCCGAAAAATATTTAAAAAAAATAACTATAACCTACATGTAGGTATACTATTTTTTTACTTACAAAAATCGGATGCCTTCTTCCAGTTGTTCGCTTTACGACAGATTCGCTTTAAGACAGAAGTACAGTGGTCTAAAAAAGCCAGAAGAAACAAATTAAAAAGAAAATAACTTAACAAAGATAAATGCGACGGATAGTTTTTCAGTAATGGGATAGAAGTCTGAATATTGATAAGTTAACTCCCGCTAGGACATAATTATTAAAAATAACAGAGCTTATTTAAAAAAATATATAAAATAAAATTAAGCTTATTTAAATAAAATAGATCTGATGTGACGTTATGTGCCTCCTACATTATGGTTATTACAATTAACCCTGCATTTTACCTTACCTATCATATTTAGAAAATAGCGATACTGATGGTCCGGTCCACAAATGAACAAATCAATCGTAATATCAATTGACAAGTGTAATTTAACCTTTAATAATCAAATGCATAATGTAAGTGGCCCTTATTAATAACAAGGAGTTTCTATGCGTCGATGTGAAGGGGTAACCAGTTAATATTATATACCAATTTTTTATATTTCAAAACTGATAATAACTCAGAAAAGCTAAAATATGTACCTACATAATGTGCAGTTGGATGTACAATTTCTGCCCTAAAGCGAATCTGTCATAAAGCGAATCTGTCGTAAAGCGAACAACTGCCTTTTTCTAAGTAAAAAAAATTCAAAACAAAAGTTACATTGAATAATGTTATAAAAAATAAAATACCTTGTTAGGTACAGACACCTATCCAAAACTGTCAAATGTCTTCAATAAATGTTCAACCATATGACATTTACATAGAGTTCAATGTGTATTGAGGAAATTTGACAGTTTGTGGTAGTCTGATGTGCAGGCGTGTGTACTATCTATACAATTATATAAATCTGTAGGCTCTGTTTGTACTCATGCAATTTTTTTGATAAATTTTGGGATAAATATTCGTTTCTCTCACACACTGACACCAATTCTATGACTTTTGAAATTTTTGTCTGTATGTCCTCTTATAACTCCTGAACGGCTTGACCGATCTTGATGAAAATCGGTATGTAATAAGATCATGAGATTGTGCAAATTAAAAACTATATTTTTTTTTTTTAATATATTCACAAATTTTCGCACAGCTAAGCGGGCGGGTGACCTCTCCGATCCGATCCGAACCCTCCCCGGTCAACCCGAGCCGAAGTCCGAGCCTTTAGAGGCGCCCTCGGGTTGTTCCGCTCCCCGATCCGATCCGAACCCTTCGGAGAATCTAGTAGGGCACGGGGACGCACACTAATGCGCGATACCGTTCGCTCTAGAAAACCTCCGAAGGTGATTCGTTTCACACGGCTTGAGGAACCCTTTACGTTCCTCGCCGCCCCTAAACAAGCCCGGTGAAGCTGAAAATGCCGTCGGAGGCAATCAGCAATCTCTCTTCAAAAAAAAATAGGGCGGGTGACGGCCAGTAATAATATAATATATATATATATATATGTATATATATAATATATATTATATTATTACTGGCCTATATATATATATAATATAATAACCTATGCCTTAAAAAAATAGCATGACCGTCTACCACGTCTGTTACTTATAATTTACAATTCAATTACCTATTAATTCACGGTCGTGATGTGCAAATCACTCCATGTAGGATTTAACAGACAGTTTTTTGTAAATGTAACTCCGCAAATAGCTAGGTTTAAAAACAAGGTCAAGCTGAACATGGCAATTGGATTTAAGTAGGTACCTATATAAATAAATCCCAACAATCTGGGGAAATTTACCCGGTCCGATCCGAACCCCTCTGAGAATAGATTCTAGGGCAGGGGGACACGCACTAGTGTGTGATGCCGTTCCCTCTAGAAAACCTCCTCCGAAGGTGATTCGTTTCACACGGCTTTAGGAACCCTTTTAGTTTCTCGCCGCCACTAAAAAAGCCCGGTGAAAGATAATGCCGTCCGAGGCATTCAGTAAACTCTCTCCAAAATAAGCTGGGGAGATACAGGGGGGGTTATTTTGAACCGGTGACTATCACGCATTATCACGCAATGATATCAATTTTATTATGAGTTATTTTTTTATTTTTTTTTTTTGCTCCTTTTTCTCTTATTCAAAGTCACAACGAATTTTTGACTCCAAAAGCAAAAGTTATTGTTGTATTGATTTTTATTCAAGAGGTAAATATGAATGGAAATCGACATAGGTACATACCTCTGCTTGTCTCTTTTTCTTTTTGTGTACTTACTGTTGTCATAACTATGTCATAACTGACTAACTAGGCCTTAAGTCAAAAACGTTACAAACAAAATGTGAATTTTCATGATTCGGTATAAATTACTATTACTATCATATATCATAGTGTATCTCAGGCTACTTTTAATTTCGAGATCACCGGTGAGCTCAAAAGGTTGCTTCCCTGCTTGTAACTACAACGCTATAGAATCGATTTCAGTAATTTTTAAATAAATAAATAAAGTCTTTATTTGCTTCAAACATGGTAAATAAGATGACAATAATATTCATTATGAGTACAAACATGTATCACCAAGTTACAATTGGCATGCAAATATAATTAATTACCAATTAAACTTTTTATAAAAACAATAAAAAAGTTAATTACATTAAATATTTATTACAAATTAATTAATTAGAAATAAAAACAATATAATAATAAGATTAATAATAGGATAATTACAACAATATTTATTTCATTTATATTTTATAGATACACATAATAATTTCATAATAAAATAAATAGTTTATTTATTGTAACAAGAGTAGTGTGAGGGCAGTAACTTCACAGTGACGTAATACCGCTGGCTTGCAGCGGTATTAATCACAAACTACTAGAAAAATTCAACTAGTCTTCTCTGCCCTCGGTAGCTCAGCGGTCGTGCATTGGACCGGTTATCCAAAGGTCGTGGGTTCGGTTCATAAAAAAAGTTTTATTTCCTCAATGTTGGTTGTACCGACAACAGTTCATTATAAAAGGGGGCTGAAGGTGTATTTTTTTTTATTTTTAAGTAATTTGTTAAGTATGCTAGGTAAACATGCTTTGTCAGGAACTCGGGACCGTTTTTGGGGGAAAACTATTTAAACTGTTTTTCCTTTGTATGTAGTTAATGTTTTATTGAGTTTTGTCCCAAATTAATGTTTTTTCTTTCCTTCAAATAATTTTCTTCCTTTTGAAAGTAAGAAAAGAAAAAAAATATCTACGTTGCCCAATCTTAATGACTGAAACCGGTTTCCGATTCCTAACAAACTATTTCCAGGGTGTACGTTTATTACATTACATATTGTATATTGACCATTAGCACTTAACATTTTCTTGAACACTCGAAAGAAAACAAAGAAAAAATATGATACTTCTCACCTAATACCTACCTATCATACACATTTCTTTAAAAAACACCATGATTTTTTTTTAATGTGTTTCCCACGACCTTTATTAAAAAAAAAGAATAACAACAACAGAGGTAGTGTTCACAGTTTCACACGTTTACCATTCATTCTTTCACAATACAAAAGAAGGATTTTTTACCTGCCCCGAAATAGGTAAGTCTGTCAAATCCTTAAGGAAATACTGCTAAATCTCAACTCTAAGTTAAATTGGTTAAAGTCTACAGGAAATTCTTGGAATAACTCGTGGGGAATTCCTTTGTAGCTGTTTCACTCAACATGAGGAATTCTTAGCGCTTTGCGTTGAGGTTTCGACAGAGGTTTTACACAAGAAACGCTGTTTAAAATAGTTGGAGTGGAGGATTGTACAAAGGATATTAAATGCTTAGCTCATCAAACAGATTGATGATTACAAAGGGTATGCGAGACTTTGGCCAAGATAAAACAGATTAACAGATTTCAAAGCTATTGTTTTTAAAGTTTTGCCTTTCGTTCGGAAGATCAGCGTTTTAGTGATTTGTTCACTGCACCAATAGCTGAGAGGAGTCCCTTTAGGACACGTTTTTAAATTTTTGTTTTTTTGTTTTACATAAATCTAATATTATTAACCCTTTCAACGCCAAAGTCTGAAATGTCGGACGACTACTTTTCATACCCAGTTTCGCCAACAACGGATATCTTTTAATATACTAGATCTAGTCACTTAACATGCAAATAGGCGTAATAACTGAAGCTTTAAGGTTTGGAACCCTTCTTAGAATCTAGTAGGGAACGGGGGCACACTAGTGCGTGTGTAGTGCATAAAAACTTCTAATGGTGCGGGTGCTTCGTTTCACACGACTTGAAGAACTCTAAGTTTCTTGCCGTCCCCAAAGTCCGGTGACGCTGAACATCAGCAAACTCTCCAAAAAAAAGAAAAGTAATACCCTTGGTATCGCAAAGGTCCTTGGTCGCGATGGCCGCTTTGAATCAAGCGCGCTTGATGTTTGCATGTTATTTTTTAAATTAACTCAGCTAGCCCAGTTAGTTGCTATTACTTTGTTGTGCGAATTGCTGGGCGACAACAAAATAGACGAATAACATAATTGTCCCGAGCAGTGTGATGTTTTTTTGTGAATCCTTACTGGAATACGAAGAAGAACCTTGTGGGCCGGCAGAGTGAAGTTGACTGATGCTGCGTTGTTTTCACGCTGCACCGGTTGTCTTCGCGTCCGGACTCCATTTCCACTAAACATCAGGTGGTGTGGAGTCATTTGCCGTGCTAAGTATAAAAAAAGAGAACCCTTAGAGCGGCCCAAGTTATGTGGTGGTCATTCCGTCCCTCTTTCCTGCCTAATGCCTAAGAAAATAGCCTCCAGGGGGCAAAATGGAGGGATATACGATTATACCCACTAAATACCGGAGGGTTTAAAAAACCAACTACGCGAGGCTGGCTGGCTGTAGGAAATCGACTAGCGAATCTACGAGGCTACGACCCCTGCCCCTGGCCTAATAGCCACAAAATAAGGAGAACCAGAAGATAAGCATAAGACATACCGCACTCGAGCAACGCACACATAAAGTAACAAGTATTTCATAGTATAATTAGTTACTAAAATGTGCTGAAACATAAATATGCCGAAAACGGAATATGTCCAAAAAGGAATGTGCAGAAAAAGGAATCAATCAAACTCAGACCATCTTTAACCAGGCTGAGCGCAGCTGTTGCGAGAGATTCCGTCTCCGTGAGAGGTTGTCCATTTATGTGTTGCTCTAGTACAGACGACAGCACATCAACCTATCCAAAACTGTCAAATTTCTTCAATAAATATTCAACCATGTGCCTAAGACAAAGTTCATAGTCTATTAAGGAAATTTGACAGTTTGTGGTAGGTTGATGTGCAGGCGTGTATGCGTCTGTATGAAGCTTACCTTCTGCAGTCTACTTATTTTGTGTTATAACGGGCAGAGAGGTTGACTGGCTCATGCGCGCGCGCACAAAAGACGAAATCACTGGGTCAGAGTGGTTTCCTGCCATTCATTGCTATTTTTTGTACAGCATAACATCATAGTGTAGTTAATAATTTAAATGAACAAATAATTTACCTATTAGTCATACTTGTGTGCGATTTTATTGTATCTCTTCATAGCGGAACGTAAAGACGTTTTTTACATGTTATATAATTATTAGTTTTCATTTTAGTATCAAAAACGTTCTGTATGTATGTCATCCAAAAGACGTCCACTGCTGAACAAAGGCCTTCCCCAAGGATCTCCACAACGACTGGTTTTGTGCTGCTCGCATCCACACTGGACTGTTCAGCCCCAGCGGCCATCAGTCCTGCGAGCGATGTGCCCTGCCCACTGCCACTTGAGCTTAGCAACTCTTCGGGATATGTCGGTAACCTTTGTTCTCCTGTGAATCTCCTCATTTCTGATTCGATCACGCAGACAAACCCCGAGCATAGCCTTCTCCATTGCTTTTTGAGTGAGCTTTTTAAGTCTTCATATGAGGCCCACAGTGTGCGACCACGTTTCAGTTCGTATGCCATCACTGGCAACACACACTGGTCATAGACTTTCGTCATGAGACACTGCGGTATGTCGGACGAAAAGACATTTCGTAGCTTACCGGATATTTCGTAGCTAACCGTATGTATGATTGTAGGTCTGTACCAATCATTATTATTCTTTCCTTTATTATTTCCTTTTCATATTTAAAAAACTTCTTACTGGAAATCGAACTAGAACACAGATACAAAATAAGGAGATGTTAATTATTTATAGAGAGATTTAATAATATTCGCACCAGGCAACCAGTATTGACGCGGTTTTGTTGCAAACGTTTAATCAGTAGTGACTCAAACAGCGAATAGTAGTATTTATCTATTGACATATATGTACCAGAAAAGTAGTAGTACAAATAAGTACATAAAGGAACGTGATTATGACTTGTTCTGGGTTTATGTACAAGGTTTTGTCATTGATATGTTATGTACCTACTAACTGCCGGCCACATTACGCATTTTTAATAATTAATCGTTTATTAAGTTTACGATACACGTTAGCTCTTATGAATGTCACTATGCCGTCGGTTCGTAAGTCTATACAGGGCGGGAGACCCTGTACTGAGAAGAACCGGCAAGAAACTTCTTTTGACTCGGCAAGTTTCTTTTCTCCCCTACAGCGTTAATATATTGGAAAATGCCCTGTCATAGCAGGACGTTTCAATAAATTATTAATACTGGGGCTATATTTGTATCGATTAGTAAAGTCTGCAACACATTAATTGAAGCATAGTAAATGGTCAATAACGCCTCGGTGGCTGCCCTCAGCCCTTGCATAGCGCTCGGGTCGATATCTGAAGGTCCTGGGTTCATTTTCCTGGTCGGGCAAAACGTGTTTCAGATTTTTCGATACATAGCCCGGGTTTGCGTTCACCAACCCGCCTTTGGCAAGCGTGGTGATTAAACCAATACCCATTATCAAGATCCGCCTGTGCTTGCTGGATACATGCGTCCACAGAAAGCAGATAATAAACGCCTGTATCTGAAACGTATTGTGGCTCTTTTTTCCCTGATTTAATTGCTTTAATTATGCTCTGAATTTTACGGTATATAAAGTAACGATATTTCTATTGTGCTTTCTGGAGGCATGGGCACATTGTAACGATGACTTGATGTCAATGATGTAGGCCCAGCGTAGGACAGTATATATATTTATGCTACTACTAACTTACTCTAGTTTCCGCGTAGAAATTGTTATTGCACGTTGTCGCATGTGACACATTATCTGCAGTTAATTATTAATTACTGTGGTAATTAAAACCCGCTTTGTAATTGAGCTAGGTCTACTTTTGCTACTGTCTAAGTGGCAAAGTGATCTTTCACTTCGTGGGAAGAAACTATAACGTTTCTTGCATTAAGAACAGTCAAGCAGCATTATTATAATACGAATGGATGTACCTAGCTACAATATGATATTGCATGTATCTAAGTTTTCCAAATGACTATCGTGTCAAGCCAAAACACTGTAATTGGAGATACAGTGTTTTTGTAACTTTTATTGTAGTCATAAAGTATAGCCTTTTAATCCCTCTGTGGTCTAGTGGTTTAGACCCAGAGATCCCGGGTCGATTTCCAGCGGGGGGTACATGTTTGTGTACTCGGTTTGGTTGATGTAGGGCTTGTTTGTCCGCCTGGGGGCCTACCGCCTAACTCTATCGCTATCGCTCTCGCTATCGCGCTCTATAGTTTATGGCGTCATCTTGTCAAAAGCGATATGAAAGCAATATCGAAATAGCTTTCGATATTGCTTTTATATCGCTTCCAAAACCATAAACGCCATAAACTATAGAGCGCGATAGCGAGAGCGATGGCGATAGAGTTAGGCGGTCGGGGGGCTGGCTGGCTACCACGTTAAATATGTCGCCATAACATTAGTATTTGTAGAATTGTGTTCCGGCAGCTAGAGATAAGATAGCCACTTCCTCAGTATTTGAGGATTCTGGGTGAAGTGCGCTTCCACGTAAATTACCTACCTAAACTACCTCGGTACCTACATATTATTTCAATTGCATTTTTGTATGCCATAAGACTAGGTGGAACGACGATCTTCGCAATGTAAATATGTAGGTACCGAGGTAGTTTAGGTAGGTAATTTCATTAAGCTTGGATGCAGAACGCAAGCACCGCTTACCTGAGAGAATTTAGCGAAAAAAAATAAAAGAAAAAGAGAAAAGAACAAAATACGTAGGTAGGGTAGACGCACCAGTGCTCCACATGTACCAATCCTCAACATTTTTTATTTTTAATTATTATTATAGGGGTCAGCAACTAATGTTGAGGAGCTTGATGGCGCAGTGGATGACGCGTCCGGTCTGCGAGTGCTAAGGTTAAGCAACTTAGTCGACCTCCTTGGTCGAGTGGCTTGCACGCCGGTTTTCATGGTGCCGCCTGCTCTGAGGTCCCGGGTTCGATCTCCGGTCGGATCAATTTAGAAATACCTGTGTTTCTAAATTGTTCCGGGTCTGGGCCTGGTCCTATGTATAATAAATTATGTATTTAGTATATTAAGTATGTTTATCCGTTGTCTAGTTAACCATTTATCGAGTTTCTTAGGGAAACTTTTCTTGGGACAAAATAATTGGTGTGCGTGTGGGAAATATTTATTTATTTTTAACTTTCGCAAAGGCTAGTCATCGGATGGGTGACCAAAAATGTATCATGTCGAGCTCCTCCGTGCTTCGGAAGGCACGTAAAGCCGTTGGTCCCGGCTGCATGTAGTCGTTAACAACCACCAACCCGCACTGGGCCCGCGTGCTGGTTTATGACCCGTTCTCCCTGTCCATCCATATAGAGAAGGCTTGTGCCCCAGCAGTGGGGACATAAAATGAGCTAATGATGATGATGATGATGAACATCACTCGCCGTCCTCAGTCCTTACTTTGGCGACACGCAAGTTGCTTTTTCACAGTTTACCATCTAGTTTAAAGTACCCCGTGTTGTAGAAAGGAGACTTGCGGCCTTCCATTAGTCTAACTAACAAGGTAATTAGGTATATTATATTATATTATGTAGACTTCTTCGTATAATTTGCACTGCCTTAGAATTATGATAAATTTGTATCCACAAAGATAGAAGACCCTGGGTCTTAGGTAGGTAAATTAAAAAATCCTACAAAATTATCAGTAAATAGCAAACTATAAAAAAAAATGTCTTATAAATAATTAGCCAACTCTAATCCAATTAAATCATCCTCATTCATCATCTATTGAATCATCATCACACATAAGATGCGTGACTGTGCACTGGTTTACAATGTTTTAGACTGTGATGCAGTTCTTACAGCGCCATCTAGCGTCACGTAGCTAAACTAGAAGTAAAGTGACCTCTATCAACGAGTAGTAAAACTAAATGTTCAATCACACTAATATTATAAATGCCAAAGTTGTGTGTATGTTGTTGTGTATATTTGTGGCTTCCTCACGCTGCAACGGATGGATGGATTTGGATGAAATTCGGCATATCCCGATATTCCATAGAAAGCAAAAAAAAAAAGCAAAGCGGTACGAAGTCCGCCGGGTCAACTAGTTGATTAATAACAGTGTTTTAATCACTGAAAACATAAAATGAGAGTGTGGTGTGCGCATAAACTTATTAAATAATAAAAAAATTCGCAGACAGTAAAAATTTAATGTTTGCATTAGGTACCTTAATATTATTATCAAGACGCGATAATATTTTTTATCTTTATATAACCTAATGTTTATAAGCATAACATCCGTCGCATAACGCCGCCGGTCTAAATAAGTATAGTTTTTTGGTATTTTCGTCATAATTTTTTTACCTACAATCCATATGGTAACATGGGTATGTGGGAGCCCACTGAATTGTCCCGCAGAGGGCCCGCCGCTGTTCCCACTTGTAGCTTCATAACGAAAACGCGGAGTGCGCCTGCCTTGGCAAGCAAGCAGTCAGTCCTCGTTTGTAGTACGCGCGGTACGAACGCGCCAACCATTGTTCGTAACTATTCCACGATCACGATTAAACGTTCGAAATTTAAAACTCGACTGTGTTTTGTTTTTAAATCGAAACGAACTCTATTGATAAAGTTTTTAACTGTGACTGTGCGAACTCTATTGATAAAGTTTAGTGAGTTCCAAAAAGTTTTGTATGTTTATTATGGTAGACTGTTTGATTGATAATAACTTTTGGAAAATGGTTCGTTCTTTTTTGGCGAAATAAGGCTAACTAGAAACTTTTTGGTAAGTACATGCGCATGTTTTTTAAATTTCTATCTTGTCAACTACTAGAACTTTTAGACTAGGTGGGTACCTACTTAGATAATTAAAATTCTTATGTCACAAGTGTTATCATTGCCTCATTGTTTAATGGTGTATAATAATAATATAATAAAGTTCCTTAAACTTCAATTAGGTAAATAGGTATTGAGAGCTGCGCATGTTCATTCTCATTCCATTTATTAGGCATAAATCAAGCAAATTAAATGTAGCTTAGTTCTTGGGTAATAAACATTATCGATTCATAAACAATTTACGCTAATGAATCGAGTGGGTGGTCTGAAATACTAGACAGCATAAGCACAAGTTATTGGTTTCTAAACCTTCTAACTAATATAGTTTTTAGGTAAAAAAATAAATAACAAAAAATGCCGGCTAAAGAAGTTTTTATTTTTCTCGTTAAAGTCCTGAACGGACCAATTCCATGTTAGGCAGATAGGTATAATAAATCTGTTAGTAACCTATAGATATAAGTTTGATTACATGAAAACAAGTAACTAAGTGAGTACTTACCTAGTAAGTGATTAAGAAAATAAAGTGAAAAATAATTTTACATACGAACTACCAGTCTCTATCTGGTTTAATGTTGTTATCGTTTTCAAATATTTTTATCACAAAATTGTAAAGGTATTTCTCGGAAATACTATTTATCGCTGAATTTAGGACTGACTGTCATCCATCATACAACCTAATGAAATCGCTTCTCTTTGTTTTAAAGCTTACAAAATTGATATCGATTGTTTATTATGAGTAGGTAACATAAAAAAATGGTACAAAATTATGAATTGTATCCAGCGGCAAATATTTTTTGATGATACAAAATAAAATAACTAGAGATTATGCTCTTAGTTCTATTTTCCAATATGAATTTTAAAATTCTTTGAAGCTACCAAAATATTATCATGCCTCAATTTCGTGCATTCCCATTCCATTTCAAATTTAGAATTCGTTGAATCCATTGTCTCTGGCTGGATAAAATTAAAAAAAAAAAAGAAAAGGTCCGACAAAAAAGTTTTGTCACCCGCACGAAGCGATAACAAAAAAGTTTTGTTACAGTTAGAGTATTTAATTCCTAAGTAGGTATCTCTACTAGACGCTGTTTATTTGCTTGCACTTACTTTATCGCGCGTGCCTTGACCTCAGCACACCATTGATATCGTTTTGACTGATACCAGTGGTTCCGCAAACGGTGTGACGTTCACGTATAGATTAAAAAGAAACTTTGCAACAAGCTGATTAATTCCTTATCCACTTTATCTTTCTTTTGCCGGACTGCGCAGAATAAGTATAATCGCGCGCGCGAACTCTTTAATTTAATTAAACATTAGAATAAGATGAAATATCTACCTAGATGAAGATTAAATAGGACACTGGCAACTGGCTATTTATGTTAATTGAAGTCTTAACTGTGATTTATAGTTTAAGTTTTGTTTTAATAATTATATACCTATACTGTGATTGCCCATAATTTTGTAAAAGCAGTTAGCTAAGAACAATTTGATTTTTATATTTTGTAACTTATAATATCACTGTTACGAGTATATAGGTATGTCAATAATCCAATAAATAAATAAATAAGTTAATTTACATACAAAAACTAGAATAGCCTATGTCCCAATTATGAGAATATTCTTAAATCACTTGAATAAAATACATCTAAATATCAACGAATGGTATGTTTACTTTAATTTTAATGTTGTTGTGTAATAATGTTTAGGTTTAATGTTGTTATCGTTTTCAAATATTTTTATCACAAAATTGTAAAGGTATTTCTCGGAAATACTATTTATCGCTGAATTTAGGACTGACTGTCATCCATCATACAACCTAATGAAATCGCTTCTCTTTGTTTTAAAGCTTACAAAATTGATATCGATTGTTTATTATGAGTAGGTAACATAAAAAAATAGTACAAAATTATGAATTGTATCCAGTGGCAAATATGTTTTGATGATAGAAAATAAAATAACTAGAGATTATGCTCTTAGTTCTATTTTCCAATATGAATTTTAAAATTCTTTGAAGCTACCAAAATATTATCATGCCACAATTTCGTGCATTCCCATTCCATTTCAAAATTTTTTGACGCCATATTTTAGTTTCGTAATAGTTTTAGTTACTTTAGGTTATTATATTGTTGTGAATTCTAATATTTAAAATTAAGTTAAAATTATTTAACCACATTTATATTTAATAGGTAATTTATTTGTGTTTTCACTGCACATAACCCTTTTATTATACAAATAATACATTCAGATATATTATAGTTTACTTCATTCACGTGCCTGCGGAAGTAGTTTTAGCTGTTTTTTTTTATTTAGATTTATATCGTATTGTAAACGTGCTGCGTATTAACTTGTAAAGGAAATGTGTTTCGATACACCTACTATTGTTTAAAGCCAATGCACTTTGTGTTATCGGCAAGCAAAGAATGCTTCAATGGATGAGGTGTAAATATACGTGTAGGTAATATTTTTAAGTTATAGTTGGACGTTTATAGTCCTAGAGCTCACGTCTTCTAGTTCAAGTGCTGATTGAAGGGCTATCGTGTGAAATGTACATACATCATTTTTTATTTATTTTCATAAGTGCTACACTAAATATAATATAGTACTAATGAATGGTACTAATCTATTAAAATAAAAACAAAAAAAAACAGTGTGTTAGTAAATTAAATTTGACATTAGTACCTACTAATTAAGCAACTTGTCAATATCAAGCCACTGTCACCGTTTGTAGACGTATACGAGTACAATAGTAGTAGAATCAAACTGTAAATATGCATTGAATTATTAGTGCATTTTTGTTTCTTGCTTGCATACTTCGGAAGGCACATAGTAAAGTCGTTGGTCTCTGGCTACATTAGCAGTTGTTATCAACACCAATCCGCCGGTTTACGGCCAGTCCTCCCTATGGTGTTTCCATCCATAGAAAAACACCTGCTATTAGCAGTAACTTCGTAAAATGAGCTGACGATGATGATGGCCATGTATCTTTGACATTTTTTTAGTTTCAAAATCATAGGTGACATTTTTAATTACTTAAATAAAATTAAAATAAAGTTTATTTTGGATAGTTTCATCCACACGTCTTCAATGCAAATTGATCTACTATCACACAAGAAAGTTATCTGAACACAACACATTCCTTAGCCTGCAATGATGTATCAACACAACAAAACAGTGTCATCAACCAACATTTACCTCGAGATTCGAACCCGCGACCTCCTGACAGCCGTCTGGCAGCGTTTTAACCACTGGGTCAGCAGGGCATCGGGTAACGCGATAACAATACTAACAGTCAACAAGATATTCTAATTACGTCTTTACTATCATTATGTTGACCTGCTAAAGTAGTCGTTAAAAATTTTCATTTAAAGACCATTATCCATTGGACCTTTCTATTAGTACGCCACAGATACTCAACTACATCGGGACGAGTCCTAGACAGTTTCTAAAGGATAGCACACCGCTTGCTTTATAAGAAAAATGGAATAAGGGGGGCGAGGCCTTTGCTACAGAATAAGACACATGAGCTTACTTATTTAAATTCCTTAAATCGAATCTGTGGATTAGTGGTTTAGACCATCTGTGTCAGACCTACAGGTCCCGGTTTCGATTTCCAGCGGGGGATACTTGTGTATACCCAGTTTGGTTGGTGGTAGGGCTTGTTTGCCCGCCTGGCAAGCTACAATAGTTACTACCATCTTGTCTTGTTGGTGTCGCCATAACATCAATGTTTGTAGCATTGTTGTGTTCCGGCAGTCGGAGATAAGATAGCCAGTGCCTCAGTAGTTGAGGATTCCGGATGAAGTGCGCTTCCATCTTCAACCTTATCATCGCTTAACATCAGGTGAGATGGCCAAGTGACCACACACACACTAAATAGTCCCCACACACTAACTCAGCCTTTCTAGTCCATCCTCAAACTGTCTTTTGATAAAAAGTTTGGACTAACCAAGCATGCCATACGAAGCGAAGAATGTCTCTTACAAAATGAATGGTCAATAAGCTAGGGAGGAGTAATTAAAACGCCACAGACATAGTTTTGAGCACTTAACGCCTCTATCAGCTGGGTGACTGGAATTAACACTAATTAGGTCATTTCACGGGTGCAACGCGCGCGCGCAGTCATAAAATGGGATACGTGTATTGAAATGAAATGGTCCTCAGCAGTTGGTAGCTGATTGACTGGTTGTCGCCTAGTGGATTCTGCCTGACTGGATAGCGGTTTATTAGTAATGCCCTATTAACGTCTATAAGATCTTTTAACTCACCTAGAAAGCAAATATGCTTGTTAGACGTAAACGCATGCCTGCACTAGTGAGCGTCCCAGTGCTCTACTAGATTCTCCGAAGGGTTCGGATCCGATCGGGGATCGGACCTGCCATTAACCACCACCATGCTCCTGACCAATGAGGTTTGGTACTCAGAGTCACCAACGATTTTATTTCCAAATACAGAATAAACAAAAAACTATGTTTACTATGCTCACCCACGACGACCACGGCGAAATGTAGCGCGGCGCGTGATTTCATGTCCATTGCATTCTTTCTATCGCCATTGACTAAGACTGCCTTCTTATAATGCGCAATTAACTGCTAGTAGAAACCGCTGGCGCTCGTGGCCGAGACGTCACCCAAACAAAACCTATTGCTTTACAACTGTTACCAACGCACGCACTGACGCACCTGTCAACTGTCAACTGTCAAAATCCCCTGTTGATTTTGGGAACTGATGAAACGATCCATCATACTGATGCATTATTTACAAGCACGCCAGCTAAATGGCCTGCCGCGAGCGATTACTCCCGACTTAGAAAGTTGACTTGGATGGGTATTACACGATGCATTTGTCAAAATCAAAAGGTCGTTAGCACCGGCTACAAATCATATGGCCTTCATCCCTTGGAGCCAGGGCTGGCAACAAGAGAAAAAAGTTGGACTATCAAAAAATTAAAAATAGTTCATGGCCACAATTTATTTATTTATTTAACGTAGCGGAGCAGACATTGTGACGGAAGCTTAAAAGAAGTAAAGATAAACTACTCTCGAGCGTATATTAATTAAAACGTAAAAAAAGAAATATAAAAAATAGAATAATAAAAAATATAAATTTACCAAAGAGTATTTAATTAAGTACTTTCAAATTTTACTTTTTATTTTTGCAAGTGCTAATTGCTGCACTGAAGCTGAATTAAATAATTATAAAAAAAACATAGTATTTTATATATATTTAAGTACTTTTAATTAAAGGGTTCATCATAACCATAAATGTAAATCAACACTGCAAATCTTTACACACTTTAGAACAAAAATGCTCCCGCTGTCTGTACGCTTAGATCTTATAAACTACGCAACGAATTTTAATGCAGTTGTCAGCAATAGATAGAGTGATTCAAGAGAAGGTTTAAATGTATAACAATACATGCATATTAGTTATATATTAATAAAATTTTGTTAGGACAACGTCTGTCTGGTTAGCTAGTAATTAATAATATAAATATGTAATAAATATAAGTATATGTTTATTACGCAACCCTACACAGCTCCGGACTAGGTAATTGTTCAGTGTCAGTCATCTACACGGTTCGGCTCCTTCCAGGGACTGCAGTAGCCGGCAGGGACGGAGTGAGTAAAGCGGTCGCGTGATTTATTTTGTAATAATTCCTAGTTACTTAATAAACAAAATGTAGTTGCATTTGAAAATAAATAACTCTTTATTCAAGCTATCTTAATAACTAAAAAATAATGCTTACCTACATATTATATAGGTTGTAGTTAAATATAAGGAGTGGAATGTTGTTTTATAGTTAAGTATGGTTATAGATGAACACATTATTGCTTTAAGACAAACAGTTATCTTATCGTAATTCTAATGCTTTTTCTTTTATGTGGTTACAATAAAAGTATAATCTATCTATCTACTTATCTGATATGGACAAAGGCGGTGTCAAAAAATGGCATATAATAGTTTTAATTTAAATTTAAATTTAAAAATCTTTAAAGTCAGTCTTTGAGTTATTATGGAATAAAATTTAACGTTTTCTTATATTACAATATGAAGTTACTGTTATTGAAGATGTTAAAAATATTCGCAAAATAATTCGAAAGACCGCAACTATTTATTTTTAATATATTTTAAAATTGTTTTTTTTTTTACAAAATAATCAATCACATAAAAGCGTAAAGAAACGCATGTTTATAAATCTATTTCATGGAACTAACTGTGTTTTATCATCGATACGAATTGCAATTACAACAATCGCATCAGGGTGAAGTTGTTATTTGCCATTCAATCTCGTTAACGAAAACTGTAAGTATATTTAATAAACTTAATATAATGTATATTTCAGTTCTTATACGTTTATGTAAATTTATGTTTCATTTACGTTCTTTGTCGCACCGCTTACCAATTTTTCTGCCAGGTCGACTGGTAGAGAATGCCATTTGGCATTACGTCCGCCTTTTGTACTTTATTTTATTGTATTGTGCAGTGAAGATTAAATAAATAAAATAAAACTAGTAAAAAATAACGTTGTAATCAAAATTAATGTAGAATTAATCAAAGTTTAACTCGAGAGAGTCAGCCCGTGACCACGGCCGCTGGCGCCAGCCGGTGCGGTGCAATGCAACTATAAAGTTTCGGGTTTGAAAAAGTGTGACTAGAATACTTATACCAAGTATAATGCGTTAAACCCCTTTGAAACCACATCTAAAATGAAACGCAAAATTTAAAAATGTATAATACACAATTAAATCCTCTTAAAACAATGTCGAGACGTAACAAAAGATTAAATTAAACAAATAAGACGTAACAATATATTTTAGAACATTTAAGATAAACTAAGACACGTTTGAAAGATAATAAAGATATGGTATGGTAATGTTTATACGAGGAAAGATAGGTCGGCATAATAATTTAATATTACGGCCGATGTAACAATCTCCCTGTCCAATGGTATTTATAGAAACGCCGGTCAAGTGCGGGGTTTATTAGCAACCTACCTTGGATTATTCAAGCATCTTTCGATTTATAACATATCTTATTGAATGCAAACCTTATACTTCTTTAAGCACTTCGCTCGCACTGAGGAGTGTCAGATTTGGTATAGTTATAGTTCATATAGTGAAAGACTTTTTTTTTTTAAATACTAGAAGGAGGCAAACGAGCAGGCGGGTCACCTAATGGGAAGCAATCACTGCCGCCCATGGACATCCTCAAAACCAGAGGAATCGCAGATGCGTTGCCGGCCTGGCCTTTAAGGAAGGAATAGGCTCGTTTCGCTGAAAATCCCTAAGTCGTAATGGTCCGGAAATACCGCCGCCGAGAGCTGGTAGCACTATAGTTCGTGGTAAAAAATTACGTAAGAAACGCACAGTAGTAGACCGCCATCCATCAAGATGGTGAGGATGGAAAGACAGTCGATTGCGTGTAGTGCGGTGCAGGAAATCAGCGGCAGGGATCAAACTGAACAATTCCTCGGAGCACTCCGCATGATAAAGGCGATTAAATATACAGAAGAGTGCAGATAAATAAATTTTATGTAGGTAGGTAGGTATTATGTGAATTACAGTTTCATTTCGACCATTGCAAGACTTCTAGTAGTATTTATTTAAGTAGGAAAATTTATACACTGCGCCTGATGTTAAGAAGCGAAATATTATTGTTTGATTCATCAAATCAGAGTTATATGATTGACATGCCAGAAGGCAAAATTCACTTCAAAATAATTCGATCACGTTATCGAAATCGAAAATAACATTGAAGTAGCGACTCCCGGTGAAACGACGTAAGTTAAATTTTTTACATTCATATTCCGGTTTTTGTTAACGTAATAAAATTATACACATTACACAAACTCAGCACCCGAGTCATAAATAAAATATGATAAAACTTTGTTAACATTTCAAATGCGCTATTCGAGCTTTACCTTTGTCCTAAAACGCTAATACAGTTTCGATTTTAGTAAGTTGGTTACCTAGATTCAGGTATTACGTAAAATAATAAAGCCCAAACTGGGTTGAGTGAACACTGGAGTCGTGAATTTTGAGCAGCCATCAAAACTCCGCATAAGTCCGCCTTACCTTCATTATTTGCTTTACTATATACCTAACTCGTGACCCGATTTCGTAAAACTTAACGTAAGTAATACACCTACGGAAAGGTTTACGAGGTAGAGTACAAATAAGGTACGTAATCACAAACGTACGTAATCAAATTTAGAAGAAACAAAACTTTTTATTTCTTGGCACTGAAATTGTGCTTTAGAAAAGTAGTGGGCATTATCTAAAAGGGCTAAAATGACTTAGTCCAAATACCCATGATAATTAAGTTAAAGTAATTTCTATGCAATGGGCCGTATGTTCCTTTCCTATAAAGTACTTCTTCTCCTTCTTTCGAGTCAATAGTTCAAAATGAAAGTTTCAAATCGAATAAATCCATTTCACCAAATGAGACAAATTCGTCAATTTAATTTTAAAATATTGGAACTTTGATGTTTGTTTGCGATAATGAAATGTATAAAGACTCAAAATAAGTATGTTAATATTCCATTGATTCCAAATCTGTCCCTGGCCATCGTTGTAGTACATCTGCTTGCCCGTCAATCGTCAGTGTCGGTCGAGACTTGCCAGCGTCTAATGAAGTCTTAATTATTCATATTAATAACTATGTATAAATTATAAAGGCACAAGTCGATTATAATTTATAAATTGTTATTAATTACTAATAACAATTTATTTTAAAATATAATGTGGTTGCATTGTTTACTTAACGAGGATCTTGATAGCAAAGGTGCATAAGCAATTAGATATAGCAAGTTAAGCAACTTTCCCAATTCTGGATCACCGGATGGGTGATCAAATAGAACTTGTCCTAAGACACGTCGTCATAAGACACATTAAGCGATCAATACTTGGGTGTGTCGTAAAGTTGTGGTCGTTAAAACCAACCCGCATTGAGCCAGCGTGATGGGTTATGATGGTCTTATCTCTCCATTTGCTCTGTCCATATGGGAAGGCCAGAGATCAGCTGCAGTAGGTAGAACGTTTAAAGGCTGATGAAGATGATGATAATGATGCTTGTTTTCTTTAAACTGTAGGTACTACAAGTACAAATTACAAATTAGCAATGACCTTTGAGTTATGTTAACAAGCGAAAATTTTCCTAAAAGTTCGAATGAAGGAACCCTTTAATTTTTATTCCACTTTGGCTTTCCACAAAGGCCTCCATCATTGGAATCAAGTCATCGCATCATCGCTTCGATTTGTTTAATCACCACGCTTGCCAAATGCGGGTTGTTGATCACCAACCGATATTATAGAAATTCCGAAACGCACTTTGCCCGACTCAGGAAGTATCATAGTTTCACGCAGTATTTAGTCATAACATCGTTTCCTTAAACTACTTATAAATAGCTAACGACTGTAATTGGCTAAATACAATAACCGTACCGAGTAGCGTTAAATAACTTTGATAACGCGAAACGGCTGTGCTTGTACCGAAGTTGTAGATAGATAGATAGATAATACTTTTATTGCAACACTAAAAAACATAAACATGAACAAAAGAAAAAATAAAAATAATTACAAAGTTACAATTTGGCGGTCTTATCGCTTTCAAGCGATTTCTTCCAGACAACCAGTCGGATGGGGAGAGCTAATAAACTTTAAGATCAGAGGTGAAATTATGGAAACACACTAGAATAATGTGTGTTTTATAAATAAAGCAAAATAATAATAATGAAAATGATGATAATGATAAACATATAAATAAACCTACTTAAACATAATAATAGTCTCAGGGAGGAAAGGTTGTACCTAACTTACTGACTATGTTAACTCATTAAAATATATTTAGAAAAAAAAACCTTTTTTTGGATTCGTATAATCGTATTTAGTATTATATCTAAAATTTACAATATTTTATAATATAAGTATTAGCAGCTATTAGTAAATATTAATGGCGCTTCTTGGTCCCTCCCATATACAAATAACAATTTGTAGTTAGCTTTATCTGGATCGTATAGTGAAAGATGCACTGGCATTGGAGCTGCGCCTCTTGAGTGCCTATAGTGCGTTTTTTTTTCAATTCAATCACGTTATAACGAAAACGAGAACTTGTATGGCCTCCAAAGTATTGCTATACAAATTCTCGTTTTCGTTAACTTAAATCAAATAGCAATTAAAACTTGAACTAAGCCCCTTGTACCCAGTAAAACGGAGAACCATAACAATAATAGCTTACTAATCATAATAAATTAAAACTAATTACACAATACTTACACTACAAAATACTAGAGCGTACCGGACAGACCAACACAGTGTTATCGTGTAGATATAATTAAGTAGTTCTAATAGTAAATGGGCACTGAACGGTAACCAATAACTAAATGAGTTATGGTTCAATAAGAGGGAGTGAAAGAGAAAGAAGTCTTATTTATAGTAGGACTGTTATGCAAGAGAGGTTAAATCGAAATAGTATTTATAGTGTTTTATGAGGACGATTTTATTTCGTGTGTTATAGTGCAGAACGGTAAAGTTACTATGTAATTTAAGTTGTCGATTGTTAAACAGTCGTTTAACAATTATTCAGTCGTTTTTTTCCGATCACGTTGTTTGAGTTTTGGAGTGCATAGTTATAATCTTAAAATACTAGAGATAGAGCTAATAACAGTTTGCGTGGGATCAGAGTAGCGCTACATTCGTCGAAAGACCCAACAACTGGTCGGTTTGACTATTTATTAGAAAAAACGGTGCTAAACCCATGTCAAGTCCGGTCCGGGTCCACTAATGTACGGGATGAATTGTGAATGGGATCAACTGCGAATGGAGAACCAACTGTGGATAGGACCAACTGCGGATAGGGCCAACTGTAAATAGGACCAACTGCAAATGCTGCCTATGAGAGGAAGTACGCATTATATTTCTGAATAAGGATTGCCCACAAATCTCACGTTGTGTCAAAACTGTTTGCGAATAAGTTATTCAATATTATCAGTTCCCTGCTGTCTCTGCATGCCAGCGCCTTGGCGCCAACCGTAAAATTCGAGTGTAATAACCAAATTTAACACACAATAGCACTTATATAATTAGAACATAACGTCCAAAATTAACTGGCTGCATCGCAACAGAATTGCACAGCTTGCGTGTGTACTAATATAGCTTAACACGCCTTTTAGTCGTTATAACGCTTCAAATAAGACTCAAAATCTAATAACTCAAATGTTATCGTAAGTGAGTCACGTTAATTACTACTGCAGTTACGGTGTGGGGTAATAAAGTTTGTGGCCGTTGCCATGGCAACCGCGTATGTGTTTCGTTTTTTGCCAACCGCATAACTCTCGTAAGGATTCAATTCAATACTAAAAATTATTTAACCGTCTGACAAAAAATAAACATAATTTTGGTTCATCATCATCATCATCATCATCTCATTTTATGTCCTCACTGCTGGGGCACGAGCCTTCCCCATGGATGGTTTGGAAGAACGGGCCATAAACCACCACGCGGGCCCAGTGCGGATTGGTGGTTGTTAACGACTGCTAATGCAGCCGGGAACAATGGCTTTACGTGCCTTCCGAAGCACGTAGGAGCTCGAGATGACAAATTGTTGGTCACCCATCCGATGACCGGCCTTTGCGAAAGTTGCTTAACCTCAGCACTCGCAGACCGGGCGCATTAACCACTGCGCCATCGAGCTCCTCTAATAATTAATTAATTTTGGATGATAATTAAAAATATATTTATACATTTATGTACATCTAATTATTAACGTTTGTGTTTGATAAGAAAACAGTAAGTGTTTGTAACACTGTGCTTTTTAAATTTTACTTGTAACTCATTAAAATTATTCACTTATACAGATAAACACGTGTTTAATTACTATTAATTATTTATCACTTATTTGTGAAAAAAAAACCATAGCTAGCTTTAACGTGAAGGAAGTTCTTACTTAGGTACTTTACTTGCTTGTATAGTGTATTGTCAATTTATCAATGCTAATAAGATAAGCTGTTAGCTTAAAAATAAATACACGAGAGACATCTGTTAACCTACTTTACAGATTTTATTAATACCGTTAAGTCAAACTAAACCAAAAAAGCAATGTCCAATTAATATTGGCTTTTTACACGCCCCGCCATGTTTCATAGGTGCGCAGGAGTCGCACGAACGGCGTAATTGTACCGGGCGCGCCCTCATATCGCCTCGCGCTATTACTTTCTGTCAAATCATGTCGTAAATCAGAGATCGTAATCTTTCTTGCTTGACATGAATGCAATATATAACTTCTTGATTTTATGATTTTATTTTGTCTGTCAATGAAGCTTATCCTTCTATTAGTTCTTTATTAGCTGAACAGAAGTCAGGGGGGTAACCACGAGCTCTTATAGCAATATTATTGCAGTTGTGAAAACGAGACGCGTGTAGCGGCGAGTATATTCGCGTCTCTTTTCCACAACTGCTATAAGAGGTCATAGTCAGGGCACAGATAAGACGTGCTAAAAAATCACCACATTTCCCATTTGATTAATTAAAATATAGCTGTTACTGGTGATATAGACTAAGATAAGGTCATTCCTATCTTGTATAGCTTACTGTTCTATATTATTGAAGTCTTGACCGACTGTATTAATAATGACCAAAATCACGCAGCCTGAAACAGTGAAATTTTGCAAGCAGGTCACATTGGTAAATTTTGTTGTGTAAATTATTGGTTAACTATATAAAATCCTATCTAACGATAATACGACAGTGGTATGGAAAAATTGCTAAAGGGCCTAATTTAAAGAAAACAGAAAGAAAGTATTTAAAAAGTATATTTTTTTAATAGAGAACTGGTTTCATGTTACTTAAAAAACTTTGCAATATAGGTATTATTGTTCCTCTTTCTTGTAAGTTGTCAAGATGGCATTTTATAGTTTTTATCTTTATCACTGTCCTTATTTTTTGATGTCTTTGCACATTGTTAAACGCTCTGGGATACATTTAGAAAGTTACCAATGACTTTTCTCATCTATCTCCATTCTCTCGCCCCCATATCCATAATTAAACTATCGAATATATTACATAACAGTCGGAATATTTAAGCAAATTTATCTATAAAGAATTCGCTACGGTAAATTTAGACGTATGGATATTTATCGTTTAAGTTTATAGCGATTGTGAGTTGAAATGCAATGACTAGGGCCTCGACTCCGTTACTTCGAACGTCCACAATGGGAAAAATGTATGAGCCAGACCAAAGAGACGATTCTGGTCGTATGAATTAGCAGTATCGATGTTTGAATTTCACCGGTGATCTCGAAATTAACCTTGACATGAATAATATACTACGAAATATAGTAATTTTTGAATTAGTTAAACACCATCATCGCTAGCTCATTTTATGTCCCCAATGCTGGGCACGACCCTTCCCACCAAGCGGGCCCGGTGCGCAATGGTGGTTGTTAACGACAGCTAATGCAGCCGGGACCCGTTGGTCCGGAAGCCGTTGCTTTACGTGCCTTCCGAAGCACGGAAAAGCTCGAGATGATACATTTAAGATTACCCTGATCTGATCTGATGATAACCTCAGCAATCGCAGAACGGGCGCGTTAACTACTGTGCCGTCGAGCTCTTCAATGCATTAGTTACAATTTCATTGTTAAGATTCAATACCGTCAAAGATTAGTTATCAGCGACTTTGGATAAGAGAAAAAGGAGTTCTTATAGTTGATAGGTATCATAGCGAGAGAATTAGTCACCGGGTTAAAAATCACCGGCCAGATTCCGTGAATCAACACTGACACCGTTGTGACATTTCGTTATATTCAGCATTTCAAAAGTTAGGTCTCAAGTTGGTTTCTGATTGAATCAAAAATGTTGGTGGTGACAGTCGAAATATAATCTAATCACAACATACAGGAACATATTATATTTATCTTCAATACCAAAATATTTATGATCTCTTATCAATTTTATTGCCAAGTGTATACGTATTTGCAGTACGTATTGTAAGTCCCAATATTTAGCTACAATTATTTTCAGTAGTGAAACTAGATAACGTTTTGGCTGCGATAACCACTTACCTACCACCAGGCCCAGGTACAGCGGTAGGTAAAAAGGTAACATACGTTAAAGTGATATAAATCTGTGTTTGTATCTAGGTAAGAAATGTCTTAAACTGTTAGATGCTGAGATGTCGTCCTCTCTGTGCCTAACTGTTGAATGAATGGATCCGTGACCAATAAATGCAATCGTTTATTTTTACACCAGCCATGTGCTTGAATATTGCAATTTCACAGTACTTTTTTATAACAAATGCTATAAGAAATGGCTAAAAAAGTCTGTTAAAGATTTTTCAATTCAAAATGCGGTTAGATTTTTTTTTACTGTAATTCTTTATAACGGGTGGGACAAAAGTATAGTCATAATGTGAATTGGCTGCAATTTTGTTCGAAATGAAAAAAATGCGCTCTGTTTTTACAAAAAGTTTATTTAAAGGTGTAAAATTGATGTCACTAAGTTTTAAAAATTAAATCGGTCAAATGACCACCTCCAGAGTTAATGCACATTCGTGCTCGTTTTACGGCATTTTGCATAGTTGCTCGCAAGACATCTGGCCCCAAATTGGTAATTTCTTCTTCAATGTTGATTTTCAAAACTTGCAATGTTTGTGGCTTGTTGCGGTAAACGCGAGATTTCTAAAAGCCCCAAAGAAATAAGTCTGGCGCCGTCAGATTTGGTGATCTGGATGGCCAGTTCAAATCGCCAAAGCGGGAGTTCACATGTCGAGCAAATTGTTCAAATAGGCAGTAACAATAATTCCGCGTTCTTCAGGTGTGTATCGCTCCATTGCTTAATTGACAATTAATTCGTTATCTGTCTACAATATAAATGTCAAAGCATGAAGACATTTGACGCCATTTGCAAAAATATTGGCACATTTACATAATGCCATTACTTTTGCCCCACCCGTTATATTCCGTACTACGTAACGCAAGTTAAACCGTTTTTGAAGCAGTGGGACGTTAACACGCTGATAATGATGATGATGATGATGATGACGATGATGATGGTACCTAGTAAGATTATTTACTCTCAAATTCTCTCGCAAACAATTAAATTCTGTTGACCCTAAAATGGCTACTGCGGTCTCTTGTATCACGGAGGGGTCCGTGATCACTCGGTCTTACGGACCGTGGGCAAATTTAAATTTTCGAGCTAACATAAATAGCTTATTCATAGCATCGTTTTACTTCTATACTAACTTTTGGTGTCATTTGACTTTAAACGTTCTAAAGTGACGTCTTGTTTTTTTAGTAAACATAAAAGTGACACAGTGAAGTGTTCGTGTTGTCAATAAAAAATGGTTTGTTATTTAAATAAACGATGTTTTTTTATTACTTGCTATAAAATATATTTTTATTATAAACTAGTTATCTCTTTTAAGATTTTTTTATTGATTTTGATTCTAAAATATTTGAATTAGTGTCTTCTAAATAAGGTGACTCCAAAATATCTGCACTTGATTTAATGACGGACTGTATACCTACCTAACAAACATACAGGTTAAATTAATAAAAACATCGAATTCTTACACTTTTAGGTCATTAGAAACTTCTTCACTTTTATGCAAGTAATACGAGTAATTAACTTTATTTATGCGATCATTTGTAAATATAACTTAATAATTTATTCAATAACTTACAATAGTTTACACAACGACGCGACGTAGCGTTATCATATCAATTACACCGTTTTTATCGACAACTGCTGGTAACCAGTAATATTAACACCTTAATTAGCATTAATTAACAATAATTGCGACTTAGTACACTAAAGGGCATTATTAGTGCTAAATCCAGGATTACCGAATTTGACCTGACTCACCTCACATCGCGATAATATACTCCAGTCATTGTTTTTTTTGTCCTGAATGGGTAGTAGGTACAAAAATGTTAGGCCGGTTGAAAAGCATTTATTCTTAAAATTATATAAGTAAATGAAAAATTTTGACTTCGGCTTTGACTTTTTAAACGGTCTTGCATCATTCTGGCGGCACTTAAGGGGAAGTGGAACTCTTGGAAGTAGGAGTTTTTAGGGGATATGCTCACATTTTCCCTTTCTTAGTGATAAGAGCGCAATTTGTACGATTACATCCCTATGTAATTTTATGTTAAAATTACTTTTGGTGTATAAATAAATAAAGTGTATTTATCTAATCTTAAAAATTATTAAAAAATAACGTCAAGCCAGTTTAATGAGGTATATTGCCAACTTCGTATATCCTATTCTACATAACGCACGGGTAAGCACCTCTTTCACCTCTTTCTTTTCACCTGATGATAATTCTTGAAGGTTACAACACTTAACCTGAAATCCTCAACTACTGGGTTATTGGCTATCTTATCTCTAATTGTCGGACCAAATAATCATTATTGTTTTGGTGACATATTTAGATTAGATATTTTTAACTAGCCAGACGGATTTAAAACAAGCCTTACCCCCAACCAAACCAAATCTGAAACCATACCTGGGACCTCTGGATCTGAGGCCGGTGGTCGAATCTCTAAACCGCAGATTCCTACATGTTTATTTAATGAACCAACGTTTGAATTGGAAAGGCCTATATTACGTATTACATGGTTATTGTTTCCTGTTAACATTTAAGGATATTTTGAAATGGACAAGATTATTTTGAAGTTGTAAGTAGTAGTTCCTTAAATTGTAGGTTGTAAAACACTAGAATTCTTTGTGAGTCACAAAACATGAAAAAAGAACTGAAAATCTAATAAATATTACACAAGATATAATAATCCATATAAATAATGTAACTTAATTATATAAATCTAGAAATATGTAAACGTGATAATAAATCAATCTAAATTTAATCCACACAAATTGTGTCGCTAAAATGATTAAATTGCTGTGTAAAACAGTTCCGCTAAAATTATAACGTAATTAATAATTTTAAAATAACACATTACCAAGCTGTCTTAATAATTCTCGTTTACGAGAATATGTCGCGCTAGCAGCGTTTAAATCTTCATCGTTTCAGATGTGAGACGTAAAAACTGACAGTCAGATTTAGTGTTGATAATCGTGTTGAATATATATCTCACTTAAAATAACATACCTAGTAACATACATTCGTGTTACATTTGATACTGTAGCTGTAGTTAATGTTTAATTTTAGAACGTTAATTTATTTATTTATTTGTGTTTACTTTTATCAATTAATATAACAACACTTACTTGTGCTTGATATAAGTTATACCGACTTGGTCTAGAAGTAAGACCACCGATCTCAGACCCAGAGATTTTAGGGTTAGATTTCCAGCGAGGTGTAGGTATACTTATAATAATTAATTATTTAATTCAACTTTCAGGCATACTGGAAATGAAAGAAGCTCAGCTTATGCTATATTTTCGTTGCCACCGTAGTTCTCTGTTTATTGCGTCCTGTCAATAATAATTTATTTACTTAAGACTTCTGTAGTATAATGTGTTGAACTACATATCGCTCACTGCTTCGCAAGACACACAATCCTGCTTCACTAGCTGTCCTCATATTTCTGGTATCTCCTTCTGCTTAACATCAGGTAGACCGGAGTCAATTACCAGTTCACTATTATTGATAGGTAATGGTTTTATCACCACGCTTGCCAAATGAAGGTTGGCGATCACAAACCAGGGATATGCATCGAAAAATTCGCAACTCCCTTTGCCCGACCTGGGAGTTGAGGCGGTAATCTATTACCATCCAGTACTCGTGGCCGAGGCGTCAGAGTATGCTCTAAGTAACGCTTCGGTAGTATTGCGTTACTACCCTAGATGCATCTGTCATCTAATTGGTCCGGCCTTGAAGTGACAGCTGTGTTACAAGTTTGCTAACGGTCACAACTGTGTGGCGACTGCCCTTACTCTGCAGTTATGTTGTTGAATTTAAATAGTTCTTAATTGGTATTTCCTGAAGATGGTGATAGTTTTTATGCTTTTTTTTTTAAATATTACGTTGAAGCGCTCTGCCTTTTATCTTATGTGATGGCAGATTAAAATGGATGTGAACTTATCTTGTCCAATCATTTTTCCATCTCATAAAAGTGTATCTATAGTGCAACGGGTAATTGTGAACTCGTCATAAAGTAAGAAAGAGAAACATTTCAAACTAAATAAAAGTGAATTCGCCACGCAAAATGTAAACTTGTCACAGATCAATTTATTGTTTAAAATTATAGGTAGGTGAAAAACTATACACTTAGTAGAATAAAATCGTTATATTTTTTGCAAAAAATATATACAATACTTGAGGCAAGATTACAATAACCCTTACCTAAGAATTTTTTATGCTTGTGACGTGTACACTTTCAATGAATGAAAGTAAGAAAAATTAAACGGAGATTTACTTTGCGGTGAGTTTACAATACCCAAGTGCAACTTATTTTCAAGCAGTGAAATTTCATATACCAAACTATCCTTTACTAGTCTATATACGTACCTATAGTGTACCTATAGTGCAAAATTGCGTATAAAGAATTTGTTCGTTACCCAACACTGAATGTAACGAAATAGAAACAGCTACCTTTAATGTCTATAAGTACATACGTCCCCGTCCATTGAACCGTCAGGAATTACCAAGGATTACAATAAAGGAAACACTGCAGGTTTCCCTGTATAATTGAATTACGTCAACCCGCTAACGGTGACCGTCTTTACATGCCAACGGACGATGTGACAGAACAATCGCTGAGGCTAAGTAAACACATCATTCATAATGTCTTTTTGTAAAGATAGTCTTGGCGTGTGCGTTGCGGATCGAGGGTTATGCCGATTGTAACTTAGAAATTAATTGCAGTATCTATACAATACAATAAAATGGTATTATTCTGTTGTAAAATAGCACGTCTTTTACAAATCCTCAACGAAGTACTCGAACCCAAAACAAGAGAGGTGTTGAGAATGTCGTCAGAACGTGACGTGAGTAACATCTGAAATTAGGTAAAAATTTGGTTTTTATTAAAATATTTTTTTAAATTATATTTTACGGGTAAGCACAGTGCCTTGACCTCAACTGATGTTAAGTGATGAAAAGGCCTATGATGGAAGCGCACTTCGCGATCCTCAACTTGTGAGGCACTGGCTATCTTATATTTAGCTGTCGGAACACAACAATTAACACAATGTCGATTGGCGTCAGAAAATGATATCCGGAATCCCTTCGAAATATGGACAGAATCTTAACACTTCGGTCACGGATGCGTTGTATGTAGTACACACCATGAAGCTGTAGACAGCATCATGGTACACACGCCTGCACATCAACCTACCACAAAGTGTCAAATTTCTTCAATAGACTTTGAACTTTATACCTTTACAATATAGTTGAGTACCTATGTATTGAAGAAGTTTGACAGTTTTGGATAGGTCGATGTGCAGGCGTCTGTACCTACTTTTTAAAACCAACGTCTCTTTTTCTTTTTCGTCAACAGCTTCACCGGGCTTTTTTGGGGGCGGCGAGGCACATAAAGGGTCCCTCAAGCCGTGTGAAACGAATCACCTTCGGAGGTTGTCTAGAGGGAACGGCATCGCGCACTAGTGCGCGTCCCCGTGCCCTACTAGATTCTCCGAAGGGTTCGGATCGGATCGAGGAGCGGAGCAACCCGAGGGCGCCTCTAAAGGCACGGACCTCGGCTCGGGTTGACCGGGCCGTGGAGGAGGAGAGAAGCGCCCAGGTACATGTCTGTACCTGGTGTAGAGCGAGTGTGAACCGGTTCTTCGTACCCTTGTTCTACGAGTACGGTGTCTTGGGCCTAAACTGGTGTGCATGTTTAGTGTATTCTGTAAATGTGTGCTGTCACTTAGAGGATCGGGCGGGGTATTCTGCAACTATGACGATTTGCGTGATAACTTGAAAAGTTATACGCAGATACCCAAAGTTGAGGTAACTTGTTGTTGTAACTTAAACACCGGACTTTGTCCGGGTGTTTAAGTACCACAACAAAGCAAATGCCCGGCGCGCGTCTTAAATACGCAATACTTCAAATAACATTGTTTAATAATACCGAGCAACGGTCATTACGTCAGGCGAACGGTCAGACATCAAAGCGGAGTTATATGCACCGGCGGCATAAATAACGCGGGGTCGCGGGGTGAGCGCCTGCTAGGCTGGAGGTCTACTTTGGAATACGAATTGTCGACTCTACGTTCTACCACAAAATATGCATACCAACAGAAGTAAGCCTACTTTCTTCATCATCATCATCATCAGCCTACACACGTCCACTGGTGGACATAGGCCTCTCCAAGTGCACGCCACTGAGCACGATCCGCGGCCACTCTCATCCAGCTCTTAATTACCACGACCGTAGAACTACAGACTAAGGAGTCCCACAGGTGGTAAGCATACGTCTATTTTGGCCTTTTATTTACGCGACCATAGAACTACAGAATAAGGACACCCACAGAAGTTAAGCATAATTTTAAATGAGAGCTATCGAAAATCGAATGTTATATTTTAGGAATAGGCCTCCTGGGTACAGTAATTTCATTGTGCCACCGATTTTGTAGAGCTAATTGGACAGTAGTTCAAATATTATGAATTGGTGCTTATCATTTAGGGTAAGTGCGCTCTTTCGATTGTCGATAAGTTTGATAAGACAAGGTACTGTTTCATGTCTGTTTTGCTTCACAGGACAGTAAAACTTTCTAGTTTAAGTAAACGGCCTTTATGGTGAAGTAATCCTCCGATCTCAGAACCAGCAAGTCCCGAGTTTACGAAAACACACGCAAATAGGGATTCGGTTCTACCTGTTGTTTACAATTTGATGTGGACAGTAGAGACCAAGCTGCCAGACATGAAATAGAAATAGAAAAATTCAAAATTACAGGAACATCACAAATTAATTGTTAAATAGAATATAATACATACATTTATTAGTGTAGATGATAAATAAATAAAAAAAAATATATAAAGTAAAAAACCTTTTTATAATTAATACTGCGAATTTCTGAACACTTAAAACATGAAGCACATTTGTACTCGTTAGTAGTGTAATCAGCTAATAGAGTATGACGTTACCTGTATTTTAATACTAACTTGTAATTTTCTGCCTTGAACAGGAGCGTATAGGAATATCCTCCGGGACAGGATTCTCGGTGAATGGGATTCTCAGGGAATAACCCGTAGGAATTGTATTCGTACAATTAAATGTAGTTTTTATTTATTACTTTGACACCGTGAACAAATTACATTTAAAGTGTACAAAAAATACAGGTGCAATCAACATTTTAAAAAAGTATATGAATTTATATTTTTTACGCTTTACACAAGTTAGAATGTCACCATCACCATTAATTAACACATTTATAACACGCATTTCGATTTATGACACGGCAAATGAGTTATCTATTAATTAAATATGTATACGATAATAATCCATCAATTTAAGATAAGTTATATTTACGATGGAGCTGACATGTAATTATTATACAAAAGCCCCTTAAAAAGTAAGTAAAGAGAGAAAAAAATGCGTCCGTCAAAAATAGATTTTAAGATAATCAAGTCCATTGGCGGATCTAATTGCCTTTTGAATACTGGATAGATAAATAAGTGGTTCCACTAAATATTTATGTAGAGCCAACGTATATTCGAGAACCGTGACTTTCTACAGGCAGCCTATTGCATGCCCACGTTCGGGACAATATTTATATTGTCGCTGGGCAAATCGTCTGTGAGTCACGAACTTCTATTGCTAAGAGTAAACCAGAGGTACTAAACTATTTAAAAAAGATAATTTTATGAACTAAATTATATTTCATCATTTTTGATGCGGACAGCTAAGGAGTGGCATTCTCTTCCTTTGCGGATCTGTTTCCAGAAAAGTACAACCTGGACATTTCCAAGGCAAGGGTGAACAGGCATTATCTAGGCAAGTATGCTACATCTTAGGCCGCATCATCGCTTACCATCAGGCGGTCAAATACTTGCCTATAAAGAATTCAAAAATTAAAATAAGACATCTTTTGGCTTAGACGATGATGATGATGTTTTATATTCATATTGATAAATATTAACTGTGGGACGTAGTCTGATGGAGTAAAATACCACTTGCCGGTTGGACTAACTGGCTAATTTTAATATCTCAAGAATTACTAAAACATAACATAACTGAAAATTTAAATCGTGTAGGTAAGTTAGGCTTATTTCGTGACGTGTCATTGAAATAAATCTTTTCTAAAATATTATACAATTATTTAAAATGTATCATCATCATTTAATTTGACAACAACAACATTTGAAAACAATATATTATTACATAATAATTTAGTTAAATAGATTAGAATCTAATTTTGATAAGGTACTGACGCCTGCACACACATCACTTATCCAAAACTGTCAAATTTATTCAACACATTTTCAACCATATGTCTTAGTCATAAAGATAAAAGTCTATTGAGGAAATTTGCCAGTTTGTGGTAGGTTAATAGAGCAGGCGACAGATTTAACTATCACAGTTCAGAAACAATAGTTTTGTTATTACTTTTTTATTACAAAAAAAAATGTTTACTACCACTGTGTCGTAGTAATAAGACTACGCCAGTAGGCTTTTGTCGGTGGGAGAAGTCAATTTTATTGTTCGACTGGAAAGTTGCAATCATAACACAGAGACATTAATATAACGATAATACTATCGTAAATTCTAACACTTTCACAGACATTATACTTATAAAACATGCAAACTATTTTTTTTAACAAAATAAAAGTTACGCAATATCATATTCATATTCATATTCATTTATTGCATCTTGTTGTAAGTATATAGGTGTTACAAAATTTTTTGACACAAACAAGAACCCTGTAAGGGCACGGCAAAATATTTATATACTATACTTACTTACTAAACTTATTCATATTATTATAGTTACACTTAATTATAACAGGTGCTGACATTTATTATTATTATATTAAGTATATTATATTTATTTATGTAACATGAAACTTAAACTAGGTACATAAATATTTATATTTACTTATTTAAGTTTCTAAATTAACTTCTAAATATTCCTTTATAGAATAGTAAGCTTTATCAAGAAGAAGTTTTTTTTTAATTATTATCAAATTTTCTTCCCTGGAGGGCTTTTAATTATCAGACAAGTGAATAAAAACACAGAAGAATGAAGATTCCGCTGCATTTTAAGGGTTTATTTCATATTTTCCACAAAGTAAGTTCGTCACATTTTTGTACACTCCATATATTGAAAGTAAAGTCACATGCATTAAAAATGTGTGTAAATTCGTCACAGGTCAAAATTAAAATATGACAAATTTACTTCATACAAATAGAAGTGTGTTTAAATTGGAATATTTTTTTTTTTAAATACGAAAAGAAAGCTTTTGATAGGTATATTATACATATCAGACGATTATTGTATAATACTAACATAAAATCGGTAGCCCTTGCGCAGTGGCTTGGCGTGCTCAAAATCCCGTTCAGCTTATTTGCGCGCAAACTCATCGGTCAATGACAGTTTGACAAATCCATTTACGGTTTGACAGCTGTCACTCGTCCCTTTAGTGTCATGTCTCTTCGCCACCTGCACGATTAGTATTCCAAAATGACCTCACCCTACGTGCTGCAGAATAAATATTTCTCCAATTGACTTATAAAACAATGGGGATTAGCTAATTGTTTGCTAATTTTAATCGGTTTGCTATCGGTCGGCACGTGCGAAAATAATTTGGACAGTTTTTTGTTTTGTCCTCGCAAATTTTTAGTTTGCGGACGACGCACTTTATTTCAATTGTTTTTTCCCGGCCATGATATTTTTGTCACGTAAAACCCGAATGACGATTCAATCTTTCCGTGAGTCGGTTTTTTTAGAAGAAATAGGTTAGTGTTAATCATGCGGAGACTTAGCTATACCTACTTTATTAAAAGGAAACTTTTAAGTAATGACGTGTCTACCACTTTTCGCTGGCATTGATAGAAAGGGTTTCTATCCGTTCGGATTTCTCGGGATTTGTTATCAGCATCAGTATTAGAATATTTCAACCTGAAAGCGTCGTCGGTTGGTATTTTTCTACAGTCCACACGACTTTAAAGTTTATACTGACACCCCCTACCAACCGTCAGGTTACAAAGTAGGTGTCAGACAACCTTGCGCAAGCACAAGGGGCCATCTGCGTCAGTTCATAACGCCAGATCAGGACGCGCCGAAGCGCATTCTTCATCCGGTAGTTTTAAGACTAGTGTCTCGAGCGAGTTGCCCCGTGGACACGTATAGTCCACTATACCTAATATCCAGATAGGTTACCGGAGCTGTAAGCTCGCTCACTTCTCGTTGCACTAAGAGTACAACTCGCAGTTTCCACTGCTCGGGTCGTCAACTCTAAAGTCGACTACCAAATGTCCTCTTTGGTGGCGGAGTTGTACGCCCACTCACTTCTCAGTACCCATCCAGGCACCTCGTCAGTTCCACAATCCACGCGCGACTGAACCGGAGACATTGCATCTAGCGGGCGCCTCTACTAGTTATCCAGACTAGTGCCGGAGATGTTGGAAGCCTACTCAATGAAAACCGCCGAGCAGAACAACCAACTATTTACAACTCACGTGCCCCGCCCCCTCGGGCCAAGACCGCTACTCAGACCTGCTCGCTGCGCACGAGATGGAAGCCTGGCCAGACCTCAACCAGACAAACAAACATTCCCACCTCTACAGCTAACCACATAGCCACCACGAGTTCAACCCAGTTTCGGGCTCTGCCAGAGACGCCCGCTAAGGCATAACCGGCAGGGGCTGGGATCCGAACTCCCATGGTACCCTTGAAAAGACAGCCGAACCCATAGTTTCAACTGCCATACCCTATCTATCAGGGTCAGATATATAGGGACAGGTATTTTTCTACAGTCCGTATTAAAGACTTTCCTATTTTTTCTATAAAACGGTAAAGCTCTTGTCTTACTATATTTGAAAATACTTTTTTTTACTTACTTGTGGAAATGCCCTATGATCCTTTTTGAATAATTGCTGGGATTTGGCTATCTTATCTCTTACTTTCGTAACTAGTCAGACGTTGTAACAATATAGCCATACCATGAAATAAACACAAAAAAGTATACGTAAAGTTCTCCCGGTGACCACGGACCTTGCAAAGGGTTCGAAACGTCTCAGGACAACATTAAATTATTTACATCAATGTGCGCAATAAACGCGATTCGATCCATCAAAGTTGTTTTATTTTGAAAGTAAATGATTAATAATGTATAATATGAGTAGCATAGATTAAGTTGTTACCTCTGTACTATAAAATGCTGTTTGTTTCCCAATCCCAATAGATAAATAAATAATAAATATATATACCAATACCTAATATTCAGTTTATATTCATATTTATTTATTTGCTACATGCACAAAATATAACAGATGTTTGTAAAGGTTTGAATAAGGTAGGTAAAGTACATGACCCTGTCAGGGTATTGTAAACATAAAACACAAAAATTTGAATACTGTTCACAAAGTTATTGCAATACAGTAATAAATTTAAAATTAAAACACATTTTATACATATAAACAAAACACAAATCAAAGGAGAATTATCGAAACCAGGCTATTTTTTTCTTACATTGCGTCTAAAGCATTTATGCATCAAAAAATGTCTCCTAAATTATGGTATTTAATATTTAAAAATTCAGTTTATAGAATGCGGGGTTTCAAAATTATTGTAAATAAATGCTGAACTGATTATTATAGTGAATATGACCATAGACCACAGTCTATTCTACGGTCTGCTAAACAATCTTTTCTTGTTTCTACTCTATTCTACTCTATTCTACTCATACTTATCTATTTCTTAAAGATGCAATAGTTAAGTAAATAATTACTTAAGAAAGTATTTAAAAAAATTCATAATGAAAAGACCGATATATTATGACCTTTAAACATTTTAAATAAAATTTATTTTTATTTTCTTGATCAAATTAATACAATTGTCATAATAACCTCAAAATACCTGCTAAAAATAAAGATTGCTACAAATTCCCGCTTAAAATTTAACTGATTTTTTTTCTTTTAAATCCAGAACCATTTCGCTATTGTTTACTCCTGATTTCATTAAAGCGCATAGCTACGCAAAATTAGCCTAACTCCCATAGTAAAATGGTCATTCTCCTTTCCACATTAGATACAAATAAAAAAGTTTCATTAAAATATTCTTTCGAGTTATAAAATGTTTTTTTTTGTTAAAAAAACCTTTAGTTCCCTCTTATACTTTCTACCTCGAATAGTTCCGCAAATCGATTAATAATCGCAATGCTATTGCGCTTTTCCCATTAATACGACCGTTATACAACGGTTATTCGACAGTTATTTTGACATGTGTATGTTTTTGTAACGAGCGCTCGTCTATCACATCACATGGGAGTACCGTAGGGTCCGATTTGGCGACTGCGTGTGAGAAAATGTGTTAGTTCTTTATGGAACACCGTGTTTTTGTTATGAGAACGAAAACGATTGATTAACTTTAGGGTTGGCAAGACTAGTCTATAAAAATAAAAATGTTATTTGAATTTTGCAATCACAATTCTATGCTAAAAAATAAAAATAAAATAAAATAAGTTTTATTTCGGACCAGTACACTTGAAAAAATCAACCGAATCAGGAAGCTCGAGTAGGAATTGAACCCACGACCTTTGGATAACCAGTCCAATGCTGTGACCGCTGTACTTTGTGATTTACGCTGCAAACTAGTTGATAGTTTCTAGTAAAACTTTATTTTGTAACTTCTTGTAACAAGTTTTTTTTTATGTTTAAAAAAAGATTACTTACCACAGATTAGATTCAACCCACAATTTTATCATACTTTACACGCTTTTTACATACTACCTATAATTAATTATCAGAAAAAATTACATAATTACTATAATTTTTTTATTAATGAATTTAAGTAAGTATCGAAGACTCATAATAGTCAGTAACAATGAAGCTCAAGAGCTATGTTAATACATAGTACAATTTACATTACAATTAATAATATCATTTACGTTTTTACAACTCTACGATCGTCAACCCTAGCTCACTACAATAAATTAATTTAATGTTTAATTTTCGACATAATAATTTTACACTTTACGCCTGAATCAATTGATCATTGACACACTTTGAATTATTATTATGGCCGAATAGGAATTAACACCTAGCATTGAGCCCAGTTAGAATCGAATAGGGGTCGTAGCCTCACACTGCATCGAACCGTTTACTTTCTCGATCCATTTTGTTGTCGCTGAACTTAATCTACGATTTTGATGATGCAGTTGAGTTTCAGTATTTTACTCGCACAACGCTTAAGCTAAATCATAGTAAAAGTTCTTTATGGCTAAAGCGTTTGATTACTGAAATATACCTGTTATCAGACATATTAGCTTTTCTGGATGGGCTCACATGAATGTTATGAATGTGTTTATAGCGCATCTTGTATATTATTAATAAAGAGATAAAGTATATGACTTTGTTCGTTTGAGGAGCGTAATCTTGGGACTACTGGTCCAATTAAAACAAATCTTTTACTTATAGAATGATACAGACTTCGCGGGTAAATAGGCTATTACTATATTTTAATTATAAAAAATTAAGTATCCATTTTACGAAAAATACAAAATCAACGCGGACAAAGTTAGCTAGTTATTAATAATCTTAAAACATAAAACAAAACAAAACTTCTACAGTTACCTACCTTTTAGAAAATGCTACATACATAGACAGGTATAATCCGCCGAGGCAACAATTTTGAAAATGCAGTTTTGTATTCGTATTTTACTCGCTCGAACAACACTAAGGCCGAAGCTACGGCCCCTGTACTCTTCAGAGAATGCGTGGGGTTTTTAATATATTGTTGAGCTGTATTGAATCATTGATGTGGAGAAATTTAAGTAGGTAGGTTTGAATCCGTCTGAGAATGCATAAGTTATTCAAACATTCGCAGTCGCACAAACTATAGAATGTTGCTTTGGAGGAGCAGAGACTTGAATGAATACTTTTTAGATGAGATACTGAGTCTGTGCATAGCTTACTGTGGGAATAGACCTTTCGGAGGTTCGATTTTTAAACGTCACAATGAATTCTGCGTTACATATTTACAATTTGTTTGTATAGTTTATGTTTCAGAACTTTCAATGTCAAAAGTCACTGCAGTTAAAATAGCCACTGAATGGTGACTTAAAAATCTTTGTATGGCAGTGGGGTGAGCACTCGTAATTGACATCGATAAGATATATGTCTTACATAAAAAGATAAATAGATACGGAAATAAATATTCTGATTTTATACACACATATTTATGTAACTAGAGCCAAGAATAAATATAGAATCTAAGAAGAAATTGGTCATATCGTTATAGTGTAGCGACTGCGACCGACTAACACAGTGAGTTGGTAATCTCTGCTCGTGTCACTCGTCCCTAAACTGACATCTCAAATATCCTTCAACTCTAACGGGTCCTTGCTTCCTTGCCATCAGAGGAATGCGGCCAAGATTGCCTCTGCCAATTTTTTTTTTTTTTTTTTGGAGAGAGATTGCTGATTGCCGCTGCGGCATTTTCAGCTTCACCGGGCTTTTTGGGGGCGGCGAGGAACGTAAAGGGTCCCTCAAGCCGTGTGAAACGAATCACCTTCAGAGGTTATCTAGAGGGAACGGCATCGCGCACAAGTGCGCGTCCCCGTGCCCTACTAGATTCTCCGAAGGGTTCGGATCGGATCGGTCCTCTGCCAAGCGGATTCGAAGCACGAACACAATTGTGGGCAGCTAATAAATAAATATAGATCGAACAATTGCGTGTATTGAAACGTTTTGCTACTTAGGATGTTTTTTTTTTATATTTACGGGTAAGCACAGTGCCTTGATCTCACCTGATGTTAAGTGATGATAAGGCCAATGATGGAAGCGCACTTCACCCGGGTTCCTCAACTAGTGAGGTACTGGCTATCTTATCTCTAGCTGCCGGAACACAACAATGCTACAAACATTGATGTTATGGCGACATATTTAGATAAGATGGTGGTAACTAGCCAGGCGGACAAACAAGCCCTACCACCAACCAAACCGAGTACACAAACATGTACCCCCCGCTGGGAATCAAACCCGGGACCTCTGGGTCTAAACTGGTGGTCTTAGCCACTAGACCACAGAGGCGGTTAAAAAGACAATTTTGTTTGTTCAAAGACAATTTTTATATCTTTTAAAAGCTCAAACTTTATAAATATTTATTTTGTATCATTTTATCAGTACCATTAGCATCAGTTTTGCACATAAACACTGAACAAGAATGTGAACATTGTTAAGAATAAATGAAAAACTATATGAAGTCTTTCTTCAATCGTCTCTAACGCCCGATTTCAATAACCTATGTCTGGTAAGAGATAGGCCTATCTTAGCTTAGTTACCAAGCAACCGCTGTTATTTTCCGATAATTAACAGAAATAACTTAGTAACAAAGCTCTAGTAGGCTTATCTCTTGCTGAGGATAGGTAATTGAAACTGGCCGCAAATTATTCGTAGCATGCGACCGTCAATTATTTTTAAATGGGTGCGTTCCGTGACACGCAAAATTCACAGTGTCTATTGGCCTTGCAGTGGGTCCCACCCAGGTCTTGCTTGATATTCAATAAACTGTATAATAGAAAACTAGACAGGTGTTTTTTTTTTACATCTGCAAAGCCTATTAGTCCTATAATACTAAAAAATATATGAACAGCCTATTTCAAGCAATTTTGCTATTTCGATGCAGACAGTATAAAGAGTTGTTTGGTCATGTGATAGTATCCAGAGCAGCTGTTTAGTGTGCTTAGTGCGAGTTCCTTTAGTCATTCGATCACGTTAAAGAAAATGTTTTGTTAACGAATAAAAAAAAACGAGTATTTGTATGGCAACATTTTAACTCTTCTCGTATGTCGCCAGGAGACGCTACTTCAACCCCAAACTAATTTTCTGGGCTGTTTTGTTTAGCTGGGAAATATTACAATTTCAATTCTGAAATGTGGTAATAACCACGGATCAAGCGCAATACCATGCAGTTGGTGATAGCCTTTTTGGTATGGGCCTGACCCGGTATATCAGAAGGTCCACGTTCGAGTTATGCCCGTAGAAAAATATACAACCCTTACCTAAATAATTTATTTTTTGCAAAAATGTTTGCAATATTTGTATAATTACAATTTTGTATACATAATTTCAGAAGAACTTCATAAGAGGAGCTCGATGGCGCAGTGGATAACGCGCCCGGCCTGCGACCGCTGAGGTTAAGCACCTTTCGCAGAGGCTGGTCATCGAATGGGTGACCAAAAATGTATTATTTCGAGCTCCTCCGTGCTTCGGAAGGCACGTAAAGCCGTTGGTCCCGGCTGCATTAGCAGACGTTAACAACCACCAACCCGCACTTGGCCCGCGTGGTGATCTATGGCCCGTTCTCCCTATCCATCCATAGGGAAAGCTCGTGCCCCAGCAGTGGGGACAAAAATGAGTTGACGATGATGATACATAACTTCTACCTAAAAGTACCTTTTGACTCTTTAGAATTAAGCATTTGACCTGTATACAATACATTCTTAACGTAACTAATCGCATTAGAATATAATAGCTAAAATTAGATAATCTACGAATGTCGCAACAGCCTAGCCGCATGCCTATGTTAATACCTAGGCCGAGCTAACTGTTGGCCGCCATTATCCAGTACCTACGCCATTTGGATGCTTCTGCGACCTGGATTCAGGTGCCCTTGATAAGGTGCGCCAATTAAGGACAGTTTTAGAATGGTTTCACTTTCAATGCAGGCAGGTTTTTTTTTAGATATAAGGCATTTATTGGAAAACCCGCACACATGCGCATACGCACTAATAATGTATATTAAACAATAATAAAATAATACACCGGATAAAAACAAAAAAAAAATAGTAAGTCTAAATACGTGATATGTGTGCTGTGTGTGCAATAAAGGTCGTTGTAGAAAAGTTTAGGCAAAACTCGCAGGTTTTTTTTATTTTTAGCTATACAAATTTACTATAAAAAGACACAATTACCTGATGGTAACTACGATAATATATACTTTATCCGGTTTCCTGAAGTCGAAGGTGGTTGCTTCAACCGTAATCTTCAATTACTGAAAAGTTGGCTGTCTTACCTTATACTGACATTAGGAATTGGAACAACAATTCTGCTTACAATTCAGTGACGGCAGCAGACTTAGGTGATGGTGATAGCTTGCCAGGCGGAAAAAAAATAAGCTTTACCATCAACTGAGCTAAGAAAGAACCTGGAATTTTTAACTAAAAAGGTATTGACTTTCTTTAATAGCTATTTTTCGGAATTATTTATAGCGGCAGTTTGGATGATGTAAAAACACTTGTTCATAATCATAATATTTGCTTACGCATACATCATTCATCACTTGTGGTACAATGCTGTTGCTGCCGTCATTCTTGATATGTTTAAAAGGGTATTGTCTGCTTTTTAATGCGCTATTGACACATTACAATAACATCCCAGTTAATTCACCTAAGAAAACTAATGCGCGTGTGTTAGGCATGGGTTTATTCCGACCATGCGACGCTTCTCTTCAAATACAGTTTTCTTCATAAAACATATTAGATAGATTGTACATATAAATTAATTATTTTATTATCTTTTTTATTGTCCAGCAGTGGACTAGTATAGGCTGATGACGATGATGATGATCATAACTATCTTTTTTTGTTTCGTCGTTTCCACATAGACAATAAGTCGTTTGTTACCTTTGCTTTTCCTTCGTATGGGCTGGTTTTATGGATCATCCGGCTCGAAGGACCAAGTGATGTTATCGCAGTTCGCATCGGGTTGAGGTGGTGGTAAATAAAGGCAGCAGTTAAAAAGCAAAGGAGTACTTGTTTAGTGGTCATAGTCCAAGAAATTAATATAACTTTACAAAATTTGGTGTTCGTGTTGCGTTTCCAACGTACCTAGGTGCAATAAACAATTGTGATTTTAATTAATATTGAGTGTTGAGATAGATAGATAAATAAATACTTTATTGTATACACTATATACAAATTACAATTTCAATATAAAAGTAGGTAACGGCGGTCTCATCGCTCAAAGCGATCTCTTCCAGACTAAGGACTAGCAAAATTATAAAAGAAACACTAAATTTAAAAGAAATGTTGTACAGCCTACATAGTATGTGGCGTGTAAGTAATACCTGAACTACGAGTACCTAAATAGGGTAAAGCCACCAAAGAGCACGCAATATCAGTGCTATTATTAGAATAATATTTAATCTGTTAACAAATACTTGTCTGTCACATAACGTGTACATGGAGTCAATATGGTACGTAGTAATTATTAATCCCATGAATATGTGTTTTCGAATAGGAAAAATTTAATAGTATGTGAATACATATACTCTATGGTGGCTTTACCCACTGTCCCACTGCTGACTCTCTATCATTCACCGATCCGATCCGAACCCTTCGTAGAATCTAGTAGGGCACGGGGACGCGCACTTGTGCGCGATGCTGTTCCCTCTAGATAACCTCTGAAGGTGATTCGTTTCACACGGCTTGAGGGACCCTTTACGTTCCTCGCCGCCCCCAAAAAGCCCGGTGAAGCTGAAAATGCCGCAGCGGCAATCAGCAATCTCTCTCCAAAAAAAAAAAAAATCTATCATTGAAATTAACAATCATCGCTGCATAATATGTGTACTTATATGTATGTAAGGTAACTTAATGATAATGCAAAATAATAATACAATTTCTAACATATATACATATATATATATATATATATATTTATAACATATATATATGTTGTTAGAAATTGTATTATTATTTTATTATTTATATATCCTATAATATATTACATAAGTAACTATTTTTATCATTATGTACGCATGACCGTATGCGACGCACTTTCATTGTGACAGGGCCCGCACACAGCATGAGTTAAATTAGTATGTATGAAATTTTCGAAATGAATACCAACTAAGTTTCAGCATTTAACTATAAATATTTAAGATGAATAAGTGTTGACACTAACAATAATTAATTGTATAAGATTGTAAATGTTGCAGCGAATATTTAAAGGTCACTTTGAATACAATTCAAATTATTATCTTGTTAGGATTCTAACTTATCGTGATTTGTGAATCGTGTAGGTAGACTATCAATCTTTGGACAAGTTTCTATAGAGATTAGGAAAAAATTTCAACAAAACTGTTTAATACTAAAAAGTGTGTCGAATAAGAACTGGATGAGAGTAGCCGCGGATCGTGCACAAAGGCGTGCACTTAGAGATGTCCAGCAGTGGACTAATATAGGCTGATGGTGATGCAAGCCATTCCGCCATAAAAATTTTCATTTTTGCAAACGTGATCGAATGTCAAAAAAAAACTAACACTAGACACCATGGTCACAAACGTGAGGACTTGCAATTTTGCCATACAAATTCTATACTTCTAACTCGCACCACGCACTTTAAAAAGTTTCTAGAGACTAACTTGGGCACTCAACAAAGTTTCTGGTGACTGACTTGCCATCCTTGATTGTTCCAGGCAGTACCGGAGGCGAACGCCGCCCCCGCGCCCCCCGCGATGCAGGCACGACACAGCTTCTGGTGGCATCTGCTGGTAGACCTGCCCATACTGTTGCTTGGTAAGTTTTTAATTAAGTTGTGTCTAAAGTTTTTCAAGACGATTGTTCTCGGACATACTCGTACCTTGTTTTTACTGCAATCTAGTAGCACTTGGAACTGATGAATTACCATGGCTACCGAAGCGATTTCGCTACTTAAATCAATTTTAAACTCTTGGTCACACATCCAAGTGTTGACCGCGCTAAAAGCTGAAGAGTTGTAGTTTTGCGATCGATGCTATAAACGAATTTATCGTGTCGCTACTAAGCTTCTTATATAATAAAAAACTGTACACTCTGTACCTGACTTAGCACAAAACTATTATTGTAAGGTTAATTTGTTTTTTGTTGTTGTGTTGTGTTGTTGTGTTGTGTTAGCTGCTTCATTTACATACTTCGTTACGCGTAATCCATTATTTTCTCTAATTTTATCTAATCAGTCCACATCTAAATCCGCCTCCTCCGCTGAGGTAGTTTATGCATCGTCTATCTCACGCCATTTATTTTGCCACGCAACTTGAATCATTGCCTTCCAAATAATCTGACTAGGTATTCGTCCAACAATAATATGTTACAAACTTTATTAAATGCACAATAATTTATAGAGTACAATGAAAAGGCTAGGCTGTGCGAATGACGCGGCCCATTAACACACATGCGCGCGCGCAGCGGATGTTGCCCCATACCGGTGTTTCGGACCACGAACAGCGGAACCTCTAGGCGGAATGAAAGTGTCACTGCTATGCTAAATGAAGAATTTATTCCTATTAACTAAGAATCTTTATAAATTCGGCCACCTTTCCGAAGCATGGAGGAGCTGGAGATGGTATCATATGCGGTACCTATAATATGCTTCACGAAGGCACGTAAAGCCGTTGGTCCCGGCTGCATTAGCAGTCGTTAACAACAACCGCACCGCACTGGGCCGGTAGGAAGTAAGTTATTCGGAACCCAAAATCGGTAAATAACATTTTTTTTAAGGGCCTACCTACCGGTTTTTGTTCAGTGTGCTGTAACAAATATTTTGAGATCCATAAATCATTAGCCTGTCAACTCACGTCCATAAGATCACAGCTCATTGACTCCCTCAATAACGTCATTGTCCATCATGTCTGCGGCAAACGTTCAATGTAATGCGCCTACGCACCACATAATATTGAATTACAAAAGATACAAGTGTATTAGGGTCCATTGATTGAAGACAATACAACCCAGCAAACCACATTGGGACCAGCGTAGGAAGAGCCAAATAGCCAACGGGACGTTTCATCATCATCATCATCATCATCAGCCTACACACGTCCACTGCTGGACATAGGCCTCTCCAAACGGGACGTTTATAAGTTGATAAAAATGATGATGATGATGAAAGATACTTGCAAGCCCTAAAAAACCTGAGAAAATATATATGGTCATATGGTCATCAAAACTTTGGTCATTGCTTCTCCACCTTAGCTCGAAAACTCTTGAAGATCCTGCAGCACCAGTATTTTTATGCTGTATAGGTTATATAATCCTTGAAGAATGTTGTAGCGCACTGAAATCACCTCTGAAGGGAGCCCGTTGTACATCCCATTCCATCCCTACATCCTATCCCAGACCGCGGTAGGAATGAAATTAGAGGTTAATTTGTTCAGTTTCTTAGTGGTTGCCGGTTCTAATACCAATGTCGTGGCACTTCAGAGACCTTTTTGATACATTAATATGCTAAGTTAAGTTGTATGTATATGTAGGTATTGTTTTTGTATTAAATAAAGATTTTTCTATTATATTCTATTCTATGTGAAGTGCGCTACCTTCGTTACTTACCAATATCGAAGTTGAAATGTAAGCTAAGCGCTTACCTGTTGTAGAATATGTCTAAAAGCAAACTAGTTTGGTAACATACAGATCCTACCTCAATACGAGTCATTTATGTATAGTATTATTGGATAGATAAAATCGGTCTACTGTTCCTCTTTAAAAAAAATTTAACGTGCTTTATAAAATGCCATTGTATGCTAATGAAAGCAGTTAAATCCCGCCGTAGATGCAGTGAGAACAATCTATGTGGTTCAGTTAGTTGGCTACTTCAGTTTAAATAACAATAAAGCATTTTATCATGATTTATGCGCCGACATGTTATTATAAATGCAGTTTCTGTTGATAGATAGTATTAAGTTGCTTCTAAAACGTATAATATTTGTAGAAGCTCTAAGGATGGAGTGACTATAGCGTTCGTGTTGGAGAAAGATGGATTGATGGACCCAATGGATGGATGATCCTGATGATGGAGATGGATCGACTGGCAACACTGTCCAGTTACGTTGTCAAAATAAATAGCTCCTATTAAAAATTAGATATAAATTGTTTTTATGCATATTTACTACTAAATTTGTAATTAGTGATTAAATTAAGTGACAAATAACATCCACTAGTGTTTTCTCTTACAAATATTGTGTAGTTTTTAAATTATTTGGTAATGTAATTTTCCAACTGTCATCGCCAGCTGACTGTTAGAACAAATTTTACAAAAAGTTGTTAAAATAACTACTTTTGCCGTGGACTGCAGCAACATAAACCGGGGGAGTATTGTTTTCATTTAATTTATTATAGCTACTCGTAATCTATGTGAAATCTTAACTAAGTAAACACTTCAATCAAATTGTAAGTGTTAATGTATTAGGCCAAATTATTGTTATTTTTCTACTTTGTACTTAGATCAAAGGATTTGCATCTAAACTGCAAAAGTAACTTTGGCATTTCAGTATTATGTTTTAATAAAGTCCTACTGTACTGTACTAATCAGTGTCAACTGCATAGTAGCCTACTTATTAGTTTTTGTATTTGTTCTTATTACTTGTGTCTGTAGTTATATCAATAATATACAGGATTTCAATTAGATTTATTTAAAAATAAAAAGTAATTTATAATTAAACATAGAAGTCTGCCCTTAGCACCATTTGTTTGTGTAACACAGCTACCCCCACTAGTGAAAAATAAAAATTGAAATTTATTTAAACTCTTATTAGCAGTACATTAAAAGTAAATAAACAAATACACTTGCAATAAATAAGATCTTAATCATATTTTTTTTTTTTACAAATTTCAGGTGTATAAATAAAACCAAACTCAATATGCTGACCCGTAAGGCTGCTACACAGAGTACTGAGCTCAAGCTTAGACAGGCACTACATGAGTTAAAAGCGTCACAAGAATCATGCAATCAGCTGCTACGGGAGAGAGACGAGAGTGAGATGGAAATAAAGTCCATGATTGACAGAAACTCACAGCTCAAAAGTGAATTAGGCCAACTACATAGTCAACACCAAGATGTGCTTCACCAGCGTGACCAACTTCAAGATGTGATCTCCACCTTTGAGCAGCAATACAACACCTATGAAAGGGCTCTGGACCGCATCACTGAGTTGGAAAGAGACCTTAGTGTGGCCAATCACCATATTTCTCAACTTATTGAGTCGCAGAAACAGCATGAAGTGGATCAGACACAATCATTATTTGAGGAGCTTATAGCATCACCTGGTGGAATATCAGTACAGGAACTCACCAACCAAACCCCGCAAACCAACCAAAAAACTAGTATTAGCAAAATTAAAATTAAAAAGTATGTAAAAATTAATAAATTTATAAGAAAAACTGAGAAGTTAATAAAAAAAAACAACTGTTTTTATAAAAACATTGCTCTTAGAAAGGAACGTATTAGCCTTATTGATTCCTTAGATATATATAATAGTAAATTGATGGAAAGTAGGCAAATGTATGACCGGGACACTCAACAATTACAAACGGATATCCAACAGTTACACGAGTCACTTGACATGATGACCAAAAAATATTCAATATCCCAAAAACAGATCGAAGAACATATCAAATCAGCCACAGAGTTAGTTGATCTGTGCAAGTACAATGCTGATCGGTACAACTCATTAATTAGTAATGAAATTAACATAAACAAAGAGTCTTTATCGCTGAACTCTAATATTCAATTAAAGTCGCATAACTTGTCTGTTTTGGTTCCCAGCCCTACATCGGCCTCTCCTCAAACAATACATAATCCTAATGTAACAAAATTAGAGAGAAAAACAGTTATGTACTCAGATAAACTTGGTCAGGGCTTAGGGTTGCTTATGAATGCAAATCTTAACCATCCAATGACGAATATTTGTACTCCAGGTCAATCATTTAATGCTATAGTAAATAACATATCACAGGATTCACTGAATAGTTCCACTAATGTCATTGTATTGTGTGGTGACAGCTCACATACTAGGAAACGTGACATTATAAATAATTTTAATATTTTGATTAAACTGCAATCAGATACGAATTGCAGGTTAATAGTTAGCGCTTTTCCCTATTGTACAAATTTAACCTGGGAACAAAACAAGCGCATTTATGACTTAAATTTATTATTGTTTAATTTGACTTGTCGTCATAGTGACACTATTTTATATTTCGATATTAATAAATTTATTAATAACTTTAGTTTGATGTCAGATACGATGTATCTTTCTAAGAAATGTAGGACACAGATAGCTAATTTGTTAGCTTTTAATATACATGATACAGTTATAGGTGGTATAACTAAGTCTTTAAATAATAATAATAACTTAATCATTAGTAGTTCTACTAATGCAACTTTTACAACTAGTAATAAGGTTACAACCTCAGGTTTAAACTGAGGTCTAAGACAAAGGCCAAGCCCACATCCATTACTATTATACATCAAAATATTCAGGGTTTGGCTGGCAAGGACTTAGAATTAGAATTATTAGCAAAAAGTCAGGTAATTCATGTATTTTGTATAACTGAGCATTGGTTAAGAAGTCATGATACATCATTCCATGTAAATAATTTCCAATTAGCAAGCGCGTACGTGCGAAGCTCAGCTATTCACGGCGGTTCTCTAATATTAGTAAGAAGCAATATTAAATACAAAAATCGCAACGACATTGTAAACCTATCAGTGGAGCGTAACATTGAACTATCGTGTGTGGAGTTCAATAGTTTTGTAATAGTGTGTGTATACCGACCCCCATCGGCCAATTTTAATATTTTTGAATCAGTAATGGAAGATGTACTTAGAAAATTAAAATTAAAAAATAAATTTGTTTTAGTATGTGGAGATTTTAATATAAATATTTTAGAAAACACTTCAACGAGTGTTCGTCTTCTTGCCTTATTTAAATGTTTTAATCTTTCAAATCTATTTCTCGAACCCACTAGAATAACTTCACATTCGGCCACTTGTCTAGATAATATTTTTACAGACTATGACCCTGTTTCTAAGTCACTCATTAGTAATCTTACGTCTGACCATTGCGGTTTGAAGGTGACCTATGATTTTGATATTAGGGATGAACCAAAAATAGTGAACTGTAAACCAGTTACAAAAGAGCGAATGGAGTGTTTCAAAAATAGTATAGCTTGTAAAATTGATGCATTACCCTTTGTACAAGATGATCCAGATGTACTTTATAGTAATCTTTTTAATTTAATTAAGACCGAATACAACCATGTGTTTACACCAAAAACAATAAAAATTACTCATAAACTTAAGTTCTGTGACTGGGCCACAACTGGTATATATAAGAGTAGAAATAAATTATATGATTTATATAGTTTAAAACAATATAACCAAAATGTTAATTTTACGCAATATGTAAAGAATTATTCGAAAATGTTTAAAAAAGTGTGCACAGTAGCAAAATCTAATTACCTTAAAGAAAAAATTAAAAAGTCTAACAATAAAATTAAAGCCACTTGGGACATTATAAACCGTGAAACAGGTAAATTTAAACCACGGGATAATACTTTCACTTTAAAAGTAAACGACAACTTAGTCAATTCAGATTCACAAATTGCTAATATTTTTGATGATTTTTTTGTAAATATACCTGTAATAACAACGTCAAATTTAGATTCATCACCAGAAGCTGCACAAACTTTACTCCAAAAATATGTACCAAAATGTAATCTTTCCTTTCAATTTAAATACATTGATTCAATGAATATTATTAAAACATTTAAATCACTTAAAATGAAAAACACGAGTGATTTGTGGGGTATATCTATTAAAGTAATTAAGAATATTATTCATTCTATTGCACCGTATCTTGCTGAAATTTTTAATAACTGTGTCGATAAAGGAATCTTTCCGGATCTTATGAAGTTTAGTAAAGTTATACCTTTATTCAAATCAGGGAACAAAGAAGATCCCAGTAACTATCGGCCCATTTCAATATTACCAGCGCTAAGTAAAATTTATGAAAAAATCATACTCGAACAGTTGATGTCATATTTTAACACAAACAACCTTTTACATAGTAAGCAATATGGCTTTACTAAGGGTCGTTCTACTACTGATGCAGGTGTTGCTCTAATAAAACATATATTTGATGCCTGGGAGAAGTCTCAAAACGCTCTTGGTGTTTTTTGCGACTTGTCCAAGGCTTTCGATTGCGTTGAGCACCGGACTCTGGTGATGAAGCTTCATTATTACGGTCTCAAAGATTTTGCACTAAATTTAATACAGTCATATCTCAGCTCTAGAACACAAACTGTTGATATAAATGGTACTAAATCATCTGGTTCACATGTAAAAATGGGAGTTCCACAAGGGTCGATTCTTGGTCCTTTCCTTTTCTTGATTTATATTAATGACTTGCCATTCTTTGTAGAGAACTTTTGTGAAATTGTATTATTTGCAGATGATACTTCACTCATTTTTAATGTAACTAGGTGTAGGACTAATTATGAAAATGTAAATAAAGCTCTTTCAGAGGTACTCCGTTGGTTTACCATTAATAATTTACAGCTTAACGCTAAGAAAACAAAATGTATTAAATTTATATTACCAAATGTCAAATATGAACCAACCGATATTAAAATAAACGGTGATCAATTAGATTTGGTAGATTCTACAGTCTTTTTAGGCATAACCCTTGACTCAAAGCTTCAATGGAATCCTCATATATCGAAATTGGCCGGTAAACTCAGCTCTGCTGCTTATGCCATTAGAAAAATTAGGCAGTTAACAGACGTTGAAACTGCTAGAATGGTCTATTTTAGTTATTTTCACAGTGTCATGTCGTATGGCGTCCTACTGTGGGGAACAGCGGCTGATATTGAAACTATATTCATTTTACAGAAACGAGCAATAAGAACAATCTATAGACTCGGATCACGAACTTCCTTAAGAAATCTTTTTAAGGAGATTGGTGTCCTGACAGTTGCATCTCAATATATTTATAATTGTATAGTTTTTGTACGTTGCAATATCAACTCCTATACTAAACATGGTGACGTACACAATTTCAATACTAGGAATAAGACAAAACTTGTAATGCCACTGTTCAGGTTACAGAAGGTTCTTGGTTCTTTCTTGGGGCAAGGTATACACTATTACAATAAAATACCAAGTACTGTACTAGATTTACCTTTAGATAAGTTTAAAAAACATGTGAAATCTATATTACTTTTAAAAGGTTATTATACAGTCAAAGAATATTTAGATGATAAAACAGCTTGGTTATAATGAAAAACATATACTCTATTTGAATTAATATAATAAAATTAATTTATATAATTTTTATACTGATATGATAGCCTTTATCAGCAGTGTCCTACAGATAACAAACAGCGTTGCGTTAAATAGATCATTAAGTTTTTATTTAGAGTATCTTGAGTATGTCATGCTCTCTTTATTTGTCTCTGCGGTGGTGGCGTGTGCGTCGGGTCGTTACGTTCCCTAAAATATGGTTGAGCGAAGCGATGGCTGATTCATATGTCATACTCGTGAACGGGTGCTGCCTGTGGAGGCTGGTCTGCTCTTGCATACTTATCTTATTTTTAATATTATTGTACTGTAGTTTGACTTGGTTTATCTTAACCAATTTTTTTTTTGAGTACTGTAGTGGTACTGTATGACATTGTGGAAATTGAAACTTTTGCCTGATGTAAATTTGTTAACTTAGTTTTTTTTTTTTTTTTTTTTAATTTTTATTTTGTGATATTTTTGTTTTTTATTTACATGTTGTGGTTGTCTTCTATAATTTTGTGTTTATTTGTAATGGAAAGTGTCCTGCTATGATAGGGCATTTTCCAATATTTTTGACGCTGTAAGGGAGAAAAGAGCTGGACACTTGCTGAGTTTCTTGCCGGTTCTTCTCAGTACAAGATCTCCCGCCCAGAGTAGACTTACGAACCGATGGCATAGTGACATTCACAAGAGCTACTTGTAGCCTAAACTGAATAAATGATTTTGAATTTTGAATTTTTTGATGGATTACTAAATTAGAATATATTGAATTGCTTGAGAAGACACTTTTGGGAAAGCCTGAGTCCAACAATGGTACAGTATTAGTATCTGCAAATATTACTATAAATAATAATATTTTTGTTGTGCTTACCCGTTACCCGTTATCATCTCTTTTTTTGAAGATAGTTTGCTGATTGCCTCAAACGGCGCTTTCTGCGTCACCGGGCTTTTTCATCTCACCTGTTATTTAGTCATTTTTAATCTCAACTTTTAAAAGGCAAAATTTATTTTCTTTTAAACATAAACTCATGAACAATCTATGTTCGAAGAAGCGTCGCTCAACAAAAATCCTTTAACGTATTAAATTCGCGAGCAACACATCCATCCGATAGCAGATTAGTGAAGCCGTCAGCAGTGATTGACTGTGTCGAATGGCTTAGCGAAACATTCAGCGCTGAGAGCAGAATGCTTGTGTGAAATGCTTGCTGATCGGAATGCTGGAGAGGAGAGTCACCATTCAAAATACCAAAGCTAAAAAAAAAAAAAAACGCGCATCAATTAATCAATAGTCGTTGATTAATATCACAGTTTATTAATATCATAATATTAACGGTAACGGCACTGGTTACTGTCGAACATTGATGCCCTTTATGTTATTATGCAATATAGTTAAAAGAATAATAATAAACTGTGATTATTTACTGGCTTTAGATAGGTAGTTATAACTAGGAATATAAAAAATGAATACTCTCAAAAGGTACATAGTTGAGCACTATTACTAAAATCTGTATCTATTATGTTTATTAATTACTAGCGGCCCGTCCCGGCTTCGCACGGGTGGTTCTTTTTTATATAGCCTAATGTTACTCAGCGCTAATGTAGCATTCTAATGGTGAAAGATTTTTTTAAATTGGTCCAGTAGTTTTTGAGTTTGTTCGTTGCAAACATACAAAAATACAAAGCTTTCCTCTTTATAATATTAGTATAGACTAGTTAATGTTGTCGCCCGCGACTTCGTTCGCGAAGACTGCACTATCCCACAGGAACCTGTTACCGGAATAAAAATCCTATGTCCTAGTCCGGGTCATGGTCTGTCTATGTACAAAGTTTCAACCAAATCCGTTCAGCCGTTTTCGAGTTTTGCGCTCAGCTCGCTTGCGATTCATTTTTATATATGTAGATTTATAGCATACGTTTATTTTGATAGAGTAACATATGTGGTTTTTAGTTAAGATGCTTTATAAATGAATGCATAGGTGAGGGATCGGCAGTTAAAAAAACAGAATATTGGTCTTTAAAAAAAACAAGTGGGGTATACCAATTGCTGTGAACAGATGTGCATGTTTGAGATACTTATCCTGATTGACAGAGGCTGGAAAGGATTAGTCAGCATTTATTTTAATGAAGAGTAGACAGATATGCTAAATAGTTACAAACATAAATTGATAAAGATAATTTTTTTTTTATTAACGGGTAAGCACAGTGCCTTGATCTCACCTCATGTTAAGTGATGATAAGGCCAATGATGAAAGCGCACTTCACCCGGGATCCTCAACTAGTGAGGTACTGGCTACCTTATCTCTAGCTGCCGGAACACAACGATGCTACAAACATTGATGTTATGAAAATTAATAATTTAATCAGGGTTGAAACAAAAGCTAAAAGGAAAGGCAAAGTCTCCTTTGCAATTATTACAATTTAATCTATGCCCTTGCCCTGCATTACAAAAATAGTAGCGTCTAGTATAAGTACCTGCATATTATTATAATCCTGCTTGGTTTCTCCACTAGAGGCGCTACAAGCACAAATCGCAAAAATATATGAGTATTTTGTAGTTTAAATAATCAACAAAATGTCAGTTTTCTTTTTTCTTTTGCTTTTCTATTCACTGAGTGTGCTAGTGGCCCCTACGAAACAATTTGCATTTTATGTCCATATTACTTTAGACATCTTTTGACAATATTTTTTTTTACATTATAGTATTGTTTTAACCGCCTCTGTGGTCTAGTGGTTAAGACCATCAGTCTTAGACCCAGAGGTTCCGGGTTCGATTCCCAGGGGGTCACATGTTTGTGTACTCGGTTTGGTTGGTGGTAGGGTTTGTCGACCTGGCTTGCTACCACCATCTTATCTAAATATTTCGCCAAACATCAATGTTTGTGCATTGTTGTGTCCCGGCAGCTAGAGATAAGATAGCCAGTGCCTCAGCAGTAAAGGATTCCGGGTGAAGTGCACTTTCGGCCTTATTGTCACTTGACATCAGTCAAGTCAACATTACTCTTGCGAAGGAAAAAAAACGCCGGTCTTTTCCCCTCTTATAGATATGGTCGTGACTTTGCCATCGTTACTCGTATGAGTCTAAAACCCACATACTATACACTACAGACGCGTTGCGAATTTATTTAAATAGCTCGCTTGTTAATGGGCGTGCTGACACGATGAGTGACTCGTGTGAAGCCTAAACATTTCTTTGGTCTGTTAAGATTAGTTAATGAATAAGTTGCTGACAGACTAGTTTTCTGTGAATTAGCTCAGACGTTGCGTGGCTGGTTCAATGTTTGCATGGCACAGAATAACCTATTGTGTTGAGTAGGCATGAATAAACAAATGAAGGTTTTGAGAATGTCTAATTTCGTAAACAATTCAATCACGATCTTCCTAATAAAATGTATAGCATTCATTATTTATTGTGAATTGATAGTTTTGTAATACCAATTTGCCTCGGTGGCCGAGGCCAGGCCCGATATCCGCAGGTCCTGGTTACAATTCCCGGGTTAGGCTAAGTGTGTTTCGGATCATTCCATACATAGCTCGGGTTTGTGATCGTTAACCCGCATTTGGCAAGCATGGAGATTACCCACCCATTGTAATGATGACCTGATTTCAATGATGTGAGGCCTTTTCCCAGCAGTGGGTGTGTAGTGAGACAGTATAGGCTACCTTTTTTTCTAAATAGAAAAGCTATGATCTTCTAAAAGTGCAAAATTGATCGAAGTACAAATGTAATAGAGTGTAACCTTTGTATGATTTTGACAAAACTTATTTAAATTATTAAAAATAAACATTGAGCTTTTATTTCAGCTTATAAAATCCTTAGAATCTATTTAAATACATTTAACTACTACTTGATACTTGATGCTTTTAGAAACGAATTATTTTTGACTGTTAATGTATTTATATTTTGGAAATTTCTATATTTTTTTTTATTTGAGAGAGATTGCTGATTGCCGCTGCGGCATTTTCAGCTTCACCGGGCTTTTTTGGGGGCGGCGAGGAACGTAAAGGGTCCCTCAAGCCGTGTGAAACGAATCACCTTCAGAGGTTATCTAGAGGGAACGGCATCGCGCACAAGTGCGCGTCCCCGTGCCCTACTAGATTCTCCGAAGGGTTCGGATCGGATCGGGGAGCGGAACAACCCGAGGGCGCCTCTAAAGGCACGGACCTCGGCTCGGATTGACCGGGCCGTGGAGGAGAGAACCGACCAGGTACATGTCTGTACCTGGTGTAGAGCGAGTGTGAACCGGTTCTTCGTACCCTTGTTCTACGAGTACGGTGTCTTGGGCCTAAACTGGTGTGCATGTTTAGTGTATTCTGTAAATGTGTGCTGTCATTTAGAGGATCGGGCGGGGGGAAATTTCTATATTCGTTAAAACCCATAAAGAATATTTCACAACAAAATCATCCACCCGTAACAATGTTCGCACAAAATATCAGTTTGACCTATGTGTACCGCAAAGCAATAATGTAATGTTCCACAAGGGAGCCTTTAATACTGCAATTAAAATATATAATAAGTTGCCGGCAGGGTTAAAAAGTTGGAAGGTAACATTTTTAAAAAAAGTTTGAGAGTATGGCTCATACACAAGGACTATTATAATTTAAACGAACACTATGCTGATAAATAGGTATTATTCACAAAACACATTGTACGTCCGAAATGGATAAACTGTTGATACTATTTATTATTTAAGAACTATATTGCACACAGTTATACAATAAATAATTTCTATTTCTATTTCTATTACAGTCAAAGCCATAGCTTTGACATAGCTTTTTTTTAAGAAGAGAAGAATATAGACGCCTTAGCGTACGGCGGTCAAATTACAATTTATCCTTCAAGGTGGTCTGTTTACTTTGACACCGGACACACAGAACCATAACACAACATATAAGGCATTCAGATTGTAAATAACACGAGAACGTTCCTAGCCAATTATGTATTTTTATAAAGTCATCATGTAATAAGTACTTACGTCAACATTAGTAAGATGTGAAGCCTATTAATTTATCTCTTTCTTTAAACAAATAAAAGTATCATTTCCTCTACACTCCTTTGATTAATTAAGTAAATAATGAACCAAACATTAAAGACGTTTATTTTTATGTCGCATATCGACACCTGCAAGGAAAAACATAGTAACTCAAATTTTGGTAATTTTGAGTTATAGTCATAATCTAAGCAATAGTATGACCGTAACTCAAATGCACCTAAAAATGAGTTACGGTCTTTTTCCTTGCAGGTGTCGATATAGTCACCCACACTTCTGTATAACGATAACAATACAAAAAAAATATTTAAAAAAAAAACAACTCTTCGTTTTGAAAAGGTGTTGACCACACAATACACGATATTGACTTTACATCTCTCTGACATGTCAACACGCTATCTATACATTTAGTTTAACTATATATTGACCACCCAGATGGATGAAAGGGGACACCGCCACTAACACAGAAATTCCAAATATGTATCCTCGGATCAGGCGTGGCGTGACATGAAGACCTAACCACGAAAGTTATTAGAAATATACAGGCTGGTTGGTGTATTGACCGACCGAAAGATTTTTTGATGGATCTTTTTTTAAAATAATTAAAAGTTTTTTTTTAACTTGGTTATTTGCTAGTATTTATTCTTTCACCCGTAGACCTAGGTAGGTAATTATGTCCTAAGTGTCACGGTAATGCAGATATAAGGTGAAAAGTAAAAAGTAAAAACATAAGGTACTAAATTCCGTGATTACCTAAAAACCTTGTGTTTTTGTAATTTGTATCGCAACAAAATTTGCGTTAAAATTATATAAACAAAACAAAATCATTTTATAAATAGCTTGCCTACTTCTTAACTGATCTTTAGTATTTGTAAAAATATTATGATCAGATGTTAATGACGGTAGTGGTTGACATTGAATTGGCGCTTTTGGCTTTCAAAGTAAAAAAGTAAATAGTGTTGAATAATTTCGGCGGGCTGGTTAGAAAACCACGATAGCTCAATTGGAAGAGCACCTGACCCGGTATGTCAGAAGGGTGCAGGTTCAAATCCTGCTTGTGGAAATTTTTTCAACATTGTGTTTTTGTATTTAAAAAGCGCTTTTTACTTTTTTTGCTTTTTCCCTGTCTCGATACTAAATAAATTTATTTGCAAAAAAAAAATTACTTCTCAGTATCAAAGTGGCAAATTGCCTGGGTTTGCGCGTCCTGGGTTCAACTGCAAAGTAAAGCAAAGTGTATTTCAGATTTATTGATGCATAACCAGGGTTTGTAATCGATCACCAACCCGCATTTGGCAATCGTGGTAATTAAGCCCTTCATAGGTAGCGATGTCTTGATTTCAATAATAAAAGATTTTACCGAGGTGGTAGGTTTTACCGTAAATATAACTTTTGAATCATCATGCATGACTTTCTTGTTATTCATATCACAACCACTAACCAGAATGCACGTGATACTGTCAACGTAATAATTTTAGTTGTACAAAAAAATGTAATTTAGATAATATGTAGTGTTAATTCCGCTAACTCACTCCTACTCCTACTGTTTCTCCTGCATGGGCATACTTTTTGCGGGCGCGAGGGCGGCGCATGCGTGCTGCATCCAAGCTGGATAAACGAGTGAGTTAGCGGAATTACATTTTTTTGTACCATGGATTTCCGCAAAATAACGCCTGATTCCATTAATTAATTTTAGTTGCGTTTGAACTTATACCTTATGTTGCATTTTGTAGTGTAATCAAATGGATACTTAAACTCGTGTAACTCACAGAAGAACTAACAATTAAATTCTCTGCCGTAATACAAACCTCTTCCTCAAAATTACGCAATGGTGTCAAACATATCATGCTACAGATACGAAGAATCGGATTGTTTTCGATCGAAAGAATGCGGCGTTAGTCGGACGTGTCGAGTTCGGGACCACGGAGGCACCCAACAGTGAGATGTTATTGAAACTCGAGATAATGGGAGTCGGTAACACGTTATGAGCCCACGAGTACATTTTTATAATCATGTACTTATTGTTAGCTTATCCATGGTATAATTCATGAGTTGTAATTAATTATTGTTATGTATTGTTAAGAAATACTTAATAAGCTTTTAATCTTAATAATACCATACCACTTCCTCCCCTAAAATCTTAACAATACATTGCCTATTAGCATAACCAATCATTGTACCATTGTGACATTTTATTTCTCAGTTAAAGGGTAGGTAAGAGCGAGACCTCGAGCTCGATTCTCGATCGATGCTCGATGGCGCAGTAGTTAACGCGCCCGGCCTGCGAGTGCTGAGGTTAAGCAGCTTTCGCAAAGGCCGGTCATCGGATGGGTGACCAAAAATTTATCATCTCGAGCTCGGATGGCACGTTAAGCCGTTGGTCCTGGCTGCATTAGCAGTCGTTAACAACCACCAATCCGCACTGGGCCCGCGTAGTGGTTTACGGCCCGTTCTCCCTATCCATCCATAGGGAAGCCTCGTGCCCCAGCAGTGGGGACATAAATGAGATGATGATGATGATGAAGAGCGAGACATCACCAATACCTACGAGTATTATAACTTTCTCGAGATTTCTCATTGAAAAAATAATATCTTGGTAAATTATTATATGGAAAATAAAACACTTTTTAATTTATATTTTATACGTGACAGGGTCAACCCTATAAACCGACAGACGCACTAAGCTAATCTGGATATTTATCATCTTCATACTATATATTATTATTATTTACTATATACACACAAATCTTTTACAAATTGTACCTAATTAACTATGTAGTACTTCTCATCATTCTAGTCATCTTGTAAATGTGACAATTTGGGACTTTGTCACTAAAATGTAAAATTTTAACAGTTTGTTTCTTCGTAGACGCGAAAATGCGACTATTTGAAATTGTATAGAATATAGAATAGAATAGAATTGTAATAATAAAGTAAAAAATATATTACCCATATAATTTGCCTGAGCCAATTAGGAAATGCAGCCTTTTCAAGTATAATAGCTGTCTGTCGCCATACCTATGAATGAGTCACTCCAGCTAACCTGCGTGGCGGAACTAGTGCACAATTTCAGACGCATAAACTGCAAGTGGGACGCGTCCACTTCGGGCTACTAGGAGCGTTCGAATAGTTAATTTTACGGCTTTGTCACAATCACAAACTAGACTGAACCACAGTATATTTGTAGTTCAGTAACATTATTTGGCTTGACGCTTAAATTCACCATTGGGGTTCTAAAATCGTTTCCCTACGTGTCTTGTTCTAATTTTATTAGCTATCATTATTAAAATCAATAAAATAAAAAAATAAAAAATATTTATTTACGTTCAAATATCATTTTACAACAGCAGGGGGCCAGAGTCTCCTTTTGAGCATAATATTATTGGTATCAGAAGGCTCTGCTCTTCATTAACATAGTTGGTGATATTTGTCTGTGAATTTATCTTAAATAAATGTATTAAACTTTACAAATATAACTTTTACTAATTTAACATGAATTGGAATAAAGATTAACAAAAAATAAAAGTAATGTGTAGTATGTGTATAAGGGTGTGAGGGTGGGGGTGACGCCGATTCTTTCTGTTTCGTGATCGCATCCAGGTTTTTCAGCGACCAGCTCCATATCTCTCTCTCAGATTTTGAATGGTACAATTTTAACTATCCACGTTTGTCTCCAGGAGGCGCTACTTTAATGCCGTACCAAATTCTCGTTTTCGTTAACGTGGTCGAATGACAAATAAAAGTTGTACAAGGCACCCTGATGTTATATACTTAATATTGATGACGACTTTTATATTTTTAAAATCAAATAAAATCTAATTAAAGAGCATCTCATGGCACCGAAGACAGCATGTTCTCAAAAAAGGCAGGATATAAAGATTAACCGGGCAACATTATCTGTTTACCGTATCTCTGTTGATCATGCGCACACATATCATTAACTTATTAGCGTTCCACTTATGAACTTTTTTGTTTAAACTTGAGCTTTTCAAATAGAAAACTACACATCGAAACCATAACCTACCCTAGAGAATAGGAATAGCTTGTCAAAGAAATAAACAACGTTACATTAATGCTACTTAAGCTGAGCGGATTGGTATATGCTTAGTGATGTTCTGAGGACTTCTTGGTGGGACAGTGAAGTGTCACGATCTGCGGTTTTGTTTTGTTTTCTAAAATATTTGTTATGTCGAATATTAATGTGAGATAATGGTGCATTATTAACCGTTAAGTGTTCCTGAGCGTGCATGAGTGTTGGCAAATGAAACAAAACAGTGCAACGTCACTTTTCAAATTCTCTCAAAAAGTCAGCCCGAGGACTTAGTAAAGCCCCACATCTTCACTGAGATACTCGAGGGGTTGGGGGGGTAATATCTCACTTCCCATTTCTATTATCATTCATCATCATCAATATTGTTTATTTATGTATTACTTATAAAGATAGAACGAACAAATAGGCTTGATGGATTTCATCCGGAGCCATAAAACAATACAATATGTGATGTAGTGTGCCAAATAAATATTTTTTCTATTTCTATTTCAATTCGATATACTGACTATGAACTCATCTGTGTATCACAACTGTCACCGCAATATAAAACGTTAATTAATTCCTATATTTAGTGTCAATGATTACGTGATTCAGAGTGGTAACTTGCCGGTATTAACTTTATCAATTTATGATAGCATTCCGTACGAATAAACTTTAATGTGTCAAATAGGCTGTTGATAGGTGTAGCCTAGAAATGAAATGTGCAGTAAAAGCTTTAGCGAACAGATTGGGCTTGTATTGTGATAGCTACTGTATCATCATCATCATCAGTTTATTTTATGTCCCCACTGCTGGGACATGAGCCTTCCCTATGGATGGATAAGGAGAACAGGCCATAAACCACCACGCAGGCCCAGTGCAGGTAAGTATTCCTACATAAGTGCAATAAAACAAAATAAATTAATTAACAACCAATCCCGTGTGGCCAACATTATTACAAATAAATAATTATAAAAACCTCGGAGATAAATAAGACAAATAAAACAAAGATAATTAACATACAATTTTTATTAATATTTACATTAATTCACAATACAAATTATTAACAGTCTTAAGCAAATTCTCATACTTATAATTCACCTTTTTTATAAATACGAAAATACTTTTGCTTCTAGCCTAGACTCGTGAGGTTTTGCTTATTCAAACGGCCCATCAGAATCATATTCGATTCATCCAAATACGAATCGATTCATCCAAAGTACCACTAAGATTTGAAGTGTTCACATCCGATATTACTGTATAACTAGAATTCACAGGATTTTTCTGCTCTTTAAAATCAATCTCAGGATTTGAGGCATATCCACTTTCTTCTTTTGCTGTATGAATCAGTGTAAGTGCATAAATAACTCTACCTAATTCCGACCTCTGTTGATCACTAACCCAGACTATGCATCGAAAAACTTAAAACACCTGGGAATTAAGGGGCTTCCCACTGTGCCACCGAGGCGTTATAAGACTTTCAATAATAAAATTTATAACATGTGGACATTTGCCAACACCAATTTATGTTTATAGTGCCCATTTTAGTTTTCATGTAGCAGAAAGCACCGTTGCAATAGATGTGACAATGTGTCGTGATATTCACGTTGGTGAAGTTAGCGCGACTGTTATGTAGTAAAATCGGGTAACTGACAATGTCGTCTGCAGTAGCGTTATTTGCACACGTTACCCCGTTCTGAAACACAATGCCTGTTTGGAAATCAAGCGGACATTGATTTGTGGGACTTCGTTTCTAAATACAGATGTAGGCTCTAGGTAATTATGGAGCGGACCGCGAAAGGTCGTGGGTCTTACCTGAGCCAAGTCAAACTCAAAGTCAAAAGTCAAATTTTTTCAAAACCTACCACAAACTGTCAAATTTCCTCAATACTTTGAATTTTATTACTAAGTAGTATGGTTGAAAATGCATTGAAGAAATGTGACAGTCATGGATAGGTTGATGTGCAGGCGTCTGTACCACCCATTCAGGTCGTCTATTTTCTAGCTGTGAAAAATAATGGTCTCAAAAAACTGCACAGCTTTAATAGAAGTAACGACATTTACTTACAAAAAAAGTTAGTCAAGTAAAGTAAGTAAGTAACAATTATTTAATTCAATACATTTACAATTAAAAAATTTCAAAAGCCCGGAATCACAAATAATGCTTACATATATACATTTACTTAACATTACACTTAATTCTATAACGTACTTGCGCATTATGTATACTGTATTAACTTCAAGCAAGAATCTTCTTTTTTCTATGAGCTATTAATTACGTTATTATTATATATAATAAACATATAAATATGTTATTAGCTGACAGGCCAAATTCTCTGAAACACATTTTATTATCAATCTAAATGAAAGAATAAACAAGTAGAATTAAAAATAACTAATTATTGTTGTTGTAACATTTGGCTTTGTTGATTTTATTGCCATTTTATTTGTACACATTATCAGGGTCTCAATTCTGCTACATTGAAACGTCCACAATCGTGTGTCAGTGGCCTGATTTTGACAGTTTTCTCATAGTCCTATTAAAGTTATTGATTTAACAGACTAGAGGCCCAGTAATGGCAGAACACAGGTGAACTCGAAGGAGATCGATGCCGCGCCCGGTCTGCGAGTGCTGGGGTTAAGCAACTTTCGCAAAGGCCGGTCATCGGATGGGTGACCAAAAGTTTATCATCTCGAGCTCCTCCGTGCTTTGTAAGGCACGTAAAGCCGTTGGTCCCGGCTGCATTAGCAGTTGATATCAACCATCCATCCGCACTGGGCCCGCGTGGTGGTTCACGGCCCGTTCTCCCTATACATCCATAGAGAAGGCTCGTACCTCAGCAGTGGGGACATAAAATGAGCTGATGATGAGGTGGACTATGCTTATTTCTTGACGTCCTCTGTTACCAGTGTTTTACAATAAATACATTTAGTTTTATCTAAAGATTATTTTATATACTTAGTACACATGCCTGTACATAAACCTAGGTACCACAAACTGTCAAATTTCCTCAATAGACTTTGAACTTTATGCCTAAGTTATATGGTTGACATTGTATTGAAGACCTTTTACAGTTTTGGATAAGTTGGTATGCAGGCGTCTACACTTACATTTCACATATTTAATTATCATCATTAAATTTACCAAAAGTTATTTTCACAAAACGTCATCACTCAGTATTAACGTATCTGCGGTTGTCTATGAAGATAATGAAGTGCCGTGAAGACAGCAACATTATAAATAACAGCTATAAAAAATCATAATGATATAACTAAAAGGTAATTAGCCACGACAGCTATAGCTCACGCTTATCCACTAGATACCATCAATAGTTCGTTACAACTGAGGCCGGTATGCTGTAGATCCATAGATAAAACTAGCCGTCTATTACCCAACCAGTAAAAATAATTTTCTACTCACTCTTAACACAAAATGAGGAGGAGATTGCAGAAGGTATAGCTTATAAGCTCAAAGCTTAACCCTTGCAGCGGCAAGGAACCGGCTACCGGCCAGCCCCTACCTTCGATACAAGAAAACTCTAAGAACGTTGTTTATATTATACAAGTGGCGATTTCCGGCGACCACTACGAAGGTAAGTACTCAGCACAGCCGCCATTTTTTTTTAATAATTCCGCCGTTTTAAGGGTTATTAATACATGACGCGCCTGAGCGACGCACACATAGACACCTCTCACGGACAGGGATCTCGCACGCAACAGCTGCGCTCGGTCTGGTCTGTTCCTGGCTGTTCCGAGCTTCCGTGTCCGTGATGCTACGGCCAGACTTGAAGGCGAAGATTCGTGTTCGCGTTGTCACGATAAAACTTCGTGTTCGAGCTACGACGGAGCGCTTGGCCACATAAAAAAACTTAGCTACGTCGTGATAATCTAGAATGACGCTATTAGCTACGACGCGCTCGAGCAATGCACACACAACTGCCCTGTTTCAATTTGAAAAAAAAAGAGAAAGTGTTGGAAAAAATCCACGAGCGGGAGCGGGAGCGGAGCGAACCCGCACCCCATGACATGCCGGGTCAGGTGCACTACCAACTATGCTATCGTGGCTCAATCCAACTCGCCGCAATTAATCAACAATATCTACGCTTACGTTTTAAGCCAAAGTAATTACTGTCATTTGTTCGCAACAAAATTCGCGTAAAATTATATATATATACTACTCAAAACAAAATAAGGGCCACGAGGTATTTTTTCATTTTGGTGTAAATTATTAAACATTTACATATTGAAAGTAGTAAAATATTGAGTACACAAACTCTATATAAGTCTGGCCGTAGCTTCACGTTGATAATTACTCTATTTCAAGTGACCATGATACTTTAAATAGTTATATAAAATAGGACATTTATGATTATGGTTAAATATATATTTATAATTGCGGGTTAGCTCCGCTCCCGCTCCCGCTCGTGGATTTTTTTCAACACTTTGTCTCTTTTTTTCAAATTGAAATAAGACAGTTTTGCGTGCGTTGTTCGAGCGCGTCATGTATGAAGCTTACCTTCTGTTGTCTTCTTATTTTGTGCTGTTAATAATTTACTAGTCGAGAATTAATACCAGTTAATCATTCAAATTTCTTCATAAAGACTAGAGACACTATAGGTCGGTATGTCGAAACACACAGGTTATAGACTGTGCCTTAGGCGCTGGTGTTAATAAGGTTTAGGAATTACTAAACAGGGAAATAATCAAAAGCCTTCAGGCTGTTATAAAGTATCCATTCCGTCTGTTAAGACATTCTGTGTGTCATTCCTGCCTGATAGCTTTTGTAACTACGGTAATTTTGTTATCGTGTGTTTGTTTTATTTTAGGGTTAGTTAGTTTGAGTTTGTTATATTTGTGACCAAGAATGCAACTAGAGATGAAAACCAAAAAAAGGATCATTATTAAATTTTAACTGAATTAAAATAAAGATTGTAAACTAAAACTTTGTTTTTTTATCGCGATATAAGGTTTTACAACCATTATCATCATCATCGTCTCAGCCAAAAGACGACAACTTAAAAAAAGTCAACAAAGGCCTCCCCAAGGATCTCTACAACCATCGGGTATGTGCTACTCCCTAATTCAAATCACTAAACTAAAATTAAATTACTTTAATAATTATTTTCTTGGTTAATCAAATTAATCACAATTACCTGCTAAAGGTAATCCAAAAGCATTTTACTTATTTTATACAATTTGTAAACTTTGATTTTAATATAAAACCACAATATCAAACTGCACGTTAATTCGAAGCAACCGTTTTTATGCGCACACGCATCTATTCTGGTGTTGCAACTGCTCTAGAATTATTTTTATATCGATAAGTCAACACCTCGGTAATGGCAGGAAGTGATAGTTTAATTACTCTATTTGTTTGGGAAGGAAGCCATTATAATAAACAAATGCATTACACTTTTCTTCAGATGTGTTATTAAAATGTCTATAATGGTGTATATCATAATAATATATTTTGTAGTATTGTACGAGATATAGGCTGTTGACGTTTCAACATCGTATACGTTTTGCAAATATAATTAACGACGTATGTGTAGATATCTGAAAACGGCTGTGTGCTAACGCTATTTAGGCCACAAAACATGTAGGCCCTTATTTTTTCATAGCCTTTGCTGTGTTAATAAATAATAACTACTAACTTTTAATTCCAAAACATTGAAATAACTAATAACATCATACGTCGTTGTCAAACCAAAACCTGCTATGTGTAAAAACAGTAGTTATAAGATAATCAAAGAATACCTCTTTTTTAACATGAAGGTACCTAATTCCAGACTATTGCCAAATTAAAGGTAGCTACAATACACATAGTGTGTTTGAAGCCCATAGCAGTTTTTGTATATTATGAAAGATTGGTCACCGAACTACTTAAAATGATCAAAATGTCTAAATCTCACAAAATGCCACATAGCAGATTTTGGTTTGACAACGACGTAAGTCGTGTAGGTACATTTATATTTTTTTTCAAAAGTATTTTATTTATTTGTTATTTATAGAATATTTACATAAATATTCTATAAATTACAAATAAATTACAAAAAGATTCAAACTTGTAATATGTATTACAAGTTTGAATCTTTTTGTTACACTGTATTCATCTTTTGTTATCTCTCAAAATTTGCACCTCCCATGTCATTTCTGCACCACCCCTAAGGTTGACGGGTAGAAAACGCCTCAGGCATTAAGTCCGCCATGTAATATTTTGTTGCAAAAGTTTAAAATAAATAAGTCAAAGTTAAAGGTATTTAGTGTAAATCGCTCTACAATATTTTTTATAAGTGTATACAGGAGTTTCTGTAACTTTAGTGTCTTCATAGTTCGTTATAGTGTTAAAAAATATCTATCTAGCCAACTACCTTCATCATCATCATCATCATCTCAGCCAAAAGACGTCCACTGCTGGACAAAGGCCTCCCCTACCTAAGGATCTCCACATCCAGCGGCTTCCTGCGACCCTTATCAGATCGCCGGTCCACCTTGTTGGAGCCCACACTACCTTACTACCATTATTCTGTTACAAAAAAATGTTTTTTATTTGAAAGCACTTCTTAATATAATTCGACTTCAAAATAAATTTAATTCGATGGATGTGGGTGGATGTACAGATCTGGTATGCAGCTTAAAAAAATATTACAAAATATTGTACAGACGCCTGCACATCGACCTATCCAAAACTGTCGATTTTCTTCAATACAATATTAACCATATAACTTAGGCATAAAGTGTTTTTTTTGTTTATATAATTTTAACGCAAATTTTGTTGCGAAGCAAATTACAAAAACACAAATGTTGAAAAAATTTCCACGAGCAGGATTTAAACCTGCAAAAGCACGAAAGCTCAATTGGAAGAGCACCTGACCCGGTATGTCAGAGGGTGCAGGTTCAAATCATGCTCGTGGAAATTTTTTCAACATTTGTGTTTTTGTAATTAGGTTAAAATAATATAAATAACATAAAGAAAAATAACATAAAGTTCAAAGTCTATTGAGGAAATTTGACAGTTTGTGGTAGGTTGATGTGCAGGCGTGTGTACAAGACATTACTATTCTCTTGATACGGATAAATAATTAGGTCAGTTTGTTTATAGAGCCGTTCTAAATAATTCAGCACAGATCAATTATTTGTTATAGGCCATAAACGAAAAATAACACCCACTCTATGCGCGTGCGCTGACCCTGCGACTGCACTAATGACTTGAACGAAACGCAGCGCTCTACAAAATTACCCGTACCATAGGTACGATGCAATTTAGACTTTAATTTAATAGGCATAGGAAAAACAAGGCGTTTGTTGGATGGTATCATTAAAGTGGTTGTTGAAATAGGGTCAGACACTGCACTGTGTTAATTTAATAAAATTCCACCTTTTGTATTAGCGTGGCCATTAATATGCTAAGCGAGTTAGAGTAGGCGATTGAAGACACTCTTAGGCCGGTTTCGGAAATTGATTATTAATATACCTACCTACTTAATTATTTTTTAATGTTAACAATTCAGTTAAGGTTTCTATTTATCAAAGTGATCGGGCCAGTATGTGTATGTGTGTGAGGGTGAGGGGGTGTGTGTGTGTAAGAGGGTGGGGGTGTGTGCGTTTGTGTGAAAGTGAAAATGCAACAATAGCGGAAACCTGTAACGTACACGTAACTGCTTGTTGTTTTATATTTTTACATCTTACTCATATTCGGTAAGTAGGTCCTTATTACCCCCAAATGGGGCTTGTAGGTAACCAATTAGCGCTCTAGGGTAATAATGTAGCTAGAAAAGCCCTAGGGCGGTAAGTAATTAAAAAAAAACCCTTCACTCTTTCAAAAAGTTCGCGTACATCTAACCATCATACTGGCAATAGAAATCATGCATTCAGCCCAATGACAAAAGAGGTCGCTTCACTATTCAGCCTTGTCTTCGTATGAGTATAATAGTCATCAATTTTAAATATCGAACGACGAAGCTCAATTTCGTTCTTGAAAAAAAAAAATTAAAAAAAAAGATGGAAAAAAGGCGGGAATAGAAAACTTTTACTTTAAATATTGTTTGTTGTTGGGATTTTTTTATAATTAATTATATATGCTAATTAGGAAAAAAACATGAGTTCTGCAAGTGATGAAGATATAAGCTGCACTCCCGATTCAATGAAAATGGAAGCTGAAGCAGCAATTAACAATATTTTGCCTGAAATTTCAAAAGAGAGATATTTGAAAACTTACGACGAGTTCATGAAGTAGCGAAAAGAAAAACGAGTAAAGTCTTTATCTGAGACTGTATTCTTAACATACTTTAGTGAGCTATCAAAAAAGCTGCAGCCATCTAGTTTGTTGTGCATTTATTCAATGTTAAAAGCAACTATGAGTACTAAACACGACATCAATATCAAGAACTTTTCAAAATTATCATCTTTTCTAATAAGACAATCAGCTGGGCACAAAAGCAAAAAGTCAAAGGTTTTTACAGCGCAAGACGTGAAAACATTCATAAATGAAGCCCCTGATGACATATATTTAGCTGTTAAGGTACGTAAAATAACAAATCATATAATGGTAATACTTCATCATTTATCTTTTAAATTCTTACAATCCTATAAAACATACTTATTTTTATATTTCGCTTGTTTTAGGTGGTTCTTATCTTCGGTATAACTGGCGCATGCCGAGGTATTGAATTGACAAATATAACAATAGAGAACATAGAACAACAGGGTCAGTTGTTAGTGATTAAACTACCGAACACAAAAACTAAAATTGACCGAACATTTGTAGTTCCTCAAGAATTCTCTGAATTCGTACAAAAATACAGAAATCTTCGTCCTGAAAATGTAAACACCAACAGATTTTTTTTGAAGTACCACCAAGGCAAATGCTACAAACAAGTTATTGGAAAAAATACCATCAGAAGTATGCCGAAGCAAATCGCAAGTTATTTAAAGTTAGCAAACCCGGAATTGTACACAGGTCATTGCTTCCGGAGAACATCGGCTACACTTTTAGCCGATGCTGGGGCTAACTTAACCACTATAAAAAGGCACGGTGGGTGGAAATCCAGCAAGGTGGCTGAAGGTTACAAAATAAAAGTAAAATTACCAACCAAATAACGGAAATTATTCAGCTTTCAAAAAATGAAACATCTTGCTCAAGAGATGATCCGCAACCATCAACTTCTGCTGAAGAAAGTTTCATCCCGTCAGATTTTGTCCATGACCAACAAATATCACAATCTCAAACTATTAACATACCCAAAAAACACCTGTCCCTAAAATTTGAAAATTGTTCTCATTTCACTATAAATTTTAACTAATAAAATGTTTTATTCTTGTAAAGCCGGTTTTTTTCTACTTACCTCACAATCGAGATGTAAAGCAGAGTAGTTAGCTCGGGTGTAAGCGTCAATTGCACCTTCGAACTATAGGCGCCCTCGCTGCGCTCGTGCGCCTAAATATCTCGGGCTGAAATTGATGCCTTACAGCCCTTGGCTACTAATCTACTATTATTGTATTATTAACTTATTGTTGTATGTTTTGTTTTATTTTAATATTTTATAAAAGTATTTACTTCTGTTGAAATGAAACAACTTTTACGGATCTACTCGCGTTCATTTTACACATTAGTTTTAATTAGTGTTTATCCTGACGTTTCGAACCCTTTGCAGGGTCCGTTCACAGGGAGACTGAGGTGTTGGTTATCTCATAGTTAGTAGCTTACCCTCATTTAAATTTAATCAGGTGCGTTCCGTTTTACGCAGAAAGACCTTACAGTATCTATAGTTGTTTCATTTCAATGTGTGTGATCGCGTAAATTTTAGAAAACAATATTTACTTCTGTTTTAGTTTCTAATCAAAGTTTCATTCGTGTTTAGGTGTATTTGAGTTTCTACAGAGTACAAATGGGTTCTTGAATATTGATAAATAGCTCCCTGCCGATCCTCTTAATTCACAATACATTGACACATTTACAGAATACTCTAAACATGCACACTAATTTAGTCCCAAGACACCGTACTCGTAAAACAAGGGTACGACGCGACGACCCGGTTCACGCGCTCTTTACCAGGTACAGACATGTACCTGGGCGCTTCTCCCCCCCACCACGGCCCGGTCAACCCGAGCCGAGGTCCGAGCCTTTAGAGGCGCCCTCGGGTTGTTCCGCTCCCCGATCCGATCCAAACCCTTCGGAGAATCTAGTAGAGCACGGGGACACGCACTAGTGTGTGATGCCGTTCCCTCTAGAAAACCTCTGAAGGTGATTCGTTTCACACGGCTTGAGGAACCCTTTAAGTTTCTCGCCGCCCCCAAAAAAGCCCGGTGAAGCGAAAAATGCCGAATACTCAATGCTGCAATGTTGTCTAAAATTAATTTTGCTTTAAAATAGAGAATCTTCATTCCAAATCCTAGCTTGCATCATAGAACACTAATTAATTATGCACCGACGACATTTGACGACCTCCTTGGTCGAGTGGTTTGTACACCGGTTTTCATGGTGTCACCATCTCTGAGGTCCCGGGTTCGATCCCCGGTCGGGTCAATTTAGAAATTATTGTTTGTCTAAATTGTCTCGGGTCTGGGTGTTTCCTATGTAGGTATAATAAGTATGTATTTGAGTATTTTAAGTATGTTTATTCGTTGTCTAGTAACCATTTAACGAGTTTCATAACGAAGCTTCTCTTGAGCTAGATAATAGGTGTAAGTGTAGGAAAGTTTATTTATTTATTTATTTATTATTTATCGTTAAATATAATTAAATATCATTAATGACGACACTTACTTATAGTAATTAAAAACCTTTATTTCTTAACTTATGGTAGGTACTTCTTGCCGGGAAGTAAAGAGTCAGTCATGGTTGCAGTTTTGATTTAAAATATGTGTTACGAATATATAAATATTGATGGATTATCAATCTCATTTAATTTTTTTTTAAATAGACATGCCTAACAGCCCTATAAAAAAATAGCTTCTACCTGTTGCGTTTTAACCCACAGTTTTTTTTTATTTGACATCGGTTACCGTCAAAGTTAGTACTAAATTGGATTATGCAACCGACGACCCTAAGAAAATATTTTGTAAATTATTACGAAACATTGTATTCGCAAACAACCACCTCTCTACCTACAAACATTTAAGCAATTTTCCCTCGAGATCAATCGTGGCGAATGTGTCACGAATGCATACCACTGACGATATTGCATCATTATAATGCGTACTATTGTTGTGAAGATTATTAGGCGGCATCGAAACAAATACCGTAGTCTAAATGCCAAAATCAATGTGCCTGCATGAACAGTCATCGAATTCCTGTCGTAGAACTCGCTAGCGTAAAAGAAGAATGCCGCTATACACTAAAATACACTAACTTATAGGCCCAAGACACCGTTACCGTAGAATAAGAGTGCGAAGACCCGGTTCACACGCGCTCCATTCCAGGTACAGAACTGTACCTGGGCGCTTCTCCCCACCCCCACGACCAGGTCAACCCGAGCCCAGGTCCTAGCCTTTAGAGACGCCCTCGGATTGTTCCTCTCGAAGAAAATAGTATGGAAGGATTCGCTTGCGTGATGCCATTTCTTTATTCATATCTACAACAAAGAAAAAAAGAAAGAACATATATAAGGTATAATAATTGTACGCAAATATTGTTGCGAACAAATTACAATTTGAAAAAAGACAAAGTGTTAAAAAAATTCCACGAGCGGGATTCGAACCCGCACCCCATGACATGCCGGGTCAGGTGTACTGCCAACTACGCTATCGTGGCTCAATCCAACTCGCCAAAATTAATCAACACTATCTACTTTTACTTTATAAGACAAAAGAACCCTATTCAATGTCGACAACTACGTCCGTACGTACGTACGGGTTCGAATCCCGCTCGTGGAATTTTTTCAACGCTTTGTCTTTTTTTTTCAATAAAATATTTAAGGTGGCACTAGCACCTATTTTTGATTTAAGCCCACCTTTCATTCCACATACGTAGCATCGTTTACAAGATCAGATGTTGAACAAGATGACGTCGTATGAAGATGACGTCTAGCCAGTAGCGAGAGTGACGAGAACATCCGCGCAAGGACTCACGTGTTTAGCAGTCTCCGGTGGATCCACGTGCTCTGACGATTGTTCACTCCACAAACTATACAAGAGTAGTTAGTTGTATACTCAGTAAGTTGTGTCAAAAATAATACAATCCTGTACTTTATTAGATAGAAAAAAATTATAACATTAAAAAAAAAATAACATGAAATATCGTGTTAGCCACAAAATGCAATGCTGTTCGGGGCGAGCAATGCGTTTAGTGTCGTTTAGCGTTTAACTCCTTTTCATCAAACTTTTCTTCGCATTGAACCAATGTTTCCTGTCTATTATGGTTTTATGGTTTTTAATATGGATATTATTTAAGTTTTTAGTCTACAATACTTTGATGAAGTTCTATCCTAATTATTAAATTACCTTAGTTAGTTGCAATGTATTACCTTATATAATGTAGAATAATGGGTCAAGATAAAAATCTAAATTTTAGTTAATATATATATATATATATATATAAAAAAAAATATTTTTTGGTAAATGTATAGTTTTCTTTAATACCCTCATCTCAGTTTTTAATTTGGAGAATAACTATAGTTTTCTTTACAACCTTCAACATCTCCAGCTTGTTGTGATGAGCTTCTCGACATGATGCCACATGATGTGCTGTCTAGTGTTGACGTTGTGGAGCGTTTTCTACGCGCTTCAACACGAGGTCGGCGTTCCGGCCGCTGCTGCTGTAACTAGCGACATCCTAAACGAAACATACGAATAGAATTACGCACGGTTTTTTTGAGTATGAATTAATGGATTTGCAGGATATGAACCGGGTAGCAGAGTGGTAAAATATATTTTCTTGTATCACACAACGTGAGAGTGTTGCGCCTCTATCTCACCTGCTGGTAACTGATGATATGATTGACCGTTCTTCACCCGGAATTCTCAACTACTAAGGAACTGGCTATTCTTCTCAGACCAAAGTCAGACCATAAATGCTGTTGAGAATGCTGTTATAGCGTCGACAGATTAAGATAAAATCGTAGTAGCTCACCAGGCAGTCTTAGTACAAACCTTTATACCAGCCATATTTAAGAGAAATAATGTAACTTTGTAATTATAACCTACTTACTGCCTAATGTCTAGTTTACTATGACTTTACGGATTAAGCCACATTAAGGTCATAAAGTTACAAACCACTATAGAATAAAAGTGCACAAATCGAAGCGCAAACGTCCGTGATGTACTCCTGTGTGTTTTCAACCACCGCCATCGATCGCAGCACAAGTGCAATCGCACACTGCGGTTGCGCTGGCCTACTTCGACGTATTAGACGGCCATTATTGTGCATTGCTCTCCCACATGTAGTCTATTCGGGACGGTATACATACCTCCTTTTTTCCTATCCCTGTGCCTCCCTCAATCCAGAGAGAGAGCCTAAAATCTCATATATTTCTCCCCACATTCCTGCCAGGATGATTCAAGACCACCATTTGCCTCGGAGAGTCTAGTAGGAGACGGGGAAATGTTTGTGTGATGCCATCCTCCCTGGAAACCTTTGGCTTGAGGAGCCTATACTTAGTTTCTCGCCGTCCCTTAAACGTCGTCTGCTATAAAGACATAATTAATTTTATTGTATATGGCACAGATTAGTACTCACCGCAGATGAGAGGTTAAAGTCCGGTTACGCTGTAAAGGCCACTAGAATCTTTGTTTTTAAAAGAGACCGCCATACCGACAAAATCACCGACAACTTTCTAGAAGACAGATAGCAAGCAGGTGGTTCTGTGTTAAATTGTTGATAAAGCTTTAGAACCTTACAATAAAACAGAGAATAAGCTTCGAATAATTATTCCATGTTTTGTCTCTTTTACTCTGGGGTGTTAGTGATTAAAGGAAAAACTTTTGATCACTAGTTCCTGTCGAAATCTGGTGCCGCTGGGGCAGAATAGCTCTCGAGTGACGACCGTGTACCGGAAGACGCAATGTGGGCAGGCCTTCAACAAAATTTATTTATTATTATTTAATTAAAACGGTTACATAATCAGATACAATAATTAAATATATTAAAATTAAATATAATGAAAGGTTGTACATTAAGAACTATATTAACATACATGCATTTTCTCACAAAACCACAAGCACTCAAGCAAGATACCCTTCCATCCGTCCGTAAACAAATCGGCAACCGTTGGTCTGGTGACGATCGCGGGAAGCCGCTGGATGCAAGCAGTACAAATCCATAGGCCAAAATCCTTAGCCTTTGGCCTTTGTCCAGCAGTGGACATCTTTTGGCTGAGATGATGATGATGACTGGTGCTACTATCTTATGATAGAGTCAAAACTTTCCAAATGATTATTTGTTAACAATGCAAATTGCAATCAGTGTCAAAATTATTTATTCAAATGCTGTTCGAGGTATCGCGAAATCAATATTGATTAAACGTGGACGATTTGCATTGAGTTTCTACAATGTAGATAATGAGAGAAAGATGGCTAAGTGGACGTTAATTTCTTGGTAAAAAAAAAGCTTTGAAATGGAAAGAACTTACTACTTACTTACTTATGAGGATCTCCATGCAAATAGTTTTTTATAATGATATGAGAAATATACGTTTTTACACGTAATTTAAAATGCAATTAATATTTTATTTTTATTTAGGTAGCATCTTATAAACACAAGGCTGTTGGCCCTAGCTAGATTAGTAGTCGTTAACAACCTCTAATCCGCACTGGGCCCGCGTGGTGGCTTATGGCCCGTTCTCCATGTCCATCCATAGGGAAAGCTTTGTGCCCAAGCAGTTGGGAAATGAGTTTGTTTAAATAACTTCAAAGAATTTGGCGGTCTTATCGCTTTTAAGCGATTAGATATATATTATTATATATAACCAGTTGGATGGAGAGGTCATTAGCTCTCTAAATGCTAATAATTTCTCCATCACTTAGGTATCGGAATAAAATATTTCCTATAAACTACGGGATTGTCGGCAAAAATGGTCATTACATTAACAGATAATCGCTTAATTAACGACAGTGTGAACTTTCTCATATTATCTCATTGATAACATTATTTTCTTAATTGGGTAGGTATGTGAAAAATAATTATGTGAATTTTTCCCAAATTGATTACGCCTCTAGCTTTTTTAATCTAAAAATGTTAATGCTGATAATAAGTTACGCGCTTGCATTGTATCCGATTGAGAACAAGGTGTGGTGCCAGCGAAGGCGGCCATTAATAGAAAATCTGTGCAATAATTTAACCAAGTTGACGCAGTGACCCGTCGTGTGTCACTCGTCGTGACTCGTGCGTCTTGTCTTGAATACTATTATTCATCACTAGCTGGCGGACTTCGTACCGCTTTGACAGTTTCCTGATAAATGTCAAAAAGAAAAAGTCTGTCAAAATTTCAATAAAAAAGTATAAAAAACTACCAAATAGGTTCTATTCCCAACATCAAATCCAAGACCTAAGTAGTAAATTGTGGAACCAAATATAGAGAAAAGGTATGAGTTTCATTACCACCAAAAATGAGTCATCTAGACTAATCTAGAGCTCCTCCATGCTTCGGAAGGCACGTAAAGCCGTGGTCCCGGTTGCATTAGCAGACGTTAAAAACCACCAAACCGCACTGGGCCCGCGTGGTGGTTAATGGCCCGTTCTCTCTATACGTACCATCCATAGGAAAGGCTCGTGCCCCAGCAGTGGGGACATAAAATAAGCTGATAATGACGATGATGGTTTAATACTAATTTCTGTAACATAGTAGCTTAAATGTAAATACTTCTATTGTGTAGTATATATCTAGTATTATAGTCTATTATTTTATTTAACACAAGACATTTTATATACAAATACAAAACCTTGTCTGGAAGAACGATACAACCTTAAAGTATACTGTTTATATAACTTTATTACATGCATTTAAAAACAAAATAAATATTTTTTTTTATTCATACATTATTAACGTTATTAACGAAGCGTAGTGATTAAACCAATGCCCATCAATTGTAGTGATGACTTGATTTCAATAATGGAGGCCTTTGTCCAGCTGTGGGACAGTTATAGGCTAGCTACATTAACGATTAAACAATTAAGTTAATCGCTTGCAGTCGCACCACGCCCACTGCACCCACGCTACTAATTCGTCCCATACTTTCACCTCCTAAATAGGGCCGTCCGATTCTCAACATTAATATCTAATATCAAAGCCTTCATCCATCGGTTAGTTGGCGACCTTTCGGCTAACCGTTTGTCAACAACGCGGGAATGATTTGTTTATTGTGTTTTGTGTATCTGTCTATGTATCTGTCTACAAAATGCACATGTGTTTGTTAGTGGGTGGCCTGAAAGCGTTCCCATCGCTTACTTTGTTTATTATAATTACAATTTTAGTTGTAAATAATGCACAATGTTCCCTCTAGAAAACCTCCGAAGGTGATTCGCTTCACACGGTCCTTTAAGTTTCTCGCCCGCCCCCAAAAAAGCCCGGTGAAGCTGAAAATGCCGTCTGAGGCAATCACCAAACTCTCTCCGAAAAAAAAAGCAAATAGTGTCAAAGAAATGTCAAAATTTACACGGCGATAGATTAATTGCGTTCCAGACCATTGCATGTTGCTTATCATTATCGGTTAATCATTATAGTACAGACGCCTGCACATCAACCTATCCAAAACTGTCAAATTTCTTCAATACATTTTCAACCATATTTCCAAGGCATAAAATTGAGGAAATTTGACAGTTTGTGGTAGGTTGACGTGCAGTGTGACGTGTGACGTGTGTACCTATAAAATATTTTTTATTTGACCTTACATTTTATACAGGAAATACGGTATAGGTAAATTTATAGGAAAACGTGACCATTCGAAATAGTATTCACGTGTGAAAATGTTTTGAATGCGGATTTGAAGGTCGATACGACCCATGTCGGTGCAATCAAACATCGACACCTTGAGTTTACAAACAGAACAAAGCATGTCAGGGTGCCTAGTGCAAGTTTCACTCGCCATTCGATCACGTTGACGAAAACGACAATTTTTATGGTAAAATTTTAACTTTTCTCGTAGGCATGTTGCCGGGAGGCGCTACTTTAAACCATACTAACTTTGTTAGTCGTAATCGTCGTTTGACGACCTCCATAGCCGAGTGGTTTGCACGCCGGACTTTGGGCGGCGCTAACTCTGAGGTCCCGGGTTCGATTCCCGGTCGGGTCATTGTCGAAAACGAACTTTTCGAGATAGTGTCGGGTCTGGGTGGTTGTGGTAACGTCGTTGTTACTGATTTCCATGAAACGAATGCTTTAGCTACTTACCTTGGGATCAGAACAATGTATGTGATGTTGACTCATATTTATTTTAAATTATTATTATTTTTTTTTTATTTTTTAATCGTAATCGAATGCATACGAATAGTAAACAAAACTCACACTAAGCACTCAGGTGCAAAAATCTATATCACCATCCAAATTAAAAAGTTTTTTAATGTTTGAATAATTTGTTGCTGTTACATAATGTGTATGGCTAAAAAAATGCCTGAAATGTTTTCCCGTAATATTATGTATTCCAGAAATCCCCGCCGATATATACGTTAATCGTTTTTACAAAAAAATCCCACTTAACGACTATAATATAACGACGACAATGGGGATTTTTTGTTCTAAATTTAAAGAAAATGCGAAATAATTTTTTGTTCTAAATTTAACGATATACGGTAAGAAAATAGGTAACTACATTCACAACGATTGACTAGATTCATATATCATGCATGCATGAATGCATGCACGCATGATGTAGACTGCAGAGACAGGTGGTGGTCTCAGTCGGTAAGCGTAAAACCAGTAGCAGTTTCATTGGTCGCCGAAAGCTCCGATGACAAATGACCGTCGTCGGTGACAAACGCCAATTAAACTTGACGTGTGAAACCGGCGCGACGCGGCGTAGTCGCGTAGTTTCGTTATTATGGCGCTTTCCGCATTAGATAATTATAACAGTGAAACTGCGTCTTTACTACATGCATACAATCAATACATCAGGATGTCACATGCGAGTTTCATTCGCCATTAAATCACGTTAACGAAAACAAGAAATTGTATGACGAGAACTCGCCTAGATTGTCACCAGGAGGCGCTTATCGATGCCATACAGATTCGCGTTTTCGTATTCAAGAAGAATTAAATGATTGCCTTAGGTACACATTTTCGTTTTCGTAAACGAGAAGAAGTAAAAGTTTTCCATATTCTCGTTTTCGTACACGAGAAGAATTAAAAGTTTTCTATACAAATTCTCGTTTTCGTAAACGAGAAGAATTAAAAGTTTTCCATACAAATTCTCGTTATCGTATACGAGAGAAATTTAAAATGTTCTATACAAATTCTATCAAAAAGAATTCTAATGTTAAAAAAACACTCGGGAGTCCTTCTATAAGTAACAATGGCTAGTAGTGAAGAAACCTCACAACAAATAGTACCTACATGGTTTATGAACATGTTTCTTCCTGTCTAAGACATTATTACTATGCAAATATAGTAAGAGTGTCATATTTTGTATAACGGACCTTTTCTTCCTGTCTAAACACATGTAGGTATGTGAATATCGTAAAAATGACATATTATATACGGACTTCACTTATCTATTAGCTATTAGCATAATAGCTGTGAAAGTGGAAGTTAACTGCGCTTGCGCATAACCTTTGCAAAGTCACATCACATACGATGCGCGTGGACTGTCCGTCCGACTCTTATCTATTATTTAGTGTTTATATACAAACAAATTAATTTATATTTCCGGACCCATACGACTTAGGGAGCTAATTCGGACTTGAGCTCGGTTTGATCGGTGATAGGGCTTGATTAAGTCTGGCTGTCTAGCTGCCACCATCTTGTCTAAAAATGTCGCCTTATCATCATTGTTGTGGTTCGACAGTCAGAGATAAGATAGCCAGTGCCTCAGTAGTTGAGCATTCCGGGTCAAGTGCGCTGCCACATTCAGCCGTACGCTTCCGTACACACCCCCTGCACATCAGGCTACCACAAACTGTCAAATTTTCTCTATAGAATGTTTTTGTTTTTGTTTATATAATTTTAACGCAAATTTTGTTGCGAAACAAATTACAAAAACACAATGTTGAAAAAATTTCCACGAGCAGGATTTTAACCTGCACCCTTCTGACATACCGGGTCAGGTGCTCTTCCAATTGAGCTATCGTGGTTCTAACCAGCCCGCCGAAATTATTCAACACCATTTACTTTTTACTTTGAAAGCCAAAGGCACCCATTCAATGACAACAACTACCGTTATTAACACCCGATCATAATATTTTTACAAATACTAAAGATCAGTTAAGAAGTAGGCAAGCTATTTATAAAATGTTTTTGTTTTTATGTATATGGCATATGGTTAAAGAAATTTGTCAGTTTTGGATAGGTTGATGTGCGTCTGTATAAGATTATAATCTGGATGCGTGAGTTAACGAAAACGGGTTGTATGGCAAATATCTAACTCCATCAGGTTTTCCACCAGGAGCGCTGCTTCAGTGCTATACAATGTTTTGTTCTCGTTAACGTGATCGAATTGGCGTTTTAAACTCGCACTAGACATCCAGAAAACGGTTTTCGTTCCACGTTCCCACGTGCGATGTGCATTACAGGTACATCTAATAATAAATGCGGTGATTCAACTGTCAGTGTGTCCGTTTGTAGAACTGTATGCATAAACGTTTCCTCCGATGGTTATGGTCTTAACTAGGACTACAGACGTGATTCCTCAACGGATATCCGAATGTACGGGACGACTCGCAATTGTTTATTCTTTTTCTTAAATAGTTATGCCAAACATCGTTATCATCATATTCCTAGTAGTAAGAAGCCTATAACTGCCCCGCTGCTGGGCAAAAGCATCCCTCATTGACATATCATTTAGGTAATGGCTTAATCACTACGCTAACCAAATCTAGATTGGTAATCACAATCCCGGGCTACGCATTGAAAAATATGAAACACACTTGCCCGACCCGGCATTGAACCCGGCACCTTCGTATATCAGGCCGAGTGCTTTGCCACTTGACCACCGACATGTTTTTAAGTAAAATTAATATATAAATATTAATAAGTATTTGTCAGTAAGCTTTAGTTTCTTTGATTGTATAATAGTTATAACCAAAGTTAAGTTCATTCTTTATTCTTTCACAATTGGGAAGATCTAAAGATACTTACGATACGTTTAGATTAGGTTGAAGATGTTAACAGCACATTCATGGAACAAAGTGAGAACATATAGCCCAAACACCACATTGACCACACGCTCTGTTGAATGAAGAATGACCTTCGAAAGAAAGAAAAAATAAAAAAAACATATAATAACATGCATCATCTGATTTTTTTAAACAATTCCACACGTCTAAAAGCGACGATGGCAAGTGAAATTTTTCACAGTTTTTTTACTCTTGTGACCTACTTATGAAAATTGCGTGTTGCCAAAGCCACCGGTCATCCATTCGAGAACCAGCCATTATGATAGTTGCCCAACCGAAGCAACTGTTACTGCACTAAACCGTGTTATAATTTCCCCGGATCTCTTGACAATCCCCGACAAAACTTATAGATTAAGTCTATCAATGACTGTGTTCTGTTCTCGTTTTCCCCCGATTATTAAATAGTACCTTCAGTCGATTTGAACTGAGCACCTAGTGCAACTATAATTAATTGTCATTCAATCACGAATCGTTGACGAACACGAGAAATATGAGGGTCTTAATAATATTTTTTTTTGTTGTACTAATTAACAAAAACAAATGAGAATAGGGCAAATCGGGACTGACCCACTAAATCCAATAGCAACTCCAATCAGATTTCAATCTTAAAGCAAATTGATACGAGTTGAGCTTTCAAACAAATCTGCATTTTACTGCATTACAATTTTCTGAATTGAATGTAGATTACCTACTACAATCATGATATGTAAGTGTAGACTCTAATTTAAAGTTTTAAAACTCATTTTCGCGTATCAATGCTGGCTTTGTATTGTAGCATAGCAATTGTGACCAAGAAGGTCGCAAACTCGCAGGTTCAACCTCCTCTCCAAAGGTTATGGACGTACCCGGAGCATCCGTTTATCACACTACGAGGTATGTGAATTATGACACATTGTTGTATTTAAATATACAGTCCAAATAATCTATAGAAGGGTAGTGTCACCAGAGTTCGACATGGACCAGCAGTGGTCGATTTTTGATGTATAACATCTTTCCGCTCGCCTTCTATATAGACAATTTGTGGGAGTGATTCTAGTAGGGCACGCGGACACGCCTTAGTACGTGATGCCGTTCTCTCTAGAAAACCTGCGAAGGTGATTTGTTTGATTTACGGCTTTAAGGAACCCTTTAAGTTTCTCGCCGCCCCCAAAAAAGCCCGGTGAATCTGAACATGCCGTCTGAGGCAATCGGCAATCTCTCTCCAAAAAAAAAAGGTTTCGTAGAAAAGGGACGGAAGTAAGGTCGTAACAGTGTGATCCTGAAACTGTTACGTGTTAGTCGGGGAAGCCACCAGTGATCGACACTTTAAGCCCAATGTCCGTTGTAGGTCGTAATATTTTTGGTAGTGATTTCGTAGAAATGTGATCATAACAGTGTGACAGGATAACAGTGTGACAGGATAACAGTGTGACATGTCTTGTAATGACTATTTACTGCATTCTCTTTATGATTTGTAAATCTATATTCTATTTTCTATTGCAATATTGATTTCAACCATTTCGTGTGTAATAGACTTTTAAACAATATTAAAAACAAAAACAAAACAAAATTAGAAAAAATATACGTCATTGTTAATTCTATATTTTATTTTCTATTTATTGATTTAAAAAGGTGAGATGTCAAATGTTACACATTATATGCGACTACTGTAAGGCTCGTTCGGTTTTTTTTCGTCTAATCATTAAAAATTAGGACCAGAATTGATTTTAGTATTTAACAACAATTGAATATCCTAGCTGTATTTCAATGACAACCAATGTTGTGCGAGTCGGACTCGCGCACGAAGGGTTCCTCGCCATTATCTATAAAAACAGCAAAAAAATCACGTCTGTTGTATGGGAGCCCCCTTAAATATTTATTATATTCTGTTAGTTTTAGTATTTGTTGTTATAGCGGCGACAGAAATACATCATCTGTGAAAATTTCAACTATCTAACTATCACGGTTCATGAGATACAGCCTGGTGTCAGATGGACAGACAGACAGACGGACGGACGGACAACGGAGTCTTAGTAATGGGTCCCGTTTTACCCTTTGGGTACGGAACCCTAAGAAGGACGTATAATTTCGTAAAATTTCATTAGAAACAGCATAACTTCACTTGAAGCGCCTGTCGGTGGTCAAACGGATAGATGCTCGTATTGAATGGGGAAAATAATGGTTCAATTCTCTTAGCTCAGTCAGACTAACTCAAACCTAACACCACCAGTGCATCATAATTAGCTTTCTGGCTTTCTGGCTTAACGGAACTACCTGAAATGTGTTAATAACGCAACGATATTATTCTTTCATTAATAAAACATAATGTGACAATGGCCAATGCTATTGGCAAAAAGTAAAAGGGGTTCTAAGCGCATTTTGCTTGATCTGTCATCTATAAAGGTATTATTTCAACGTTAAGCTAGTGTTGATGAAAATGTTAAAATTACAAGTAATTTTTGATGTGTAACATCTTTCCGTTCGCTTTCTATATAAGCAATTTGTGGGAGTGATTTCGTGAAATGGGACGGAAGTATGTGCAACAGTGTAACAGGAAGTCAGGGAAGCGCGGCGCGCCATTTTGTAAATTTAAAATTGATGTCATGAACATGACATATTATTATAAATGCTTTATTCATAAAAAACAATAAAAAATAAAAATACCAATAATAATAATAATAAATTCATAAATAAAAAACCTCAACTAACTCGCCTGTCCGAGGCAAGGTGCCCAAAATGCTGGCGGCATTGCCCCTTTGAATGGGCAAGCTAATGCGCTGTGCGAAAAAATTACCTGATCTCCGGTCACCCGTTGCCTCGTACAGGCGAGCAGTCAAGTCCTTTAAAAACATTTTTGCATTAGGGCCCCATGGGCCCATAGTCTCAATATATGCGACATATTGTGTCATTTGACTATCAAAGGTCATTTTTATATGTCAAATGTCTTCTAATGAGTATTTACTGCATTTATTTTATTGTTATAAAATTATGTAATACCTGACCCATTTTTTTTAGAATATAATGTTAAAATTGCTTATTAGTAAGGTGAGCTGCTGTCAAATGTGCGACTACTGTAAGGCTCGCTCGATTTTTAATTACCGTACGGAAGCACTTGGCCTCTTAGACCTTGGCCTTCATTACACCTGATGGTCGAAGATGTAAGCGCACTTTCCCGGAATCCTCAACTTCTGAGGCATTGCGGGAACACAACAATGTTATAAATATTGATGTTATGGCGACATATTTAGTTATGATGGTGGTAGCTAGCTAGGCGTATTACCTATCACCACTAACCAAACCGCGAACACAGCCCCCCGCTGGTGTTCGAACCCGGTACCTCTGACCTTCAGACCCACAAGACGGCAGTCTTACCACTAGACCACAGAGGTGGTTGAACTTAGTATTAACAATACACTGAAACTTTTGATATATGTGCACCTCCCATGTAAACGATTTCCTTGGTTATAACGGTTAAAAACTACCTTAGTTCCCGTAGTAACAGTTAAAACTAACAAAAGCGCAGATATTCGTACCAATCAAAACAAAACATACATAAAATCTTAATTCTAAGGCCCATTTGCGTCCAGCTAGGGAAGCGTTGCTCCGAGCTAATTTGTATTTATAGTAAATTTTCAAGTTAACGATTTGTTGGACGGTCATCAATTGCTGTCCGTTTGTCTCGCTAAAACTCGAGAATGGCTGGACCGATTTGGCTAATTTTGATTTTGAAATATTTGTGGAAGTTCAGGGAAGGTTTAAGCGGTGAGAAACATAAATAATAAGTAACGGAAAATACTGAAAACGACAATTTAATTTTCTAATACAAAATTATTTATTTGTTTCGTTGTCATGGAAACTGTCAAAGCGGCACGAAGTCCGCCGGGTTCAGCTAGTGCCAATATAAATTAAATACTTCTTACCTTATCGTGATAAATCTTGGCGGGAAGTGAAGAGTCTTAAGCATTTCACTTATTACAACATGCTAATTAGTATAAGATAAGGAATCAATTAGGTAATCTGAAGAGAAACTCTGCAGCAATCAGACGTGGGTTTCCAGTTTTCGTCGACGCTTGGGCAATGGTCCGAATCACGTGATGCCTTAATCTCGGCGGCCAAGCCACTTGTCAAGTAATAAACTCACGCGTTGACGTCGTGCTTAATCGGCCATCGACAAATTGAAACTTACCACGAAATAAGGAAACTGCAGAAAGTAAGCTCGAGCTCGAGCAACGCATCCGTTCCTATTCGAACCCCTCTATGAATGTACTAGGAAACTTGGACGGGGACGCACTAGTGCGTGATGCGATTGTCTCTAGGAAAACTTTGGCCGAGTTTCATTTCACACGGCTTGAGAAACTAGGTCTTACAAATAAACAAAGAATAAGCTCCGAATAGTTATTGTTACTGTCATGTAAAAGTCATTTCGTATCATTAAATATCATTAAGCATTTCATTTAATATCGTGTAATTTTGTAGTGTGTGCCAATAAATGTATTTCATTTCATTTTAAATTAGAGTAAAAGAGACAAAACACGGAATAACTATTCCGACCGTATTCTTTGTTTATTTGTAAGGCACTTTAAGTTGTAAAGTCTGTAAGCTTCATACAATCGCGTTCGAGCAACGCACACATACGAGAGACCCTCTCACGGTCACGGATCTCAGAACAGCTCAGAACAGTATGAGCGCACCTTTTTTTTGAGAGATATTGCTGATTGTTTCTGAGGCTTTTCAGCTTCACCGGGCTTGTTTGGGGGCGGCGAGGAACGTAAAGGGTCCCTCGAGCCGTGTGAAACGAATCACCTTCGGAGGCTTTCTAGAGGGAACGGCATGCGGGCCGTGGCCTACTAGATTCTCCGAAGGGTTCGGATCGGATCGGGGAGCGGAACAACCCGAGGGCACCTCTAAAGGCTCGGACCTCGGCTCGGGTTGACCGGGTCGAGGAGGAGATAAGCGCCCAGGTACATGTCTGTACCTGGTGTAGAGCGCGTCTTCGTACCCCCATTCTACGAGTACGGTGTCTGGGGCCTAAACTAGTGTGTATGTTTAGTGCATTCTGTAAATGTGTAGTAAGCATTTAGAGGATCGGGCGGAGGGGGGAGTAGTGGCATTTAGAGGATCGGGCGGGGGGGAGCCTGAGCGCACCTGTTGTGGGGTTCCGTGTCCGTGAGAGGTTGTCTATGTGTGTGTTGCTCGAGCGCGATTGCATGAAGCTTACAGGCTCTCTTTATTTTCTGAACCTCAAGCTTATGTCACCAAGAGTGCTACGAAGTATTATAATCACCGGTGCTCTGCGACTATTATTAATAAGACAATTTAGCGTTTGATTCTACACAATACAGTGGAAGAGTGTGTTTAAAATTATGAAATCTTATTTAATAATAATAATAATACTTAATATATTTTTATTGCAGGCAAAACATGATTCATAGTTTTACAAATAATAAACACATACAAAATATAAAATACACAAATATCACAAATACAAAAAAAAAGTATAATAATAATAGGTATTATTATTAACAATCAACATTAACATGGTTATCTACGTAGAAAAAAAATCCTAATTAAAGTTTCGGTCTTAACCATACCACCCTATACCTACTAACCCCTAGATTAAACATCCTGTATAAGTATAGTTATTTTTAGCATTGTTGTTTCCGTGATAGGCATTTCCCTTTATTAAAACATGATGTGTGTAAATACAGCATATTCAGTGTAGCTTTGCAAAAACAGCCTCTATTACTTCCTCGATAAGGACGGCATCACGGTCAAACTGTTACACCTATGTACAATTGTACCAAAAAATCTACTCAATATCGGCTAGCATATTATTATCATCAATAGGTAACTACAAAAACCACAATTGTTCTTAAAATATTATCTGATAAATTTTAGGTATTATAAATTTAACGGGAAGTCCTTAATTCCATCTGTGCTTGCTATTTAGTTTAATATATGAGGTAAAAAATATCTTTATTATCTTTTTTCTTTATATTCTTTATTTTTTTTAGTACACAGCACACTGTGGAAAGGTAATAATATAATAATAATATATATAATAATAATATAATATATGAGACAGCATCACATACATTGTTGTGATCCCAAGGTAAGTAGCTAAAGCACTCGTTTCATGGAAATCAGAAACAACGACGGTACCAAACAAACAACCACCCAGACCCGACACAATATCGAAAAGTTCGTTTTCGACATTGACCCGACCGGGAATCGAACCCGGGACCTCAGAGTTAGCGCCGCCCAAAGTCCGGCGTGCAAGCCACTCGCCTACGGAGGTCCTCAAAATAATAATAATAATAATAATAATAATAATAATAATAACAAAATATATTATTTTTTTTTACAAAAGTAACCATAAGTACAAGGGAAACATTACATTGCATTCCTTGGCTATTATTATTTTTCCTACATTTATTGCGATCGCTAACCATCTGAATTCTAGTTGTATTTGCCATTCGATCACGTTAACGAAAACGAATACTTGCTAGATATAGTTAGATAAAGAATCGCCTTGCACGGTGCACGGTGTAAGATGCAGCTCCAATGTCATCCTGAAAGCGTTGACAGACAAACCGGATAGTCCTTGGAAGCACTGGGATACCGCTCACGTAACCTTTATAATGTAAAAAAATCATCATCATCATCATCATCATCATCATCATCAGCTCATTTTATGTCCCCACTGCTGGGGCACGAGCCTTCCCTGTAAGTAGATAATTTTTTCGTAGCAAAAATATTTAGATTTTTAGGAATTTTGTTGTTTGCAAACGGTCTACAACAGTGCAAGGTGTTGTACCCTGCCCTAACCAATGATGGAAGCCATAAAGACGTATGCTTTCGAACAGAAATCCAAAAATAGGTAATTGGGACTTACAGTTAAATTCAGCTAACTAGACCATCTTAAAGAGGTGAACCTTCCAATTTCCCGTGTCTTCACGTTTACAAACAAAACTTAATGTTGGTTCGTTAAACGAAGCGAATCGTTTACGCGTTATACCGACAACACTCGATTAGAAAATGAATTTAATATAAGTATATTTCCATTGTTGTTAAACAGTATCTAATATACTCGGATTAACTGACAAAACATAATCCCCGTAAAATTATTTGCAACCCCACTATTATCTATACATATTAAATGCTTTGTCCTGAATGACTGGCGGATCAACGCACAGCCTAAACCGCTGATAGTCGAGACCTGACACTTGGAGGGTGTGTTCTTGGTATGATGTAGGCATCTGATAAGAAAGTATTTTCCAAAATTCGACCCCTAAGTGGGTGAAAAAAGGGGGCAAAGTTTGTATGGGACAACGTTATTCCTTGGTCCAATCTACTTTAAATTTTGCATAAACCTTTTTTAACAGAATTGATGGAAGACGTGTTTCGTATTATATTGAAATTCATCCCCTAACGGGGTTAAAAAAGGGTAGAAAGCATCTAAGTTAATATCATACTCCTTAGTGCTTTTGATTTAAAATACATTTTATTTTGACATATGTTTGAAAACTCAATCCGATTTTATTCAAAAAAGGTTGAACTCACTTATAAACAAAAGCAAAAACTCTTTAAAATTGCTATTCGTTTGTCGCGCTAAAACTCGAGAATGGCTGGGCCGATTTGGCTAATTTTGATTTTGAAATATTTGCGGAAGTTCAGGGAAGGTTTAAACGATGGGAAACATATATAATAAGTAACGGAAAATACTAAAAACAACAATTTAATTTTCTAATAAAAAATGTTCCACGATTTGTTTGTTTGTTGTCATCATAGAAACTGTCAAACGAAGTCCGCCGAGTCCACCAGTCTATACTATCTATCTACTATAATAAATCTGTAGGCTCTGTGTGTACTTGCAATTTTTCTGACAAATTTTGGGATAAATATTTATTTTATAACTCACTGACACCAATTCTACAATTTTTGAAATTTTTGACTGTATGTCCATTTTTAACTCAAGAACGGCTTAACCGATCTTAATGAAAATTAGTATGTAGTAAGAACATGCGATTGTGCAGATGATAGGCTATTATGATGTTAGTAAACCTAATAATTATTTTGATTAGCATTCATTGATCCATTATATTCGCACAGCGAAGCGGGCGGGTGACCGCTAGTTTAATATAAAATGGAAAAGTTTTTATTTGGCTAATAATAACTTTCTATTTTTATATTTAATACTTGAAGTCGGTAAATAAGATTTTTAAACCAGGGTATGGCGCAATATTATCTTTTTTTTTTGTTAATACTTACTTAAAATGAATGACCACGTAAATATAAAATAAAACAAAAAAATTAAAAAGTGTTTAAAATTAACTAAATTTGTGGAAATTATAATTATGTTATCATATTTATAAAACAAAAATGATAATCATTAACACTGGGAATTGTCGCTTGAGATTTGCGAGCGACACCAATATCGGTACCAGCTTAATTGATTTTAGCAGCCACCGTAACCGTTTGTTTAACCTGCGTTGTTAGCGTTAAACTAATTGTGGAAACAACGTACAACAAACACTATGTTACAGGTGACACGGTCAAACTAAAATGGCTCTTGATACATACATACAGCTCATCATTCTCCCAAAAAGGTAGGCAGAGCATCGCCGCCTGTGGAGGCTGGTCTGCTCTTGCATATTTATCTTATTTTTATTATTATTCACTATAGTTTGACTTTGTTTCTCTTAAAGAATTTTTGACTTTTACAAGAGTAAACTGTAGTGGTACTCTGTAGTGGTACTGTATGACATTGTGGCAATTGAAACTTTTACCTGATGTGAATTTGTTAACTTACTTTTTTATTTTGTTTTTTTACATGCAATGGTTGTTTTTTATATTTTTTGTGTTTATTTGTAATGGAAAATGTCCTGCTATGGTGGGGTATTTTCCAATATTTTTGACGCTGTAAGGGAGAAAAGAGCTAGACACTCGCTGAGTTTTTTGCCGGTTCTTCTCAGTACAAGATCTCCCGCCCAGAGTAGACTTACGAACCGATGGCATAGTGACATTCACAAGAGCTACTTGTAGCCTAAACTGAATAGATGAATCGAAATCACCAATTTTGAGTATACTCGCTATTAGTGGCCCTACGCCACATTAGGCATAGTTTCTTTGTAGCACTTCCAAAAGATGGGACAGTCTACCAGCACACGTTTTCCCCCTATGACATGGGGTCCTTTAAACGAGGCGTGAAGAGGCACCTTGTGGGCCGGCAGGGTGAGGGTGACTGATGCTGCGTTGTTTTCGTTGTCCTTGCGTCTGGACACCGTTTCCACTTAACATCAGGTAGAGAGAGCTAGGTATATAAAAAAAGACAAAGTATAGGGTTCCAAGGTAGAAGTGGAATAGATAATATCAGTGATGGGTTGCTAGCTGATCGCCTGATAAGCGAGTATCTTGGAACTCATGTCCCTTAGTCGGTTCCTACGACATACAGGGGAAATTAAGCAGTTGATACATTATTTTCACGTCCCAGACCAGTGTGGGAAGGCTATTGATCCATTGTCTAGTTGCAGGGTATAACTGTTTCTTGTGTCTTCTGTACAAGCAGTACGGTAGTAGGTACTTTGTCACCTGTACAAGTTTAAACTAATAGTATATCTAATAATAGGTTTTTCAATTGTTATAATAATAAGTCTTTATTTATTATCTTTAGTTATATAAATCTTCTGTGCGTGTGTATGTCACTGAACTCCTTCTAAATAACTGGACCGATTTGATGTTTTATTTTTGTGTGTGTTCAAGAATGATTTAGATTTACAATTAGACCCGGTAGGTGACGCTACTATAGGGGTCTTCATGGGATACGGGTGTTCTTAAGCGGACGAATGATTTGTTTGTTTTATTGTCATGGAAACGTCAACGTTTTGTTTCTTTTGTTGTCATGGAAACTGTCAAAGCGGTACGAAGTCCACCGGTCAGCTAGTTTCCTTTAAAAAGTTTACCTAAACGCTAACACTGAAATTAAATGCCGATCAACTTGCGTTCATTTCTTTTGCATATTAATTAGCAAACTAATTAAATAATAGATAGAAAACAGGTCTGAAAAAGATTTTTTTTAAATAAGGAAAGACGCCTGCCCATCAACCCATCCAGACCTGTCAAATTTCTTTAATCAATGTCCAACCATGTGCCATAGACTAAACTTCAAAGTCTATTGAGATCTATTGAAGTCTGAATGTGCTAGACGTCTTTCGTAACTCCTTTTTAGCTTTTCAGAATTACTTAAAGGAAATTGTGATTACAAAAATTGTACTTACATAATTTGTTCATTATAAACTTACTTAACTTAATATCAAAGTAAAATCAAGAACGATGTGTCGCTTATAACGGAGCACATATCAAAACTTAACCAAATATTGAGTGTATCATATTCATAATCTTTAATGTGTTAAAAAAAATGAGGAAATTTGACAGTTTGTGGTAGTCTCATCTGCAGCGAGTGTACATCTTAAAATACATACTAAGTTAACTACTTTTAATGTTATTGTAGTGATAGAGACGTTCTATGAAACAGCTTCTATGTACTCTCAGGATATGTTGCAGCAACAAGAAAGGGACATTATCTTTATTATACTTGAAACTTGCGCGTTTGGTCCGTCTTGATCTTGGACTCTCCTCTGACCTCCCATCGGACCTCCACCTAGTAAGTCAAGTCTCGGCAGGGTTCAGGGGGAAGGGAGGTATACCCACAAAAAACTCCAGTAGTTTTATTCGGGAACGTACAGATATTGTTTTCTAAAGTTTACGCGAACACTACACATTGAAATGAAACAACTTTTACGGATCTACTCGCGTTTATTTTACACTTTGTAGTTTAATTAATGCTGGGAACGTACAGGCAATCACGCAATGGTGGTTTTAAGGATTTTATTTGGCCGTTCTATAGCTTTAACGACAGATAAAGAGAGCTATTCCACGTTCGATTCCATTGGTATTACAATTTTAACGACATTGCTATGTTGTTCTAAAGGAATTAGGTACTCAGTACCAAACCAGCCTGCATTTGCAACGTTCCACTTACAAATGTAATCAGAGAAACAATTGCAACATAATACATATCGCGAATTGACGCCTGCGTCTAAGCAACCGAACCGCAATCCACCAAGATCACCGCAGTCAAATAAATTTGACACCTGTCATTCAACAAAGCTCTACTCTGACCTCGTACTAATATCGTAAACAGATTATAAACTGCGTAATAAAGTAAATTTTACTTTTTACTTTCAAGTGCTAATTGCTGCACTGAAGCTAAATTAAATATTTATAAAACTTTATAAAATACAGTGAAAAAAATTAAACGCCCACCCGACCCAGCAAAGAATCGAACCTGGGCCTTCCGCAATCCGGAAGGCTGCACTGACCGCTATGCTTCGTAAAGTAATTCCGTGTTTTGCATCTTTTTCTCTGTGTAGTCCATAATGGGAACAAATCACGAAATATCTATTCTATATCATAGGTTCCTGCTCCGTCTATTGGCAAGGTAGGGCCTTGATTATGCTATTTTAAAAGGTTAAAAAAATGTAAAGAAAACAAAAACTTCTCGGTAATAAAGAACTGTGATAATAATTCTACACGGCATTATGTTTCCAACCAATAAATCTGAATAATTCCGAAGCGTAAAGATTTTATCGACAAACACCGGAAACTTTAAGTGAGCTTAACAAAAGTTTCAGCCATTTTGTGTCATAGTGCACATACAAAAAGTTTAATAACTCTAATAGTCAGCCGTGAAGATATTCGCACTTAATTCAATGGCATTGAGACATTCGCCCTTTTATTCATAAAAACTATTTAAGCATTATTTATTTAATCATTGTTTTGTCTCTTTACTTCAAATTCAAAATGACGTTTGTGTGACGTTGACAAAACAATATTAAATACTTAAATAGTTTTTTATGAATAAAAGGGCGAATGTCTCAATGTCATTGAATTTTGTGCGAATATCTTCACGGCTGACTAGAAACTCATTATGGTAATTTAGCTTACATTCTAAATTAAATGTATATAAAAATATGAACAAAATACTTCATTAATACTTATTATACTTAAATCTATTTGGCAACGTTGTTCAAATCTACCTATAAGATCAAAATATTGTCAAAGATTTGGCTGGAAGTTATTATATATAGTTCAAAATAATTGTTTATTTATTATACGTGATGACATGAACATTGTTTTACTGAAACTATAATTTTATACAACTAGGTATTTAGTTTTAGAATAGTATAAATTAATGAATAGCTTAAATTGTTATTATATTATTATTAATATTGTAAGATGACAGCTATTATTTTATAAGATTAAGGCCTTAATGTGCACATACGTAATATACGTAAATATCCTTAAACTGTCCCACTGCCGGGCAAAAACCTCTATCAATAAAATAAAGTCATCACTACAATACGTGGGTAATAATAATCACCACGCTTGGCAAATGCGGGTTGGTAATCACAAATATGGTGCACATAATTTCACGCAAATACAAATATAAAATACAAATACAAATATTTTTTATGTAAACTCTTTCTTTGGCTTTTATACTGCCTCACTAATTTAACTGTGGCTAATTCCTGTGGCTCTCTCATTATCTGCGCAAGAATGCTCTAAGGCGCAAGTGCATCGCCGGCTGCTAGCTGCATTCATTGTCGAGATGCGGACGATAGCCGTGACTTATCGCTGGCTTGCCGATGTCTCACCGTGTGTCAGAAAGCTTAGCTCACTTTTATAACTACACAATAACAACAATACAATATAATAAATAAATAACTAAGAAACAAGTAAACATAAGAAACAAATATTAAGTACTAATAAAGTTTTTTTTACTTAGCTTTATCAACTCTCTGTAGCTAGATCTAGCTAAAGCGATTTCATTTGTTTTTAAAACATTTTGTTGGCACATAAACACACTTTTCTTACCTAGGAATCGAACCCAGGACACTTATTGGTATCAGTTCGAGCGCTTTGCAACTTGACCACAGGGGCGTAAGAAAAAACAATATATTAATATTAAATTGAATAGCAGACAATAGTAATTTTAAAGTGCCGTTAAGGGTTGGTTAACTACAGACATTGACCGATATCAGTTCACAGTAAGTAGTAGTCTGACGCTACTTAAAACGGATTTCTTGCCTTAAAACTAACTGTGGTCCAACAGTAACTGATTAGCTCTGAGACACGGCTAACGTTCTCCAGATAACAACATGCTAAGAGCTTTTAAGGACGTACATACGCCTGCCAAATTTCTTCAATAAAATGTCGACCATATTACTTAGGTATAAAGTTCAAAGTCTATTGAGGAAATTTGACAGTTTGTGGTAGGTTGATGTGCAGGCGTGTGTACAATGTTAATTAAAGGAGTTTCCAGTTGGTTCAGATTTTGATAATGTTACTGTATCAGTAAAAACACTGTCACGAACGAGTAAACATGTATACAATGTAACTCTTAATACAATGGAGTAAGAGTCAAGACTCATTAGTATACATGTTAATGTTCGTGATTGTACACTAAAATAGGTGTTGTAAGTGTATAAGTGTATTTATAAAATACAGTGCAAAAATTTAATGCCTACCCGACCCAGCCAGGAATCGAACCTGGCTCTTCCGCAATCCGGGCGGCTGCACTGACAATTATGCTACCGGGAAGGCTGACGTAACCACTGAATTCTTAACAATCCGTGCAGCCTTAATAAAATTACGGTTGAACTTCGACCACTGGGCGACCACTAGTTTAATGAATTTAATTTTCTGATCTCCATCCCAGTAAAAGATATAACAAAAAAATATATAATTTTTATACTGATATGATAGCCTTTATCAGCAGTGTCCTACAGATAACAAACAGCGTTGCGTTAGATAGATCATTCAGTTTTTATTTAGCGTATCTTGAGTGTGTCATGCTCTCTTTATTGTCTCTGCGGTCGCGGTGGTGGCGTGTGCGTCTGGTCGTTACGTTCCCTTTAATATGGTTTAGCGAAGCGATGGCTGATTCATATGTCATACTCGTGAACGGGTGCCACCTGTGGAGGTTGGTCTGCTCTTGCATACTTATCTTATTTTTAGTATTACTCACTGTAGTTTGACTTTGTTTTTCTTAAACAATTTTTTACTTTTACTAGAGTACTGTAGTGGTACTGTATGACATTGTGGAAATTGAAACTTTTACCTGATGTAAATTTGTTAACTAACTTTTTTTTGTTTTTTGTTTCATGTTGTGGTTGTCTTCTATATTTTTTGTGTTATTTTGTAATGGAAAGTGTCCTGCTATGATAGGGCATTTTCCAATATTTTTGACGCTGTAAGGGAGAAAAGAGCTGGACATTTGCTGAGTTTCTTGCCGGTTCTTCTCAGTACAAGATCTCCCGCCCAGAGTAGACTTACGAACCGATGGCATAGTGACATTCACAAGAGCTACTTATAGCCTAAACTGAATAAATGATTTTGAATTTTGAATTTTGATTATAACATCAGAGCTTTTTGAATTAAGTATTGGGTAATAAAAATTACTTCAAGCATTGGTTATCCAAAAACCAAGATAAACCCACAAGATCATAAAAGTGCTTAATAGGAAACATTCTAAGGTACACACAGATAAAATGACAGATAATATAAACACAGGCTGAGAGCTCAAACAAGTGTAACTCCCACGGCACGCAAGATAGGCTAACAGGAAGAATAAAAGCTGCTATGATTTCCGTACCATAAACTTTTAGTTAAGATCGAGATGTCGACGGCATCTCATAATCTTCGCGCTGAGACATTTATCGAGGCGCATAATGTCATCATACAGGAAATATTGTTAAGGTATATTATGAGATAATCTTTATTTTTCAAAAGATTTACATGCACGTATATATATACATACATACGAAACATATAGTCTCGTTGATACTCCAATATCGCGGAACCAACAGTGGTTACTACCGGGGAAATCGGTAGTGACCAATTTTACAGGAAAATCCGCGAAAAATCCTATATTCTTTATTAATACGTCTTTGTCTAATTAAACTATAAATATATTTAAAGACTTAGGTACTTTAGCACACGGGACGACGCCAATGGCTATTTAGAACCAATACGCGGAAAATCTCAATATAGATTTTTTTTTAGTTCCGCGTTATTAGCAACTGTTGGTTACGCTGTATTGCAGTTACAACGACGATATGTTAAGAAGGCGGCGAACATTGAATTTCCCATACAAACATAATACCTAAATAATTTACAATTCGATAATGTTTCTAGGGTCTTGTTCAAAAATATTTTTTCAAAATATTCACCTTCATAAAAATATATTCGACAACATTTCGTACATTTTTAGGATGAAAACGACGTATTTTCCACCTATTTGTTTTGTTTTAAAAACTAAATCGTTCATAATGTAACTTACAATATAAATACAGTTTATATTGTCAAGTTACACAATGTCTTAATGAAAATGAAAATATAATCAAGTTTCATTCATCATTTTCGGTATTACCTACACTCACCTCGAATTGCACTCGAGCGGCTCTACGCCGCCGCCGGCTTCTTAAGAGAGACAAATGGCAAACTATAGTCCATTTCAACTAGGATGATCCCGGTGAAAGATGTCATCAATAACGAAGACGTGACTTTGTAAAATCGTATGAACTTATTTGACTACATCAAAATAACATATTCTTATATAATCCATCACTAAATATACTACAATTATTTTTTATAATTCTATTTTTTACTTTAGATTAGGTTTGTCTCAATAAACTCTCGCATAACACACATTAATCACAACTTTAAAACAATATAATAAAAAAACGTACCCCTTCACAAGGTCATTTCATAACAAAGAAATACTAGTGTTGGGATAGTAAACCAATTTAAGTTCAATTGACATTCAATAACTAATCAATTAAATTTAACTTTATATTTTTCATTCTAGCTGTATTAATTAATTTGTTAGTCTTTTTTTATGTGAACATGTAGATTAGTCTACATTTTTTCATTTTATTGCAGCGTCATTACGAAAAATATTAAAATGAAACATCTTAAACTTATAAAACAAAAACAGTATATATATACAGCCAACACGTCACTGGTGAAAATTGGGCGAAAGTAGTCGAAAAGACAAAAAATACTATACTACTCAAAACAAAATAAGGGCCACGAGGTATTTTGTCTGTACCATGAAAATAATAAAACCAATATTAATTTTTTTGTCTCCATAACGAAAACTAATGTCGTTTTTACCGTGTAGACCAATAAATTTATTCCAATAATAATGATTAAAAAGTTTATTTGCTTTTGAAAGAAAAAACACATTTAAGGTTAAAAATAAAAACAATGTAAAGTTACTGAAAACAAAAGAAAATACTCCATGCTCATCTTTTAGTAACGGATATGCCCCCCTCGTTTCGTTACGCACTCCTGAAGCCTGGAGTGCATGCTCTCAATCAAATGCCTGACATTTTCCATTGGAATCTCTTCCCAGGCCCTTTTAACAGCGTTGATGAGTTGCTGTTGGTTGTGGATTTCTTGATCACCGTCTCTAACTCTTCGTTTCAACTGATCCCACATGTGCTCTATTGGATTTAAGTCCAGACTGTTCGCCGGCCACGGCAAGACTTAAATTTGAGACGCTTCCAGTACAAACCGAGTCGCTTGAGCCGTGTGTACACGAGCATTGTCTTGCATCAAGATGAATCCAGGACCCGCTCGCTGGGCAAATGGGATCACATGTGGTCTGACGACTTCCTCAATATACCGCTGAGCAGTAACAGTACCCTCATTTAAAATAGCGATCTCAGTTTTGCCGTGTAAGCTTATCCCGCCCCAAATCATTACATTTGGACCACCAAAACGATCGACTTCATGGATGCAGGCTTCTGAAAATCTCTCGCCGCGTCTTCTCCATACTCTAATACGCCGATCGTCGTTAAAAAATTTAACTTTGCATTCGTCTGTGAAGAGCACCATGCCCCATTGGTTTATGTCCCAGTCCAAATGTTGACGGGAAAATCTTAAACGATTTGCACGATGATTTCTGGTTAATGGAATACGGACAACTCGCCTTCTGGATGCCTGCTGGTCTTCATGTAATCGATTACGAATAGTTTGGTCACTGACACGAGTACCCGTTGTGAGCCGTAAACGATTTTGCAGCTTGCGGGCCGTCGTTGTGCGATCTCGGCGCGCACTTAATCGGATGTAACGATCCTCTTGAGCTGTTGTAATGCGAACTCTGCCCGAACCAGGTCTTCTTCTAACACTGCCGGTCTCTTGGAAACGATTCCATAGATTTTGAATAGCTCTTCGAGAAAATCCCATTTGCAAACCCACAGATCGCTGCGAATGACCTTCTTCAATCATTGTAACGGCTCTGGTTGCTGTCAGCGAGTCCATATGACGCCTGCGTGCTTGTGGCATATTGCAAAAGATGTTTCTGACTCGAGATATCAATGAACTCTGATAATTTCTAATAAACCAAGAAGCTAAGGAAAGCAAAACGTCAAAGAAAATGGAATCAAAATTTTCAAAAATAATTTTAAATCAAATTTTATTTAAAATTGTTGCCAGCATTAGATGAATACTACAATATTAAAAAGCTTAGGTATCAAAGAGTTTGTATACTCAAAATTTTACTACTTTCAATATGTAAATGTTTAATAATTTACACCAAAATGAAAAAATACCTCGTGGCCCTTATTTTGTTTTGAGTAGTATATATTAGAGGACTGGAAGAGGTACGTCAGAATAGATCGGTGGAAAGACCAACTTATAATAAATGTCGGCGATAGCGACTCTTCAAGCGATTCTGACAGTGATTTTTCAGATACTTACTGAATAAAAAATTTACTCTTTTCAAATTCTGTTTCATTTTACCGAATAACACTGTGTAAAACATACATTTAATGCATTTATGAACAATAAACTTTCAACATAATACATAAACACAAATCATATTTAAAGTATTGTTAGTAAAGTAAAATCGATTTCATTTCCATATATAGTATTATCGATTACCAGAAACAATCGAAATTATTTTATTGTAGAACATCTCTACAATTGTCGAAATCGAACTGTCACCGGGATCATCCCAGTTGAAATGGACTATAATTAAAGTAGTAACTAGTGCGAGTTACATTCGCCATTCGATCACGATAACGAAAACGAGAATTTGTATGGCTTTAACTCCTCTCGTATGCCGCCAGGAGGCGCTGCGCTGCTTCAAAGCCTTGCTAATTTTCGTTTTCGTTAACGTAATCGAATGAATACGGATAGTAAATAAAATTCACACCAGGCACCCAGAACGGTACCCTAGGCATGGTAAAAGAAGTTGCTGGTCCAAAATGGATGAGGATGGCGAAAGACAGAGAGAGATGGAAGTCTTTAGACAGGGGTTTGTCGAAGGACAAGCTGATGTCAAAAACGACATCGATCGTCAAAGTTATAGTTTTTTTATGTTATGTTATGTTTAGTGTAACTACGACCTTCTTGGTTTGTACACTGGTTATCATGGTGTCGCGATCTCTGAGGTCGCCATCTCCGGGTTCGATCCCCGGTAGGGTCAATTTAGAAATTATTGTTTTTCTAAATTGTCTCGGGCCTGGGTGTTTTCTATGTATAATAAGTATGTACTTAAGTGTTTTAAGTATGTTTATCCGTTGTCTAGTAACCATTTAACGAGTGAACACAGCATAAATACACAATATAAAGGCATAAAATAAACATTATTATATAAAATAAAACTTATTTCAAGTAAGTACAAATTACTTCTAAAATAAAAAATAAAAAGGGGGTACACCTAAACCGTTAACCTTACTCAATGTTTCTGAAATGCGCAGAGTAGCAATTTTTATTTTTATTTTTATTTGTTTGCCCATTCTTTTATTTTAGAGAGAGTTTGTTGCTACAGGCCTATTCAGCATCACAGGAGGACTTTTTGGGGGCGGCGAGAAACTAAAAAGGCCAAGGCGTGTGATCGAAACACCGTCAGAGGGTTTCTAGATGGAATGGGATCATGCAAGCGTGTCTGTTCCCTACTAGATTCTCCGAGGTGTTCGAATCGCAACCCGAACGCGAAAGCCCATACGCTATCGAGCTAGTTATCTTAGTGCTTAGTAGCACAAATTAAATGATTACCAAACCAATAGTTAATTTTTGAGGTGTACATCTTTCCTCTCGCTTTCTTGCAATTTGTGGGAGTGATTTCGTGAAATGGGACGGAAATGTGTAACAGTGTAATCCTAAAATCGATATTATGAACATTATTATTATTATATGCGACATATTGTGTCATTTGACTATCAAAGGTCATTTTGATATGCACTTAAGTTACAGTGTAGTTATATGCCTAAACTATATTAATAATTATTAACTGTTGATAATAAGTCTCAATAAAGTGCAGATCATTGATAAAAATCCAAGTATCGAATAAAAGATTTCAGTATTTAGCTTTTTTAAATTTTGAGGTTAATTTCTGTCACTGCTTAATGGAAAAGTTTCCGTATTTTTTTAGAATATAATCTAAAAATTGCTTATTACTAAGGTGAGATGTCAAATGTTACACGTCATATGCGACTACTGTAAGGCTCGCTCGTTTTTTTTTTTAGTTTATTGGTTGTCTGGAAGAAATCGCTTGAAAGCGATAAGACCGCCAAATTGTAACTTTGTAAATTATTTATTTTATTGTTCATGTTTATGTTTTGCAATACAATTATTATCTATCTAGTTTAAATCTTAGAAACATTTACACCATACACTACACAATCTGAAACGATATCTCCCAAGATTTAATTAAAGCAAGTAGTTATATACGCAAATATATACATACAAGTTTTGGTTTTTGTTTATAGTTTTAACTCTCCTTTGTTGTGTGTATGAATGAAATAAAAGTCATCCATCTCAATCGGTCAACCGAAATAGTTTAATAGCTGTTATAAATTTTACAACATTCCAAACAAATATGAATAGTATTATAGTTGCCGGCAAATGTATGCTCACTCTCATACCATAAGAAGTAATAAAAGCGATCTAACCGTCTCCAGAGTTATAAAAAATAATAACATTCGTTTGATTGCAGTCATAATTAACGACACATCTAGAGTTAATTTCAAACTGTCAATTTGAACCTTACCAGTGAAGCAGTAAGGGTATTTGTTATTTTACAAATTATACGGCTTATGACCTTGTACGTTCTTAGAAATACGATAAAGGGTTTGGGATTGAGACATAACCTTTTTTTATGACTAATTGTCTTCTACAAATCCTTATCATAAATTAAAACTGATTATTATTTATTTCAATGATTCATATTTTCTTTCCTATCACGCTCCGAACCAAAGATAATTTAGTCTAAAATAGTCTAAAGAACTATTCATAAATAAATAAAACAAAAAGTTACTCGTAAAAGAACTGTGTTTTATTCAATAAATCAATAGAACTGTTTAAATATTTTAAAGCAATATCGTAAATCAATTGAGATTGTTTTATTTACGATTGTATAGATAATTCTGAGAATATATCAGTTTAGGAAGTTAAAATTTATTACGAGCTAGCTACTTCGTTTATAATAAAAGAAAAGGAACGACTAGAAGTATTCGGAGTTTTGTATCGACAATTTCCAAGAAATTCATCATGGATGTTTTTTTACTACAAACATTCGATTTGTTAATTTTACCCTTCGAAAACTTAATCTCGGTTATATTTTTGACTAAGCTTTAGTCAAACCGGAAAAACTTACCCGAAAATTTTTCTTTGATAAAATTAAAAGGCTTTCAATTTCAAATACTAGAGTTAATGTAATGAGTTTAGTACTTAACCAACTAAAACAGAAAGACACACCGAAACTATTTAGCTTATTTGTAATTAGTACTTATATTGTTTTTAACGACTTCAAAAAACAACTAGTTTGCATGTATTGTAGGTTACCTATGTTTCCAATTTCACTTCTGCCGTGATTGTTTTCATCTTCATTAAACCTTTAAATAGTTTTTTCAACAATACTAAAAAGAACAACATAAAATATTTAAAGTTGTCTTTTTGTTTATGTTTTTTCATATTTTAGTAGACAATTAAACATTGTCCTAGTAGTTTTGAGCTCACTCAATCCCCGTTTAAGATTCCCGTTTTTTCCTACTATCCCTTACCCGAGATTAAATGCATTGGGCATACCATTACCACTACTGCGCCTGGGGAGACGCAGATAGTTATATGGAACTCTTCCCCCGTTCCCCCTGATACTTATAAACTGATAAACTAATGATACCTACCAAAAATCCAGCACTTACCCTCCGTGCTGCCAGGATGAACTCGGACCGTAATAATCAATCATTCTTCCTACCTTCTGAACTGCTCTTCCTAACAACAATTTCCTTTGTTTACAGTGGCAGCAGTATGCATACTCCTGGAGGTGGGCGCGCTGCCGAGTCGACGCAGCGGGTTCATGTGCAATGATCCAGCCCTCTCTTTCCCTCACACGGGAGACACATTTTCTATCTCCCTCGTCGCCGCCATCACTGTCATCGTGCCTTTCGTAATTGTAAGTATCTACTAAGTAATTGAGTGCTGATGGCAATAATTTGTCACATACATAAGCACAATATTTGAGACGACAAAGATTCTAAAATACTTTGATAAATGGTTTTTGCATTCACAAAGCTGTACAATGGCTTCACAATTACAATTTTTTTAAAGTCCTCATTCCAATATATATTTTTAAGATCAGACACGAAGTACAAATTCTTAATTCTAAACACATAAAATTTCCTGAATTCCTTTTGTTTTATCACCATATTTTTAATACCCAAAGCTATCAACCGTATCTTTCAACTGTCATTTAAAAATAATTTGGTAAATATGATAAAACGAACGTCTCATTGTTGACAGTCACAAAACATACTAAATAGGTATTTGTATAATGCAGAAATCATGCTAGATTAAGTTTATGCTCTTTACCACGTAGTCCAAGTAGGTACAGACAAGTGCCTGGATGTTTTTCTCCACGTCATGGTCAGCCTACACCGATAGAGCCTAGTCTCTAAAAGCGCTCTCAAGTTTTCGAGTGCTAGTCTTGGCCTCCGATAATAAGAGCTTCCATCTAGATCTGTCCCCCTGATTTAATCCAGTTACACTGTAAAAACCCAAATCAATAGTAAAATCTTTCCCTAAAAGGAAAAAGCAGTTTTGCTAAAGTAGAGCTAAGAAAGTAAGAGAAGAAACTCAGTTCTAAGTCGAAAATTTCTCGCAGATGTGGATAGTGGAAGCCATCCACCACCGAGATGACGAGTACAATATGAAGCAGAGTAAGTTGCTTGTGAGCGCCAAGTCCGCCGGCCTCATTTACCGGGACTACATTTACGGTGCCGTGGTCAACCTCACCGTGCTTGAGGTGGTCAAGTGCGTCATTGGGTCCCCGAGACCGACCTTCTTCGATCTCTGCGAACCAGATAAGGCACGGACCTGCAATGGGTAAGTTTCAGACTTCATCATCATTATTATCATTATCATTACTCCAAGGAACTCCACAAAACCGAGATTTGTTACAAACTTTTTATTCATTAAAATTTTTAATAATCGGATCATTTTAACTATATTGTTTTCTAAAGTTTACGCGAACACTACACATTGAAATGAAACGTCAGGTTAAACATTAATTAGAACTAATGTATAAAATAAACGCGAGTAGATCCGTAAAAGTAGTTTCATTCTAACATTTAATATGGTATTTAAAGAATATTTAGATGGCTTTTAATAATTCTATCAATCTATCATAAAGACATACAGCTTTATTTAAGTTCTTTAAACGTGTGGCAAGACTTAATAATTTTGTAAACAGCAAATAAATTCAAATTCAAAAAAAATATTCGGCGTAGCAGGCTAATAAAGAATAAACACAATAAGAAAACTCATTGGAGAATTCATCATATTAAAAAGAACAAAAATATTGTTTGTGCAGCTCGACGTACATACAAAAGTGTTATAATTACCAAGTAATGGACTGCAATTACCTGATAGAATACTACAAAATATCGCAAGAATACAAAGCCGTCAACGTCAACGTTTGAAAGAATGAGTCTCCTAATATTTGCAAACTGTTAACCATGTTTGCGCAAACGTCTTATTCTTCAATCATTAAAATTCTGTACTTATCTTAGAATGGAACATTGAATACTTACAATTGTATTTATAAAACACACTGTAGTCATTATTCTATTGATTTATGTTATATAACAAATTCATTGCGTCCTTCTTATTATATTATCTCCAATGAGATAATATGATCGTGGAGATGTAAAATTAACTCGAAATATTTACACGAACGGTCTTTTGTCATGATAATGTTAATTTATATTCAGACACTTACGACTTGACCAATTATAACATTTAGGACACATGGATTAGTTATTCTGTGACATGGGCGTCACTTTTTCTTTATTTCTTTCAAGTTGTTTTCTTTTGTCAGACTCAAGTTTTATGCATGAGTCCTTCTTTAGCCATTATTATTATCATTATCAACCCTATATACGTCCCATTTTTGGGTTCAGTGTTTCGAAGCTGAACCATAACACATTGTGAAACTGATACTTTAATAAGCGACTTAAAATAAATACTTTAATAAGCGATTATTTTATACACTATTCTTTGCTGAAGTTTCGAAATATATTCACAGGATGATTCCCAAATTTTTAATATTAATAAAACTACGGTAGAATTTGAAATCGGTTGCCTCGCGTACATTTGTTATTCAATGTCTAACTTACAGACTTACAAGAAGTCCAAAGAATGTAGTTCTCTGCACTTTACTTACTTATAATTTATTGGACTATCTCTACCTCCATCAGGTCGGAATACGTGAGCAACTACCGATGCACGTCAACCAGGTTCTCCAGGTACCTGCTCATCGACTCCACGCGGAGCTTCCCGTCTGCGCATGCGTCACTCGCCATCTACTGCGGCTTGTTCCTAGCTGTGAGTAACCGCCGCCCTGGTACCTTCTGCCTTACTCTTCTGTGGTATTTCTGCCTTCAAGCAGCATTGTTTTATATTGGAAAAAAGAAAACAAAGAATGAAAAATATTTAATTTAACACAGACAGGAGACAAAGGAAATAGATGGAGAGAAGAATTGCAGTGTTGCAGTTTAAGGGTTACTAGTGAAATTACGGGGCATAGAGGTATAAAACATCTAAAGCCGCCGCTGCCCATCAGGCGGGCGGTCCGCCGCGGGCCCAATGCTGTGCCGGCTAAGTAATTTTAAAAAAACTGGGTGTAACTAATTCTAATTCTACGAGTTTCTTTTTTTTTTTTTTTTGAGAGAGAGGTTGCTGATTGCCTCTACGGCATTTTCAGCTTCACCGGGCTTTTTTGGGGGCGGCGAGGAACGTAAAGGGTCCCTCAAGCCGTGTGAAATGAGTCACCTTCGGAGGTTTTCTAGAGGGAACGGCATCGCGCACTAATGCGCGTCCCCGTGCCCTACTAGATTCTCCGAAGGGTTCGGATCGGATCGGGGAGCGGAGCAACCCGAGGGCGCCTCTAAAGGCACGGACCTCGGCTCGGGTTGACCGGGCCGTGGAGGAGGAGAGAAGCGCCCAGGTACATGTCTGTACCTGGTGTAGAGCGAGTGTGAACCGGTTCTTCGTACCCTTGTTCTACGAGTACGGTGTCTTGGACCTAAAAATGGCTGTAAATGTGTGCTGTCATTTAGAGGATCGGGCGGGGAATTCTACGAGTATTATGATTATTACGGTCACATGAGAAGCTACTTCTCATGTGTTTCATCATATCACTTGGTATCGGAAAATCTTCACTAACAAAGCCCGGTTTTAGCAGCTCTATTAAAAAAAATACTTTTTATTTTTAAGTGCCAATTGCTACACTTAGCTGAATTAAATATTTATAAAACGCAGTGAAAAAAAATTAAATGCCTACCCGTTACTACGTTGGATAGACGGCGCTGATGCCGCTAAAAAGCAATCAAAAATCAAAGCAGTGAAAAAAATTTAATGCTGACGTCAGCCTTCCCGGCATAATGGTCAGTGGGCGGTTGCACTACGGAATTGGGGAATTGCGGAAGACCCGGGTTCGATTCCTGGCTGGGTCGGGTAGGCATTTAATTTTTTCACTGTTTTTTATAAATATTTAGCTCTATTATATGCTAATGAAACTCAATTGTTCTTAGTGGTATCTTCAAAGAAGAGCGTTCAGCTGGCACAACAGGTCGGTGCTAGTAGTTCCGCTGGGGCAGACCGTTTGCCTCATTTACGCGGCCGTGTGCGCCCTGACGAGGGTCACCGACCATCGACACCACTGGTGGGACGTCTTGGTCGGCGGCACTATGGGGCTCTTCACTGTTTTATACACGGTAAGAGATGCATGCGAGTTTTTTTTTTTATTCTACAAAGGAGAAGCGATGCGTTTTGTTTAAGTTGTGTGTTCTGTTGGTTTGAGGAGGATTTACTGAATTTCTTGAATATTTGAGTATATTTAAAAACTGAATATGTACGTTATATTAAGTAGACGAGGAGTTCGATGGCGCAGTGATTAACGCGTCCGGTCTGCGATTGCGGAGGTTAAGCAACATTCGCAAAGGCCGGTCATCGGATGGGTGACCAAAAAATGTATCATCTCGAGCTCCTCCGTGCTTCGGAAGGCACGTAATGCCGTTGGTTCCGGCTGCATTAGCAGTCGTTAACAACCACCAATCTGCACTGGGCCCGCGTGGTAGTCTATAGCCCGTTCTCCCTATCCATCCATAGGGAAGGCTTGGCCCCCAGCAGTGGGGATATAAAATAAGCTGATGATGATGATGATAATTAAGTAGACGCAAGTCAAACTTTCCGATTGCTTTTTTTATTATTTTTAAACTCTGTAAAATTCTGTAACACCCAATATTATTTTGACAAACCGTAACTTTATTGAGTAGAAAAAAAAATAATTCAAACGTTTTAATTTAAAACTCTCTACAGGTGTTGGTTCTCTGCAAAAACTTCTCGCAGCCGGCCGTGGTGAGCACCAGCGACATCTCCAGCAGCGACGGCAACAACCACCAGTCGGTGCGGCGGCTGCTCTCCAGCGAGCCGCACGTGGTAGTGCCCTAGCCTCAGGCAGTGTAAGCCTAGCGCTTACTATCTTGGTTTTAAAAACAGAACTGTCCCGCCGAAGATGTGCGGTTCCAAATTCAAATTTTAAAAGTTTGTTTTTTATAGTGTCGATTTTTAGTGGCCATGCATTCGTAGAATGCGAACGCTTTCTTGGATCGTAGTGAAGGGGTGTAGTTGTTCGAAATTCAAAGTTATAGACTTTGGGAACCACAAATTCAGAGATTCGTGAACGTACGATTTATTTTAAGTAAATTATTGATTGTGAGAAATGTGGAAAAATTGCATTTCAGCACTGTTGTATAAACAAAATATAGGTACCAGAAAACTGCGAAACAATCACGTTAGATAACTGCCATATTACGAAACAATAGTGCAACAATACGTATTGTTATGTGTGATTTAATCACTGACGCACTCATGGATCACACGCTTTAAGGTTGCCATTTCTACCTAGGTACGATGACAGTATAATACGTAGAATATTTTATATAAAATCAACGCTAAGTAAAAATTACAAAAAATTAAAGAAGTGCAGCTATAGATATACATGATATATTACAATCCAAAACCCAATTTTAGTTATAATTAGTTATAACTACACATCTCTATGAATTCATAAAGCTTGATGAAAAATTCTGATCCTCGCGCGCTTTGCTCGCTCGGCTCGCGCGCTTAGCTCGCTCGGCTCGCGCGCTTTTCTTAAGTCTGATTTAACCTATAAGCAGTTGCTTTAACAAGATGATGATTCTTCATGAACCAAACTGCGTCAGTCCTAATCAAACTTATTGAATTAGTCGCGACTAAATATGAGTTTTGAAGATGATGTTGTAAGTTGTAAGTTTAAATCAAATTCTTTATCCCGGAATTCAATTGAAACATACTCGCATTAAGAATTCGTGATTAAAGTGAAATAGTATTTTAGACAATAGCTATGAAGGCAATACGTATGTAATTATTCGACTCATATTTAATTAGCGTTAGGTACAATTTATGATGTTAATTAAGAACGTTTGACAATAAGTTTATAATAATTAAAAAGTGTCTAAATAAGTAATGCAATGCTAACTGTCACGTCACTTTAAAGCTTATTTTACGGAAAGAAATTATTATTTGTACCTGTTTAAGTTTAACGTTTATTCTTCAGAAAGTTTAAAAGTTGTACTATAAAGGCAAATAAAACCAGTGATATTTATTATTTTCATTTTGAGACAAGCCTTAGTTACCATAATTATTATTTATTACTACGAGTTTAACGTTACTATAACGTCAAAATATATTTTTATGTCTCATTCAGATCTACGAGTAACATAAATAGCTTTTGGCGTATACAAAATAAACTTTGTAATTTAGCACCTAACTCGTCATTTTGTTTTTTATAGGATTTAAAAAAAAACATGATTAGAGCTTTACGTGAGATTACTTAGAAAGTCAAAATACAAAAAAAAAGTTCATTTTATTCTAGTAGCTAATAAGTAAACAATTATATTATTTTAATTATGTAACAGAATTAATATTATTATGCTAAATTCGATACAGTCATCACATTATTTTTATATTTTGACATATTACAATAATATTAACGCTTGAGATTTGAAAAAAAAATCAATTATTTTTTTAGTTTCTACGTTTGTTTATTGGTCATATTTATACAACAAGCTCCTATTCCACTTAGGTTTTCTGTAAGAGATCTCTTTTATAGACAAATCCACGTTTGCTCACCATTGTTTGTACATTGTTTCTAGTATGTAACAAAGAATATAGTAACAACTCACTTCCGAAACTAAGGCAATGCACTACTTACCCTTAATTTATTAATTAACGTTAATTAATGAATATTGTCAATCGTTAATACGATTGACTCTGACGACAGTATTCGCTGTACAGTACCTGTCTAGTCGTAAGTTTAGATAAACATTTATTTAATTATATTTTGGAGCCACTTACACCGAAATCTTTAATCTAACTTAAGCGCTAATTCTACTTGTCTATTCGTAGTACAGAATTTATAATCTAAGCTAAATCTAGTTTTAAGACTTTGGTGAAGCGGCCCTAAATTCTGTAGGAGATAGATAAATAGATATTAAATTTGTCACCCACCTTTGTATAAAGTATAACGTTTAATTTTAGAAAACTAAACACGATTATGTATTTAGAAAGCATATTGAAACAATTTCGTAATTTATTTTTTTTAATTCAATTTAATTTAATGCTTAGATTTGTAACCTCTGCCACACATAATAAACGCCTCATTTGACAATTCAAATTATGGGTAGTGTAGATTTTTAATTATTGTAGCTACAAAAACACAAATGTTGAAAAAATTTCCACGAGCAGAATTTGAACCTAAAATTACCTAAAAATTAAATAACCAAAAACAAAATTTTTTTTCAACATTTGTGTTTTTGTAATTTGTTTCGCAACAAAATTTGCGTTAAAATTATATAAACAAAACAAAAACATTTTATTGTAGCTAGTGAAAAATTAGCATAAATCTTTTCTGCTTGAGATTAGTTCAAAAAACGATTGGTTGTTTTTGTTCTTAAATTATTTTCTTCCGAACTATCCATATTATCTATTATCTATGATTATTCCAATATGATTGTCAACATTTTAAGGAAAGTTCAAGGTGATGTATTTTGAATGTGTTAAAACAAAGCTCTACAATTACAATGTCAGAAACGAGTTTATCGTAAACTCTTTATTATATGCAACCAAAAAAGTATTTAATAAATAAGAAAAGGTATTTAGGGTATACTGGGCGAAGAAACAAAAGGACTTTTGTTGAATGCCGGGTCTGCGGTTTGGTATCTTGGTTGCGTGTTCACGCGATCCTGGGATATCTAATTGATCGGTGCATCGAAGAGTATGGGGGAAAAGAGGGGAGGGGGGCGGGTGAGCCTCAGATAAACCAGCCACGAGACCCCAACACCAAAATTCCCGTCAATAAAAAAAAACTATAGATAGTTTTCTAAAGAGTTTACATTAAGCCTCGTTTGAATTGTAACTTTAAACGTGACAATGTGAAAGTTTAACAATGTTAGTTTAACAAATCATATCGAAAACATCTGTGTAATAGTACCTACCTATCCAATTATTAAAGGGATTATTGTTTTTAAGTAGATACTTACAAAATATGTTTTTTGACTCTACTGTAAAACTTGGTAAAAAAATCTTAGTAGGTTTAGAAATGGAACAGTCGAGTATTATTACGTCACAGGCATAGACACGCCATGATCATGGTTGTCAATGTGATGGTTAAAAGATATATAATTACTCTGAAGATAGTGATCCGCAGTGATCATGATAAATAGTTATTACCTATATCATTCTGGGAGCTTAATGCGTGCGTTTCATTTGCCATTCGAAAACATTAAATTTAAAAGAAAAAATAATTTGACTCCCTTCGTTTGTTGAGTGTTGTGTCCAGGGGTGTTGCATCAATGCCATACAAATTCTCGTTCCAAAGTCAAATAAAACTTACATGAGATGCCAAGTGCGACATCTAAAAATTCACAGAAATGCAATAATTTATTTTAGTATGTGCTAATCGTCTTAAGAAAAGAAAGCCTAAAGTAATATATTAATCCTGCTCGTGGAAATTTTTTCAACATTTGTTTCGCAACAAAATTTGCGTTAAAATTATATAAACAAAACAAAAACATTTTATAAATAGCTTGCCTACTTCTGAACTTAAGTATTTGTAAAAATATTATGATCGGATGTTAATGACGGTAGTTGTTGACATTGAATGGGCCCCTTTGGTTTTCAAAATAAAAAAGTAAATAGTGTTGAATAATTTCGGCGGGCTGGTCAGAACCACGATGGCTCAATTGGGAGAGCACCTGACCCGGTATGTCAGAAGGGTGCAGGTTCAAAAATTTTTTCAAAATTTGTATTTTTGTAATTTGTTTCGCAACATAATTTGCGTTAAAATTATATAAACAAAACAAAAACATTTTAATATATTTATGTATGATTATAATGTAGTTTATAATTTAAACACGAGTCTTTGTGACCATTATGACATTCCTTCGCATTTAGTATAATTTTTAAGTAGGTTTATAGGATGTTTTTATATTGCTAGCTGTAAATATTACATTTAAGATAATGTATCGGCGTGTGTTTGGATGTAAGTCTGATGGTGTATGTGTCATAAATAAATGAATAGACATTCATAATCTATGGTTTAATTTTTACCCTTCCCCATGTTTACAATTAAGAACAAAAACTAAAGTATTGGACTTATTGGCGGGAAAGTGAAGAGTCATGTCTGCGGTTTTGTTTTATTTTCTAAAATTGTTGTTATGTCAAATATTAATGTGAAATAACGGTGGGTATTATTAACCGTTAAGTGTTCGTGAGTGTGCATGAGTGTTGGCAAATGAAACAAAACAGTGCAACGTCACTTTTCAAATTCTCTCAAAAAGTCCGCCCGAGGACTTAGTAAAGCCCCACATCTTTACTGAGATACCTACTCGAGAGGTTGGGGGGTATATCATTTCTCACTTACCATTTCTATTATCATTCATCATCATCATAAAGGAATGAAATATTGTATATTTACATAATTTTTCTTACAAGTAGTACATACTACTTGTAAGAAAAATTACTTTGACACTGGCTAAATGTGCTTATCGCTTGAAGCCATCAACGAAAGGAAAAAAAAAATTATGGCAAAAAATAAATAAATAATTTGTTGTATAGACTTCTTGGCGGGAAAGTGAAGAGTCATGTCTGCGGATTTGTTTTATTTTCTAAAATTTGTGTTATGCCGAATATTAATGTGAAATAATGATGGATTATTAATCGTTAAGAAAGAAAAATTACTTACTATTTGACACTGGCTAAATGTGCTAATCGCACGAAGCTATCAACTAGAGGAAAAAAAATATGTTGTATAGCTAGCTCCATAGACTTTTTCAGGACAGCAAATAAAAATATAAAGTCAACTATTATCCAACTACCACGTATATTACTTAGGGTAGTTGCGCCAGTGTTCGATATATAAGACCAGTTTTCGACAAACTTTTCGTCGCCAAAAAATCATATTGATAGTCATTAAATTTAAAGAATGACAGCTAGGATAAGATGTTTTCATTCAATTGTTGCTAAAGATTAAAATTGGTTGCTGGCCCTATTTTTAATGAATAAAGGAAAAAAATGTCCATCACTGGATCCTGTCGAACACTGGTACTACCCTACATTGTAACTTTGTAAAAAAAACATTTAAAAAAAGTCAGGATTGGGAACTCCAAAACTATATGAAAGTAGTTGTCGCCCGCGACTTCGTTCGCGAAGACTACACTATCCCACAGGAACCTGTTACCGCGATAAACAGTATCCTACTCCGGGTCATGGTCTGTCTATGTGCAAAGTTTCTTTCAAATACGTTCAGCCGTTCTCGAGTTTTGCGCTTAGCAACATTCATTTTTATTTATAATGCTGATAATTATTTAATTCGTTCCAAGTCGTCGATTTAAAAGTTAAGTAAAACCACATTCAAAAACTTTCATAGACTACCGGAAATCAAGCCATTCACCACCATTAATTTAGTAACGCCATCGTCATCATCAGCTTATGAGCTCAATTTGCGGTTACTCTCATCCAGCTCTAGCCAGCCACCTTGCGGAGAGCGTCGCTCCGCATAATCTAGTAGTAAACAGCCTATAACTGTCCCACAGCTGAACAAAGGCCACCGTCATTGAAATCAAGTCATCGCTACTATTGTTGGGTAATGGCTTAATAACCACGCTTGCCAAATGCGGGTTGGCGATCACAAACCCGGGCTATGCATCGAAATCTGAAATACATTTTGCCCGGCCTGGGAATTGAGCCCGGGACCTTCGGGTGTCAGGCCGAGCGCTCTACCACTCGGCCACCGAGGCGTTCAGGCGTTCGCCTAGTCTAGTAGCATCGGTAAAACATTATCTTAACCCGTTTCAAAACACTTGTTCAATCAATTTGTGAGTTTCAAAAAACCATAGCACAATATTGAACTCTATTCTCTATGCTGTCGAAGTTAGTTTACAATTAAACATCAATAAAATCGCCCGCATGCTCTATGATGGATTTTAAATGAAACATCTTAATTTAATAAGCTGGGTGACCCTTCAGTCGTCTCTTATATTGTTAGAATAAATAGCAGATGCGTGTTGCATGCGATACCATCACCAGCTCATTATGTCTCCACTGCTGGGGCACGAGCCTTCCCTATGGATGGAAACACTACAGGGAGACCGGGCCATAAACCAGTACGCGGGCCCATTGCAGTGCAGTGGTTGTTAACCGGACCAACGGCTTTACGTGCCTTCCGAAGCGCGGAGGAGCTCGAGATTTGGGTCACCCTTCCGATGACCAGCCTCCGCGAAAGTTGCTTAACTTCAGCTATAACATACCGAGCGCGTTTACTGCTGCGCCATCGAGTGTTGTGTTATTATTATAACACAATATATCTCTCTCTCTCCTGACTGATTTCGGCCACAGCGACTGAGTGCATTGGATAGGCGTATCTCTTAGTGTGGTCTTCACTGCTCCGCCCTTAAATGTGCTCTTATGTGGCTTATGTACCCAATTTTGTTGGAGAAGCTACGAGCAATAAAGAATTAAGAGCCTTTATATATGTTTATCTCATTTTATTTGGAGAGAGTTCTCATTATCCCTGGCAGCATTTTTGGGGCGACAAGAAACTTGAAGGGACTCAAACCGTGTGTAACGAAACGTCGTCAGAGGTTTTCTATAGAGAAGAGCATCACGTACCAGTGCGTGTCCCTGTTACCTACTAGATTCTCCAAGGGGGGATCGTGTCTCATACAAACTTCAAAGTTCAATATTATCAAATAAACAAACCAATATTGATGAAACTCTAATGCTCAAAAAATACAGTGATCTAGTGAATCAGTGTAGGTAGACCAATTACACAATACTTTAATAAATTGTTTTTTATTGCAAAAAGTCCCTAATCTATGTTATAGTGCCAGCATCAATAAGTCCCATGTGCTAAAAGCGTGTTCATTATATCCTTTTTATTTCTTCATAAACATCGCAGATTACGCAGAATCTGTCACACAAAACTGAGTCCATCTAAAACGAATAAAACCTATCTACTTGTTGGTTAAAAATAAACATCGTACATTAACGCGCTTGGTTGGCTGAGTGGATTCGAATAAAAAGAAAAAAAGCCATGCAATGAGTTTTAATGCAATAAAATGTAAAGGACGATTTACATCGGACACGACACGACACGCACAAAATACACGTTAGTGGAGCCTGCAGGCGGATTCGGTGTGGAGTAGGTACAGTCAGCTACGAAAGTCGATAAACAATAATAAAAGTAGGTATTACAAAAACACAAATGTTGAAAAAAATTCCAAGAGCAGGATTTGAACCTGCACCCTTCTGACATACCGGGTCAGGTGCTCTTGTAATTGAGCTATCGTGGTTCTAACCAGCCCGCCGAAATTATTTAACACTATTTACTTTTTTTTTACTTTGAAAGCCAAAGGCGCCTATTCAATGTCAACAACTACCGTCATTAACATCTGATCATAATATTTTTACAAATACTAAAGGTCAGTTAAGAAGTAGGCAAGCTATTTATAAAATGTTTTTGTTTTGTTTATATAATTTTAACGCAAAATTGAGCTATCGTGGTTCTAACCAGCCCGCCGAAATTATTCAACACTATTTACTTTTTTTTATTTTTAAAGCCAAAGGCTAGGTCTATTCAATATCAACTACTACCGTCGTATTATTTCGCAACAAAATTTTGCGTTAAAATTATATAAACAAAGCAAAAACATTTTATAATAGGTATTGTAAAAAAAATAAGTTTTAGTAATTTCCATACTCTTTTCTGCGTGCACTGCTAACTCGTGGTTGGACGTTCTCTTATAATTTTTAAACAAAATATTATTTAAAGTGGTCTTTGAAAGTTTCATTTTATTATAAGGTACTTACTTATCTCTTTGTTTGTTTTTATAATTCGGTCTGAATATGCCAATCTCATATTATTTATCACTAAACCAAGGTCATTTCGTCAGCTGGTGAGCAAAGTAGCATGACAGTTGTATCTCGATTTCTAGATATAAAAAAAACCTATTTTTCTTGCTATTTAGGCCATAACAGGTAAAGTACACACATGAAACTAAAATGACACAGTGTAAAAAGATAATTCCCAAATTGAAAAGACTACTTTTACGAATATGATTTTTTTTATGTCCAGCAAAAGGCAAATAAAACTTTAACATCGAACCTTGCCAATAGAGTATAATTTATTTCAGCGTAGGTAAAATTATAAAGTAAAAAGTAAAATACAAATCACGATCTAGAGAAACAAAACACGCTCGTGACTAGCGCCGCCTACGGTCAAAGTAATGATCCTATCGCTTGCACACTTGGTTGGTACTTGAAGTGTAAAATAACAATTTAAACTGCTGTCTTTAGGCCCATTCTACATAGCAAATCCAGTATTCGAGGGAGTGTTTTATTTTATTTTTTTTTATATTTTTTTTTTATTTTTTATTAATTTTTTATTTTTTTTTTACACTTTTTTTTTTGTTTTATTAACCTCTATAGAAAGAACTGAAATGTCATGAAGTTTATTAATATCTTGATCTAAGTGACGGTCTTTGTAACAAATAGTTACAGAGAGCATTTTTTATAATCGGCTAAAGTTTAAGTTAGTACCGTCAGCAACAAAAGTTGCAGCCGCCAGCAGTCCGTCAGCAGCAAAATAAGCGTTCAGCAACTTGCTTGTCAAACTGTCAACTTGTTGCCAGGCTTGTCAATTTCTCGTAGAGTTGCTAAGGCTGACTTTACCTATATTTGAACTCTCTCACCGTAATTCAATGAAACAGTTGTGAATTCCCTTGATCAACATTAATTTGTGTTGCACTTCCTATAGCCCGTGTTTGCTTGCCACTTGGAGCTCTAAGCACAGAAAAGCTATTTGGAACGTGTTTGTGATTAAATTAGCGAGTGTGAGAATGATATATTTTTTAATGTAAAGCAATGAAGGTTTTTTTTTTAATTATCGACGTGTAAGCATTTTGGCTTTCATCTCACTTGATGTTTAGTGATGAGACGAAGAACGGGAAGCGCACTTCACCAGGAATTTTCAACCAGGGTAGACTAGTGGCGTCAGTCAGATTTTTTTTCCTTGATTCGTTAGAAATAGGAGTGAGTAACTGATTTAGCTAAACCGTACATTAGCGTAACCAAAGTTGAATGTTCGTAATTTTTTTATTGAAAAGATCTGTATTAAAGATGTAATTTGTGCAAAGTTTCACACCAGGAATATTCGTAGTTTCTTTGAACCTCAGCATCTCCAATAATGCGTACCGCTCGCCTTTGCAGTCTATCAAGTGCATCGAGGATGTATTTAGCGGAGCCATCCCATAGATGGGAACAATACTCCATACTCGATCGCACCTGAGTCTTGTACAGCAAATAGCGCTGCTCGGGAGTGAAAAACCGCCTCACCTTATTGAGAATACCCAACTTACGGGAGGCAGTTAAAATAACACTCTCGATGTAGCATTTTGGATTCAGTTCCTGGCCGATGTCCGTGCCAAGAATGCTAAGGTCCATCGACCAAGTTTTCAGATCCCCACTTAGAGACACGAGCGAGAGCCAGGTTCAGTTTGGCAACCAGTTCTTGCCTTTTACCACGATGGCTTCAATTCAAAATTTAAAATTTAAAAAAAAAATCAAAATCATTTATTCAGTTTAAGCTACAAGTAGCTCTTGTGAATGTCACTATGCCATCGGTTCGTAAGTCTACTCTGGGCGGGAGATCTTGTACTGAGAAGAACCGGCAAGAAACTCAGCAAGTGGCTTGCTTTGCCGCAGGATGTCCCAAGTATCGCTCATGCACCGTACGTCATCCGCATAACAATGAATACTGCCCAAGGACAACATGTCATTGATAAGCAGAAGAAATAGAGTAGGTGAGAGCACAGAACCCTGCGGCACTCCGGTATTGACTTTAGAACGCGGAACTACCCTCACAAAGGACACGAATCCTCTGCTCTTCTAGAAAGTCTGCAACCCAGGCGCACAAACGGGGCGGCACACCGAAGGCCGGCAACTTGGAAAGAAGGGAACTATGCCACACTCTATCAAAGCTTTAGCGATATCAAGGCTAACTGCCAGAGATTCGCCATGCTTGTCCATCGCTTCACCCCATGCGTGAGTGACGTACGCTAGAAGATCACCCGTTGATCGTCATGATCGATCGATGGATCTGAACCCATACTGGCGATCATGGAGCAGCGAGTGATCCTCTAGGTAGTGAATGAGCTGAGAATTTGATATTTTACTGAATGATTGCTAGGAAGAAGGTGGTGGTCGAGCTCCTCCATGCTTCGGAGGACACGTAAAGCCGTCAGTTCCGGCTGCATTAGCAGTCGTTAACAACCACCAATCCGCACTGGGCCCGCGTGGTGGTGTACGACCCGTTCTCCCTATCCTTCTAGGGAAGGCTCGTGGCCCAGAGTGGGGACATAAAATGAGCTGATCATGATGATGATGATGATGATGTTGAAACAGGTGGTCTATATTCAATTGTTGCTAAAATTAAAATTCATTTACTGACCTTTATTTTTAATTATTAAAGGAATAAACCTTACCTTTAAGCCTTTAAAGTTACCTTTAAGGCCGATTATTTTCTGTAGCCACTGATGTCATGTTAGATTAGTTTTATGGACTACCCAGTTGCCATGGCAGCGATGTTTACGATCCCATTACACTACCAAGCCAGTGGGTAATTCCGGTGGGGTATAGAATATTTCAATCTGGCAATGGACATTTTCCACTTTTTACACATGTTTTAAAATAAAGCTGGCTATGCGCGTACTTTTTTATTTCCGGGCTTTTTTCAAAAAATCTTTTATCAGCTGTTATCATAGTGATGATATAGGCTGGGTCCACTGGGTGTGTCCACACCCACACTAGGCGTGTGGGTTACATTTGACATTCGATTACGTTACCAAAAATGAACACTAGTATGGCATTGAAGCAGCGCCTCTTGGCGTCATATGAGAAGGGTTAAAATTTTGCCATACAAATTTTCGTTTTCGTAAACGTAATCGAATGAATACGGATAGTGAAAAAAACTGACACTGGGCACTCTGACCTCAAGTCCCCAAATCAACAAGATCGCAACTCCATTTGTCATCGAGCTCCTTAAGTTAGAAGAAGAAGAAAATTCAATAATATGAAGCAAATAAGCTTTGAATCAACACATTAATTTAAATAAAACAACTTTTGCGAATCTACTCTATAACACATTAATTCATGTCATAATGTTGCCTATAAAACTAGATGATTCTAAGTGCCTAGTACCACCAATAGTATCTACGTGTTCGGTTTGCCATTTGATCGCTTTAACGTATAATATGTATGGCAATACTTTAACTATCCTCGTTTGTCATGGGCGCTTGTTTCAATGCTATTCAAATTCTTGTTTTCATTAGCAAGACAGAATGGTGAATATATTATTATAAGCCCAGGTGTGCAAGCTACCGTACTGTACACACGCCTGCAAATCAGACTACCACAAACTGTCAAATTTCCTCAATAGACTTTGAACTTTATGTTTTAGTTGTAGGGTTGAAACAGTATTGCATAAATTTCAGTTTTGGATAGCTTGATATGGCGTCTGTACTCAAACGATTACAGACCAGTATTATTACAGTTGTGAAACGAGAGGCATGTAGGTAGCGGCGATTTTACAGGTGTTTCGTTTTCACAACTTTAATAGTACTGCTATTAGAGCTCGTGGTAAGGCTAGGCTTGTCAGACGGCCGGGAATCCGGAATTACGCGTCTCGTCCCTTGTCCAGGAATTACACTTTATAGTCCCGGATTTCGAATAGAATCGATAGAATAGATTTATTTATATTAGGCAACAAAGAGTGTACAGACGCCTGCACACCCACCTATGCAAAACTGTCAAATTTCTTCAATACATTTTCAACCATATATTTAAAGCATAAAGTTCAAATTCTATTGAAGAAATTTGACAGTTTGTGGTAGGTTGATGTGCAACATGGTGTACAAGATGGTAAAATACAAAGAGGCACATAGAATATACACCTTGCTGCCTAACATACATACAAATAACATATAAATAAAAACTATGCTACACATAAAGACGGCGACGACGACGTGGGACGCAGCAATACCTACCACTAGTTTTTATGGTAGGTAGGTACCTAATTTAGTTTTTACTTTAGATATAAAAGCATGTTTGTAAAACATTACAAGTAAAGCGATTTAAAAAAATAATTAAATTTGTATCCCGACCGAATTCATAGCCCGGAAATGAAATGCCTGTATTTCTGTATGTGGTAACACTAGGTAAGTAAAAAATATTTTTTTTTTTTGAGAGAGATTGCTGATTGCCTTAGACGGCATTTTCAGCTTCACCGGGCTTGTTTGGAGGCGGCGAGGAACGCAAAGGGTCCCTCAAGCCGTGTGAAACGAATCACCTTCGGAGGTTTTCTAGAGGGAAATCGCGCACTAGTGCGTACCCTTGTTCTACGAGTACGGGGTCGGAGAATCGGGCGGGGGGAGGCTAGCGTTAATGGGACTTCCTTACTATGGCACGCCTTACTAAACAGAAACACAAAATAAGGAAACTGCAGAAGGAAAGTTTCATAAAAACGCGCTCGAGCAACGCACACATAGACAACTTCTCGCGGACACGGAATCTCGCAACAGTTGTGCTCGGACTGGTTCGAAATGGTACGAGATTTCGTGTCCTTGAGCGGAGCATCTAATGTAAGTTTTGTTTACTAATCGTATTCATTCGATATTTTTACGAAAACGAAAATTAATATGGCATTTAAGCAGCGCCTCCTGGCGACATACGAAAAGTGTTAAAATTTGCCATACAAATCCTCGGTTTCGTTAACGTGATCAAATGGCGAATAAAACTCGCACTAGGTACCCTGGTCTTATGTGTGCGTTGCTCGAGCGCGTTTGTATAAAGTTTACCTTCTGGATCACCTTATTTTGTAGATATGGCGTGTGTAACGACAATCGCAATCACTCAGCCTATCTGATATTGCCTTTAGTCGAGCATCGCCTGCCACAAGCAGAAACATTTGAAATAGCTATAGTCACGTTTGTTGGCAAACCAACTGCCTCTATGGTGTAGTGGATAGATCACTATGTATCCGACCTAGAGGTTTCGGTTTCGAATACCGGTGATATATTTTTATTGATCTTGGTTCGGTCCGGCTGGTTAGCTATAGGTATTACCCTCTCATGTCAATTGGTCGCTATCATTTCGACAGTTAAAGATATGATAAGATAGCCAGTTCTTCAGTTGTTAAGGATTTCGGGTGAAAGGTGTTTTCATCGGACTTATCTATTCTAATATTGTAAAGAGGTAACATTTTTGATCGAAGGAGGCAACCTTTGTATTTTTGTATGTATGTATGTTTGTAACGAATAAACTTAAAAACTACTGGACCGATTTAAAAAATTCTTTCACCATTAGAATGCTACATTAGCGCTGAGTAACATAGGCTATATTAAAAAAAGTACACCCGCGTGAAGCTGGGGCGGGCCGCTAGTATCAGATAAACAAGTAACATTGTTGTTATGGCGACTGAGTTAGATAAGACAGTGGTTGCTAATCAGACAGACTTAAGACAAGCGCAATCACCAAGCAAGCCGAGTACAAGCACGTAAGTACTAACAACTGGGAATCAAACCCGGCACCCCTGGATCTGAGCCCGGTAGTATAACCACTAGACCACAAAGGCGGCTTTATTGTGAACATTTAAACATGCAAACACCTGAAGATCCCATAAACGTACACGCGTTCGCTTATCTCACAAGCAAACTATACTGTGTTACTCCAGTTATAAAATCCCATAAAGGTTTCTAAGATAGCAGCGTACTGCGATTATAAAGTCATTACGTGTTTTTTTCTCGCCTCACATTAGAAACCACATGTGGAATGGAAACGGCATAACGCATAACTTTCTTGAATAATATGGTAACTACTTGGGTTAGAACTAGCTTTTCTATAACAGGGTGCCTTCGAGTTTCATTCGCCATTCGATCACGTTAACGAAAACGAGAATTTGTATGGCACAATTTTAACTCTCCTCGCATGGGGCCGTCCATTAATCACGTGATGTTTTTTAGCAAAGTTTTAGGCCCCCCCTCTCCCCAGTGACACGTGGTGAGGTTTTGTACTACCCCTCCCCCCCTACCTAAGATCACGTGTATTTTTTGTACATAGTTTTGGTTTTTAGTTTTTTTTTAAACATACCTTTAGTATAGTTTAGTTATAATTGTTTTTGTTTTGTTTAAATAAAATTTTTACGCAAATTTTTAAAAAAACTTAATTTGAAAAACAGATAGATAGATAGATAAAAACTTTATTGCTTACACAATTATACTCAAAACAAATAAAAGGAAATTTTAAAGTAAAGTAGGCAAAGGCGGTCTTATCGCTTAAAGCGATCTCTTCCAGACAACCTTTGTGGCATAGGACAGATTAGGAGACAATGAGGGGTAGTGTACCGGCAACTAGCAAATTTAAAATAAAAATTATATATAAGGTATATACTTACATAATACCTACTAATATATATTGTTATGATAAACTACATATACCTACAAACGATAAAGTTGTTGCAGACTAAGACCTAGCTAAAAGAAAATAATGAAGTAATATTAAAAGTAGCAAGTGACTTGGAGTGACGAACATCAGGCGGAAGGTTACTCCAAAGGCTGGTAGCCTTAACTGTAAAAGAATCTCTAAAGTTCTCTGAACGCGTCAAGGGATGTTTTAGCAGGTTATCAGCACCGGACCTAAGCTCGCGATTGTGATCCATAACTAGGAATTGGAAACGCTCCTTAAGGTAGCGAGGGGTACGAGGGTCATACAGCACGTTGAACAAAAGCGTGAGAACATGCTCCTCACGTCGCAATCTGATAGAAAACAGTTTATTCGAATTAAATTCTGGAAATATAAGCAACCGTACAGAAAAACAAATAAGGTAATTACGAAGAGACTAGAATAAAGGATAAGTATTCAAATTTTAAGGTTGCAGGTGGTTTCGGATCAAGATAATAATAATTATTAAGAAAAAAACATAACAACAACCCTTGTGATATTTGGTGATTTTTTTTTGGACCCCCCCCCCTCGCCCTTTGGGCCAATGATGGAAGCGCACTTCACCCGGGATCGTCAACTAGTGAGGTACTGGCTATTATCTCTAGCTGCCGGAACACAACAATGCTACAAACATTGATGTTATGGCGACATATTTAGATAAGATGGTGGTAGCTAGCCAGGCGGACAAACAAGCCCTACCACCAACCAAACCGAGTACACAAACATGTACCCCCCGCTGGGAATCGAACCCGGGACCTCTGGGTCTAAACCGGTGGTCTTAGCCACTAGACCACAGAGGCGGTTAAATAACGTGACGTGGCGTAACGTAACGTAACGTGATTATAATAGCCGGCCCCTATGTGTCGCCAGGAGACGCTGCTTCGATATCATACTAATTTTTGTTTTCGTAAACGTAATCGAATGAATACGGAATACGTAAACAAAACTCACACTACCGCTCTGAAATATGGGCGTATCTGAGCCTGAGCGGGTTCTGGGTGCCTTGTGCGAATTTCATTCGCTATATTCGTTCACTTTAGTAACGAAAACGAATTTTTATGCCAAAATACCAACTTTCCTCGTTTTCTGCTTTAATGCCATACAAAAATATCGTTAACGTGATTGTATGGCGAATAAAACTTTGTTGGCTCGTTGTGAAGGCAAGGACTGACGTCCTGTTCTTCAAACAGAAGTGCATTAGGCACTACGCCCGGGAAGAGAGATGGTGATGTTGTAGGTACTTACTCATCTCTCGACGGACCAAAGGGGGTTGTTGCACAGCAAATACAGACTTAGATAAGATGGTGGTAGCTAGCGAAAAGCTCAAAACAAGTCCAAACTCAGTCTAAACCAAACCGGTCCAATATTTTTTACTGTAGTCCACGTTTCCAAGTCAAACCGGGAAGGGACCTCCACTTCCTCCGGGTCGGACCACTAAACCACAAGTAGATTACAATACTTTTGTAATTTTTTTTTTTAGTAACTAACGAAGAAAAGAGCCTCTATCTATGTCTGGCCTTCGCCTAGGTTTGCCAGATGTCCTTTATTTCAAAGGACGTCCTCGGTTCAAAGGAGGTAGTGTCCCTTATTTTAAAATAAAGATTAGAAGACTAGAGGAAGATTAGAGGATCAAATTTCAATATGCAGTGCAAGGAATTTTACAAGTTTATTATAGAAAATGAAGAAGATCTTAAAGCAGCATAAAGTAATAAGTACAAAATATTATTATTATTTTACACTTTATTTATTTTCTTTCATAAAACTAGATTTTTACAATATTTTAATATAAAAACAATAAAACCTGACAATACGTGCCGTGTCATTATTATTATTATATCAGCCATAGCTGTCCCCCTCCTGGGTAAAGGCCTCCCCACACTTTTTCCACACCTTCCGGTCCACACTTTCCCCTGCAACATCACGCCATTCCTTCATGAACCTAGCAAGGTCGTCACGAAAAATATATTGTAAAAAAATAGTAATTTTGTCTTTGTTTTATGGTACGTAGGTATAATTATTCATTTCATGTTTTGATATCTTATTTTTGTTTCGTAATAAAATAGTTTTTTTTTTTAAATAAATATCTCTACTGATAGCTACTACAACAGAGCGTTTTATTGAAAATAACATCACGTCCTATGATTCCGTCTTTAGTCCTATAATTTCTACTGACAAATCCTCTGCTATACAAAACGGGAGCTGGCAACCCTGCTGCGCCACTTCCTGCCTCCTCAATTTTATAGTCCCCACTCGGAATCAAACCAAGGACTCCGGGTCTGAGAACCAATGTCTGACCACAAGACCACAGAGGCACTTTACATAAACTTCGCTCCATAATGTTATAGTGTAGGTAGGCAGTATTGAGTGATTACTCTCGGTATTGTGTGCAGCAATACAGTCTTAATAACCCCGAGATTACTTCGCAGCAGTGTATTGGAAGGTAATTGTGCAAGAAAGTTAATGGCAGCCCGCCACCATGATGGAAGTTTCCATTAGACAGGTGCTTTGTTACAAATACGTGAGTATATCTTTATATTGAGAAAGGTATCGGTTCAAAGATATTTACGCCTCATAAAGAACATATGGCATTGCATGCCGTGGCGGCTACTACTTGAGACGACGCACGGAATAATCTTTCTTCTGTGACGTGACGACGGATGCTTCAAGACTAGGTGCCTTACAAATAAAGAAAGAATAAGGTCCGAATAGTTATTCCGTGTTGACATTTACATGACAGGAACAAAACACGGAATAACTATTCGGACCTTAGGGCTCTTTCAAATTAGGCGTTTCGTATCGGACCGCTGCCGTGCGTTTGCAAAGCGTTCCATATTAAAACAGTCGTCCGGTAGTCGTGCGGTTGGCGTTTAATATGAAAACGCACGGCAGCGGCGGTCCGACACGAAACGCCTAAATTGAAAGAGCACTTATTCTCTGTTTATTTGTATGGGGGTAGGTATATAATATTATGTACTAGGGCACCAGTGTTCGAAATAAACCATTAATCAACATATTTTTCCTTTAATCAACAGGTTCACAGTCCAAGCCAAATCGTAAGATATCATGGATTCGCATGGATAGGCTTTTTAATGATACAAAAAAAAAACGAGAAACTTAATGTTGAAATGACGTGACATGTCGTTAGTTAGTTGTCTAACCCTTATTAATTATACCCTTATGATATTTGCCTTTAATAAGATTGGCTTTTATTACGAACAAACACAAGTCATGTAGCCCACGTGAGCAAAGCCGCGAACAAAAAGCTAGTATTTAATATAAATAAATCTTTTGCGTAAAATCTTTCCTGTTGACCAACTGGAAAAGGTTTGTCAATACATGCCTGACACTCAACTGGTTGCTCGGCAACGCTTTGTTAGTACACATTCTTTATCAAATTTGGCTATAGACTATAGTATAGTTAGAGGCCTTGCTATGTTGGATTTGGTACCATACACATCTTGAAGTATATAAACTATCTTTAGTAAGGCACATAAAACTTGTCCAAATGCACATATAGGTACTCAATTCAACTATAGCATGAAGTAAAGCAAGTCATAACTATTCATAAGAATACAAGAAAATTACAAAAAAGTAGTTGTGTTCTAAATGGCAGGAGAAAATGTTTGATGTCTTCTCCTGTAAAATTAAGTTAGATGCACTTACTATGCTTTGGACATCCGCACTGTTTATGCTGCAGATTTCAGAGGTAGTTAAGATAATCGACCTTATAAGGATATTCTGTCATCTTCATTTTGAATGCAAGTCTATAATACAGAAATTGTTTAGAATACCACTCTTTTAGTAATGACATTTGGATGATAGGGTTATCAAGTGAAAATAGTTCACTTTTCTTATACGTTCTTGGTATTATTACGTTTTTAACCACGACGCGAGACTGATTTAAGTGAGATGAGTAGTGAGAATAATGAGTTTTACAATATCTTTCTTGTAAAATGCAGTATTGGTTATTGTAAATAATACAAAAAGTGTAAACACATTTTTGCCCAAATTTGTGATGACCCTAATTTGGTTTGTTTACATTTATTATTTATCGAATTTGGCTGGAGTATAGGTATCTGTATTCGTTTCATTAACGGAATTGTTCTGGGTCTAACATTAAAAACCCAGGAAAAACACTAACTAGGTTTCTTAATTAGGTTTTTAATTGCTTTTTTAACTAAATGTCAAATGCGCCTGATCTTAAATCTTGTTCTATATCTAGTTTTGTACACCCAATTCCAAGCTTAAAAACTAAGTAAGGGACCGATTCCAAATTCATAATCCTAGTAGAAATGTCCATCCACAAATTCAAAAACATAGGATGTACCGCACTTAATAGGTTTTTTTACTTGGAAATGTCACTTGGTAGGTTTTTGATTTTGTTTTCTTGGAGTACGAATGACACTTGCTAGGTTCGCGCATGTCCATAGTCTAATTCTAATTGAGATAGAAATACGATTGTTTTTGCATTGCATCTTATCATTTTGGGATCTTTGTTGAAAAAAAACGAATTTTACAAAAAATTACCCTTGCTAGGTTTCGATTTTGGACAGCCGATATGTGGGCTGTTTAAAATAGAGGTTAACAACCACCAAAATCTTTAGTTTTCAACAATTAACTACTTATTAACTAGTAACTAGGTGTTTTTGTTTGTCTTCGTAAAATTTCAATGAAAATCTATGTCATTTTTTGACGTCGAAATTGGTGTCAAATAATGGGCTTAAAGTGTCGAGTAACTGGTGCCACTACTATTTAACGTTTTAATATTGAGAAAGAAATCGTTCAAAGATAATTACGTCTCTTAACCCCTAGTCTGTCGCGACGCTATATTATGGCGAATAATTTTGACGTTATGCCGTGGCAGCTCTAAACTGGGGCACTCACGATCGCTTCACTCCACAACATTCCACGACAAAATTCCAAAATAAGCCAATAACTTTTCGTGTGTGCGGAATCTTACGTGAATTGAATGGAGCGACAAAAAGATGTGGATTTCCAAACAATCCAAAATCCATCGTTCCATCGCATCAAACTGCAAATCCAACACGCTCGTCTGTGGCTAATCTAATATCCCCCGTATTAATAAACAAAGTGTAAGCTTGGAGTAGTTACTCCGTGTTTTGTTCCCGTCATATAAACTTCATTTCATATTAGAGTAAAAGAGACAAAACACGGAGTAACAACTCCAAGCTTACACTTTGTATATTAATAAGCCCCTTAGAGACGACACTTAGCTTTATTAGACTGTATTATGTACCTACTACCTAGATATTGCTTAAGTATATATTATGTTTGTCTTGTTGGTTTTCTTAATAAATAAATAACATCAACAAGTTCACTGAAAAATATGAAAAAAAAGATTACGGGAGAATTGTAAGCACTGTATTATGTGATCATTATGAAAATTATTTTTCTATAATTCTAAATCTCTATTGGAAACGACCATTTGTATGGATGGCATTGAAGCAACGCCTCCTGTTGACAAACGAGAAGCGTTAAAATTTTGCTTTAAAACTCGCACTAGACAGGTCATTATGCAACCCCCAATAGCTATTTCCACTTAGACTGAGTATATGTTGAAAACTATAACAATTTTGTTATCTTTGGCCAATTGATCCAACTTATCGCTTAATGAAACATTACTTAACCAATTAGATTAGCCACTCGCATCTCTTCTTGAACCTGGGAGACTATTACGTAAACAGATCTACATTCGATGGAGTCTTCGAAATCGTACAGATGATAAATCAATATCAAAACTGTATTAAATAAATGGCAGAGGAAAAGGCATGATACGAACATTTCGTACTAGTTAACTATATCGTTAGTATTTTTTTGTTAACCACTTGACTGGTAACGCATTATATATTTTTCATTGGTTTTCGATGCTATTGCAACATAAGGTTGAAATTATGATGGCATCTATATTAACACTACCAGTGAAAGAGTTAAAGCGTTTAGTGCCACTGCCAACATTTGATACATTTTCTTTAATTTTATTGCTTCCATAGGTTCAAAGTTCTACGATCCGCTTTTATTCGTTATTGAGTAGCTGCTGCTCAAGATATACCTATTTATTATGACCACCTCAGTGGTCTAGTGTTAAGATCACCGGTTTAGACCCAGAGGGGATTCCCATCGGGGGGTACATGTTTGTGTACTCGGTTTGGTTGGTGGTAGGACTTGTTTGTCCGCGTGGCTAGCTACCACTATCTTATATATCGCAATAACATCAATGTTTGTATCATTGTTGTGTTCCGGCAGCTAGAGATAACATAGCCAGTGCCTCAGTAGATGAGGATTCCGGCAGAAGAAAGCTTCCACTAATTGGCCTTATCATCACTTAACATCTGGTGAGATCAAGGCACTGTGCTTACCCGTAAAAAAATAAAATAAAAAAATGTACCTAAGTATAGTACCTAAATAAATAAAAAATAATTTTATGTTTGTCGGGATATCTTTAGGATTAGCTTCTCATCGAGATTTATCGAAAATCTACACTTCGTTTATCGTAATAGGTCGGTGTTTTACGTCACAGAGCTTTACGGGCCACAGCTAAAACAACATACGTATGCTAATGTATATGTTGTAATGTAGCTTATAACCGTTTTATGCATTGCTATGATAATATGCTAATATAAGAATTTGTCAAATTGAAGTACATTTTACCTTGGTACAGTCGCATAAAAAAGTTTAGAAAACTAAATAATGTTTACTTTAAACGGACGGATCAACCATGTTTTGTTAATGTTTTTTGTTTTATGTATAGTGTGCACCATATGTTTGACAGAAACTAGTGATCCAGATTTTTCTCTTTAATCAATCAAAATGTTGCTAACGACTAAAATCAGTTAAAAAGAGCTGTCATCCAGTTAAATTTCAATGAATTTCTATGTTTTTTTTACAAGCTTTTATTTAATTTCATCTGTCTCGATGTTTGTGATCAAATCTTGCAAGTAAGATGTGATCCACTTCCCGGTCACCGGAGCTGAAATTTTGCATGCATATGTAAAGTGGATGACAATGCAAAATTATTGAACATGGAGCTGATGATGGAACCAGGAGGTGGCCATAGGAACTCGGTAGTTAAACGACACAACCCCATCGAGTTTGGGCTCGTTTGATCCGTCTTGAGGAGTTCTTTGGTGCTTAATGATAACCAGCGTCTGATAATGGAGCAGGAAGATGGCCATAGGAAATCGGTAATTAAATGACACAACCCCATCGAGTTTGGGCTCGTATGATTCGTCTTGACGAGTACTTTGGTGCTAGATGATAACCATGGTCTGATGATGGAGTTGGAAGATGGCTATAGGAACTCAGTAGTTAAACGACACAAACTTATCAAGTTTGGGCTCGTATGATTCGTCTTGACGAGTACTTTGTTGCTAGATATGTCATATCGTTAACCTTGCGCCTCAGGGTACCAGGGCGAACTTTGTTGTACTGAAGTAAGTGAAGTACCCTTATCTCCCTACAAAAATACTAAAAAGTTAAAAATTAAATTTAAAGAAAAACATACTATTTAAAACCAAGCTTTTATTACTTGTTATTAAAATAAAAAGAACTAAAAAGTTAAAAATTATTTAAACCTGATATTAAGATAATCTTTTTTTATAAATAAAAGCATGTTAAATTTTGATGGAACATATTTATAAAAAAAAGTTTTTTTTATTATCAGGTTTAAATTATTTTTAACATTTTAATTATTTTTACTTTATTAACGCTTTTTTTATTTCATTAAATAAAAGCTTATTTTTAAAAAGTATATTTTCCTTATTATAAAACTGGTGTTGAACACTAGGTTCGGTTCGGTAGGTATTTTGTAAAACACTTGTGCCACGAAAGTTTCTGCAGATGACGTTTAAAATAGCCTCTCAAGGGTCCGTGGTGACAGGAAGATTGTCCCTGGGACCAGGAACTCTGTAATTTTTTTTTTATTAATATAGATTCACAAAACTGGGGCCCGACCGCCTAACCGATCGCTTTGGCTACGTGTATAGTTAATGACGTCATCTTGTCATCTAGCTAATAGGTATAGGCTTATATCGCTATAGATATTGCTTTCATAGGCGGTATGAAATGACAAGATGACGTCATAAACTATACACGTAGCCAAAGCAATCGGTTAGGCGGTCGGGGGGCTGGTCGTTGCATGTACAAGTTAGTGGAAACAATACAAAGAAGCATGGCAATGCACGACCTTCTAGGAGTGAACACTGCATGCAATTTAATAAATATCCAAATACATTTAGGCACTACTTACCTAATACTAATAACGACAATTACTAATGTTTTTTGATACTAGCTGATGTTGTGTTGAATATATCCAAATTCATATCATAATCATAATACTGTGATAATGCTAATAATAGATAATGAATGTGTAAGCTATTGACACCAGTGCATAACAGGAACCAATAATCGACACCTTTTTTCTTGAATCATTCATAGCAGTATAAAACGGGACAGCAATCTGATTTTTGACTTAAGACTAGCTGCTTTTTGTTATTATCTAATAAAAATAAATAAAGTAATAAGAAAGTATGTAGGTAAAGTAAAGATAATAAATTATAAACAAAGTACATAAACACAATTGTTGAAAAAAATTCCACGAGCAAGATTTGAACCTGCACCCTTCTAACATACCGGGTCAGGTGCTTTTCCAATTGAGCGATCGTGGTTCTAACCAGCCCGCCGAAACACAATTTACTTTGAAACTTACTTATTACTTACTTACTTTCTTATTACTTATTTACTTTGAAAGCCAAAGGCGCCCATTCAATGTCAACAACTACCGTCATTAACACCCGATCATAATATTTTTACAAATACTAAAGATCAGTTATGAAGTAGGCAAGCTATTTATAAAATGTTTTTGTTTTGTTTATATAATTTTAACGCAAATTTTGTTCAAGAGCGTACCCAGCTACCCAATGGTAGCTGTCAAAGTGGTGGTGTTAAGTCAATACTTAACATTGATTTTTGTCACTTGTTCAGTCAGATATTATGATAGGTTGACGGTGGCTGTACATCGTGACGTACATACAGACCTACAACGAATAAAATGGGCGGAAGGGCCGTGTATATTAGCCAAAACTATTACAGGTGTAATTGATACCCAGCATAACAAGTGACGGTCCGCTGACGGTTTTTTTTATTGTGCATTGTGCAACGAATAACCACGTCACTCGAGACCTCTTCAAAAGAAATACTGCACGATTACCAGCCGTTTATATGTGAAATTTGATAGCCAGAAGTGGTAAGAATGCTATAAAACTTAAATTAATTTTTAAATAGTAAAGTTGTTTAACTGCAAACTCTTTAGCTATTACGCAATGCAGTTTATGAATTTGAATAATGCAACCGCCTTTCTGTACTTATAGATAGGTAGGTAAATAAATAAAGACGTTTAAATTAAATTTTTGTTTTTAAATGTGGCAAGTTTAACATTTTGGCAGGAAAGTAAATTCACATAGGTAGTCATGTTTGCAGCTTTGTTTTGTTTTTGCGAAATCATTGCACATAGGTATACGAAAACTGCAAAACTGACTCAAAAAACAGTATTTTGCCGAATGATAAAGTGAAATTTGTTTTTTTCTCACTGTTTTGGGAATAGTCTAATCACTATTCACTAGAAAATGGTAATATTCCTGTTTATAATTACTCCAATGTTATGCATGGTTTAACCACACAAAATATTTACAATTTCTCCCGTGTCGTACACAAAGCGTGCCCTATGTGTTCACAGCTACACATAAACAAACAGCCCGACAAACCGTTTCACCGCTAATCTCGACCTTTGTTTGAATTGTCCGGTTTTTTACTTTAGGTTCGTGTCGCAGGCAAACGTAGTTTTAGGGCAAACTGATTTTTACCGGTCTATTGGCTGTCGTACTTGTTTTTGAATTAGCAAAAAGGTAACTAATAAGAGCTCTTTTTTGTTCGATTTTTAATGTTATTGATGCTGCATTGTCTTGGAAAGCAGCCTTTACTTCTTATGTCACAACTTCCTGATAGATCCAGTGGTGTGGTACTAGAGTACCACAATGCTGCTTGCCGGCATTGTGACTGATGGCTATCTAGACGGATGGACTAATAATAACAGACGAATGGTTCCAATAGTTCCATGGTCCATTTTCCAAAAAAGCAAGCTACATTTTTTAACAATTAAAAGAAACGCAAGTCGTATCGGTAATATCATAGATTTAATTTTAGTCCCAAAATTGTTTAAGTTGTAAACAGTGTTAGATAATAAAGCGGCCATATTCCCCAAAATTTAATTGTTCTTCCTATTTCACTTAACCTTGCAACTTATAGAAATCTTCATCGTGATGTAACAAATAAACATTGTCATTTACATTACATTTACATCATCATTAAACTACTCTGCATTGTGCCTGTGCCCACTGGCCGAGCTATCGGAGAAGACTACTGCTACACTAAAACTACAATTCGAAAAACTTATTAAAACTGCCCCCCGACCGCCTTGCTTTGGCTACGTGTACTGTTTATGACGTCATCTTGTCATTTCGTACCGCCTATGAAAGCAATATCGAAAGCTATGAGCTATAGCTTTCGATACCTATATGCCTATACCTATTAGCTAGATGACAAGATGACGTCATAAACTATACACGTAGCCAAAGCAATCGGTTAGGCGGTCGGGCCCCTGGACCTTTTCAAATTTCCACGAACTCCAGTTAACACCGCAACGCCGCATATAATTAGAAGAACAAACTAACGCTAGGAAGCACAAACATTCGGTCGCTCATTCCTGTTTTAACTCCTACCGGTTAATCTTACGCCCATGATGTGTTTTGATAATGGTACGCCCTAAACAATGTCACTGTCAACACTATTTTTTAAAGCATTAACCTTTTTTGGAAGGAAATTGCTGCTTACTGGTTTTTTACAGCAAAACCAAGGTTTGTATATTTATGGTTTCTCAAGTAGTAGTGACCAACACGTTCCTCGATAGTTTTCTATGTACTGGCATCATGCATGCATATCTCTATACCTTCACTATATTCCTATGAGTCGTAAGAGTCGAATAAAGAGAAAAGACAGAGCGCCTTTAAAAGTTAAGGCTTGGATGAGAGAGAGAGAGAGAGATAGAGAGAGAGAAGGCGAGAGGTCGGCACGTCTCTGCTTTCGCGGAGACCCGGACCACGGCTTGAAACTGACCATATCGTAGGCTAAAACACTCCTCTGAGAGCCACGATAGCATGGTTGGTAGTGCCAGGTGCACTACCATGGGGTGCGATTTCGAATTCCGCTCGTGGAATTTTTTCAACACTTTGTCTTTTTTCGAATTGTAATTTGTTCGCAACAAAAATTAGCGGAAAATTTTATATGCTTAATCATAATCATAGAATCCTCTAATCAGTGTGTGAGCGCGACGATTCAGTGAAGTACGGATGGAATTTGTATTCAGAGTATAAATCTTGTAAGAGCCCTGTTTTTTAAAAACATTTAATTGCTGGAGTTTTTTTCTCGCAGACTTCCGTTTTAAAATAATCTTAGATCTGAAATTATATTGTTTTTAAAGAGTTTTTGTTAAATCAAAAAATTTTCAGTATGAACGTCGAAAATGATCAATGATCTCCTTCTTATGGTGCCTCTCCATTACTGAAGGTCAGCAGTCAGTTTACGAAATCGTATCTTATCCAGAGCTAGTCTGAATAATAGTTCCAGGGTTTTGATACCGGTCCATTCTCTGATGTTACGAAGCGATGACATTTTTCTTCTTCCAACGTTCCTTTTTCCAGCAATTTTTCCAATCATAATGGTACGTAAGAGCTGGTATCTCTCGTTGCGCAAAACATGTTTGTAGAATTGTTGTGTTCCGGCAGCTAGAGATAAGATAGCCAGTGCCTCACTAGTTGCGGATCCTGGGTGAAATGCGCTTCCATCATTGGCCTTATCATCACTTAACATCAGGTAAGATCAAGGCACTGTACTTACCCGTAAAATATACTTTAAAAAAACACGGCCCAAGTAGGCAACCTTCCGTTGCTTGATGGTGCGTACCAGCTCTACCTTTTTCGCCATACGTTTGAGGACCTCTACGTTTGTGACTTTATCTGTCCGACTGATGCGGAGCATACGACAATAGCACCACATTCGAACGCCTTGAAGTCTTTTCCGAATGTCCTCTTTTATGGTCCATGCCTCGCATCCATAAAAAACGACTGGCCAGATATAGCCAGTTTATAGACATATATATGGAGTTTTATACCGACTGCATAAAACTTTTCTCATAGTTTCGAAAGACGCGCGGGCAACTTCAATACGCACACGGATCTTGGTATCACTCTCCCAAGAGTCTGTCAACCATGATCCAAGATATGTATTTCTTGACTCTCTCCAAGCAGTATGCTTGACTGAGGTTTGGGCCCACACGTGATATTCATTTGCTTCGTTGGACACATTCATGTTGAGACCCACTTTTCTGCTGCTCTCATATACCTACTCGGTTAACAATGTCTTAAAGACCCTCTTCTGTATAAGCTATCAGGACAGTATCATCAGCGTACCGCAGGTTTTTAAGTAATCTGCCATTGATGATGACTCCTGCTTCCACGTCATCAAGCGCTTCTTGTATAATTCCTTCCGAGTACAGATTGAAGAGTAGTGGTGACAGAAGATAGGGGTGATAAATGATAATGAAAATCTATTTGACTTAGGTTTGTACTAAGGCTACCCATATCGATCGTATAAAGTTTATTTATTTATTTGCATGACTAACATTGTGTTCATTATCACACTTACAAAAATTATAGCACACAAACACAACAATTTATTATAACATAAAGCCGATATCACTCATTTCAATCACTAACTCATATAATTTATAATACAAAACTATATTCAATACATAATAACAATAATAATAATTTATTAAGCATTATTGCATGTTTTACAGTTACCGTGGACCGCATAGGTTCTTTAGCCATTGCCCAACACTGGCCGGCCGTCCAGAGATAAGCCAATTCTATTGCCAAAGAGCCATAAAACTGTTATCATTGTAAACAGCGCATCATTTCTCCTCGTTAATGCTAATCCTCAAAAAGCTTTAGCTGTTATCCGCTCATTATAAATTAAAGATTAGAACGATGGTTGGCCAACATCCCGATGCAATGTTAGGACTTTGAAAGATGCGCCTTTGCCCATGACCACACACGACGAAGTAAATAAATCTTAGTTAACCAATATGGGGGAAGCAATTCTTTGATGTTCTCTTTTCAAATGTTTTTGTTTTTTTACCGATGATACTAATCTTTTGATGTCAAACACACTATAGCTGCAGGTAACAGCGATTGTTAGCATGGCGACTGGCGACGCATGCCGTGGCGACGACGACGTGTCTCCATTTTTTTTTGTCATACAATAATAATATATTAGAGAACTTTGAATTTACATTCCAAGGAGGCGCGTTAACTACACCATAGGACCACAAAATACTCGAGACCTATGATTATAGTGATAAGACTACCTAATATCTTGCTAGTTATTCTGTGTTGTTATTATTTTATGTTCTATAAAATCGATCGACACTGAACCTAATTTCTAGCTTAAAAATATAAAATAAAATGTTTAACGGGCTTTATTTCCAACTCTTCATAATAGGTAGATAATAATTTGTAACTAAAACGAAAATTAAAAAAAATTGTCGAAATTTTTAATGGTTACATTCATTAAACTTCTCTTTATCCTATAGCTTTTGGGTGGTTTGCCCACACGCATTGACTGTAAAGTGATACCCCTTTGTCCTTGTTAAAAAAGGATGATAACAATTAAGATTTTAATGTGTTCCGTGTTCGTTTGAATCACCCTGATAGGATCTTTACTCTTGTCGTACAAGTGGACCCACCACAAAACTTCAATGGAAAGAGCGTGACAAGGTAAGATACCCAGTAAAGTTAATTATTACTGTGAACCATTTCTATACCATAAGGAGGAATTGAAATCTTATACGACAGTGATTTAATGGAAACAGAAGTTTGTTGAAGCGTTCTGGGTACATAACGCGAGGTTATTAAAAAGTAAAAAAAAGTTTTACGTGACAACGACTTTGAGTGGTAAAATAATTTTAATGTGAATATTCATTCGTATAGTAGGAAGAAGGATGAAATAATAGTAACAAATTAAAACATTTATTTATACAAAGAATTATATTTAAAACATTAATTTATACAAAGAATCTCGCACTGAATTTCATATTAACAAAATTTTATTTTTACCTTTACACATACATACGTATTTACCTTTCACTTTTTATGTCTGTCTCTCTCGCTCTTAGGCGGGCTAACCATGCCCGAGTGGAAGGGACGCGTGCCTCTCACTCGCGCGGCAGACCGATCATAGTTGAGTGGGAGAGAGACGCAAGGCATTCGGCGGGCCTCTCTCTCGTTCGGTGACTCATCGTTACGTTACCGAGCGTTACACTTTTTCATAAGTGACTCCCAGCCGCAACCTAATTTAAGACGTTGTCACGTCAAAAAGGAAGTTTTTGCATTACGTTCTGGGGTTGTCTCACTACAAATTATGAATTTTATTGAAAATATTTTTTTTTTAATAATGTCGTTCATGTCGTTCATGTCATTCATTTTATTATATTAGCTAAAAAGTGAGGTAAAAGTCGTTCTTTTTAAGTATGTAAAATGCATCAGCGTGTTAAGCTAAGTACCTACCTACCTACTTCAGTAAGATCACGTTACAATCAACAAACACAATCGCCTATTGTTTGGAACTAATAAAACGCGTAGGTAACGATTACGTAAAATGCTTTTTCACATTAACACAAATAGCTAGGTAAGTACGTTTTCAGTTACAATCGTTACTAACTCTCCCCCGTATTTTTAAACAAGTTATACGCTTTGAAAAGTTATTCTGTGTTTTGTTCCGTCATTTATTTCCGACTAATGCGTGCGTTTGACGGAATATTCTTGTTGACTTAATTTTAATGATACTCAGACTCAGGTGAAGTGAAACGAAACGCAACGCTTAATTAAATAAATTCGGAAAATACTTTATTTTTTCTTCAAATCCTTTTTTTATACTAGTTAGTGATAGATTTACTTTAATTTCCTGAAAAACAGTTGGCAACCCTACTTAGAATAAACTTCATTAGAGTAAAAAAGATTTAAGACGGAATAACAATTTAAAGGTTTTTTTCCATCTACACTAATATTATAAAGAGGAAAGCTTTGTATGTATGTATATATATTTGCAATGAATAAACTCAAAACTACTGGACAGATTTAAAAAATTCTTTCACCATTAGAATGCTACATTAGCGCATGGTAACTATGTTAATTAATGCACATCATACCACAAAATAGACTTTGAATAATAATGAAGAAAGTGCAGCCGTCTGTACTTCTTATGGACTTTGTATTTTTAAGCTGCTTTTCCACCAAAGCTATAATAAGCTGTGCGCAAGAAAAAATAAAATTAAAAAGAAAGCTTTGCGGGTAAGCACTTGGCCTTCATTCATCCCATATTCCCATCTATGCTACCGGAACACAACAATGCTACAAACATATAGCGACCATACATTTGTAACGCTATTATTATAAGACAGCGACATTATTTAGGTAAGCTAGCCAGGTGGACAAACAAACAAGCACTACTTACTACCCACCAAATCGAGTCCGGGACCTACAGGTCTGAGACCGGTATTCATAAACACTACACAACAGACAAAGAATATATACATACACAACCGCGAAAAGAAGCGACACTTAAGCATGTGTGTTCGTAAAATGGCTCGCGGCTATGTGTGGGTGTCTGGGTCTGCGCGGGGGCCTTGCGCGGCGCGCGGGGCGTAGAGATGGCTGTTTGCCTCGGCCGAGGGCTGAGTCCATAGAAAAATATGCTGAGTTGAGCGAGCGAGCGTCTGTGACTCTGTATTGCGCACCACACGCACGGACTGACCTACGAGTACACGGATTTGACTTGCTTTATCTGTCTACTTCTTAACGTACCCATTTCTTGTTGTAACTATATCTGTCTTTGACCTATTCTGTATTCGTCGACTTCTGGATTGGTCAACCCTTGGTACAGCCAGCATTGTAAGGTAAAAGTAAGTTAGGTAGCATTGTAAAAAACAAAATACGAAAAAAACTTTTACGATAATCTTGTAAGTAATTATACACCTACCTATATTCTATTCTATAATATTCTAAAATCTAATCTAACATACGTATAAGTTCAATAAAATGGAACTTTTCAAAAGTTAAAAGTAGAATTACTGCAATTTTGCAAATTAAAAGTATCAGATTTATTTGGCAACGTTATAGTTACATTGAGTTGACTTTGATTATCTGGGGTTAAGGTTTGTGTTTTGGTGGCGGATTGAGAAGGAACAACGGTCGTTAGTTTCACTAATATTTTACGATTATTTTAATATTTTTTAACTTATTTAACTCTTTACGCTTTAATTAATTAATTAATTAATTTTATTCCCGCTCTTTTATTTAAATGAAGGCGTGTTCGGAAATAGCACCCATGATATTTTATTATTCAAAATATATTACGTAACATTATTGAATTTAGAAATAAATATTTACAGGTTAAATATCAGTTTTATTTGCAGTAAATACTTATTTTCGTTTAAATATAACAATAAGTTAAACATTCAATAAATTACATTAAAAGACATAATAATCTTTTTTCCAAAATTTCTTTAGTTAGTACGAGATTCCGAACGTTTATGTCTTTGAGGTCGAATTCAAAATTGGATCTTCGTAAGGGCTGGTCTTTGTCTCTCTCTCTCTTTCTAAAGGCGGGAAAGAGATAGAGTGTGAATGTTTCGAATTGTATGATTAACCCAAGGCTGACTAACATATTCGCGGCTTTCTGAAAAAAAAATTAAAAAGTTACTTTGTCTCACTCAGTGAGCAAAATCGCATTTTGCTCACTGATTTCAGGCAGCAAAACCTACATGTTTGAGCTACTGAAGTGAAAAAATACTTGTCATGTCATCCAACCAACTTGACAATGGATGCTCTTGGCGGGAAAGTGTAGAGTCATGCCTGCGGTTTTGTTTTAATTTTTAAAATTTGTGTTATGTCAAATATTAATGTGAAATAATGGTGGATTATTAACCGTTAAGTGTTCGTAAGTGTGCATGAGTGTTGGCAAATGAAACAAAACAGTGCAACTTCACTTTTCAAATTCTCTCAAGATGTCCGCCCGAGGAATTAGTAAAGCCCCACATCTTTACTGAGATACTCGAGGGGTTGGGGGTATATCATTTCTCACTTCTTATTTTTATTATCATTCATCATCATTCATCATCATACTGACTGGAAGGAAATATTATATATTTATGTTATGTATTACTTGTAAAAAAAATTACTTTGACACTGGCTAAATGTGCTAATCGCACGAAACCATCAACTTAAAGAAAGAAGAACTTGACGATGGATGCCATGGATGCTCTTGGCGGGAAAGTGTAGAGTCATGTCTGCGGTTTTGTTTTATTTTCTAAAATTTGTGTTATGTCGAATAATGGTGGATTATTAACCTTTAAGAGTTCGTGAGTGTGCATGAGTGTTGTCAAATGAAACAAGACAGTGCAACGTCCCTTTTCAAATTCTCTCAAGAAGTCTGCGTGAGGACTTAGTAAAGCCCCACATCTTTACTGAGATACTCGAGGGGTTGGGGGGTATATCATTTCTCACTTCTCATTTCTATTATCATTCATCATCATCATACTGGAAGGAAATATTGTTTATGTTTTACTTGTAAGAAAAATTACTTTGACACTGGCTAAATGTGCTAATAGCACGAAGCCATCAACTAAAGGAAAAAAAACTTGACAATGACAATGACATGACAGGACAGGCAAGACAAGTCAAGAGACTTCTTGGCGGGAAAGTGAAGAGTCATGTCTGCGGCTTTGTTTTATTTTCTAAAATTTGTGTTATGTCGAATATTAATGTGAAATAATGGTGGATTATTAACTGTTAAGTGTTCGTGAGTGTGCATGAGTGTTGGCAAATGAAACAAAACAGTGCAACGTCACTTTTCAAATTCTCTCAAGAAGTCTGCCCGAGGACTTAGTAAAGCCCCACATCTTTACTGAGATACTCGAGGGGTTGGGGGGTCTATCATTTCTCACTTCTCATTTCTATTATCATTCATCATCATTATTATCATCGGAAGGAAATATTGTTAATAACTAATGACATGGCAGCATGGTCTATGACCTTAGCCGTTTCCTAAGGGAACGAACAAACAAACAAAAAAAAAAAAACAGTCAAGCGGCGGCGAGTGGGTGCGCGGCGCGCGTCTTGTGATGTTCTATTGTTTTTATTAAATTTTTGAATTTACACCGCATTTAGTCTAGTAATAAGTCAAGTTTATACTAATGGACCAGTTACTTTTTTAAGTACATAGCAACTGTAGAGTCGAGGGAAGTTTAATTTATAAACTAAACTTTTGATGCCTCAAAAAGAAATATTTTTAATTTGGTAATTTCTATTCGTGTGCTAACCGCAAACACGTTAATTACATTTGCAAATGACAATTGCTTAGTCATGAAGACTTTGCAATAGTTAAGTGCACCTCTTTGGCTAACGGTAACGTGCAGTGAAATAACGCAAGATGGATTTATTGAAGAATATTTGGCAAAAATCTAACCGATGGCACAGAGGTGTGTAATTATTGTAATAATTGAAATTACTGCTTTGATTTACTCACTATTCAAATACTGAGTGCAGTAAAAGTATAATTGAGAATAAAAGTTTAATAAGAGAAAATATTTAATCAGTAATATTGCTACATTGCCCTCCAAACCCTTTGCTACTTGCAAATATTATAGAATACTAGTTATTCTAATCATGCAGATTATTATTATTGTTATTATTATTCTTACCTACTAATTATTCACAACATACCTTCAATGTGATTCTTAAGACAAACTTAATTAACTGTCACAGGTCTATTGATGTTATTGATTGTGGAATTACGTTTCATTCCTAAACGTCAAATGGGCTTCGAGTGCAACGACCCTGCGCTGTCACATCCCTTCAACGGAGACACCATTACATGGAAGTGGTTGTTGGCAACTGTGTTCCTATTGCCTTTTGTTGTGGTAAGTTATTAATTGCATTTATCTTCACCAGCCTGTAAATGTCCCACTGCCTGACTTACATTGTTATCTTATCTTATTTTAGTATCACTTCAACCCATATTGGGATCTTTTGTGCAACACCATCCTTACATTCTTTTCCCTCAGTGAAGATGACTTAGACAGTCATCAGCTCGTTGGAAGATATGGCCTTCACTCAGACAACTAACATTTACAAAAAAATTACAATAATTGAGATAATGTAAATTAGCCATTACAAAAGGTTTTAAAACAAATGCTAGCAACTGCACACAAAACCGCAAATCATCAAAGCACAAAATTTTATCATTGGGTTAAAATCTTCTTTAAATTTAAACTTCTTTTACAGCTTTTAATAACAGAGAGGGCCTACCACAAAGAAGAACGATCAAGCCGGGCGAAGCAGCAAGCCTTCCATTGGTACAAAGAGTACCTGTATGGAGTTCTCATAAACATGATTGTGGTCCAAACACTGAAAATTTTGGTTGGCGAGCCGAGACCACACTTTTTTGACACTTGCGATGCAAACGAAGCACATACGTGTACAGGGTAAAATAAAATATGTTAGCTGTTAGTAAGCTATTATTAATATTATCAGCCATTACTTTCCCACTACAGAACAAAGGCCTCCTCCCACTTTCCACCTATCTCTATCCTGAGCTAGTTCGTCCCAATTCTTCAAGTGGGAGTCCAATTTACCCCGCCATCTCCATCTAGGCCTAGCTAGGCCTTCCACGTTGTCGTCCGTTTGTTGGGTGGGACCCATGATGTGGCAATCTTTGGCCCAGAATTTGTCCGACATACGGGCAACTTGTCCGGCCCAGTCCTTACTTTAATTATAGTCTTACAGTGTTATGGTCATGGGGATTGAAGGTAAAAATTTAGAAACCGGTAGCCTCAATAGGGGTTTGCTGACAGGGGGAGGGTCCCCAATCCCCGTCTGCCGGTGATGCGTACATTTAACACCTTAAATGCCATATGTCCGACAAACAATTGAATTTCTATTGTGTCTGGGCCCAGCGGCGGCGGAAAACGTGTTAAAGAAAAAAAAATTTTCGTAACATAACCTCAAAGTAATATTTGGTCACAATTTTGCAAGAAAAAGGCTAAGAAAAGGTGGGGCGAAGGGAGGGGAGGTATTTTAGCCTCTGGTACCCTTTCCTTCCTGTGTGGTGAAATTGTATATAACCGAGTCACAATTTTGAGCTTTTGAGTTTAGAAGTTTTTTATTTTACAAACTAACGGCTTCTGTACGTCTCCGGCGCTGCGGGAAGTGCAGCCCCTTCGCCCTTACAGCGGGCGGGGGCTGCTCTCCCTCCGCGCCTCCGGGTTCTTATAAACACTAGGGGTAGGGCAGACTAGTACCACGTGGGGTCGGGGTTGATTAATTCGGTTCTGTCACTAATTTTGATGACCTACCTACCTATTTCAATCGCGTGTACACTGGGTAAGCAACGGAAACAGAATAAACACAACATAAAATGGCGATTTGACGTTTCTCTTGTCATTTTTTATATCAGTTTCCCCAGAACGAGGCTACCGCTTTCTAAATCCAACCCAATGTTTGCAAGAAAAAATATTAAAAACTTATCTTTACTAAACAAAGTTTATATTTATTTAACTTTTTGAATTTAAGCACTTTTTTTAGATAAAGCATTGTACACACGCCTGCACATCAACCTACCACAACCTGTCAAATTTCCTCAATAGACTTTGAACTTTATGCTTTAACTATATGGTTGAAAATGTATTGAAGAAAATTGTCAGTTTTGAATAGGTTGATGTGCAAGCGTCTGTACGTCCTACAGAGTCTTGGTATGATAAAATTTAGACCAATGTTAGTCTTCGACATTGGTGGAACATACAGATTGAGGCAGGTAGACAGAGAGGTGTGCTCATCGTAAGTGTGGCAAGCAGATTACTGCAGTCCAAGACCTGTGCCCTTTTGCCAACTTGTAAAAAGTAACAAATCTAATAGCTTGCGCCTAATCACTTGTTTTTGGAGTTGATTGTGAATCTTCTTTGTTTCCAGCACTGAATATGTGTCAAGCTACACCTGCTCAAAGGGGATATGGATGAATCAATCAGACACAAGCTTTCCTTCTGGCCACACGTCGCTAGCAGTGCATACGGGGATCTTTATTGCAGTAAGTTTTTCAACAAACAGGTTAATTATTATTTTTTGTTTACGGCAGCTTAAACATCAATGGGTCTTGCGCATTGCTAACTTATAAACCTTAGTGATTATGTCCCGAAACTAAACGCAATTTGCGACCTAGATAGATTATACCTACTTATTTATCCTTTGTTTATACGTTTTAATTTTTTTAATAAACTTTGTGTAGTGTAGTGTCATCAGTTTATTTTATGTCCCCACTGCTGGGGTACGAGCCTTCCCTATGGATGGATAGGGAGAACGGGCCATAAACCACCACGCCCAGTGCGGATTGGTGGTTGTTAACGACTGCTATTGCAGCCGGGACCAACGACTTTACTTGCCTTCCAAAGCACGGAAGTGTAGTAGAATGTTCGAATTACACGACGTATGCTTTGCGCTGTCGGGATGGGCGTCTTTTTTCGCTTTCAATCTGCTTTTACAGTTTCACTGGACTTTTTTGGGGGCGGCGAGAAACTTAAAGGGAAACAAGCCTTGTAATCATAACACCGTCTAAGGGGTACTAGAAGGCATCATCATCTCAGCCAAAAGACGTCCACTGCTAGACAAAGGCCTCCCCCAAGGATCTCCACAACGACCGGTTTTGTGTTGCTCGCATTCAGCGGCTTCCCGCGACTTTCCCCAGATCCACCTTGTCGGAGGTCTGCCCACACTGCGCTTTCCGGTACGCGGTCGCCACTCAAGGACTGTTCCGCCCCAGCGGCCATCAGTCCTGTGAGCAATGTGCCCTGTTCACAGCCACTTGAGCTTAGCAACTCTTCAGGCTATGTTGGTAACCTTTGTTCTTCTGCGGATCTCCTCATTTCGGATTCGATCACACAGAGAAACCCCGAGCTTAGCCCTCTCATAGTGAGCGACCACGTCTCAGTCCCGTATGTCATCTACTAGAAGACGTAAATGTGTCCCTGCTCCCGGATTGGATCGGTAATTCGAACCCCTCGGAGTCTAGTAGGGCACGAGGACACGCGCTAGTGCGTGATGCCGTTCCCTCTAGAAAACCACCGGTGCTTCGTTTTACACGGCTTGAGGTACTAAGTTTCTCGCTGCCCTTAAAAAGCCCGGTGAAGCTGAAAACTCCGTCTGAGGCAAACAGAAAACTCCCTCAACAAAAAAAATTGGTTCGATTCAGGGGCGCCGGGCGTCTTAATTAGTACATATATCAACCTTGTGTACAGTACTACTTGCACCGGCGCACCCGCCACCGCTCCAACGTGGTGCTAGCATCCCAGGTGCTAGCGGTGCTGAGCGCGGTGTTCTGCTCCGTGTCGAGGATCACGGACCGCAGGCACCACTGGTGGGACGTGGCGGCCGGCGCGGCGATCGGCGTGCCCATACTCATCTATACTGTGAGTTATATTTATTTGTAATACTTACAGGGAACTGAGAAAAAGACGTGTGTTTGCAAACGGTTGTCTAAACGCTGAAGCAAAATTGTGAAGAGTAGCGGGAATGGGGGGAAACCTTTGCCTAACAATAAGATGATACAGGCTAACTGTTATTGTTAACATACAGATAAAGTTGGCCTTCATCTCACATGATGTTAAATGATGAGGCCGAAAGTGCGGAATCGTTAATTACTGAGGCACTGGTTATCTTATCTCTAGCTGCCGGAACACAATGATATTAGGGCGACATATCCAGCTAAAACGGTGGTAACTGAGCTAGCTAGGCAGACAAACAATACCTGTCACCAACCAATACAACCCGCTGGTAATCGAACCCGGCTTCTCTAGGTCTGAGATTGGTGGTGTTAACCACTAGACCACAGAGGCGGTTAAAAACTATATTTAAGTTATAATAATAATAGTCTACTAACTATATTTATTTACTTAAATTCATCAAGTACACTTTTGAGTGACTAGGTGGCATTGGCAAAGCGAAGGGTGTTTCGTGATCACCGACCCGAATTTGGCAAGCGTGGTAATTGAGCCAAATTGTTGATTTCAATTATGGAGGTATTTACCCAGAAATGGGACAATATATGCTGTAATAACATACAGCATATATTGTAAACTTTTCTAAACATTTTCTGGCTGGAAAATAATTCTTCTTACTAGAAATAACCTTCTGAACGAGCGGTAGAATCACAATAAATATATTTATTGTGTGTACTCTACTAATATTACTACGTACGTATTTACAAATGGTTTTATTTTGTCTTTACATACGTTTACTCGACCTTTGTACATGTTCGGAATTGCACTTTGTACATTAATTTAATAAAAAAAAAACAATTCATAAGTCATACTGCAAAATGATATTTTAGATTTGTTTGTTGTTTTTGTTACAGATTTTTCCTCTATGCAAGAACTTCAATTGTCCAGTCGTCTCTGAAGATAATAATGCAAGCAAGGAAAATCACACTGACTCAGCAGAGCACGGTGAACAACCGTCATAGGGTTATACGAATATATACGAATATTTTATAAAAAGAAAATGTTAAGAAAGATAGATTTTCTATGCTTTTTGCATCTTTACCAGTCATTCCATATTTTTTCATGTTTATACTTAGCCGTTAAGCCTTCAAAGAGATTGACCAGGGGCCTCAATTTCTGCTACGTCCAGAATGGTAGAAAGGATGGTACAGTCAGCAAAGGAAGTTATTGATCACTTTAGCACCATGTCATGATAGGTTTACTAGATGTTGAGAAGCGCCTGTTGGATTAGTTGGTTTGGTTTGCTAAAGTGTTCAGCAAATTTTGGCTTTATTCTGTCTGTAATAGGGTTTTAGAGAGTCCCCCGTCAGCCAAACAATAATGTCATATAAAATTAACTATTTTTCTATAAATGTAAAAAATAAAATACAGGCTAAAATACAATATAAGTAGTCATAGTATTTATAATTCCTATCCACTGTCAATTTGAGAAAAGACAAAAAAAAATGCTGCAGTGATATTGAACACAAGTCTATAATGGCTAAATCTGTAGTCGAGCTCACCGCAAACAAATGTTTGTATGTCCTTATAGTCCAGTCATTTGGTAGTTTTACCTGGAAAGTTTTCCGGAAGTTTAGTAGATTTCGACGTGCTCTTTTCGAATTTTCGCTTTGCCACCTCTTATTTTGCCGTTCGCGCCGCCATATTGGAAAAATGGCGCTAAAAACAGTTTTTTGAGAATAACTCCGCTCAGACTCCTTTTACGATGAAAATAGATAAGTAATAAATTAAACTAAAGAAAATTACAAAAACACAATGTTGAAAAAATTTCCACGAGCAGGATTTGAACCTGCACCCTTCTGACATTCCTACAATTCTAAATTCTAAAGAAAATTCCTACATTTTATGTAAAACCTTTTTTTTTGTATAATCAATAGTTTCAGCGTACGAGAGCCGCAAACCAAGACACGTCTACACCAACACGCGTTGTTCGTATATAAGCAGGTGCGTTTTTAATTTCGCGGAATGGCAGAGATAGAGGTACTCGTTCAGGTCCTATTACATAAATTGTAGGAAATTTTCTCTAGTTTAATTTATTATTTAACTATTTTTACCGTAAAATGAGAGAATGATGAACGGAGTTATTCCCTATTCTCAAAAAACTGTTTTTGACCGCCATTTTCCCAATATGGCGGCGCCATAACTAACTTGCTGCAAGTTTTGACGTACCTATCTATAAGCAGATCTTTAGCCAAAATATTGAATTGTATAACTTTGTACTTCCTAGTCTAGATAGTTTTTGGTATTAGCTATAAATAGGATAAATGTTTATTTAAATTTTTGTTGTGTAAAGTTTTATATATTACTTACTTATCATTAATGCATACTATGACGAAACCGTGAGGCACTCCGCAGAGCAACTTTGATTTCTAATTGCGGCAACAGGCAACTCGCTACTACCTGTTTCCATAAATTATAACCTATAGACACTGCGCAGACATAGCAATTATATATTTATTGCATATTAGTTGCGAGTTGACAGTTTACAGTTGCTTGCTGTAATCGATAATAGAGCCAGTTTCAAAATGCCGCAACTAGCAACTGTCAAATTTGTAATAGTTGTGTCAAATTGCTGGTGGTTCCCCAACTGGCAAAACTACGTCATCACTACGTTGGCTATGGATTTGAATTTAGAACTGCGGCTACCCTTAAGCGTTGCAACTGGCAACCTTTAAGGAAAACTTTAAAAAGTTTATAGTTACTTCAACTAAGATGATAGTTTCTGCAACTAAAGTTGCTCTGTCTGCGGAGCGCCTAAATTAAGTGTCTTGTGATATATTACATTACATCACTAGTCATGTTCTTAATATTTAAATTTCCTCTCCCTTCTTATTTTTTCATCATATTGCAGTGTTCGTAATGTGCATTTAACTGAATGACTAACAGTGATTGATCACGAATTGTCAGAAATAATAAAGCTGACTGCCAGCCATGTGGCAAAATAGTTTTCAGGATATCCTTTACTATCCGCTGGTAACTCTAGCCCCTAGTTATAAAATTATGGTTTGCTTTTTTACCGTAAAAAAGTAACGGAATAATAACATGCTTACTTTAATAACTTGCTTTAGATAGGGACATTTGCTAACAAGCATATTTAAACATGATACAATAAATAAAATAAGACTATGACTATAGATATCACTAAAGACGCTGTCATACTCATTTTTTTTTACAAAACAATGTATGTAATTCACCAAAGAAATAATGAGAATTAATAAATTCTTTGAAAGATTTATAGTAATAAAATTTTCGTAAGCTATTTTAGTATTTTAAAATCAGTATTATTTACCATTTGACTTGCAAGTAGATACTTTATTTTTACTTTGGATAGGTTTCCTGTTTTACTCATCATATTGTCATTAATTTAATAACGATAATTTTTAATATTATTATTAGCTATTTTAGGAACATTAAGTATGTAGACCAATTTAGTTGTTAAAAAAATATACAATAACAATATTGGGTATAAATGTGGGTTTTATATATTTTTAAGTTATTTATTTAATAAAATTAAATAAATAATTAATTTATACTTAATTATAAAAATCTTTTATTGATTTAGGGCCGATTTTTCAATTGACGGATAAAACTTATTAGTTTGTTAAAATATCAGATAACCATTTTAAAAATGTATTGTCATAACATGACTTTTCTTTTTAAACAGGTGACATTTTAGCTCGGTTGCGTAATACTTTATCAGCAGGATAAGTTTTATCGGATGATTACCTAAGTTTGTTAAAACTGCATAAAAATACCCTAAATCTTACACAGTGTAAGTTGTAAGGGAAGGTTTTAAGGGAAAAAATAAATTCCCTTAACAACTTAAAACTTAAAATTTTGGTTATATTTAAATATTCTATTTACTTAACACATTTAACTTTAAAATCAACGACATCCTTAACGAGTTCGTCTGAGTTTCGTTTCGTTAATTTTTCTCTAATGTTATAGTTTCCAATTTCCATACCTACTAACCCATTTAGAAAGTACACTCTGCACACCGGCTGTTGTGTCGTAAGTCAAATCGTTTATTCAATATAGAATTTTACAGGTACTTGTCTCTGGTCGACATAGACAAATAAAATTTGAATTTGCTACTTTTGTTGTTTTGTTCAATGTACATTGTGTATTCCTTAGTTAGTTAAACCACTTAAACTGCTCAAATCGATGTAATTATCTTTGCTGAGCTTCAACATAATTAATAGATAATGTCAGGGTGCAGGCTTGTTTGTGGCAATTATTAGCAATTTGACTCTGCGAGTAGTATTTAGACAGCGGTTTTTAGTGAATTATTAAGACGCCTGATTTAAGCAAACAGTTCTGATTTATATAAAGCTTTCGACAAAGTTAGCCATCATCAGTTAATGTTTAGAATTGTAAGCACACGTATTGAAAATATTTCTTATTTATTCGGTAATCGATAATTATCTGTAAACCTCAAAATGAGAATGACGTATATACTTTTGCTTAACATTTTGACGGTAATCAGGGTGTATGCCAGGGATGCAATTGCGACCGATTTTGTTAAAAGATTTATAATCAACGAGAAGAAACCGACTTATTTAATATTCAGCGACTTATGCTGGACTGCACGTAAATATCAAAACAGTTTTATTTATTTTTAAGTAGGTACTTACTTAGGTATTCAAGTTTTTAACTTCAAGATACAGAAATGTTTCGTTGCCAAATTTTGTTTGAAAAATACCGCAATGCGTAACTACAACAATAATGAAGGTCAACAAGTTGAAAAACGTGAAAAATAGACATAAAGCTCCTAAAAATATGAGCAATAGCTCATTGGATTCGGAATGACCTCTAGAAAAATGCAGTTTGAGGATTTTACTGCACGTAAAAAATTGCAATTGTTATTAACAACATAAGATAAAAAAGGTAGGTATTTAGTTTTTTGTTAATTACTCAATAACAATATTTACGATATTTTGAATAAAGATCCTTAAAGAGGAGATTTCCGAAAAAAAAGTTCCATCTCCCGGATTATTAATAATTTTAATTTAACGCTGAAAATAGGGCTCCGCGCAGCCATTATGGCATGGGTGCACTGCCGCTAAAGACAGCGTACCACATAAAATATTTTTTTATAGTAACAAATATGAATTTAAAAATTTGAATAAATTATGGTATCATTCAGATGCTTGAAAAAATATATGCCCGTTAGAAAAAAACAGTTTTAGTTAACAGGTTTAGTTTACAAATAGTTTTTGAGTTATTAACAAAAAAACAAATATCTTTTTTTATCTTATTTTGTTAATAACAAATGCAATTTTTAACGTGCAGTAAAATCCTCACATTACATTTTTCTAGAGGTCATTCCGAATCCAATGAGCTATTGCTCATATTTTTAGGAGCTATAGGTCTATTTTTCACGTTTTTCACCTTGTTGGCCGGATTAACGTGGATTCATAGACAGATTTTTATTATTTTTTGCAGATCAAAAATTAAAATTAGTAAATGCTGTTTCTAACGCGGGATTTAGCTCATCGATATCTTTCGATGTGACCTCGGACTATCTGTATCACCATCATGCAATGTTTCTTCTTGATCTTAACTGTTTTAATGCTAACGATGTCCTTTGCAATGTAAGTAATTTTTCTTCTTTCGAGCACTTTAATTTTATAAAAACAAGCTACTGACAAATCCTACAATTTGTAGGCTACAAATTAGATCAACATCAACATCAACTACTTACTTTGTAAGCCAAAGCTTGTCATCCAATCCATAGAAAAGACACTACATTTCCTGAATTATATTTGGCTTATAATTTATGTCATTTATATATTTTAAAAACCTTTCTTTTGGTTATAGGCCACTTCAAGAAAGCTCTTTTCGTCGCCATTTCGTTGGTTGATGCTCACAAACTCTGTCGATAAGAAGGAGTTGTCTTCAGTTTTCAATAGTCCTATATTGACAGATAGCGAAGTAGTATTAGCTGAGAGAATCGGAGATGCATATACAATGACTGAATGTAAGATATGACTGCCTTATATAACTGCTATTTATTAGATCTTATTCTACGAAGGTGGTGCGTTTGGCTTGCATTGCAGCTGCTTTTTAATGTCGCTAAGGCGAAGGTGGAAGCATACCTACTTCACCCGAATTCCTAAATTATTAAGGAGCTGGCTATCTTTTCTCTCAACCGTCTCAGCACGACGATGCTTCCAACATGATTGGTATAGCATCACACTGCACTGAACAATTTTGTTATGGCCCAGCAACTCTCACGACGACAAAGTTAGTAGGCTAGGCTGGCTGGCTGGATATAGAGACCTGAGGTATTGTACTAACACAGTTTTGTTTTCGTTCAGCTCAACAGTAAGACTGTAGCTGACCCAGCCCTGGGTCTGACAGTTTATCTAACCTAGGTTGTCCATAATTTGAGACAATTAAATCTGGTACTTTCGCAAAGCAATTTTTTCCAGTGCACAAAACCTCTTTCAATGCCCCAATGACCGCCACCCCTATGGGGTATTACAAAGGCACCCTGACCGATGCCAGGGTCCATACGACGAGGTTCCGCAGACGCAGGGACGTGATGGGCCATTCCCTCACCATGGCCAATGTGATCCAGGACAGCAACACAACGCAGTACCATCTGCCGTTAGAGGACAGGTTGTGAGTATTGAAGTAATAATAATATTGCCGCCATACTGACTTCGTCGCACTGGGCACAGATCGTCTTTAGTTATAAAACGTTCAGAGGAACACAGTTGTGAGTGTGACGTGATGCGGGCCTTCTTTGAAACTTCCAGCTGCCTCCAGTGTGCCATGTCTCACAAATCCTACACTGCTTCGGACTCGCTTTTGGTGTGTGCGAGAATTAAGTCAAGATTTTACCAGGCACACGCATAGTTAGAAAGGCACATCATTTGTAATCTCATCTCTCATGGTTTTTCAATCCTGGTCAAATACAATAAACCCAGGCAGACTTGAGACAGACAGAATTTTACACTCTGATTATAATTCTCATTTCAAGAGAACCTCAATACGACTCGATATCGAAGATATGCTGGATGGAGGTGAAGCTCGCGTTCCAAATGCTAAACGCCACTCCCCGGTTCATCTTCAGCCACCGCTGGGGGTACAAGCAGAACGGCCGGTGGTCCGGGATGATCGACGACCTGCGCTCGGGCATAGCTGATTTGGGTTAGTACCAGGAGTACCTTTTAGGGCAACTTTTTGGATCCGCTTACCAGATTGAAGACTTCGGAATACACAACGAGGACCCTCAAATCGCAAGGGCATTAGTGACGAGTGTAGTTTTGCATAAAACAAATCTTTTCAACAGATCTTTTAGTCTAGCTTGATTAATCATGAGATGACAGTCCCTGTGACCATAAACCATTTATTCAGCATTGCTGCACGAGCTGTTTTTGGCTCGGTAACATTAAACCTACGTTTGGTGGCAGGCACCAACTGACTGGTGTCTGACTGCAAGTGGCTGGACGTGGTTTACTACACGGTCATGGTGGCGCAGTCCCGCGTGCGCTTTGTGTTCCGCCAGCCGCCGCTGCCGTACGTGTCCAACATCTACTGGCAGCCCTTCGCGGCCAGCGTATGGACGATGGTCACAGGAGACCGTTGTGTGACTTTAGCCTGTATCATCCCATTGCTGAACACAGACCTCCACTAATTCCCGCCACTCCTCACGATTTTACGCCACCGTTTGTCAGTCCCTCTCAAAGGCATCCAGCTCGTACCACCACCGCCTGCGTGGTCTACTGCGACACCTAGCTGTCTCAGGACTTCATATTGTACAGCCCTGAGATAGGAAAAGGTACAATAATCTCCATGACGATGTGGAGATTTTTATGCCCTTTTCTCTTGCTTGGTTACACTGCGATTGGGTTGCAGGCACAAACTGCCTGGTGTCCGACCGCGAGCGGCTGGACGTGGTTTCCTACACGGATATGGTGGCGCCGTTTCGCCTGCGCTTTGTGTTCCGCCAGCCGCCACTCTCGTACGTGTCCAACATATATTCGCTGCCGTTCGCGGCTAGCGTGTGGGCGGCTATCGCTGTGTGCACTGCGGTCGCTACAGTTACCCTGTATTTGGAGAGCAAGTGGGAGAGATCTTTAGGGACTGTAAGTACTCATACAGATAATTAGCTTAAGTTTAAGTTTTCTAGTTTCTGATTATCAGATGTTATCGCCCGAGTGTCTGATCATCAATCCGTATTTAGCAAGCGAGGTGATTAAGCCAAATACCCAAAAATCTATCTACCCAAATATCTGAAATCAAGTGTTTTCAATTATTGAGGTCTGGTTTGAATTTTAGCAGTTGAACAGTATAGAGATTATATGCTTTCCTACTTTATTAATGCGCTATTTACCTACACATTAATAATCCGTCATATTAACTCTAACACAGAACATGACACAATTAAGATACCACAATTAAGATACCACTTACGGAGCAATGGGGATTGTACCGCGCGACCCTAAGGTTCTAGTTACTATGCCCTCTTTGCATCTACTAGGCAAAGAGGGCATAGTAACTTTACCTTTAACTTTAACTTTTAGTGTGTAGGGATTTAATATATACAATATATAGATACAGTTACTAGCTAGGTATATAACCGAGAGACTGAATGCGCGTATAAATACGTACCTACCTGCGATACACTATGCTATGATAACCAAAATTTACCTTACCTACTCCTCTCGATTGTTGTATTTGTTGAAGAGTCCAACTCAACTGGACGGCAGCATCGGCGACGCACTCCTGCTTACAATGAGCGCGGTCAGCCAGCAAGGATGCGTGTTGGAGCCCAGGAAATTCTCAGGTAGCTTTTTATTTCTTACAACATCCCTCCACGCTGAAGTTAAACAGTTAGACGGATCGAATTCTCTACCTACATTCATGATAGATATTTAAAAATTACACACCCTGATGAAGGTTGTTTGGAATCGGCCATTTTTAATATAAGTAGGTAATTTTACCCACTACCTTAATTAAAACCTTATTACCTACTATAAAAATAAAATTAAGTAAATTATAGTTGTTCGTTGATTACCAATCAAAGCAAACTAAAAGAATGTCTTTTGATGAAGAAGAGTCTTGATTTACTACTGTAGCTTTTAATTACTTCGGCTGTCATGCATGACCAACGACTCGCACCTACTGCATCTTGCTATCATATAGATATAACTCAAGCGTTCTACAAGCATTAATTTCCCAGCATCATAGAGTGGTTATACTGTTCGCGGCGTTGATGGCGCTGTTCTCTACGTACGCCCATGTGTTTCCAGGGCGCATCACGGAGTGGTTACTGTTCGCGGCGCTGATGGCGCTGTACGCGGCGTACTCTACGTCCATGTATTTTCCAGAGCGCATCATGAAGTGGTTCCTGTTTGCGGAGCCGATGGCGTTGTACTCTACACCCATCTCTTCCAGGGCGTATCATGGAGTGGTTCCTGTTCGCGGCGCTGATGGCGATGTACTCTACGCCCATTTTTTTCCAGGGCGCATCGTGGAGTGGTTTCTGTTCGCGGCACTGATGGCACTGTAGTTACGCCCATCTGTTTCCAGGGCGCATCATGGAATGGTTCCTGTTCGCGGCGCTGATGACGTTGTACGCGGCGTACTCCGCCAACATCGTGGTGCTGCTGCAGGCGCCCTCTAACTCCATCCGCACGCTGGCGCAGCTCGCCGACTCCAAGATTACGCTCGGAGCCATTGAGGTTGACTACAGCCATTTCATCTTCAGCGTGAGTTCACTTCTGTCATGGACTAATAATATATTAGGTACCAATATTATTAGTCCAGTTGTTAGAGTTGGCTACTTAGAGTCGGCACCGCGCGCGTGTTATTCTTGGTGCTCAAAGCGTCCATTGACTGTCCATGCTTCTGTATTTTTCCAAATTATATAATTATAGGTAATATTGGAATTGGAATTTTAATTATTGATGAAATATACCTTTCCTAAGCCTGATTCAGTAGGAATTTCGGATTTCGATACATTTTCCGCGTGCGCTGGTTCAAAGCTTAATAAGTTTTATCCTTATGATTCGCTACCTTTGAAGTCCCAAATCGTGTATTGCCGAAATAATAATAAAAATAAATATTAAAACTCTGCCCCTAAACCCACCCCAAAGAATCCGCCAAACACTCACATACTCACAACTATGACCCGACGGATTTCGTATCCTGACCGTTCGTATTATGACCTGTATTAAATATTTATAAAATTTATAAAATACAGTGAAAAAAATTAAACGCCCACCCAACCCAGCCAGGAACCTTTTTTAAGTGGTACGCTAGATCGATAGTTACGGTATCGAAACCCATTGTTGCGATTAGAGTGCCTATTCAAATCTATCGTAGGGGAATCGAACTCACGACCTCGATGAGACACAGCAACTTACGATGGGCTCGATTACTATAATTTAACAAAAACATCCGGTATCCGGATAGGATAAAATTAAATATGAAATAAATTAGTTACAACTCGCTTTATACTTAGATATAAAAAAATTACTCCCAAAAGCAGTACTACAAATATTACTCATTAATCTCAACAATGGGTTTCGATACTGTAACTATCGATCTAGCGTACGTACCATTTAAAAAAAAGGGATTTTGTGACAGTGTGTTCGCGAGTCCGTCAATCGATTTATCAATTTTCGATACAACGGCTTTTCGCAAGGGCGTACCACTTGAAATGTTTTTCGCAACAGCTTGCGTCGCAACGACGGCATTCGAAACTACATATCAGACCCGGTTTATATATATGCCAACAATTTACTTTTACTGTTTAATGAATAGATAGTCAATAAGTATTCTTTGATAAGAATCATAATTTCTTTTAATGATTTTTAAGAATCTGTTTTTAATTGTGCTATTTTTAATTCAAGTCCTACATTGCCAGACATTTTATTTGTTAGAACCTTCCGTGAGCAACCTTTACAATTTGATAAATTAGTAGATATAGGCGCCATAATTTATAAGAAAACTATAAATGAGGCTGCTTAAAATTTTATTGTTGTTGTTGTACTGAGATACTCGTGGGGTTGGGGGGTAATATCATTTCTCACTTAAATTTCTATTATTATTCATCATCATCAATAATATTTATTTATGTATTACATAAGAAGATAGAACGCACGAATAGGCTTGATGGATTTCATCCGGAGCCGTAAAACAATACACAAAAAAAAAATCATTTCTGTCACATATTCTATGCAGATATTTAATATTTTAGAAATAGGTAATATAACGAATGAAATGAATGACAAATTGAGAAATAAGATAACCATAGGAAAGCTTATTATGAAAGTATCAGTGACGAATGAATTGAACTGAATTGGCGGAACATTTTGATTTGACATCTGACACTGACAGTTCACTTTACGAAGTTGTCAAGACAATTTTTTTTTTTATTTTAAGTTGTACATGGCAGGGATTCGTGTCCATATGCCGAAATCTTACATAGTTTCTTAATTTTATTGTAATACATAAATAAACAATATTGATGATGATGAATGATAATAGAAATGAGAAATGATATTACCCCCCCAACCCCTCGAGTATCTCAGTAAAGATGTGGGGCTTTACTAAGTCCTCACGCAGACTTCTTGTGAGAATTTGAAAAGTAACATTGCACTGTTTTGTTTCATTTGCCAACACTCATGCACACTCACGAACACTTAACGGTTAATAATCCACCATTATTTCACATTAATATTCGACATAACACAATTTTAGAAAATAAAACAAAACCGCAGACATGACTCTTCACTTTCCCGCCAAGAAGTCCTGTCAAGACAATAAAAAAGCGAAGTTGCCAAGGTAGAAAAAGTTTAGGGTTGCTAACTTATGAATTTTTATTATCTGACTTTTTTTATTATATAATGCAATGTTTGGGTATGTTTAAAAAATATATTAATACATGGAAGGGTTTCTTATTTTGTGCTCTTTTCATAAAATATAATTTCATCACTGTAAAAATTAAAGGCCCAGCCTCCATAGAAAAATAGAACATCTCCTTTTCTTTCCTTTTTAAATTCTTCCGCGCATGACACGTAGTGTTGCTAACAGCGCTGCACTGACGATCTTCTTTTAAAGAGTTTGTATTTGCCGCCCAACCCCAAGAGAGACAAATATATACAATATAATGTGTTAGAGCAGTCGACACGACAGAATTAATGTTATAAAAAAAAGATGTAACGTCGCGCCTAGGAATAAATCGCTAATTTGGCATTAAAAATAACACTAATATTATATTATATTATTAGTTCATGCCGCTGTATTTTTGCAGTCAATGGACGCTTTGAGCACCAAGAATAACACGCGCGGGTAAGCTTCAGTTATTTTGCTTAATACCCTGTTATTTTACGTGGCCTTCAAACTGAAACATAGCAACGTAAAGAAATTGCTGGTTGATGACAGAAAAAGGTCTTAATATGGTCGACATCCAGATGGATTTTGGGCAGTAATCCTACCACAATATCAATTCATTATTATCAGCATAACCAGCGTATACAACCACGTTGTCCAAATGTGGGTTGGTAAGTTTTAAACACTGCTACCTAACGATATCGACCGAGACCAAAATGGTTTAATTTCCTACCTTACAAGCCACGGTCATCCGGTCAAGGTATGTTTGTCACTCTAGTAGTACCTATCTAGTAAAGGTAGGTAGGTACTTCCTTTCTTTCCTTCTAGTAAACCTTCATACGACATCGTCAATTTTTTTTTTTTTTTTTAATTTGCATAAAACATGGTAAAGTACAGATCGTTACTTAAATAAAACCAGCATGTTTTGCCACAATTTGGCGTGCAAAATTATAACAATTAAGTATTAATTAATTAATTATTCCACTAAAAAACAGATAATCACTAATAATAATTAATAAACATTTCAAAATCATTAAAAATTAAACAAATACATTGCCATTTTATTTTAAATTCAAATTATAACATCATTTAATGTCAAAATACTCATTAAGATTATACGGGGATTTAATTATTAGCCAACTACGCAGTTGCGATATAAATTTACTTAAAGGTAACTTTCTAATTTTAACAGGTATATTATTATAAATACGTATCGACATGCCATAACAATTCTTTTCAAAATATGCACTACGGTGAGGAGGCATTTTTAACAAAGCTGTGTCTTTCGGCCGTAACCGTAAGCATCTCCCACTCGGTTCAAATAGTGTGGGGTTACGTCTAATAAACATTCCAATTTCTAATATATATATTGAGGCTAACGTTAGTAATCTCAGATTCTTAAATAACGGTCTGCATGTTTCAATTGGCCCTACACCACAAACAGCCCTGACACATTTCTTCTGCATAATGAATACCCTATTTATGTCCGGGGAGTTCCCCCATAATATAATACCGTATCTCAAAACCGATAAAACGTAACCATGATAGGCGGTTAGGGCAACCCTTTGGCCTGATGTATGTCTGAGTCGCTTTAACGCATACACAAACCTACTCAGCCCTGTACAAATGTTGTGAGCGTGCGCGTTCCAGTTACAGTTTTTGTCGAGAGTGATTCCTAAAAACTTGTATTCATTCACTTCTTCTATTTCCCTCCCGTCGCATTCTATTTTAAGTTTGAATCGCTCTGATTTATAATTAGAAAATTGTACATAGTTGGTTTTTGTGACATTTACACTAAGTCCATTGTGATTCATCCAATTATTAACATTTTCTACACCTATGTTTATTTCATGCTCGTAATTTAAAGTGTCTATTTGCTGTGGAATAATAATTGATACATCATCTGCGAATAGAATACTCTGATAGTTAGTGGATTTTGGCAAATCATTGATATAGATAAGGAACAGAAGCGGACCCATAACAATTCCTTGAGGAATACCTTGTTTATTTTCTAAATAAGGAGATCTGTACGATACTATTTCATAGGTAGCATTAGATCTAGTCACTTGCACGCATTGTTGACGATTAGTTAAGTAACTAGCGATCCAGTCAAGTGCTATTCCCCTGATTCCATATTCATAACATTTTAGCAAGAGCATCTGGTGATTAACGCGGTCAAATGCCTTGCTCATATCAAAAAATACCGTCACCGTAGACACCAATTATAGATAAGATAACCAGTTCCTTAGTGAGTTGATAATGATTCTGGGTGAAGTAAGTAGGTACGCTTGCATCTTCAGCCATATCGTCACTTAACACGAGAGGCAGCTTGTAAGTTGTGGTAGTGGTGGATGGAAAAAAAAAGTGTTTGCTAACAATAATAAGTCACTTTTATGTTGTACGATTGTTGTAGCCTTACAAGGATCCGGTTAGAGCGAAGATTTACAAGAGAATCAACCCAGAGAATGGCAAAGGACAGTTTTACGACATCAACGAGGGAGTGGAGAGGATCCGGCAGGCGAGTAACCGTGTTATTTAACTACATTCTTTGTTTATGTAACTAGGTATTTAAAATTGACAATACGAACTTCGTTAAGACAACGTGTATCAGATAGGGCAGGCAAACCGGTTAACCGGATAACCGACAAAGTTTTTAACTCGGTTTTTTCTAGTCATAAAACCGGATTTTTCGGTTTTTAGGGTTCCGTAGTCAACAAGGAACCCTTATAGTTTCGCCATGTCCGTCTGTCTGTCTGTCTGTCTGTCTGACCCCAGTCTAGCTCATAGACTCTTAGTACTAGAAAGCTGTAATTTGGCATGGATATACATATTAATCACGCCGACAAAGTGGTAAAGTAAAATCCTAAGTGTGGGGTGTCGTTGGATAGCAATTTCAAAAATATAGCGGGTTTGTGAAAACAGTTTTTTGATTGAGGCATCCGTTTGTGAGCTATTAAGCTTTATAGTGCAAAATTTTGTTGCAGTCGAGTGTCTCCTCCCCCCCTGCCAGCCAAATGGTTGTTTTTGGATACGTGAAAAAATTTATGGTAGTTGTATATAATTATGACGAAGTTAAAAGGAAAACTATCACAGCTAAGTAGGGTTTACAAGTTTACGAGTAACAGTCGACCAACTTATAAAATGTACTGGCGCAGTACAAATTCCTCATTGAGAACTACTTGAATAACGTTGTCAGGTGTGTGAAACCGGTAGTATCTACATTTAAGTATATGAGCCATCGTTAAATAAATGTTCATAAAAGCCCTCTTCTCAGAGACCGCATTATTGATATAGGCTACGGAACCCTACACTGCGCGTGGCCCGTCAAACACTTGGCCGGTGTTTTCGGTTATTTTACTTAACACACAGATCACTGATCGATCACACAAAATATGTATCTTTTATCAAATAAGCAACAAAAATAAGTACAACTAAACATCTTCTATATATATTAATACCTGAAACAAAAACTTTGTACCTATCCCTTTTTACGAAAATTGAGCGGACGGGAGTATGAAATTTCGCACACTTAGTTTATAAGAGAAAGAGTGCAGAATGCAATTTTTTTTTAAATGCAAAGAAATACATTAATTTAGTTATGTATACGTTGTTTCATACATTTTTAAAAAAAATCAAAAATGGAAGAGGGGCCGATATTTGTCAATGCCAATCTAAACTCACATACTATCTTTTTAAATTTTTCATTGCTTAGGATACAATCCGTGCAGCCTTAATAAAATTACGGTCGAATTTCGACCACTGGGCGATCACTAGTATTTATTATGTCATGTAGTCTATGGTATTTAAGGAAATCGATAGGTACCGGCTGCCATTTTGTTTTGTCAATCAGTCAGTCTTTGGCAAGTGTGAAGTCCCTGTACCTACCTAAACGCAAAGATACTTTTACGTTAGGGTAAGCTCTTAAACTTTTGTTTTTTTTAATAATTGTGAAAGGAAATCGCAAGGGTGTTAGTTATTGTTGCTTAGACTAAAACTTCAGCCAACTCACGGAGAGAATTCTTTATACAAACCACCCATTCATACCTAACTTCAAAGCACTTTTTTATTGCAGTTTTTTTTAAATCTTACCTCCTTGTTAAATAAAGATAATTTAATGTGCCAAACTGCAAATAATACTAGTTTATTGGGTATACCGTTAGTATACCCAATAAACTTGTTTTTTGGGATCAATGCAAAGATAAGAAAAAAAAAATTAACGAGCCTTACAGTCGCATATGATGTTAACATTTGACATATCACTTTTACAAATCCTAAAGAAAATGCAATAAATACTCATTAGAAGACATTTGACATATCAAAATGATGACAAAATATATCAGTCACATTATTAATGTTTCTTGTTCATACTATCGATTAAAATCTACAACATGGCGCCGCGCTTGCGCGCTTCCGACTTCGTATATTTTTTTACAAATCATAAAGAGAATGCAGTCAATAGGTACTCATTAGAAGACATCACACTGTTATCCTATCCTGCCGCGCAATTAATGAACGCAGTAAAGAACGTGTGAACAGTTTCGAGAAAATAGATCGTTATGTCAGCACCTCAAATATTACAATCACAAACACAGTAAGTTGTACTTACTGCGTTCATAAATTGTGCGGCAGTATCACACTGTTACGATCACATTTCTACGAAATCACTCCCACAAATTATTGTATATATAGAAGGCGAGCCGATCACACTGTTACGGATCACACTGTTACGAGTACGACCCTACTTCCGTCCATTTTCTACGAAATCACTCTCACAAATTGTATAAGTATATAGAAGGCGCGCGGAAAGATGTTACACATCAAAAATTGTGTAAAGTAACGCGGAAAACACCTCTTGCAAAAAAAGTGTTTGATGTTATTGCTAAATATCATTTTGATGTAAGTAGGTAAATTTTGTGTGTACCTACCTAACTATTACTACTACTACGCTACGGTCTAAAATTGTTATTCTTAGATAGGTATTAAAATAAGATTTGATGGAGATTCTCCTAAAGTCTCTCTATCCCCACTAATATTATAAATAGGAAAGCTTTTGTTTGTTATTAGTTTTTTTACTTCATGGTACCTAAATGGTAATCTTACCTGGTGGTAAGTGGCGATAAGGCCGAAGGTAGAAGCGCACTTCACTCGAAATCCTCAACTACTGAGGATTTCCAGTATTAGATAAGATGGTGGTAGCTAGCCAGACGGACTTAACAAGCCCAACCACCAAACAAATCAAGAACGCGCCGCTGGGAAACGAACCCGGGACATTGGTTCTAAGTCCGAAGGCTTAGCCACTAGACCCCAGAGGCGGTTAAATGTTTATTATTTGTTTGTTACTCAATCACGCGGAACCGGCTGAACAGATTTTGATGAACTTTTGCACATAGATAGACCCGGATAGGACTATTTATTTTATTTACTTACAATTTAATCAGCTAACACGCTTATATGATAAATCAATATAAAATAAAAACGTTTAAAACACAAACACAAAACATGAAACATATCAAAATATAAAACAAAAAAAAACTATTTTTTTTTACTTTAGGTAGGTACTTACCCAAATACTTATTAACGTGTCTGCAAAAAAATACAGCATCTATTTAAAAAAACTAAAGGCCAGGCGGACTTAACAAGCCCCACATCCCATCCCCATCAACCAAACCAAGTAGGTACACAAAGATGTAGGATGGGGGAGGCATCAATGAGCCACGCGTACACAATGAGCCACCCATCTAACTCGAAAAGGCGACGAACGACGAACGGCCGCTCCGTGTTTTCGGCATACACGGGCACGTTTCCGAACGCGCCCCTCCCTACCTCTCCAGTCGGTGGCATGATTCGGTGAGGAACGTACGTGTGTGTCACCGAGAGTTATTCGTTTTCGTGACAAAAAAGCTATGACAAAAACGTAAGTAGTTTGTTTTCTCATGCTTTTTCTTTAAGTCATTTTACTTTGTGAATAACTTGTACGTAGAAAGGGTTTATCTGAGCTTCTTTTACAGTAGTTTAAGTAGGCTGCTACTTAAACCTTTCTGTTTGGCATAGCCTCAAATAATTTGGGATCGGGGGTACGCAAGGGGTCATTTCTCTTGTGCTTTCAATGAGGACTCATTGTGTACCCTCTGCGACTCATTGTGTGCCATACTATACCTGACCCATTGTATACTGCTACTCAAAAAACACTAAATGCACGATGAACATAATGGAAATACATTTGCATTTACATGTTGTAAAGTTACACTTATAAATTTCAGAATGGGTCGAACCCCGAAGAACGTTAGGAAAAAAGGAACTACCACCGCTGCACAAATTCAACGCGCAATAGTCCATTGTCCATTGTCAACATAGTATTCGAAGAACGGCCAAAGAATGCGCAATTCCATATCAAACGCTACAAAGATACGTAAATAAATTTAAGAAAGGTGAAATGCAGCGATTGGATCCAAATTATTCAGTAAACAGGGTTTTCACCCACGAACAGGAGCTGACCATTCACGATTACACTTGTCATTCACACTTCATGCACATTCGATAGTCGAATGTGCTGACAAGTTTTTTGGACTCACATCAAGAGAATGTTGCCGAATCGCCCATCAAATTACAAAAATAGACGACATTAAAATGCCAAAATCATGGGAAGTCAATAAGATGGCTGGACGTGACTATTTGTTATTAATTAGGTAGTCGAAGGCACAAATCGTCGTGCATCGACTTACAAAGATGTTAATTATGTCACTTGTCAGGTTAGATCTCTATTCGTAAGCGTTATTCCCTGTAGTTTTAAGCGACTCAAAAGCTACTCAGGGACACTGTTATAGATATTAAAAACTCAGTTATACTACGGTTGTGTTAAAAAAGTTAGGTAGATATGTATTACGTGACATAAAAGTTACCTAAGTATTTAATGAGACTGTTTTTATACTTGTATTTTGTTATCCAAGGTTATGTTAAAAAATGTTATAATAATAAAAAAAAATGTTATAAATATTAAGAAAAGATTTTATAAGTTACTGTTAAGAAACCTAATCGTAAGAACAATAAAGACCTCAAACCATTGCAATAAATAACTTTAATATAAATATTGTTTTTCTCGTAAATTTTAGAATAAATATAAAGATAACAATACTTTTATACATGCCTGGCTGATTGTGTGCCCCACAAACCATTGTGTACCACCCCCCATGCTCATTGTGTGCCACTGGATGTACACAATGAGCTATTTAAAAAAAACACGTTTAAAAAAAATGTGTTCTGACCTCCTTTCAGTTTCATCATCAGATTTTGGGCACCACACAAGGTTAGTTTTTATCATGACAATTATTAAAATAAGCACAAACACGGCGGGGTTATCTTGTTTCATTGCAGAGTTCCTAGTTAGCTCAGTAAGTGAAATGTGAATTTCTTAGGAGTTAAATAAAATTCTTTAACTCCAGTTTTTATGACCACCTTCCGACTGTATCATCAGTACAGTTCCATGATACCATATATTGAATTGCTATCAAAGTAACGTAGATATACCAAGTTTCATCTCGATCGGTCCTCGGGAAGTGATCCAAATCTTCTTTCCAAGATTTGACCCGTATATACGGTCGCACGACTTATGTACTGTGACGTCATCGTGAGTAGGCAAGCAGGCGCGCGCGTTTCAAAATAGCCGCACAGAACAACTAAATAGTACTACCGTACAGGAGACTCACTCTTTAACAAAAGTCAAGTTTAGGTATAAAAAATTGCCTACTCTTACGACTTTCACGCGATATTGAAACTTATCGTGTGACCCGAGCGTTCATATTCCGCTATGGAACGCTGACTCGATATCGATTTGACGTCAGGAGCGCAGGGTTCCCAGTCCCACTCATGCACACATAGCATATCAGTTATTATCATTAACATCACACATAGGTAAGCGGACCTCTTTGTTAATCTTTAGTGATGTTTTTTTAAAGTGGGGTTGATAAACTCTAACCGCCTTACAAATAAACAAAGAATAAGGTCCGAATTCAGTGTTTTGTTCCTGTCATGTAAACGTCATTTCAAATTAGAGCAAATAAGACGAAACACGGAATAACTATTCGGACCTTATTCTTTGTTTATTTGTAAGGGGGTTAGGATATTTTGTTTATTTGTTAGGTACCTAATGGTAATTTGTTTTAAACAGTCTTAACCAAAGCGGTTAATTTTAGGTACCTACATAACACTATATTTAATCAAAAAGGGAATCAATTATTTGTGATCAATACGAAAATGTAGGGTAGGTACATACCTACTAAACTAACCTACCTACTAAATACCTAGGCTGCTAATTAATAGTTAATATCTAATAATTTCACTTCAGACGCCCTAAACTTACCTATGTAATATAACAATCTCGACTAATCGTACAATAATACAAATTATTGGATATGACTGTGATGATTTAAATACAACTAAGTAAATAACTTATATTCAATATCTTCCGGAATTTAAAAAAAAGTAAATTCGATTCATTGTTCTTTCTTTTATTTAGACACCCGTAAACACAACAGTATCTTTTATACGGGTTATAAGATCGTTTAGTAGTCATTGTTCGGTGCACAAAAATCACAGAAATAATCGTTCGTTTTACGCGCGACGACGCGCGACGTGAAGCGTGCGTGCCGAGCGGCACCTTACTGCCATACGCTTCCCCGGGACCCGGGAGGCGCGCCGGCCGAAGAACGTACCTAAACCACATGAGTATGGGGTATATTTACTCTGTGCCTAAACTGCGGAGTGACACCCCTAATAGCCGTTTAGAAAAACATTGATAACTTCATCATTTCTTGACGGATTTTAATAATTTAAAGAATTAATTACTTATATAGTAGGTAGTTGATTGCGCATACGATGTATTAGTAAAAATCAGATTTGCTATTATGTGATTGTTATCCTTCTCCGCCTCCTCCTGTCCTCATTGTTAATTAAGTATGTAAGTGTACATACAGAAGTTACTGAACCACACTAGGTCTATGACTTGCTTATTTTGATGTGACGTCACAATAGAAATATTTAATAAACTTTGCATGACAATATAAAGTTAATAATTATGTCTAAGTAACTCTGCAAAGCTAGGGCGAACGGGGCGGGGCCGCCATAGCCCGAAGAGTTGCTAAGCTCATTTGGCAGTGGGCAGGGCACATTGCTCGCAGGACTGATTGATGGCCGCTGGGGCGGAAAAGTCTGAGTGGCGACCGCGTACCGAAAAGCGCAGTGTGGGCAGGCCTCCAACAAGTTGGACCGACACGATCCGATCTGGTGAAGGTCGCGGGAAGCCGCTGGATGCGAGCAGCACAAAACCGGTCGTTGTAAGCATTGTTGTGTTCCGGCAGCTTGAGATAAGATAGCCAGTACCTCACTAGTTGAGGATACCGGGTGAAGTGCGCTTCCATCATTGGCCTTATCATCACTTAACATCAGGTGAGATCAAGGCACTGTGCTTACACGTAAATAAAAAATAATAAATAAAACCTTGGGGGAGGCCTTTGCAGCCTTTGTCCAGCAGTGGACGTCTTTTGGCTGAGATGATGATGATGATGAACTCTGCAAACAAGATCTAGATCGGATACATTTCGGATAATGATGACTACACCTTATCTGATACACGTTGTATAACCAACACATCACAAAATATCGAGACTGCAGAAGTTAAGCTTAACTTCGCTATTCGCTTTTAAACAATTGGGTCATCCTTATTTTGTGAAACACATCTTCTATACACAAAGATCGGTCGTCGATAAGACTACCACAACATCAGTCTCCGCACCACGGACTCCGCAAAATCTTCAAAATGTCAGAATATCTTTTTGGTAATGTCAAAACTTATCTATTTTAACTGCACGTTTGTCCAGGGTCTGTTCGCGTTCCACTCGATCGCGGAGCCGGTGTACCGCCGCATCGAGAAGACCTTTCTCGAGACGGAGAAGTGCGACCTGCAAGAGGTGGACCTGGTCAACGGGTTCGACCCATTCATCCCGGTCAAGAAGGACTCTCCCTACTTGGAACTGCTAAGGGTTGTGTAAGTTTAATTTACCATCACCAGCTCATTATGTCCCTATAAGTGGGGACGTAAAATGAGCTGATGATGGGCACGACCCTTCCTAATCCCTTACAGGGAGAACGAGCCACAAGCTTTTTTTGTTTGGATTTGCTGATTGCCTCAAACGGCATGTTTAGCTTCACCGGGCTTGTTTGGGGGCCGCGAGAAACTTGAAGGGTTCTTCAAGCCGTGTGAAACGAATCACCTTCAGAGGTTTTCTAGAGGGAACGGCATCACGCACGTTCGTTACCTTAGGCACTACCAGTAGTGTCATGCACTTTCTATTCTCCGAAGGGTTCGGATCGGATCGAGCTGGGGGGGGGGTCCCAAGCTGGCGCAGCGTCGATTATAAAAGTTGCTTTACTTCAGCAATCGTAGACCGACCTCGTCCACCACTCCACCATATTGAATCAAAGAGTTGGTTTTATTAACCTTAGACGTCCAAAACCATTGGTGTAACCACTATCCCACAAAGGAATTTAAAAATTAATATCTCAACAGGTTCAAACGGATCCGAGAGTCCGGCATCCAGTCAGCACTGGTAAAGAGAATGCAGATTCCCATGCCTCGTTCCCACAAGGTAATTACTAAGTTAAATTAGTTATTTAGGGGGGAGACCATAGCGTCTCCCCGCGTGTATTAATGTGTCCTAATAAGCCTATAACATATGCATCCTCTGCATCCGACAAGGTGGCGTCATTCAGCAGCGCGGGCCTGCTAGACCTACGGCTGGTGCTGTTGTTCATACTGTACGGCGCCGCAGTGGCCATGCTCCTGCTGCTCGCCGAGATCGTGTACAGCAAAATGTACGTTCCTTATGGGGATAACCTTCCTTCCTTAACGCCCAGACATTTCATAAAATAAAAAAAATAAAAATTATTGATTTTCTTTTTTATTTTAAAAATAGAAGTCATTTGTTTTTGTCGTGTCGGAGCGTGGTACGCAAAATGAATAAAATTTAAATTCGCACCGTAATAATATATCACTGCCTGAAAAAGTTTACTACTGAGCAAGTAAAAAACATTAGGGGTTAATGCTCCTCCGTATTCTACGGTTGCGCGGTGGTGTGCCGAGTTTAAGAGAGGAAGAACTTCAACAAAAGACGACCCGCGTTCGGGACGCCCGTAGTACGACGGCAGTTATCGAACAAATGATAAAAAGTTGAAAAAATTGTTTTGGCAGATCGTCGTGTGTGTTTGTTTTGTAGCTGAAGAACTAAAGATTTCGATAGGAAGTATCCATAGCATCCATCCATAGTATAGTATACATGAACATTTAGGCATGAAAAAAATATCAGCGCGCTGGGTGCCTAGAATTTTACTAATTTTGATTGCAGGCGGGTAGCTGTAGGTGAATATACTTGTAGGGGCTTAGCACTGAGCGAGCTGAATTTCTACTTTATTGCGTCGTCAAAAGGTCGCTATTTATTAAAATATTTTTGCGGAGTGATCCTTCTGTTCCTGTACTATTAAGTATTCTGTGCTACTATAGTCCATTTCAACTAGGATGATCCCGGTGACAGTTCGATTTCGACAATTGTAGAGATGTCCTACAATGAAATAATTTCGATTGTTTCTGGTAATCGATAATACTATATATGGAAATGAAATCGATTTTACTATACTAACAATAATTTAAATATGATGTGTTTATGTATTATATTGTTTAAGTGTAATATTTGTGTAATATTTGTTTAAGTTTATTGTTCATAAATGCATTAAATGTATGTTTTACACAGTGTTATTCGGTAAAATGAAACAGAATTTGAAAAGAGTAAATTTTTTATTCAGTAAGTATCTGAAAAATCACTGTCAGAATCGCTTGAAGAGTCGCTATCGCCGACATTTATTATAAGTTGATCTTTCCACCGATCTATTCTGACGTACCTCTCCCAGTCCTCTAATATAGTATTTTTTGTCTTTTCGACTACTTTCGCACAATTTTCACCAAAGACGTGTTGGCTGTATATATATATATACTGTTTTTGTTTTATAAGTTTAAGATGTTTCATTTTAATATTTTTCGTAATGACGCCGCAATAAAATGAAAAAATGTAGACTAATCTACATGTTCACATAAAAAAAGACTAACAATTTAATTAATACAGCTAGAATGAAAAATATAAAGTTAAATTTAATTGATTAGTTATTGAATGTCAATTGAACTTCACTTGGTTTACTATCCCAACACTAGTATTTCTTTGTAATGAAATGACCTTGTGAAGGGGTACGTTTTTTTATTATATTGTTTTAAAGTTTTGATAAATGTGTGTTATGCGAGAGTTTATTGAGACAATCCTAATCTAAAGTAAAAAATAGAATTATAAAAAGTAATTTTAGTATATTTAGTGATGGATTATATAAAAATATGTTATTTTGATGTAGTCAAATAAGTTCATACGCTTTTACAAAGTCACGTCTTCGTTATTGATGACATCTGTCACCGGGATCATCCCAGTTGAAATGGACTATAATAGCTACTTAGCAGGAGGTTCTCAAACTTCAATTAAGTTATTGTAATATTTTGAGACAATAAAAAAACTTTATTATTTATTATTATACCCTTTATTTATTTTCTTTTATAAAACTATATTTTTACAATATTTTAATATAAAAACAATAAAATATTATAAAAACTTAATTCTAGAGTATCATTATTATTAGTATTATTATACACTTCATTTATTTTCTTTTATAAAACTAGATTTTTACAATATTTTAATATAAAAACAATAAAACATTATAAAACCTAAGTAATTCTAGAGTACCGCCAGCAGCGGGGCAGGGCCCAAGCTACCGATCGTCAGGGCAGCAGAGTGAGGAACCTCCTGACAATACGTGCCGTGTCAAGGAGTACCTACTGCTTTCTGAATTTGACCCCTGATCCAACCATCAAGCGAGAGCCTCTTAAGATGTTGGTCGAGGCTCTTCGCTATCAGACCGTTCGCTGAAACGACTATCGGGACAATGATCGTCGAATCAACATTCCACATGGCGGTCACCTCGTGACCTAAGTCAAGGTACTTGCTGAGTGTGTCCTTCTCAGCTTTCACGAGGTTCTCGTCATGCGGGATGGTGATGTCAACGAGCACCGCCCGACGTTGAGACCGGTCTGTATTATTATTAATATTAACAAATATAAAAATAAATAAATAAAAATTAAAATTATCCATTTCATACAAATTCAGTACAAAAAAATATAGATGTGCACCGTGCAGGATACATGCAAGAAGTGGCGTTAAACTTTTATCATTAAATACCTAATCTTAAAATACTACTATTTAATGTAATGTAATGTAATGTAAATATTCTTTATTGTACACCATAAAAAACACTTAGAGAGGACAATACAAGAAGAAGTACAAATGGCGGCCTTATCGCTAAAAAGCAATTTCATCCAGGCCACCATGTGTTGAACTGGACAAAAAAAGTTAAGAAACTAGCGGTAAATGGTGTATGAAATATTACACACAATATAAAAATACTTAACTATCATACAAAAAAATTATTTAGGCATCTATTGAACATTAACTCTTTGTATAGTCTTTAGTATTACAGATATTACTATATTATGTAAGTATGACTGTTACAGTAAACATAATATGTTATGTTTATTCGAACAATCTTAAATCTAATCTTAACTTAATCTAAAACACCACCTCGCGCTCAAAGGTTTGCATGATACCGGCAGCAGTGTTAACTAACCACGTTGTATTGCCTGGGGGTCTCAGGGTGCCTAGTGTGAGTTCCATTTGACATTCGATCACGTTTGCGAAAACGAGAATTAGTATGGCATTGAAGCAGCGCCTCCTGGCGTCATAGATACCTACAAGAAGAGTTAAAATTTTGCCACACAAATTAGCGGTTTCGTAAACGTAATCGAATGAATTCGGGTAATAGGTAAACAAAACTCACCAAGTAGGTACTCTGAACCAGGTATGGCTCGCAGTGGCGGTCGTACCCACGATCCTCTACTATACATATATTAGTATTAATACTTAGCGTTCGGCCCGATTTCCGAAGGTCTCGGGTTCAATTGCCAAGACGGGCAGTGTTTTTCGAATTTTCCGATGCATTGCCCGGGTGTGATTGATTGATCACCGACCCGCATTTGGCAAGCGTGGTGATTAAACCATTACACATCAATTGTAGTGATGACTTGATTTCAATGATAGAGTGTAGGCCTTTGCCCAGCAGTGGGACAGCCATAGGCTATTTACTTATTTATATTAGTTTACATTACTATAAATTACTTATTATGATACTCTTTATTTATTTTCTTTCTTAAAACTAGATTTTTACAATATTTTAATATAAAAACAATAAAACATTATCAAAACCTAATTCTAGAGTACCGCCAGCAACGGGGCAGGGCCCAAGCTACCAATACGTGCCGAGAGCCTCTTAAGATGTTGGTCGAGGCTCTTCGCTATCAGACCGTTCGCTGAAACGACTATCGGGACAATAATGGTTGAATAATAATTATAATTATTATTATTGACAGCATAGTGGTTTTATAGACCTATCCAACCTTCTACAGATGTAATAACTGTACTCAATTTCTTACTTTCAGGAAGGAACCTCCATCACAACGGGTGAGACTCACCAGGGCACGAAGGAACATGACGCCTTGTAGTTTACTAAAGCTTAAATAAATATTTAAATAGGGATGAGGTAGTGATCGCATACTGCACACAGGCACCATTTATTTATTCAATTAAAATTCAACATAAAATAATCAAAATAGCTTTGAGTTTAATAAAGATAAGTAAGCTGCGTACGGATAGCGCGTTCCTGTGTTACGCGTAGTCGGGATACGGTGCCCACGCGTACATTGGATACGCGTACAGCTCCTATACGGACCGCCGCGAACCTGAACGCGAGGTCAATCGATCCACAGCGTTACGCGAGCCCCGCCAGTCATATTTTCATTATTGAAACTCGATAAACAGACGTGTCTATCCAATTTGCCGTCCAAATATAGAGTACCCGGGCGTGCGCGTACCTTTTGACGCGCGACCAACAACCGACTGATGGCGCCGGCGGCTCGCCTGCGAGCAAGCTTGCGCGGCACGCGTTCCCCAAGAGTGTACGCGTACCTGCAAGTATGGACATGGCATTCCAAGACACACTCAAAGCTATTTTGATTATTTAATGTTGAATTTTGCTTTACTGAATATTGGTGGTTCAGTTGTAATTTTTATGTGAACATCACTACTTTGTTGCAAACAAATTACAATTTGTTCAATTTACATAAAGTAAAAAAAAAAACAAATTTCAAAATCATTTATTTTGTTTAGGCTACAAATACTTAGCTCTTATGGACATCAATATGCCATCTCAGCAAGGGCGTTTCTTTTCTCCCTTACAGCCAGCGTCTATTCATATTCTATCACTAATAATAATAATATAAATACTTAAGAACAAATAACTAGAAAACTATGTATAAAAAAAAATATTATCCGCACCCGTCACACACACGTTTGCTGTCCCATTCCACAAAACCAATTACGGTATGAATGCAGTATTAACTGGTATTGTTGACAATTATAATTTGCACTTTAGTGAGTTGGACCCATTTATTGGGAGCAAGAGTGGCTACATAAATAAAGTGAGATCTGTCCTGTTAACTTAAGTAACTTATATATATATATATATTTACATATTTATTTCATTTTAATTATTTGTGTCAGTTCAATTACATATGTGTATTATTATTATATTATTAAGCATGTACTATTATGGTTGCCTAATTATTCAATACTGCTGGTGACGGTTTGCTTTTGTTAGGATAATTGAAATGTAAGCCTAGCATAATACACCTAGTTGCCTCTATGGGCGGTTTTGTTATTATTTTTCTGTGTACTACTTTTTAGCCGAATATGTTTAGCCTTAGTAAGATTGTGAAATTATTTTAAATATGGCTGTTGTTGTCTCAATAAATAAATAAATAAATAAATAAAATTTTATTATAGTCTATCTAAAGTGTGAAATTCTCTCCAACATTGACCAACGCAAAGAAACGCCTTACACTGACTACAAAAAACGTTGGCCATAGTGCGTTTTTTTAAAGCCAGGCACCTAACGCATCGTGCCCTTTTCAGCTTATTCTGCTTAGCAGATGCACGTTCTGTTTCGGTCTGGGCTTTGTCGGGAAAATGGTTCAATGTTGTGTCCAACCGAGCACTATAAGCGCTGGTGTTACGTGAAGTGATTCGACTGGACGACTTCCCATACTTGTCGCATAATTCCGAGGCCAATGCGTACCGAAACTGCCGGTATGACATTTTCTTGGCTTGGCCAATGTTGGTACAATAAATAACATATGAATTTAAAATACTTATGTTTAATAACCTTTTAAATACCTTAATGTACCACTTTAAGCCACCTTTGCGTTCGTGGACGTACATGGAGAGTTTATGATCTTTCATCTCTACGCCTCCCATGTACCGACCGTAGTCCTCAACTACCTTAGGTTTCGTGATTTCACTGCCGGCTGGTCGGTCTCGGACAAGATCTAAATTGTGGTAGGTGGACAATGTGGTTACCAACTTCACATCTTTCCATGCGGTGACAGAAATGTCACCGCAATGTGTACCTACAACTGCCCCTTGTGCCATCCTGCTTTCGTCTAAAACCTTGATATCGGTCGGAGTGTTTTCTTGCCGCCGATTTAGCGTACCGACAACGTCGGTCGCGTACTTACGTTTTAAATGCCTACTGAGCTCTAACGAATTGTAGAAATTATCCATAAATAACGTGTAGCCTTTCCTAAGATAGCCTTTCATAAGTCGCAACACTACTTTGGCTGTGCTGTCATAAAACCCATCAACGGGTTGAGAATTCGACGTGTCTTTACCGGTGTAGATTGTAAGTTTCATGACATAGCCGCTTACAGCCTCGCACAACTCGTAACTCTTGATGCCAAATCGTGGTGCTTTGGTCCGGATACACTGAACCACGCTTAGCCGCCCTCTCCAAAGCAGCAACGACTCGTCTATCGACAACTCTTGGCGAGGGCTGTAAACGGCTCGAAATTTCTCGTTCAGGTAAGCTAGCAGCGGTGAAATTTTAGCTGTCTTACGATCGTCACCTCGATCAGTAATGTAATCGTTGTCAACGAAATGCAAGAACTTCATGAGCAACAAATACCGGTCCTTGCTCATAATAGAGCTAAACCCTGGCATACTTAATACTCCAGTACTCCAGTACTCGTGAATCCGGCTCATTTTGCAAATCCCCATCAATATAATTATAGCGAGAAGCCGGTACATTTCCTCTACGGAAGTCTCCACCCAATCATTAATCTTCGAGTGGGAGGAGATGCCGCACTCAGAAGCCTGGGCGATGGTCTGCCAGGCGTACCTATTGGTTTCGGCAACGATCGTTTCTAAAAGAGGTTGGTCCCATAATTGGGAAAATATGTACAACGGAGAAGTGCTACCAATTTTGGGGCCAACATCTTCTAGAAATGACTCCCTAGTACCCGCAAACGTACTAAAGTCCTGCGTCCAGTTTAATTCAGCGTCAACACCATTTGCTAGCTCCTCATCTGGTTTGTCCTGGTGGTCCAGTATCTGGAGGAGTTGTTCTTGAGTCAACACCTCTTCGTCCACTTCGCTCCCTGAATCGAAGTCTGCCAAAGCTCCGGCCAGTAGGGCGCCGGAGATATCTTCGTCGTCAAACTGTTAGAGGATGCAACTCATTAACCAAAAGCAAAGACTTCGACCAATAATGGTACTGTACCAGTTTTAAAAGCATACAGTTGGGCATCAAAGGTACTTTCGAAGAGCATATAGGTCTATATACCTAGGCCTGTTGTGTATGAGGATGTCTCAACACACACAACCATAATCCCAGTTTGTTCTTTTTTACTTTGCCGACAGGTATAACAACGTAAGTTTACAATATAATAGACACCCAAATTCACACAATAATAAATTATCTATGTGTGACTCAACCCTAGCCGGTAGGTACAGCTCTCGTTCACTCTGGTAATACTGTGACTGTACTGAGTAATGTATTTTAATATCAGTTTAAGTTCCATACTAATTGTTAATTTGTTCTTGTGCCAAGAGATGGCGCGTTGCTTAGTATTTTATATTAGGTGTTCTTTCTTCTGTAGTATATGCTGTATCGCGATGACAAGATGTTGTCACCGTTTCATTTAGACAAATTAACCTACAGTAATAAATGAGAAACAATTAGTAGTGTAGTTTTCTTTGCGGTATTATCGACCCTATTCGTGTTTAGCAGCAACACATTTACTTACAATAAAATTTTCATTTCGGACATTAAAGTCAAAAGAGATAGTAAAATATTTGTTCTTAATGCTGTAATCGATCATCCCAATTTAAATTGATGTATATTTAATTTTATTTAGTATCGAAAATTGTCCCAGCCGATCGCCTTCATTGAGTACTTTCGCTATTTCTCATAGTTTCGGATATTCGAATTCAAATTACAATAATATTCGTATGGATGCCCCCTTCAGATATAACAAATTTTTATGAATGGCGTAGACACCCAACCAGCAAAGTAGTCCTATAACAAGAGCTTGTATCACAGAAAAGTTTTGTTAAAGTTGTATCAAAGTGTTTGTGGTGACTGCTTATTGTATAAAAGCGTTAGTCAGTACGTTTTTTCTCTATAATCTTTTAGAGCAAAAATGTCATATAAAGAAGTAATATAAATGTTTACGTCACTATTTTATACAACCATTATAGTTCTGTACTAAACAAGATTTGAATAAAACCAGTATAATGCGACTTTTCTATACTATATTTTATACTTCTATACTACTATATAAATCTGTAGGCTCTGTGTGTACTTGCAATTTTTCTGGCAAATTTTGGGATAAATATTCATTTTATGACTCACTGACACTAATTCTACGATTTTTGAAATGTTTGTCTGTCTGTCTGTCTGTCTGTGTGACTGTCTATCTGTGTGTGTGTCTGTCTGTCTGTGTGTCTGTCTGTCTGTATGTCCACTTTTAACTCAAGAACGGCTTGACCGATTTTGATGAAAATTTGTATGACTACTACTCACTAAAGAACATGAGATTGTGCAAATGATAGGCTTTAAACAAGGGAAATTTTATTCACAAGTTGAAGCGGGCGGGTGACGGCTTTTGATGAAAATTTGTATGTAGTAAGAAAATGAGATTGTGCAAATGATAGGCTATTATAACCCTAAAACCTATAAACCTATTAATTATTTTGATTAGCATTCATTGATCCATTATATTCGCACAGCGAAGCGGGCGTGTGGCCGCTAGTACTCTATAAAAGTGTTTACTGTTACTAGTATGTATCGAATTACCACGATAAAGGTTTCAAAGTCACAGTTATAATTCTTATACTATTATAGTGACAGAAACTCCACAATAAGGCTGTTTCGTTATATTATGGCTTCTCGTGTGACTGCTATAGTATAGAGTACTATAATGATCATGAAGACTACATAGAGCGATTTGGTGATATTAACGAGTTCCATGTTACTTCGTAGCAGCTTAATTAAACTATAAGAGTTTTCAAATATCTGATAATGTCGTTGATATACCGGTCACGAAACACTATTTTTACGCTGAATAGTTGTATAACAGATTTTTAATAGTATCCTAAAAGAGTTTTTGTCCCTTTTACATTACAATTAAGTCAGATAAAAGTAGAAAAATACTACTATTAAATATCAAATTTCACCTAAAAAGGAGCTGAAGTATTCATTTTATTACAACAAAAGTCAGTCATTTTTGCGTATTACGTATACAAACATCGGCTTAAAAGGTATAAAAGGAGTGGGACATATCGAAGAGAAGTAACAAAGCGATATAAACAATCCCCACCTTCGACAAACAGTGTTAAAACCATTGGTAGCCATCAAAGCCAAATTGAGGAAACAAATGCGGTAAATGGTTCCGTACAAAATGGTATTTATGCTGTACAATATTTGGGACCCAGCGATAAAAAATAAAAGTCGCACACAAATTAAAGAGTTTTTTATTTTTAAGTTAAAATTATCATTATTAAATTAAAAAATCATTTCTAGAAAGAAATTTGTCGATACCCAAGGTCATGAATAGTGAAGTTATACAATTAAGGAACCCAAAGTAATGTCGGAGACATTTCTTGCTAAAGGTACTATAAGAAGCCTACAGTCGCCACGGCATCACTTTTTGTCATATAAGGGTAACTTGTTAGACCAAGATTTAATAATTTTAATTCCATTTAATTAAAATCAAATAACCTGAGAAAATGTATCGTTAAAGTTTATCAATAAAATTGTGGTCGCACATGATTTTTACCTGATCATTTACTATATCAGCATTCAGTTTAGCATTGCACGCCATTATAAAATAAACAATATAAATATTATACTCACCGCATTGTCCAGTAATCTCCAATAATTTATTATACTCTGGCCATGCCTGACGCCGCTTTATACTCTCACAATATATCACCAAATAGTGATATATCTGCGCCAAAGCCCGGTTATGTGAACGTTCTTTGGCCTTCTTCCTGGTAGGTTCATTGGCTCTAAGCCAATCACTAACATCAATTGGTTGGAGAAATGTTCTATGGGCTGGTATGGGACGAGGTTTTATTGCTTGGGCATTATCAAAAAAGGCACCAAAACCGCCCATTGTCTTTTGCTTACATAATAAAAACTGATGAATAGTTGCTTGCAATCGCTTACGTTATCACCCGCTTCATTCGCAAAAAGGTCTCGTCGCCAGATAGGGGGCGTTTCCTCCGCGGCTTCGGTGTTTTGCGGCGGCCACTGCTGCAAATTTTGGAATATTTTTTTATAACTTATTTATTTAACAATTTATTTACAAATAAACGTAAAAGCTGAAGTGAACTGATCAAAAGAGTACAAAGGCACTACTTAATTCAAAATTACTTTTTCTTTATTCACAGAACTTTTGGAACTTCTAGCTATTTAGAAAATTCCGTCGTTCCGCCGGCCGGATCAGTATCGTAAAAATAAAGGATGCTATTTTCCTTATTGCCTAATGAGGATCGATACACGGTTCAGACAGGCAATTATTTATAAAGATGTGAATGCAGTTCAAATTGTTTTCAAAATCATCTTTCGATAAAATATTGTATTTACAATATTTAAGGCACACACAACAAGCATGCACACCAGGCTACCACAAACTGTCGAACTTCCTCAAAAGATTTTGAACTTTAATTCTAAGGTATAAGGTTGAACGTTTATTGATTTAATTTGACAGTTTTGTATAGCCTGATGTGCAGGCGTCTGTACATTTTTTTTTTCTGTGCAGCATAGCTATTTCGTTTTTCCAAATATAAAAAAAATGACACAAAAAAGGAAAACTTACATGAAGTGTACTGGAGGCTGTCCTCGCCATAAGTAACTCTTGGTTTCCCAGGGCCAAGGATTCCTGAAGAGTCCTAATGACTTGTAGAGCGCGCATGAGGCGGCTTGGTATAGCAGGAGAGGTATCCATTTTTCTAAAATAAAATTGGAAGCTTAAATTTGCTAACAATATAATATTCTAAAAGTATCTCAGTGCACAAGTCCGTTGGACTTGTACAACTATGGTAACTGTTTCCGTAAACTCTAATTCTAATTGCAGTCAGATAGAGAGAGCCCTTTTCTTGATATATTTTGGTATAATACTTAATGAGAACCTAAACTTTCAAAATTTACCCCACGAGCAAGGCTTAGCATAGTTTGGGTGTCATTGTACACACGCCTTCACATCAACCTACCACAAACTGTCAAATTTCCACAATAGACTTTGAAATTTAGTACTAAGCAATATGGTTGACAATGTTTTGAAGAAATTTGACAGTTTTGGATAGGTTGATGTGAAGGCGTCTGTACCATTCCTCTAACACTGCTTAAGTAATATAAATTTATGGTAGGTAAGTAAATAAAAATGTTACATTTTCAAAATCTTACCTGCCACTGTCAACAAAAACAAGTGATACCCATTAGGTTAGACAACGGGCGGCTCAGCTATTGATTACGGACCCACGATTTTCAATTTCAGATGTTTACCATTCGAAAGATTATATTTTTTTACATTTATTCACTTAATACCTTATCTCGATAACTTGTAGTTTTTTGTAAAAGGTTTCTTCGATTTTTGTTGTTTTGCGACTGACATTTCGTATTTACGTGTATTGCGTTTTGTTACGTGTTGTGTTAACGGGTTGTGGTGTTTTTTTATACATAAAATACTACAGTATTTAACTGTTTTTAAAGTTTTTTATTTATTATACAACAGAAATCTAGTTTCATACAAAAATATTTTTTTTATAGTTCTTGTTGGAGGGGAACCAGGTTACAAGACTGATACCTACTTACTTGATATTACTGATATGATAAATTTTTGTTTTTGTTTAAAAAACCATGCCCTGCATGCATGCCATGTTTATTTACTCATGCCCGAGTAGCTATCAGTCTTGTATAGATAATATAAGCTAATTTAATTAATTTCTAATTTAAAGAATTATAATTTTCATACATTTTGAGGTTTTGGTTAGTCAGCCAGAATAGCCTCGGTTGCAGAGTGGCAAAACACTCGGTCCGATACCCAAAGGTCCCGGGTTTAATTCCCGGGTAGTCAGTGTTTCGGATTTTTTTCAATGCATAACCCGCATTGGGCAATTGTGGTGATGACTTGATTTCAATACCTTTGCCCAGCAGTGGGACAGTTAAAGGCTATTTACTTTTACATAAGAAATAGAATTTTAAATTAATTCGCTGATATTTCATGGTTAAACACAGCGGAGAAACATAAATAACAAAAACTAACCAATTACTTTCTTCTTCTTATTCTTGCTTTGTTTTATGGACCCTTAATAATGTTTGTTATGTAGGAAATACACGGTATCAATATGTATTTTGTTTTGTTTTGCTAATGTTTAAAAATTTTTTTTATTATTACCTACCAGAAACCACTGTTTTAAATCAACATAGAACTGACAACTGACTGACATTAACATTGACAGCGACACATTTTTTTGTATTGTTTTACGGCTCCGGATGAAATCCATCAAGCCTATTCGTCCGTTCTATCTTCATAAGTAATACAAAAATAAACAATATTTTCTTCCTATATGATGATGATGAATGATAATAAAAATGGGAAGTGGGAAATGATACACCCCCCAACCCCTCGAGTATCTCAGTAAAGATGTGGGGCTTTACTAAGTACTCACACAGACTTCTTGAGAGAATTTGAAAAGTGACGTTGCACTGTTTTGTTTCATTTGCCAACACTCATGCACACTCACGAATACTTAACGGTTAATAATCCACCATTATTTCACATTAATGTGCAACATAACACAAATTTTAGAAAATAAAACAAAACCGCAGACATGACTCTTCACTTTCCCGCCAAGAAGTCCGACAGCGACACAAATAATACACAATAAGTTCCGTTTCTTTCATCGACATCACTTTCACATTTCTGTTTCCAACAGCTTTTGTTGCAAATGACGAAAATTACCGTGTTGATATGAGGAACATAATTAATAATTAAGATCTCTAACTTATTGACATACTTTAAAACTTACCTAATTAAATATGAACTCATATATAAAAATTTATGTAAGTACTTATTCTTATGTTTTTAATAAAAATAATGTATTGGGTCCTTACCTAGGAATTTGACGTTTTTTTCTCAGTTATAATTAAGTGAATGACTTCTAAAACTCAATACCGGTTGTCACATTTAAATAAGACTATGTCAGATTTTAATTTTGTGTCTATGTCCCTTTTTATCTTTATTTATTTATTTATTTATTCAACAATGTTTCAACAGCATTTATCTAAACACAAGATACAGAAGATGTTACTTAAACATAAGCCAATTACAGAAACATATTATGTTACTAAAAAATGTTGACATAATTAATGAACGCAGGTAGGTAGTTTTAAAATTTAAAAAAATAGGTAGGTAGATGAAATTTTGTCGAATGATAACTTACAGAATAGATGTGAATCTGATTGTGTTGTGTCGATGTGTATTAGTGCGGGTGAGTGTAATGTTGTAGTTGGTTTACACGGCCGCTCGAATTGATTATGACCGTGGGTTATTAATTGTAGTATACATTCAAATATTTTAAAGATTCAATTAAACACTCTTTTAATTTAACTTCAGCTTATGAACTGCAGTTTTGAACATAGTTTTGAATGTTGCAAATATATCAATATCTGAATAAAACTTATTGTACATTTTTGGTAATCTAATGGACATATCGTTAGCCCCGTAGTTTGTGCGCGATAACTGTACATGAAAAAGATTGGTGTGACGAGTTCTTTTACCAGGGGCATTCAAGTTGAGTATTCTATTTGATAGTTTAACACAGTCTAGCTTTCCAGAACATAATATGTATCATGAAATACAGCCATGTCTTGTATCTCACGTCTGTCAGCCAGAGTTATGAGGCTGTACTTTTGGCATGATTCAGTGTAGTCATCAATTTTTAATTTGCTTCTAAAATTTAAATATTTAACGAATTTCATTTGGAGGCGCTCAAGGGAATGCCTGTGAGTCACGTACTGTGGATTCAAAACTGTTCTGCAGTATTCGAGAACACTTCTGATATAGCATAGTAAAGCACTTTTATGCAATAAATGTCAGAAAAATCACGCGTGACCCTTATTATGAAACCCAAGTTTTTGTAAGCCTTGTTTATTATATATTCAAAGTGACTATTCAATGTAAGTTTTGAATCGAGATAAACCCCTAAATCTTTCACAGAATCAACCTTATTCAGACTGACGTTATTTAATTTAAAATCAATATCAATGGGGTTCTTACGCCTAGTGAATTGAATGTGTGCACATTTTGCAACATTGACTGTGATACGGTTAGTTATGTAATACAGTGATAGTCTGTCTAGATCTTCCTGCAGTTTAATGCAATCCTCAACTGTATTAACCTTCATATAGATTTTAGTGTCACCGGCATATAGTAAAAGCTGAGCATGTCTAAAGCCCAATCCGATGTCACTTATGTAAGCTATATAAAATAACGGTCCGAGAAGGGAACCCTGCGGGACACCAGAAGGGATCGATACGAAATCCGAACGATTGCCACCAATAACTACAGCTTGTTTACGGTTTAATATATATGATTTTACCCACCTGCAAAGATCACCACGTATACCAAGCTGTTGGAGTTTTTGCAGCAGTATGATGTGATCAACGCGGTCAAAGGCTTCCTCAAAATCTGTATATATCACATCAACTTGAGACTGAAAGCCCATGCCTCTATGTACGTCGCTAACAAACACGCTCAAATTTGACGTTGTCGATCTACCCTTTACAAAACCATGTTGTTCGTCCGGTATTCCTTTCTTTATTATTGGGTAAACTTAATCGTAAACAACTCGCTATAAACATTTGGCAAAAACATTCAAGATCTATATTGGGCGGTAATTCTCTATTTTGCATTTAGTGCCTTTTTTGTGAAAACGAACTATATTAGCTTCTTTCCATTTTGTAGGAAAAACCCTCAGAAACTGATCGGTTGAAAATAATGCACAGGGGCACGGAAAGTGCCTCAGCACATTTTAGCACAAAAAATGGCGGAATTAGGTCGCTACTGGCCCCTTTCCTAGTATCTAACTTTGATAGCATCTTAAAAACTGTCTTTTGCGTAACTGAGAAAGTGCATGTGAAGCTATTAGAGTCAGCTCCGGTAAATGCCTGACCTGCCGCCAAACTAGTTGGCCGAGCAACTTGGACGAATCCAAGCCGAGCAAACATACTCTTAAAGTAACAATTGAAAGCTGCACAAATGTCGTCGCTAACCGTCAACTGCTTGTCGTCTAACGTCATTATACCTGGATATCCTGTATTACATTTACCTACGTTTAGAGTTAACGTATGACCACAGCAATTTAGGGTTACACTTAATGTTTTTTTGACAGTGTGCTAAATATTTAAGATAAGTCATTTTGCATAACCTTCGTTCTCCCTCTGAGCATTGAAAACGTATCGTAATCCAATGTATTCTTATAACGTTTCCACCACCGATGAGCTTTTTGTCTTTCTATCTATCTTTAAATAGTTGCCCACGTAACTTAAACATAAAATTTAACTTTTATACTTATGTTATTATGACGTAAGTATAACTACATATTTGTCTATAATTGGATTGAATTTTAACGTAATGTTACTGTAGACATTATTTTGGAATAAAATGGATAGGATTAAATAAAAAGCGATTTGTGTTAAAAGATTTCTATAGAAAGACTAGCTGACCAGGCAAACCTTGTTCTGACATATAGATATTCAAAAAAATCTGGATATGGACACGCTAATCACCTTTTTTTTTGACAGTGGAAAACTCGTCGACCGAATGCCACCGCGCCCGTGGAGGCGTGGATGGATTTTTTCATTATAATATGTTGAAAAGGAGGCAAACGAGCAGGCGGGTTAATCACCACCGCCCATAGACACCCGCAAAACCAAAGTAATCGCAGATGCGTTGCCGGCCTTGAGGAAGGAGTTCGATCTTGAGGGAGTAGGAATTGGAAGGGGGGAGGGGTGACAGATGGGTTATGTGGGGTTCTCCCCTCCAGCTCCCGCCTCTCTGCCCAGACCCGAGGGTCTCGATAGGGATTTGGGAGGAGGACATCCTTATCACCTAGCGGTAGGAAGTATACTTAACGACCTATTCTCATACCTACCAAATAATCCAAATATACATCAAAAAATCATTAAAATCGGTAGAGCCGTTTCGGACGAGTTCGGCCACAAACACCGTTGACAGGAGATTTATATTATAAAATTTTACTTTACTCGACATGGACGCAAATGGGAGTTTAAATAAATAATAAAAATAAATTTGCGTAGTATCTTTATTGGGACCACCAAAACTTAACTTACATCATAAATAAAAACTAAATTAATTCCTGCATTGACGGGAGTTGAAATGAAATGGTACAAGTAAAATGGCAACACTTTGTTGCTTAACAGTACATGAAATCTTGCTTCAAGTTGGAAAGAAAAAAGATAAATAAAAATATTCGATAATAATTATAGTATTCAGTAACAGTATATTAAAAAGCATTTAAAAACATTACACACAACACTAGTACATTATTTTTTATTCATCGGACGAATGTACTGCATTATTGTAAGTAAACATCAATTACTTGTGTTTTAAGTAATTTTATTCTAAAGAAAAGCATATTAAATGCGATAATCCTTAATAACAGTTTCTAGAAATAACAAAATATTCATATCAACGTAGAAGCAAATCAAATAGTGCACTACTTAAAATAAATAATTACATCGGAACACTTATAAACTAATTTAGATTCACTGGAACATAATTTAATCAGCCTGTATACATTGAACCAATCCAACCCACCAGCGAGAAGCGGACTGATGCCTTGCCCGAGGCATTCTTTACCAGTCAAATAACTATGTTATGAAATGGTCAACCACCGCACCGCACTGGATCCGCGTGGTGGTTTATGACCCGTCCTCCCTATCCATCTATAGGGAAGGCCCCAGCAGTGGGGACATAAAAATTAGCTGATGATGATAGTCTCCTGTTGACTGCATACATACATTAGGTCGTTATAAGTTCACAATTTACAATATCTTCCCATTCAGTATCATACCAAAAAAATTTGAAACAAAAATTTCAGTAAATTTTAAATTGTTTTAAAAATAAATAATTTAAGTGGGCTCCGCATCAAAGTGTACCGAAATTAAGTTGCAAGTTTTTTTAGTTACATCTGTAAGCATAAGTCTATTCTTACACGACACTACTCAAAACAAACTAGTAGGACACTGTAGTTACCAATGAGTATCTATAGAATACTAGTTGTTGACCGCGACTTCGTTCGCGAAGACTACAGTAAAAAAAGAGAATCGTATATGCTGGTCTGGGTCATGGTCTGTATATGAGCAAAGTTTCATTAAAATCCATTCAGTAGTTTTTACGTGAAAGAGTAACAAACACCCATCCATACTTACAAACTTTCGCGTTTATAATATTGGTAGGATCACAGCCATGTTTCAATGGCGGTCTGTACACAACGCAACCAATCACAAAATGGTTAGTGTAAAGTAAATAGTGTTCAATAATTTCGGCGGGCTGGTTAGAACCACGATAGCTCAGTTGGAAGAGCACCTGACCCGGTATGTCAGAAGGGTGCAGGTTCAAATCCTGCTCGTGGAAATTTTTTCAACATTTGTGTTTTTGTAATTGGTTAGTTGGTTGGTTAAAACTAATTACCAGTAAAACTGGTAATTAGTTTTTAACTAGTTTAGTAAGTTAACAGGTTGACTGCCGCCAGGCCCAGACACAATAGAAGTTCAATTGTTTGACATTCAAATGGTGCTTAGGATTAGTAACTAGTTTGTTTACAGTTAGTAACTAGTTTGTTTGTAAAGCGTTGTGTAAACATTGACTTATTTGTTTAAGACGAAAAACATTAATCTGTAGTGTTTAGTAGACACATGATAAATCTATTTCTGTTAATTTTCTGGTTCTTTTTCATGGCTTTGCACAAGCATTTAGCCAATGAAAAAGTAATTTTTCTTACAAGTAAATATTAGTGAAATACAATATTTCCTTCCTATATAATGATGATGAATGATAATAGAAATGGGAAGTGAAAAATGATATACCTCCCAACCCCTCGTGCACCTATCTCAGTAAAGATGTGGGGCTTTACTTAAGACCTCACGCAGACTTCTTGAGAGAATTTGAAAAGTGACGTTGAACTATTTTGTTCATTTGCAACACTCATGCACTCTCACGAACACTTAATAATCCACCATTATTTCACATTAATATTCGACATAACGCAAATTTTAGAAAATAAATCAAAACCGCAGACGTGTCTCTTCACTTTCCCGCCAAGAAATCTAATTTTCTGTTTGAATCATATTTGATATTTCAATTTTTTTAATCTAACAACTCACAGACTTTTTAGAAGTTTCTTAAGAATTTGGTACAGTCACGAGCATTAATATGTAAACAATGCAACTCTTAATTTTTTTATTTTTTTTGGAGATTGCTGATTGCCTCGGACGGCATTTTCAGCTTCATCGGGCTTGTTTAGGGGCGGCGAGAAACTTAAAGGGTCCTTAAGCCGTATGAAACGAAAAACGAACGAACAACCTAACCAAAACTGTCAAATTTCTTCAATACATTTTCAACCATATACTAAAGGCATAAAGTTCGAAGTCTATTGAAGAAGTTTGACAGTTTGTGGCAGGCGTGTACAACGTAGACAATTACATTATTTTTTAATGTTTTTCTTTTGTATACCTTAATGTCGATGACCTTACATTATGAAAAAAAAATCTTTTTCAACACTTTGTCTTTTTTCAAACTGAAATTTGTTCGCAACAGTATTTGCTTAAAATTGTATATAACCATAATGACCTTATCATGTTATAACCAGTATTTGGAGTTATCATATATCTTTAAAACACCACAGATAACTAAATTAATGTTCCACGTTGTAAGCGGTTCACTTGAGCAGCTGGCTGTCCTCGGAGAGCGTCCTCTCGGAGACCAGCTTGTTGAGGTGGTCTATCAGCCCTTGTATAGACATCTCGCCGTGCACTTTGTTGTCGCGCGTGCGCACGTTTACCGTGCCCGAGGTCTTCTCACGCTCGCCTACCACTGCAGAATATTTTTGAATTTTAATAACATGTAGTATTAGTATTTACTACTAATATTATGTACTAATATTTATTGTGTGACTTAGTTTATTTCACTTTTTTTATTAGGCTGCATGATTATAGTTCTTTTCCAAGCGTGAATAGACAGAAAATGTTATTTAAATGTAGAAAATGTAGAAAGACAATAAATATATTTCTATTTCTATTTAAATCGACCGTTTTTTTGCGATTAAATCTTTCCATCACTATCACCAGCATATTTTTGGTTTCGATGATCAGCCTGAATGCACTGCGTCATCGAGTTATTTGCGATTTCGCTTGTATCTGTGCATGCAAAGAAATGGCAGTAGAAGTACTGGTAATAGAACCCCGCCCTATCGACCAAATGCCACCACACTTTCGCATGACACACTTAACATGCACACTAGTTTAGGCCCAGACACCGTACTCGTAGAACAAGGGTACGACGAGCCGGTTCACACGCGCTCTATACCAGGTTGTTCTGCTTTAGATCAGATCCGAACCCCCCCTTTGACGGTGTTTTGATCACACGGCTTGAGGAACCCCCAAATAAGTCCGGTGAAGTTGAAGAGGCCAGCCGTTTGAATCAATCAGCAAACTCTCTCTTAAGGGTGCGCAGTATTACATACACAAAATATATATTTAGTATCAAAGGGAACGTGATTACAATTAGTCCGATCCATAAATTCATAACACGCTATAGTTTTTTCTACAATATCATTTAAAGTTGGGCAAAAATCATGAAAACGAGTGGTGGCGTTTAGTTAATTTCTTATAGTTAATCTAAATTATTGTACATGTGATTTTGTCTAAACAATCACCAATGGCTAAACTACAAACAGTCCATCTCATATTTTCGATTTATCAAGCGAGTATTTCAATTATTATTTTTCAAATTAACACGTTAAATTCCCCATACAAAATTAGTATGGCCGCGTGGCATCAAATAAATATGGACGAAGACATATCAAATAAAATACATAATAGTGACTTGTCGCTCACGGGCGGCGCACCCTTGAATAATAATAGTTACCGAGTATGTAGTTGAACTGCGCGAGCTGTGCGTTGCGCACCTTCTTGTTGAGCGTGTCGCCCGCGTCCGTGTCCACCTCGGACGCGAAGCCCGCCTCGAACAGCTGCTTGTTCACCTGCGCCGAGCGAAACATTCATTTCTCTAATCAATAAAATAATACCACCAGGGAATCTATTTTTGTATCGCACGTATGACATTGTGTTGTCGCATACGACTTAAGTCACACTCGTCTTCCAAGTCGCATGACGCCGATTTTTCGTATTTTTGAATCGACCCGTTTCCGATGCTGCCAATATAATACGAAATGTTGGATGTTATCCGTTCCACGCAGAATTTAGAGAAAACCGGTAACAACCGCAATGAAAACGGAACGTAATATTCATGTTTATATTGGCTGTTAAAAAAAACCTTTGCTTTTCAATAGAAAAGACTCAAACGAGTGACATGACATTGACACTACGCATTGATTTTGACGGTTATTCTATCAATCACTTTGTGTCGCTCGACTGCAACGAGTGGGTGAGGGCACTCGTTGCGGTCGAGCGATTCAAAAATATGGAAAGTCAAATGTCGAACGAAAATCAGTAGAAACCAAGCGCTCGACTCGAGGCGAAGGAATCAAAAATAGAGCCCCAGTAGTAGCCCCACCTGCTAGAAAGCAGGTGTCTGTATTCAATTATTGCTAAAAAGACTAAAATCAGCTGCTGACCCCTATTTTTAGTGATTAAAGGAAATAAATGACGATCACCGGTTCCAGTCGAACACTGGTTACCTGGTACTGGTTGGTTGGGTGGTACCTTACTTGTAAATGAGGGTATATTTGGAAAAACTTCTTCGAAATAAAAAGCAATTGTTGTACTGGCCGAATACGGCCGGCAATGTTTGTATGAAAATCAACAACAGACAACCTTGGATGAAAGAAAAATAATAAAAAAGAAGATAAAAAGAAACTCAATTATAATAATAATAGTTAACAGTCACATTACCGCAGCTTTGGTGCCACCCACTCTTAGTTGGTCAACAAGCGGTAAGCGTTTCGCCGTACCTGCTTAGCGTAGTCGTCGAAGGCGGGCCCGATCGGCACGACGCACAGCTGCCGCGGGCTGAGCCACAGCGGCCACTTGCCCGCGTACGACTCGCTCAGGATGGCCACCATGCGCTCCACCGAGCCCAGGATGGCGCGGTGGATTATCACCGGACGCTTCTTGTCGCCGCTCTCACTGTGGGGCAGATTTGTCATCATCATCATTCATTTTATGTCCCCACTGCTGGGGCACGAGGGAGAACGGGCCATAAACCACCACGCGGGACCAGTGCGGTACGGTGGTTGTTAACGAATGCTAATGCAGCCGAGACCAACGGCTTTACGTGCCTTCTGAAGCACGGAGGAGCTCGAAACGATAATTTCTTGGTAACCCATCCGATCCGATCCGATGACCGGCCTTGGCGAAAGCTGCTTAGCGTCAGCACTCGCAGACCAGGCGCGTTAACCACTGCGCCATCGAGCTCTTCGAATGAGCTTTGTCGTAAGCATAGAAAAATAACCTTAAAATACATGTGATGATGCGGAGCCGTGGTTTGCGTGTCCTACCAGTAGTGATATTGTTGCTCAAAATCAACACAACTACACTCACTTCCTTACTTCACTTGCCTCCTTTGATCGAGATGTGAACGAGTGAAGAAACTTGTGGGTTCGCAAATAAGAACGGCTACGGTGGAATGTCTGTCAATGCCAAACCAAACTCAAATTCTATCTTTTTTAATTTGTCATTGCTTAGGATACAGACTGTGCAGCCATAAGTTTTTTTTATTAAAAATTACGGTCGAATATCGACCTCTGGGCGACCGCTAGTTTGAATAAAACATTTTGACTTTGACTTTCATATTCCACGAGTATGGTGTCTTGGGACTATGATTGTGTGCATATGTAGTGTGTCTAAGTATACCTGCGCAATGCATTCCGTTTAGAGATACTTTCCACAAATATACGTTGATGTTAAATATTACCAAACGTAGTTGAGGTTGAATTGCTCGGCCATTTGGAAATCCATTAGTATGGTCGCGCACTGGTGAGACCTCTTCAGAGCATCCTATATGGCGATACCTTCTATAATTGCTTAATTACTTAGTTTGGTGAGGTTGTGGGGGGTGTTGGTTCCGACACTCATGTACGGAAGTGAAAGTTGGGTATAGCAGAAGAAACATGAAAGCAGAATAAATGCAGTAGAGATGAGAGCGTTAAGAAGTATGATAGGAGTTAAACTGAGTGACAGAATAAGAAATAGTGAGATAAGGAAACGTTGTGGTCTGAAAGAAGATGTAGTGACAACAATTGAAAAAGGCATGCCGAGATGGTTTGGCCATGTCGAGAGAATGGATGAAGAACGATTGACGAAAAAAGTGTATAAGGCGAGTGTGAATGAAAGTGTTGGTAGGGGTAGACCTAGGCGGACGTTTCGAGATCAAATAAGGGACGTCTTGAAAAAAGGCCAGGTCAAGAGTACCCTAAACCGAAGAGCATGTATGAAGGGAATAATGAAAGTGGACGAAGCGAAACAAGTATGTAAGGATCGTAGCAAGTGGAAAGAAGTGGTCTCTGCCTACCCCTACGGGAAAGAGGCGTGATTATATGTATGTATGTATGTATGTATGAGGTTGTGTGTTCCCGATGAATACGTGGGGCGCCGGCGCCGCCGTCTCCCACCGTTACTGTCGGTGCCCAAGGCGCGAACCGAACTCCTGCACTGTGCTCCGCTAACGCGCACGGTGCGCACTCTCAACCAAATAGCCTTAAGAACTGACATTTTTTCTTGTTCTTTGAACGAATTTACAAGTTGCGTTATTTATAATATGTTAATGTACTTAGTACCTACCTAGTGCTTTTCTATCGTATTGGTGTTATACTGTAAAGATAGATTTAAGCTAAGATGAATAAATAAATAAATAAATAAAGTCACGCTGTCAATCCTTACCAAACGTAGTTGAGGTTGAACCGCTCGGGCATTTGGAAGTCCAGCTGTATGGTCGCGCACTGGTGGGACCGCCGCAGAGCGTCCTGTATGGTGATGTCTATCTTGGGCCCGTAGAACGCGCCGTCGCCCGGGTTGACCTGCCACGGCCGGCCGAACTTGCGGAGCGAGTCTTCTAACGCCTAGAACGAATACATACTTATTTATTTAACTTTTATTCGGTCAAATATCAGTATTGTGACCTTAGAAAGTAAGTGAGTGAGTGAGTGAGTGAGTGTGTGAGTGTGAGTGAGTGTGTGAGTGTAAAAATAACTAAGACATGTTTGTTATTAATATAAGTGCTTGCTGCACTGAAGCTAAATTAAATTAAAAAAATTAAAAAGAAAGAAAGTGAGCGTTTTATTTTTTCACTGTATTTTATAAATTTTATAAATATTTATGTTCGTTATTATTTGTTTGTTTTTATTGTTTTTTAGTCTAAAGTATTAAAATTTACTTGTTAGGTTGGAGCTTCTTTTCAAGCTTTTTGCAAATTTTATTTTGCTATTTTCGAAGTAACTTCACAAGTGGGTGTAAGCAAGAGATCATTTACAAGTATCGCTTTACACCTATAAGGTTTAACTTTTTTACATTGAAATGATGTAAAAAAATATCTTATGCTACGTTTAGTGTTAATTATCGTATCTGATCATCAGCGTACCTTCTCGGCGTTGTTCCACGAGTTCAAGTCCCCCAGATACTTCTCGGGCCGCGTGGAGAGCTTCAGCTGGAACGTGAACCCGAACGTAGAGTACACGCACTCCAGAAACTCCAGGCATCCCAACTAGAGAAACAAACAGACAATACATTAGCAATAAATTATCATAAACAAAAACCTTGTAGCAGAGTAAGCGACAGACAGCTTCATCATCATCACCAGCTCAACTTCCTCACCAACTCATTTTTCACGGTTAACACGCCTCATTTGCGATAGCTAAGGTTAAGTAACTTTTGCAGAGGCCGGTCATTGATGGGTGACTGAAAATTTATCATATTGCTCTTCCATGTTTTAAAGCACGTAAAGCCGTAGGTCCCGGATGCATTGGCAGTCGTTAACAACCGACGCACCACACTGGGCCCGCGTGGTGGTTTATAGCCCGTTCTCCCTATCCATCCATAGGTAAGGCTCGAGCCTTAGCAGTGAGGACATAAGATGAGCTAGCTGGTGATGAAGTTAATGATGATGTAACACTCACAATCTCCTGTTCGATCTGGTGCGGCGCGCAGAAGATGTGCGCGTCGTCCTGCTGGAAGCGGCGCACGCGCGTGAGGCCGGTGAGCGCGCCGCTCAGCTCGTGCCGGTGCAGCACGCCGAAGTCCGCCAGCCGCAGCGGCAGCTCGCGCCACGACCGGTTGCGGCTGTCGAACATCAGGCTGCCGGGAGGCGGCGATATCAACCATTTCAAAATCGAATCTTGGGACCCTCAACGATTTCAAAGAACCGGACAATTGGACAGATTTACGCAATCGACCGAATTAAATTTAGATCCAATCGTACTAAACGCAAATCTGCGTTTAGTAGGACAACTGGAAATTTGAACGCCGATTGGTTAATAATCTAAAGAGTCAATTTATGATACCTTTATTCTGACAATTGGTCGCCCTGTAATCGAAATGCGGCCGTAATTCACAAAATATACAATGTTTATACAATGTAATGTGACACATATAATAAAAAACATCTTATTTTTCCGCAGGATTTGAACCTGCACCCTTCAGACATACCGGGTCAGGTGCTCTTCCAATTGAGCTATCGTGGTTCTAACCAGCCCGCCGAAAATATACAACACTATTTGCTTTTTGACTTTGAAAGCCAAAGGCGCCTATTTAATGTCAGCAACTACCGTCATTAACATAATCAGGTTCAAATCCTGCTCGTGGAAATTATTTCAACATTTGTGTTTTTGTAATTTGTTTCGCAACAAAATTTGCGTTAAAATTATATAAACAAAACAAAAACATTTTAAAAATTTTACAGTCAATGGTTTGTTCACGACGCAATCAATCCTAAACTGGTATAAACGTGAAAAACCAGTTTGTGATTAGTGTCGGCGTGTCACAATCATTGAAATATTAGTGCTGTGAACTGCTGTGCCATTCTGCAAACACTCATTGTTATTTAAAGTTTGTAACAAGTTGGCTTTAAGTAGCGCGGTGTAAGGGCTAAATAAGGATTGCGGTGCATGCGTCAGTCATGTATACTTAAATACATAGTTGCTTATGAGATATAACAGTACGGCGCTGATCGTCGGTGGCGCGGGTCGGCAATCAAGGACGTAGTTGCTAAAATAAAAATATTTTCGTCGATATGTAATGTACATCGCTCACCAATGGCCGGGGCAGTTCATCGGCTTGAGCGCGAAGGTCTCCTTCTCGACGTCAAAGGAGAACATGTTCTCAGCGTAGTGCGCCCAGTGGCCGGACGTCTGCCACAGCTTCGCGTTGTAGATGTTAGGCGTCACCACCTCTTGGAAGCCGCGCGTTCTGCACACCATGTTGTATTTATTTTTTTATTTATTTATTATCGGAATCAAAGCATACATTATTTTTATGATATGGGGTACTAGTTAAACCTCTTGGGTTTGTGTGTAGTACCTAACAATAGTATTCATCCACGTTATCATAGATAAAGTAACCAAATACATTCATTATTTATAATTCTAAGAATCGACAATGTTCTGACAGTACGATCACATTTCCGAACACAACACAGAATTATTATTTTAAAACTGACAAAAAATAACTTTTTAATTTGTATTTAATATTGTATTTAGTAATTGCATTACGCGTGGAGGTAGGTTGTAAATTGTATGTAAAGATTGCGAACAAGAACAGTGTTAAACAAAAACTCACTTATATGATTTTGATTAATGCTCCCTTTGGCTTGCAAAGTAAGCATACTCGTATAGACTTTGTATGCGGGTCGGTTATAAAACTATGTCAGCAGCCGGCTCGTAAACTGGTCGTTAAATGTTTTACATAGCGTTTTCATACCGACCTGTACAAATAAAATCAACGTTATATGTTTTTTATCTGCGGATTGTTTTGAACTCTTTTCTTGACAATTTGTGTGCAATTGTTTGTTGTTTTTTTGTTCAAATAATGATGTTGGTCGTAAGCACTTTTTTTATGTATGACATAATCATTAATCAGTTTAACAACATCTAAGAGAGCTTATATTATTATATAGAAGCGGCCCACTCGCGACTTCGTCCGCTTGAGTGAACACCCGTATCCTATAGAACCCTATAGCAGAGCCAGCTGCCGGGTCCTATTATATGCATGTATTATACATATAATAAAAATAAATTAAAAAAAATAAACTTTCCTACGCTCACACCAATTATCTAGCCCAAGAGAAGCTTCGTTATGAAACTCGTTAAATGGTTACTAGACAACGGATAAACATACTAAAAATACTTAAATACATACTTATTATACACAGAAAACACCCAGACCCGAGACAATTTAGAAAAACAATAATTTCTAAGTTGACAGTTTAAAAGATCTAAGCGTACAGACAGCGGGAGCGACTTTGTTTTATACTATGTACACATAAAGATTACACTGTGATGTGTTTAATTTTGGGTCAATTTGGTAAAAATAAAAAATATAACCAACAAAATCTTTAATTCTAGCTCACCTGTACTGATCCCTGATGAAGTTGACTAGGGTGTTGTAGATGAAGGCGCCGCGCGGCTGGAAGAAGCACGAGCCGGGCGACAGCTCGTGGAAGAAAAACAGCTCCTGCTCCTGCGCACGGGAGCACCGGTACCAGTCATTATCATGTTCCGCGATGCATTTATCGACTCGCCTCTTTTAGGTGCTTTCAAGTGATACTATGCCTTATCTAATAGAGATAAAGCTTAAAATGGTTTACAGTAAAACTGCCGGCCACTGCACCGCCAACCGGTGTCATTTCGGTGTGAATTGACCCTTAGGGCGTCGTGCGCATGGCATACCATAAAGGGAATTAAATTAACTAAAATTAAAAATTAATTTAAATTAAAATTAAAACTGTTTATTACTAACAACCAACCCGCATTTGGCAAGCGTAGTGGTTAAAAAAAATGTTTTTGTTTTGTTTATATAATTTTAACGCAAATTTTGTTGCGAAACCAACAGAACAAAACGGAAATGTTGAAAACATTTCCACGAGCAGGATTTGAACCTGCAGGGTGCTGGTTCAAATCCTGTCTGACATACCGGGTCAAATGCTCTCCCAATTGAGCTATCGTGGTTCTAACCAGCCCGCCGAAATTATTAAGCACTATTTACTTTTTTTTACTTTGAAAGCCATAGGCGCCCATTCAATGTCAACAACTACCGTCATTAACATCCGATTATAATATTTTTACAAAAATACTAGCTGACCGGCGGACTTCGTACCGCTTTGACAGTTTCCATGACAACACTACAAACAAATTTAGGGTGGACCACCCACCCTTAACATTTAGGGGGATGAAAAATAGATGTTGTCCGATTCTCCACCCTAGCCGATATGCACGCTAAGATTCACGAAAATCGGTCGAGCCGTTTCAGAGGAGTTCAATAACGTACACCGTGACACGACAATTTTATATATTAGATTTAATATTTTTTAGGTTCAAATCCTGCTCGTGGAAATTTTTTCAACATTTCTGTTTTCGTAGTGGTTAAGTTACCCATCAATTTGTAGTGATGACTTGATTTCAATGATGGAGGCCTTTGCTCGGCAATGGGACATTTATAGGCTATTTACTTTACTTTTGCTTACAGAGTAATTGAGAAACTCAACCTCTTGTGAGGTCCGTTAATAAGCTAGCGATGCTTACCCTGCCGATCTTCCTGTGATCTCGCTTGGCCGCCTCCTCCTGGATCAGCTCCCACTCCTTGAGCTGCTTGGGCTCCGGGAACGACACGCCGTACATACGCTGTAAGCTTTCCGCGTCCGCCTTGCCCTCCCAGTATGACGACGAGCTCTGGACACCACAAGTAAAACATTTATTGCTTCTATTTATCAAAAATTACACGCATTAAAATTAAATATTAGACAAAATCACATACATTGTTCTGATCCCAAGGTAAGTAGCTAAAGCACTCGTTTAATAGAAATCAGATACAACGACGGTACCACAACTACCCAGACACGACACAATATAAAAAGTTCTTTTTTGACATTGACCCGACCAGAAATCGAACCTCGGACCTCTCAAAGTCTGGCGTGCAGGCCACTCGGCTACGGAGCTCGTCGACGTAGGTACATTAAAATATAACAATAGTCACAATAAAATATTAATATTAATATATATTATTATTTATTTACAAAATATTCACAAAATATTAAAATTCTTTCATTCCGAAAAAAAAATAAGGGTTAATGAAATTTATTTATTTTCCCTAAACAGACCATATTAGTCACTTCCATAAGAAACAGCAACGGAATGTAGGGGAATTTCAAATTGTATTGTTCAATAGAACAAAAATACTTTACCCCTCCTTATAAAACGGTGTGTTAAGATGCTTTATTTAGCATAAAAGAAATAAAAACTTCTAAGACTGATACTACTATACACCTAAAGCCTATATGGCAACTGTTTAGGTTTAAAATAAATATTTTTTAAGTGTTAACTTAAGTTATTTATTATGTAGATACATCAAAAAATATAAAAATATGTAGCCTACCACTGTATTTTCAATTTTTATTTGTATAAAAAATTTGACGGAGTACAGAAACTACTTTTGTCGCTGACTGTACAAAATAAAATTATGTAACAGTAACAGTATAACAGTGTTTAAAGTTAAACAATGGCTAAATACGTTATTAACATATTTTGTCTCTTTCTAAAAAATATTAATTAAAAAGTGACAGCATCATTCAAAGTTTAGCCAGCGTGTATGGTAAAGCATATTTACAACTTAGATAATATGTGATAATTTAAGTGGCAAACTATTTCGTCTGTCTCGTGTTTTTGGTTGTACCGTACCTTGGTTACTTTCAGTGCTTTGACTTTCCCGGTGTGCCTTACATGCGGGCCCCTGCACAGGTCTATCAATGGTCCACATCTGCAAACAACGAAAGCTATGTATAACCGTCATCCGCTTGTAAACGTCCCTTTGTTGGGCTCGGGCCTGGGTATCAAACTCAAAACTTCTGGGTTTGACACCGATACCGGTAGTCTAAACCGCAGAGGCATAGTTCCTTACCGTCGACATTAAATTGAGCATCATTCACATGGTAGATTCATACAAAAGTGGCAGCGGCCAACAGTTTCAGTGCTTAAAATGCTAATGCATATTATCGCTTGAAAGAATTGGAAAGACGCGCCCCGCAGCGCCACGAGACTCCAAGCGGCCTATTAAAAGCGATGGCGAGTGTCTGCTTTCAAGCGATGCGGTATTCTTATTCATTAGAGATAAAGCTTAAAGTGGTTTGACATTGAAATGGTCGGCCGCCGCGCTGCCGATTACTGCACTTCGGTGTGAACTGACCCTCAAGATAAGATAAGTTAAATAAACTTTGCATGTTATATAACTTTGCAATATATAGGGCTCCTTCGGCTTACCGAGTAAGAATAGATAGTATTGATTAATTTCGGCGAGATGGATTGTGCCACGATAGTATAGTTGGTAGTGCACCTGACTCGACATGTCGTGGAGTGCGGGTTCGAATCTAGCTCGTGGAATTTTTTCAACACTTTTTGTCTTTTTTTTCAAACTTTGCATAGTAGATAGGTGCCATAATTTTTTGTCGAAAACTACAATGTTGACTTATCGGTCTTATCACCAAGACTATTCTCCACAAAACAGCATTTGAATGGACATGACTTTATATTTATCAATTTATCATAACATTATTTAGTTTATCCTCAGCATTCCCACTGGAGGGTTCAGCGTAACCGGAATTATGTATCACTTTTTATGCCGTGGTTATCGAACATCTTCAGAAGTTTTTTATAGTTAGCACGACAAATGACTCTATTCCACCTGATGTTAATAATGAATTGGAGTCCAGACGCGAATACAACTGGTGCAGCGTGAAACGAGCGACTCAGTTACCCTCTCTACCGGCCCACAAGGTGCCTCTTTAACGTTTCTAGAAGGGATGGTATCACGATAGCGTATCTCCATTCCATCCCCTACCAGATTCTCCTTGGCTATCGGATCGATACTGACCTGTACACCGTAGTGGTGGGAGTGTTCACTTTCTCCTTGAGTATGCGGACCTTGAATGGGTTGTAGTCAAACATCTCCAGGAGCTGTTCCTTGGTTAGCTCCAACCGTTCGAACGGCTGCTTCTCCTTTGCTATCTTCTTTACTAAGGTCTCCAAAACTGGGTAGTCAGTGGTGGAAATCTGTATTGGAAATAAGACCTTATTACAAAACAATAAAATCTATATTTTGACAATCACTGTTATGACTTGCGGGGAATGGACAGTGTCCTTATTATACGCATGCCACAATGCCACGTCCAGGATGCACATCATCAATGCTGATGCTGAATAGCCACGTGCCTCGCCACGTCGTTATTGTTTTTTACCACATGGCCATTATGTAATAACGTAGTAGGTATCTCTACCTAGTTTGTGAACTTTTTACTTCACAAAAGGCTCTTTGGTAATGGGTAAGTTTTTCCGGTGGGCTCGGCAAAGGAATCGTGCTCACTGGAGCCTTACTTATTACTGTAATTTTTTATCATTATTTATTAAGTATTTATATTTTATTTGTTTTTTGTCTGCATTTTTAATACATATTAATGTTAATTTGTTTGTGTTTTTCTTTTCTACTTTGGTATGGTTTTTAATGTAATTATTTTTTTATTTTTTTTATTTTTAATTTCTTTTATTTGTCTTGCCACTAGTACCATAAATATTCAGTTTTTTCTTTTTTCCTTTATTGTTGTATAATTGTTATAATTAAGTGTGTATGTTAATAAAAAAAAATCTATTCTATTCTATTCTATTCTATATTAAAGATTATTATGGTACAGTACTACTGAAAGAGCAAAGTACTAGAAGTCTCAAAAGACACGACATAGTGAAGTTACAGGGGCAGAAATTAGCTTCTTTATTAAAGGAGCAGTGTCGTCAATGGATGGCACGCTTATCACATCTAACGTCGCACAGCAAATTCGCTTAGTCATCATAACTCATAAGACTGATCATCAGAAAATGCTTAGCTTTCATTCAACTAATAACGACACCAAGGTGAAAACCCTAATTACTGAGGAACAAATTTTATAGTCATACACAACTAATGATAGCTTAGATAAAAGTGAAAAGTACATAATTCTTATTGGGCTAAATATGAAAGTGCCGGCCAGACAAAAATAATGTAATATTCCGATAGGTTATATTTTTATAAGCATTTCTTACCATGTGACCAAATCTGTAGGGTCATTCTCTGCAGTGTTAAAATAATGAAAAATATGTTCTTTTTCATTATTTTTTCAATCAAAAATATAAATAATATCAAACAAAATGACACTTATATGAATATATTCCGTTATTATCACTATTTCAATCATCTGTTTCCAAGAAATCATATCTCTAGGGCTATTCTGCTGATTTTTCAATCATAAATAATACAAATAACAGACACCATTTCTACAAGATAATAAACCGTTAATATTACGTACCCTTGTAATTATTCGTTACTATGAAATCATATCTCATTCTCTACTTTTCTCTAATCACATCTCTCTGACTCATAAATAAGATCCAAAGATACTACTAATCGGCGTAGGTCTGCAACCTAACGAAATGTTATGTCGTATTCTTAACCTAATTATTATATTAAGTGCCAATATGAGTACCTAAATGTACGTCAGTACAAAAAACATTTTATGAAGTAAAACATTTATTTAACGCATTTGTTTTATGATTATTTACAATGTAATAATTTGTAAAAGAAAATTAACATAATTATTCCTCCTGTCGTACAATTATGTTTTCTAGTCCCACTGCTGGCACAATTATTATTGATGGCTCGTGTCGCGCAAATCCCATGTACCATATAATTTTGCCGCACAATTTATGAACGCAGTAAGTACAACTTATTGTGTTTGTGATTGTGATATTTGAGGCGCTGACATTACGATCTATTTTCTCGAAGCTGTTCACATGTTCTTTACTGCCTTCATAAATTGCGTGGCAGAATTGTCATCACATGTACACAACATCCAACTGTTCATTTGCCAATATTGCAGCTACAGTAGTAACGAGGAATTGCCTGTCTTCCGGTTAACGTAGGCTCTACCGCATTTGGATTTTGGATTGGACGTGTCTTGACTAAATTCGGCCTCTTATAGCCAAAGGTCTCTTCCGTCGAGTTCCCGAATATTCTGAACTGGCAAGTCCCCGCCAAGCTCTATTGGGCTGAATGTGCTCCCCATAATTGCTTCGAGTCTGCTTGACTTGGTAGCTACCCAATGCGAACAATATTAATTGTTCTTCCGTAAATAAGAGAAACCGTTCGAATTCAGGTATGTCGGCTGTCATAGACTGAAAATGTGCTTTCCTCCGGTTATAATTATTTCTGATCACTAGGTCAGCTAATCTGTTAGGTACATTAATTCATTCATTTATAATGTTAAGATATTCTGTAGCTTGTACATTGTTGTCGACTAGCACGTGGTAGTGCGAACAGGGCGGCGACAATTCTAAAATAGTCCATCATATATGTGGTAATGCTCGATTACTGTGGATAATTCTTAATAGGCGGAAATCTCTCTTGAACCGCCCATTAACAACTTCAACCACCCAACGACAAATAGTCACAAGCCTAGACTTATTAGCTTGGTCTGTGGTAAGCTGTGTTTCCCGTGGGTGCTTGGTTGCCAGCATAATTATGCACTATATATCCGAAGTTAGTAAGCTGACCGGCTGAATCCCTAAACCCACGGTCTAAAATAAATACATCTCCCGCTCTGTAGAACCAATGAAATAAGCCATTTTCATCACCAATGGTTTGGTTCATGATTACCGCATCGTTGCAGCATGTGGCACAGACACTTCTATTATGTGACCATCACAGCATACATATAACATAGGTTTGAGAAGATTGCGGTACTTGTGACTGCTGTACGATTTCCGTTGAAAGAAATAATTGGAGCTTTTTTTTCTGCAGCGCGTGTGGCAGGCGTTCGAAAGTGACAAAACAAACAACTGAATAACCTCTTGTCTGTCGCCGACCTCCTGGAGGCCTGTCATTTTCATACGCCTGTCTGTCGCAGGTCGTTGATTTTCCCTACAAAATTTTTAAATTTAGCTCGTAAAACTATTGCTATTTTTTTTTACTTTGCCATAATGACATATAGTGGGACAAATACGGGATTACAACGCCACACATGTCACATATGTCACAAAATTGGCACATATAAACGAAAAGTGCGCCTTTTGTTTTTCTTTACTTATCGCCCCGGTACTAAGGTTTATTGTGTGTAATGAATATTGACAAACGTGTCTTCGAAATTGTAAATAAATCAATTAATACTCGTTATAAAGGTTTTTATATAAGTATTATTACATTTTTCATGCAGAAAACGGGAAAAAAAGTCCCTTTTCCTACTTTCACCTTCGATTGGCAATTTAATGCAGCATCAAACTATACTTTATTATACATAGCCAGATAGATTTTTTAATAACGATTCCAGTGATATAAGTTTTTTATATAGTCTTCATACAAAATTTCATAGAAATCGTCATTTTAATGAGTAGCCGGAACTAATCTGGAAGTAATACGGAAGTAGTGTGACAGATGACCCTATATTTGCCGCCATCTTGGCGACAGTTCAGGGGATTTAAATATTTTTATAAACTATGTAAAAACCTCATTTAACGATACAAAAAATTATCCAACAGGTTGGGTTCGGTAGTAACAAATGAATAGGATAATACAAGTTAGTGAAATATAACAATGTTTTTGGCCGGCACTTTCAGAATTAGCCCAAAAATGTATGGATGGTGAATGATGTCCTTTGTATGTTGGGAAAATTTTAAAACTTAACAATATTGGTTCTTCTTCGTATTTGCTATATTAATATGGCATGTACGTAAGTTGAAAATTTTTGTGTGGCGGTTTCTAAATGGCCACTAACATACATTATTCAATGTCATGCAAATTACTTACGCCTTTCTCGGGATAATACATGTCGTAATAGAAGCCTTCTTCTATAGGTGGACCATAGCACAAGCACCCTCCATATATCTGCAAGAAGAAGGAAAATAGACATTAGGTATTACTAAAAATAATTTTCATATTTGTGTAAGTATAACTAATTTTATAAAGAATGAATCTTTATGTTGTTTGTTCAAAACTGTATTTAATTTGTAGAAGAAACTAATACTAGAAGGATCAATATGTATGTTTGTTCATTCAAAAATTAACTAAAAAACACCGTTTAGTTTTTAAGTGAATAAAGACGCAGTTTGTTTACCTTTAGCCAGGCAGTGATCAGATCACATAGCCACTAAATTTGAGCTTTATTCACTCTTAATAAGTAGATCAATAAAAAAGTGCAGCCAGGTGCCTTAACATGAGTTCTTAAAGCAGTATTGTAGCAGTGGTGTTGCAGTTGTGAAAACGAGCGCCTCGCTTTTACAACTTTTTAAAAAATATATATTTACGGGTAAGCACAGTGCCTTGATCTCACCTGATGTTAAGTGATGATAAAGCCAATTGGTGGAAGCGCACTTCATCCGGGATCCTCAACTAGTGAGGCACAGGCTATCTTATCTCTTGCTGCCGGAACACAACAATGCTACAAACATTGATGTTATGGCGACATATTTAGATAAGATGGTGATAGCTAGCCAGGTGGACAAACAAGTCCTACCAGCAACCAAACCGAGTACACAAAGATGTACACCCCGCTGGGAATCGAACCACTAGACCACAGAGGCGATACAAACAACTGCAACAACATTGCAGTAATACTGCATTAAAAGCTATTTACAATTATTAAAGATCACCACTTTCAACCCTTTCACAGTCAGAGGGATGTTTATTCCCACCAGATTTTGAACATTATGTGATTGAGATAAGGTTGAAAACCAATGAAATATTGAAAATTGTTCTGTCTGTTAAAGGGTCAAAAAGAAACTTTGCACATACCCTTTCCATGGCTTCGCCAAGCATATGCGCCGACGAGTGCCAGAATACTGCCTGAGCGTCCGTGTTGTCCCAGCGGAGCAGCTCCAGCTTGCAGTCACTCTCCAGCGGGCGGTCCAGGTCCCACAGCTCATTGTTGACGCGCGCGATGATGGTGGCATCCGCCAGACCCTGACTGGAGAGAGAAATAATTCGTCATTAGGCTCGTGAGACAGAAGTGTGGGTGGAACTTTGCACTATGTGGTTAATTAGGATTGATTGGGCTTAGTAATTGACCTAGATTCAGGGCTGGGCAAAGGATTCTATCATTAAAATCTGATCATTGCTTAATCACTATGCTTACCAAATACTTGAGTGTGCACAGCCTTTCATTATTATTATTTTACTCCTTGTATTTCATTGGAATTGAGCTTGACACGACTTTGACAAACTGTTTGGAAACACATCTATGAAAAAAAAATTTTAACTGACATCATTTTAAAATTTTTTATTGAACAAAAATTTATAAATATTCAAGTATAAATTATGTTACTTTAATTAACCACAATCGCACAAAGCTTCCACCCTTGTATAAATACTTACTATTGTTTCCAAAACTCGCTAGATAGCAGGCAAAGAATGACAGACCAAGGTTAATGTAGTGAAAGTGTTCATTTCTGCTATGACTTTAAATTTAAGACCTACATACAGAGTAATAAAATAAAGACAAGCCAATTGTCAATGCAAACTTAACATTTATACATAGTTAATACAAGCATGAATGGCAAACCTTGAAGCTTGTTTATGACAGTACAATTTTATAGTCTACTAAACAATCATGTCAAGTATTTAAAATAAAAGTATGTGTTTTTAAATATGCTATGATAAATATTTATCAAGACAAACTGGTAGGTGAGTGTTATAAAAGGGGGAACGCTGCCAGTATCTTCGGAACCTTGCCTAAAGGGACTCCTTTTAATAATATATTTTAGATAGTTATTATATTATATTTTTGTTAAGAAATAGCTTATTAGATTCAATTTTATTTTAATGTGCAATAAAGATTATTAAATATTAAATGAGATACAAATATGATATTTAAATAGTAGAATGAAGGTCCAGAAGTATTCATTATATTATGATGACAATATAGGATGATTTCCCAGTGTCCAAGTTCTATAGGGTAGGGATTGAATGTTTGCAAATTTTATCATGTTCACTAACCTAATTCCTTTGGCCACCTCATAGGGGGTGGTCCTGAATGCACTTGCTTCAACAGTCTTGCCATCAGGAAGGGTCACCACAATGCTCATTTCCGGGAGAGAGGCCAACTTCTCAGCATACTGGGCTTTGTATTTGTCCCATAGAGTGATACGTTTCTGAATGAACTCTGGCCATGGGTTCAGTTCTGAGACACCCGAAGAGTCATCAGTTTTTTTCTTTTTCTCCTTCATTGCTTTAGTTTTTGACTGTTAAAAGAAACATAGTATTTATAGAATTTGTATATGATTAAATCATAACATATTGAAATAAAAAGTAAAGTAATGTGAGTTACTATATATACAAAAGCTGAATAAATATTTGCTTATATATAAAAATACACAAGACTTTAAAAGTTCTGAAACCAATGCTATATCCCCATTACAGGCTTTAAGATTACAGGATACGATTTCCAAGTCAATCAAAAATAACCAAAACATGAAATTCTGGATGTTCCATTAAGATTTAGAGATAGATTACAGTTGTATTACTTTTAGAAATCTGTTATAGCATAGAAAACGCGTAATTTTGCGGATGTCAATACACATGAATCAGGTCTGACGAAATATGCCTACAAACCCATGTGGCATAGCCCCTTTTGAAGCGGACCGCGCAGCCACCACGGATGTTCAGCAATTTTAACATCACTTAGAAAAGGTCTACAGAGATCATTTGAAACTATATATACGAGTTAGAACCCTGCCTTTTCCTTAATATTAAGGTTTTGAATATCTTCGGCTGCAGTGTCACCCATTGCGGTCGTGTTCTTCTCGTGCTGACAGACAAATTCAGACAATGACAGATAGCAGACATTGACAGTGACAGCATACAGTGTGTTTTTTAGGTATAAGACCATGAAACCTAGTTAGTACAGCCAAATTTTTAACTGATTTGTTTAAAGAAACTGATAATGAAAATGACAATGATGGACTAGACCGTTGAGTGATGGTGATCGAAAATGATAGGAATTTATAATTAATTATTTTTTTAAATATCAAAAGAGTGACGTTTGACTTGACGCGATCATTCCAAATATTTAAAATTTTTGGTACTGAACTCTTTAGCTTTTTTGGCAACTGTTTATTAAGAAAGCGTAGGCATAGCAACTTATTTATGAATCATGAGAGTGGTCCTTTTATCTTCTAATAGCTAAAGTGACTGTCGGAACAGCTCAGTAAAACTTTTCAATCAAGCTTTTTTAACTTTTTTTTTTGTTGATTAAAAAAAATTTAGTAGATACAAAAACGTAAAGGGTGCGGCGACCAAAAAATGCCAAAAATATAGTCACGATTAAGTTGTTATAATTGAAAATACTCTAGTACTAGATGAACAATATATATTTAGTATCAAAGGGAACGTGTTTACAATTAGTCCGATCCATAAATTCATAACACACTATAGTTTTTTATACAATATAATTTTAAGTTGGGCAAAAATTGGTCTAAACTACAAATCACACCTACATATTTACGATTTAACGAGCGGTTTTTAAATTATTATTTTTCAAATGAACACATTAAATTCCCTATATAAAATTAGTATGGCCGCGCGGCATCAAATTAATACGGACGAAGACATTTCAAATAAAATATATGACACTTGTCACTTACGGACGGCGCACCCCTAGGGATGATAGATAGATGATGAGTAAAGTTACATGCTGTACCTACGTTGTATTTTATAGAAACCAGTTTTTCTGTTATGGATTTATCTTTAGTTATAGGAATTTAGGCTGAGGATGATGATGATTGACAAATAATATACAGGCAATACTAAATCTGTGATAAGAATACTGGCTTCAAAAAATTCCAACATACCTTCACCCAAATCTTTATTATTAAAAGTAAAAAAAAGAAGAAGACGCATGACAGAGCTTGTAAAATTTTATTTTCTATGGATTATATAGGCGCCCTATTTTTGGATCTAAATTGCTTGAGAAATTGAAATGTGACCACCATTTCTTCTGTTATAAAATTTTCAAAATTACAGTGTGTTATCAGTTCAGTCGTAAATCTACATGTTAATCATGAACACGCCGAAGCGGTCCGGCGTCATGCTGCAGCAAGTCTTGTCTGTATTCAAGGTTTTCGAAAAGAAATTGGATAAGTTGCAAGATGACGTGAATTACCAAGGACAAACATTGAGCGATCTAAGAACAATGATGACAGGCTTAGAGCCTAGAATGAGTATGGAGGGAAAGCACGATTTTCCAAAAAGACCCTCGAGAAAGACCATTGCTACACAATATGATGATCGCACCCATATCGAGGAACCTCACAAGACTAAACGGAAGAACGTGATGCAACCTTTTATGAACAAGGTGAAGGCGAAAAGCTTCCAAGGACAAACCAAATTAGGTCTGCATATGTCTGATGCCAACCAAATGCCATTCTTGAATAAGCTACCTTCGGCTCCGAAAGCAACAAAGCATTTTGCGAGGCCTCTGAAGGCAGAGTCTCCACGCAAGGCGACGACTTTGAGAAGTCAGAAAAGTAAAATTGAGAAAAGACGAATCAAACCTAAGAAGCAAATTTAATATCTTAACGAATTTAAAATGGCAGTAATAAATAGATAATAATAGGATGTTTGGACTATTCTGCCGCCTTCGTTTACTTTCTTAGGAACTGAAGGAGGACTCTACTTAAACCTAATATACGTAGGGGTCCTGCCTGTTAAAAAGAGGGTAGATGATACTTGGCTGAAATTATGGTCAAATTTTTGTCGAAGTACTACATCTTAAAGATACCTAAAATTTTATTCAAATTACTAATTCTGTTTTTAAACGGGCATAGTTACTGTTGTGCTCTATTATTCTAAAAAATAGAGAAAAATGTATTCAGAAATGGTTAAAATTTATTTTATTTTTGTTACAATAAACTCTAAAACCTTGACTGGACTTATTTGCTCTCAAATAAGTAGGTACCTGTATTAGTTATACCCAAAACAAAATTCTTCTAAGAGGCGACATAATATAAGGCTAATAGTATTAAGGGTGATACCCTGTTTCTTATTGCAGCCTGCGTTTTCGCAGGTCGTCACCTCGTGTGGGAGCTCGAGGCGGATGTTTTGGCCTCCGTATACGAACAAGGCGCAGAGGTCCTCAGCTTAGGCGTAACACCAATGCTTGAACATAAGTCCGCCAGCCACTTGACCATCAGAGCGATTCGGCCCGTCTGGTGCTTAATTTTTTTTCCCTCTACCTCAGCTCAATTCGAAGAGCACTTGACCCGGTATGTCAGAAGGGTGCAGGTTCAAATCCTGCTCGTGGAAATTTTTTCAATATTTGTGTTTTCGTAATTTGTTTCGCAACAAAATTTGCGTTAAAATTATATAAACAAAACAAAAACATTTTATAAATAGCTTGCCTACTTCTTAACTGATCTTTAGTATTTGTAAAAATATTATGTTCAGATGTTAATGACGGTAGTTGTTGACATTGAATAGGCGCCTTTGGCTTTCAAAGTAAAAAAGTAAATAGTGTTGAATAATTTCGGCGGGTTGGTAAGAACCACGATAGCTCAATTGGAAGAGCACCTGACCCGGTATGTCAGAAGGGTGCAGGTTCAAATCCTACTTGTGGAAATTTTTTCAACATTTGTGTGATTATCAAATCTTCTTACATTCAGTAGCGCACGCAGGTGGCTTGGTTCAGGGTACGCCAAATCCGCTATAAAAAGTAAGCCGTGATCTTGAAAGTTCATAACTTAGACCGACCGACCGACAATCGGACCGATTTTTTTGCCGAGGTTTTATCACCAATTTTGTGACCGACTTTTTGTAGGATGTATGTCTTGCATGCAACATAGTAGAACTCCATACGTTTCATTTTCACCGTCTAAAAAATCGGTCACTGATGGCGTGGGCGGGCGCGCTAAATAAGTAATAATCTAAAATATTAAGGGTAGATTGCACCAAAACTAGAAAAAGTTTTTTTAATAGCTACGCAATAATTATAAAGTTGGTTATAAATAAAAATTACTGACATTTGACTGCTACTTTGACATTACATTACATTTTACATTAATGACCTGTGTAATATACAGCATCATGGAAAAATCATATCCTACGCTGATGACACCGCCCTTGTTTTTCTCGGATTAACTCGGATGAAGTTTATATTTATGCGCAAAGCTGTTCCAATGTTGTAAATAACTGGCTTCATAAAAATATACTAACACTAAATGCCGAAAAAACGAAATATATTAAGTTCTGTGTCGATGTCGGACTCAACACTTCGTGCTCATTATTGTAAAGGGCCGATACAAACCCTTGTGAGTGCCCCGAAATTGAGCAAACGGAAACTGTAAAATATCTGGGCATTTTAATAGATGAAATACTTTCTTTCAAACCACATATTATTGCTTTAAATAACAGGTTGCGTAAGTTAATATTTGTATTCAAAACGATACGACCTAATGCAGATTCAGCTTTAATAAACCAAGTTTATTTTGATCTCTGTGAATCAATATTATTAACCTACTGCATTACTACTTGGGGTAGTGTAAATAAAACCTTACTACTAACCACAGAAGAGCTCAGCGAGCGATCCTCAAGGTGTTGACTTGCCGTCCCTATCTTTTTCCCAGGTACTAATAACAACCGTATTTCAGCTCGGATGTTGGGCTTCAGCTGCTCGATTGTCCTGGGTTTATTAATGAATGATGAATGATTGCTTTTAAATAACCTCAGAGAAAATAATCTGGCGCTGTTAAATTTGGGGAACGAGCGGGTCAGTTAAATGTTAAAAATCTCGAGATTATACGCTCGAGATTAAGTCTCTCTTAGAACGGTTATTGTGGCTCGAGCCGTATGCGCTGTGGCTCCATCTTGTTGGAACCACATCTTTGGACTGTCAAAAAGAGCGGGCATTAAGAAATTTTCAATTAAATTGCGATATCTCAAGCCATTTACAATTAAAGCGTTTCCGTCGTCGTCTTCAAAAATAGGGCCCAATAATCCTTTGTGATGTAACTGCGCACCAGACTGTATACTTGATGGGGTGTAATTCATGCTGGTGGACTTCTATTGGATTTTGCGTACGTACCCCAAATTCTGCAATTTTGTCAAATTAAGCTGTTCATATGGAAATGAGCTTCAACACTCATTATCAAACGATCAATGAAGTCGTTATTCGCTCGAGCCAGTTCTTGAATCCGAACCGCGTATTTAAGACACTGTTAGTTATCAGTTGGCTTTAATTCCTGGCCTAATTGCACCTTATATGGAAATATTTTTAAATCCTGTTTCAATATTCCTTAAAGTGATCTCACAGCTGAGAAGAACGCCTACGCGTTGATGTTTCCGGATTCTCCTCTACACTCGCTTGCACTCGCTGAATATTGTCTGAACGTGGTCTTCCAGTTCTTGGGAGATCGGTTACTGAACCTATCTGCTGAAAGCGTGCCGCCAAGCGTTGAATCATGTGTTCAGAGGGAGAGTTACGCACATGGAAATGGCGTCGATACGCTCGCAGGGTTTGAATTATCGACTGATGATGTTGAAAATAAAGCTCTATGATTTTGGTACGTTGAATAAAAGTAAAATTATCCATGACGTTATCCATAAATTATACATGAATTATCCAAATCTCTAAAATATATTTAATAATTTGTGAAAACAAAAGACTAGTTAATGTCAGTGCAAATGTTCGACTTTAATTTTTAAACCCCGTCGTAACTTTTGCGCCAACCAGTATAAGTCATGCAACCTAATGTCAGTTCGACAATTAGGTGTGTCTCATTTGTACTACTGGTAGTACTAATTGGAAGTACTACTGCAACAGAGGGAACTATTCATAATGCACATAGTTTTAAAACAGCACGCAGCCCTTTCATTTTGCACTGAATTAACAATGAAAAGACAGAAAGATATTGTTTGTACTCAAAAAGTATGCGTCAAATATTATTTTCCAGAAAGGTTCTATTTTTTCCTAGGTCGTTTTCTCTACAACCGATTAAATAAAGACATCTAATTTATAATTATTTTTTATATGTTCGACAAGAATTATACTTATATATGTTTCTCTTGTAATACCTTTTAAATTGTTAAAACTTTAATATACATATACTATGTGGATTTAATTGTAAGTGATGGTTTGTGTTTTTTTTTCTTTCAATATAGTAGCACTATGGTCGCCTGAATTACAGGATTTGCCTAGTTCGGGCAAAAATTCAATATGTTTTATCTATAAAAATTTATCTGCTCTGTTTATGTGTAATTTTAAATGAAAATTAAATTATTATTATTATACTCTTTATTTATTTTCTTTCTTAAAACTAGATTTTTACAATATTTTAATATAAAAACAATAAAACATTATAAAAACCTAATTCTAGTGTACCACCAGCAGCGGGGCAGGGCCCAAGCTACCGGTGGTCAGGGCCGCAGAGTGAGGAACCTCCTGACAATAATAATAATTATTATTATTATTAACATTAGCTTTATTTGAGGCTCAGCTATTGATTACGGACTCACGATTCTTAGTTTCAGATGGTTACCATTCGAAAGATTATATTTTTTTACACTTATTCACTTAATATCTCATTTCGATTCCTTGTAGTTTTTTTTAAATAATTAATTGAAAATCGTAAAAATTTTTACGATTTTAGGCATTTTGCGACTGATATTTCGTAGTTACGTGTATTGCGTTTTGTTACGTGTTGTGTTAACGCGTTGTAGTGTTTTTTTAATGTAGTATTTGCAGTAATAACTTACTTTATATCAGTAATAAATAATAATTAACTAAAAATCTGTGACGGCGGCCATTTTGCGTTACTGTCAGGCTACTGTCATTGTCAATTCAATACGTATGTTACATATGTCAGTTAATCAGTCATCTTATAGTCGCGCAGTTAGATCATCTATTTGTACTCTTGTTGTCGATATTTGTATGACTACCATGGCGTCACCGAAGTCCCAGGCCTCGCTTTCCGCCCCATCATCGCCAGAAGAGTTGAGTGTAGTGCATGCAAATCTTCAACACTCTAGGTGAGTTTTTTTTATGTTAGACTGAATTTGCGTAAACTAATTTTTGTTTGGTTGGAGTATAGTGCTATACATCCACGAGACTTAGAATAATTTTGAGATGCACAAGCAAACTTGTAGATTTTTCAACTCAGAATAGGTCAAAATGTACCGGTCAAAAGGAACCGAATTAGTTAACCCCGATTCCACGTGGTACTAGTCTGCCCTACGCTAGAGTGTATATAAAAGCCCGGAGGCGCGGAGGGAGAGCAGCCCCTGCCCGCTGTAACAAACCGCAGGATCATGTTAGCCGAAGCGGCTGAGGGCGAACATGAAGATCCTGCGGTTTGTTACGCAGGGGCGGAGGGGCTGCACTTCCCGCAGCGCCGGAGACGTTCGGAAGCCTTTAAATAAATAGGTATCAATCTTGTATAAATAATAAAAGCTAATTTAGGTAATTTGTAATTTAAAGAATTATATTGTTTTCTAAAGTTTACGCGAACACTACACATTGAAATGAAACAACTTTTACGGATCTACTCGCGTTTATTTTACACATTAGTTTTAATTAATGTTTATCCTGACGTTTCGAACCCTTTGCAGGGTCTCCCTGTGACCACGGACCCTGCAAAGGGTCCCTGTGACCACGGACCCTGCAAAGGGTCCCTGTGACCACGGACCCTGCAAAGGGTTCGAAACGTCAGGATAAACATTAATTAAAACTAATGTGTAAAATAAACGCGAGTAGATCCGTAAAAGTTGTTTCATTTTAAAGAATTATATTTTTCATAGATTTTGAGGTTAGGTTTAGTCAATTTTCAAAAATTTTTATCTCAAAAACTATCCATTGTCGAAAGGGGGGAGTAGTACGGGGGGGGGGTTAATACCCTATAGTCTTAATCTTATAGTAAAGTAGGATATTGCATTGCAAGTTAATCAGCTGACTGTGATTTTGTAATTTGATATAAGTTCAATATCTTATCAATATTTCTATGATTATTAGATACTAGCGGCCCGTCCCGGCTTCGCACGGGTAGACATTTCTTTTTTATATAGCCTATGTTATTCAGCGCGAATGTAGCATTCGAATGGTGAAATTATTTTTTGAATCGGTCGAGTAGTTTTTGAGTTTATTCGTTGCAAACATACAAAAATACAAAGCTTTCCTCTTTATAATATTAGTATAGATATAGACAAAGATATTTCTTAGGATTTAAGTCAATTAGCGCATTTATGATAAAGACTGATATTTTTATTAGATGTAAGTTGAAAACTTATATTATTTCTGTGATTATTAGATATAAAGTTTTTGCTTAATAACATTTTTATTATATCATATCATTAGGATTTAAGTAAATCAGCGCATTGTTATTATACCTTTATACCAAAATTGATTACAAACACTGGTTTTTTTAATTAGATGTAAGCTGTATAACTTGTGGCGGCGTCACCTACCGCATACGCCGCACATAATCGACACGAAGCAAAAACCTTCTCAACCGTGTCAACAGATGGCGCCACAAACGCATACCAACGTACTACGACGATAAATTGTATGGAAAGCCTGCATCGCGGTAGCAAAGTTTCACTATTTCCTTCGCTATATATAGCACCTCCAACTAACATCCATCGGACCTCGGTCCCCGAGCTATACCACCCAGCTCGGAGGAAGATCTTCCCTTTGTCCTTCCTCAAAGTGGCATACTCTCCCTACCACAGGCATCCTACAAACTAAACAATACTTCTGTGATTATTAGCTATACAAAGATATATATTACTTATTCTCATTTTGATGGTTTTATGGTACTAGGATTAAAGCCAACCAGTGCATTGTTACAGCTCTTGATGTACCTACATGTCATTCCGTAATTAGAGTTGTGATTTAAAAATAAATATTATAAATAATGATTTATTATTTTAAGTGTTTGATTTTTCTGCAGTTCATACGAAAAACCTAAAGTAGCGAGTTTACAATAGAACAATATAATTCAAAGCAAATTTATTTTTAAAAAGCTAACGAATTTGCACATGTTTTTTCAGCGTTTTTTCGATGACGAATCAACTCATAAGGCGAGTTTACAATAATCCGCTTTAACCATGGCTTTAACCATGAAGCTGTAGTGCCTTTAACCAGCCAAAATTAAGCAGTTATGGTTATAACGTTAACCTATGTTAAACTTAAACTTATGTTAGGTTAAACGATGACGTCTACCATCATCATTTTAACGATTGTTATATGGTGAAACTTATTTTTTCGCAGATTTGACGGACGAATTGACGGTAGCGTTGGATGGCGCATGGTGCAATCCACCCTAAGAAAGAAAGCTCCAAAGTATGATAATTTAATTTATATTGATAATTAAAATTATAACTTAATATTAACAATGCTATAAATAAGACGAAACTAAATCAGCAATTCAAATCAAATTTATACCTGTAAGAACCTTTACAAACTTCGCATTCCAGGTGACATTTCTTCCAACGACTTTTTTTTCGAACTTTGGTTTCTCTGGCGATATTTTTATGTGCTTGGTGCCAGTGATGTTATATCAATATTAACTTACATCAGACGTGGGTTCGAGTCTCACCTGAAGCAAGTTGATCGCTTTTTAAAGTGCTATTTTCAATATCAAAGTTCAGGTTAATATATTTCAGTAAATTTTTACTTTTTTTATTTTTCAAGTGCTAATTGCTGCACTGAAGCTAAATTAAATATTCATAAAATTTTATAAAATACAGTGAAAAAATTAAACGCCCACCCGACCCAGCCAGGAATCGAACCTGGGTCTTCCGCAATCCGGGCGGCTGCACTGACCGTTATGCTACCGGGAAGGCTGACGTAAGCGCTGAATTTTAACACTGCTATTTTAATATTTTTGAGTGCTTTTAAGCGGCACTAGCGCCATCTATCCAAACGGTTGTTGCAACCGATGGCCATGCAGATTCATCTTTGCAGATGAAATACCACAAATTTGATAACACAACGCTATAGTAAATTTTTACTTTTTTTATTTTTCAAGTGCTAATTGCTGCACTGAAGCTAAATTAAATATTCATAAAATTTTATAAAATACAGTGAAAAAATTAAACGCCCACCCGACCCAGCCAGGAATCGAACCTGGGTCTTCCGCAATCCGGGCGGCTGCACTGACCGTTATGCTACCGGGAAGGCTGACGTAAGCGCTGAATTTTGTCACTGCTATTTTAATATTTTTGAGTGCTTTTTATAAAATTTTATGAATATTTCAGTACCTACTTAGGTACAAAAACACAATGTTTAATGCCGAAATTATTCAACACTATTTACTTTAATTATTTATTTTATTTACATTTAGTTAATGACGGTAGTTGTTGACATTGAATTGGCGCCTTTGGCTTTCAAAGTAAAAAAGTAAATTGTGCTGAATAATTTCGGCGGGCTGGTTAGAACCACGATAGCTCAATTGGAAGAGCACCTGACCCGGTATGTCAGAAGAGTGCAGGTTCAAATCATGCTCGTGGAAATATTTTCAACATTGTGTTTTTGTAATTTGTATCGCAACAAAATTTGCGTTAAAAATTATATAAAAAAAAACAAAAACAAAAACTTACTTAGGTACTTTTTCCCCAACAGCTGTTGTAAACTAAATGAGTTGGTCAACCTTCGCTCTCAATGAAGCTCTTCAAATTAATTGTAAAATTGTCTTTACACTAAGTCCATCCAATAAAAAATTGTATTATGATGATAGTTTTCATTGTGTTATCTACATCATTGATGATTTATTGATTGGCGTTCAGTAACTTAATAATAATAACAACACATACCTACTAAAACCTATCGACTTTTAGGGTAACGTAGTGTACCGAGAAATAACCTTTATAGCTATAACATGTGCGTCAGCACGCAGACTATCAGTGCAAGAACGCTAAAGTTTGCCATTATAATAATTATCTACGAATTGAGTGACATTTTAAAATTAAATATAAAATATTTATTTTAAGTTTTAGGTAAATTTATTTCAGGCTCATACCCAAAAACATACGGACACGGATGAATACCTTGGGCGGAATTTTTACCTTAATCTCCGAAGTTTGGTTTATAAATACAAATTCTGAATTAGATAATGTGTACATCATCATCATCATCATCATCATCATCATCAGCTCATTTTATGTCCCCACTGCTGGGGCACGAGCCTTCCCTATGGATGGATAGAGAGAACAGGCCATAAACCACCACGCGGGCCCAGTGCGGATTGACCCAATGCAGCCGGGACCAACGGCTTTACGTGCCTTCCGAAGCACGAAGGAGCTCGAGATGATAAATTTTTTGTCACCCATCCGATGACCGGCTTATGCGAAAGTTGCTTAACCTTAGCAATCGCAGACCGGGCGCGTTAACCACTGCGCCATCGAGCTCCTCATGTCTTCATAAATATAGTCTTTCTGTGGTCCTTAACATTATTAGTAAATAAACCTACACTAAAGCTATAAATAATAAACGGGTATTTGTTCAGACTACGGAACTCTTTACTGACGGAATTCTACCTACCTGCCAGTCTTTTTATTCTACTCGTATAAGCTCAGAATTATAACTAAAGCTAATTTTTCTATGCTCGAGTTGACTTCTCTTAATATTTTCAGAAAGACTTGAAAGTGGTTTTACCACAGACAAATCTGTTATTACGTGCCGTCAGTTTCGAAAATCACTGACAATATTATTAGGGCAAGAGTTAACTATGACTAGGTAATATAATATACTACTCAAAACAAAATAAGGGCCACGAGGTATTTTGTCTGTACCATGAAAATAATAAAACCAATATTAATTTTTTTGTCTCCATAACGAAAACTAATGTTTTTTTTACCGTGTAGACCAATAAATTTATTCCAATAATAATGATTAAAAAGTTTATTTGCTTTTGAAAGAAAAAACACATTTAAGGTTAAAAATAAAAACAATGTAAAGTTACTGAAAACAAAAGAAAATACTCCATGCTCATCTTTTAGTAACGGGTATGCCCCCTCGTTTCGTTACGCACTCCTGAAGCCTGGAGTGCATGCTCTCAATCAAATGCCTGACATTTTCCATTGGAATCTCTTCCCAGGCCCTTTTAACAGCGTTGATGAGTTGCTGTTGGTTGTGGATTTCCTTATCACCGTCTCTAACTCTTCGTTTCAACTGATCCCACATGTGCTCTATTGGATTTAAGTCCGGACTGTTCGCCGGCCACGGCAAGACTTGAATTTGAGACGCTTCCAGTACAAACCGAGTCGCTTGAGCCGTGTGTGCACGAGCATTGTCTTGCATCAAGATGAATCCAGGACCCGCTCGCTGGGCAAATGGGATCACATGTGGTCTGACGACTTCCTCAATATACCGCTGAGCAGTAACAGTACCCTCATTTAAAATAGCGAGCTCAGTTTTGCCGTGTAAGCTTATCCCGCCCCAAATCATTACATTTGGACCACCAAAACGATCGACTTCATGGATGCAGGCTTCTGAAAATCTCTCGCCGCGTCTTCTCCATAATCTAATACGCCAATCGTCGTTAAAAAATTTAACTTTGCATTCGTCTGTGAAGAGCACCATGCCCCATTGATTTATGTCCCAGTCCAAATGTTGACGGGAAAATCTTAAACGATTTGCACGATGATTTCTGGTTAATGGAATACGGACAACTCGCCTTCTTGATGCCTGCTGGTCTTCATGCAATCGATTACAAATAGTTTGGTCACTGACACGAGTACCCGTTGTGAGCCGTAAACGATTTTGCAGCTTGCGGGCCGTCGTTGTGCGATCTCGGCGCGCACTTAATCGAATGTAACGATCCTCTTGAGCTGTTGTAATGCGAACTCTGCCCGAACCAGGTCTTCTTCTAACACTGCCGGTCTCTTGGAAACGATTCCATAGATTTTGAATAGCTCTTCGAGAAAATCCCAATTGCAAACCCACAGATCGCTGCGAATGACCTTCTTCAATCATTGTAACGGCTCTGGTTGCTGTCAGCGAGTCCATATGACGCCTGCGTGCTTGTGGCATATTGCAAAAGATGTTTCTGACTCGAGATATCAATGAACTCTGATAATTTCTAATAAACCAAGAAGCTAAGGAAAGCAAAACGTCAAAGAAAATGGAATCAAAATTTTCAAAAATAATTTTAAATCAAATTTTATTTAAAATTGTTGCCAGCATTAGATGAATACTACAATATTACAAAGTTTAGGTATCAAAGAGTTTGTATACTCAATATTTTACTACTTTCAATATGTAAATGTTTAATAATTTACACCAAAATGAAAAAATACCTCGTGGCCCTTATTTTGTTTTGAGTAGTATATAATATATCGTAGGTTGCTAATGAATTTCTGTCGAAACAATTGAACGACGCTTCTCTATGTTTTTCTTTCTTAATAGCGTTCTGAAAAAAAGCAGTGAATAATACTTGTTAATAAATTTTTAGAATTGAATAGCCTTATCAAGTTAAGTTAAAAAATGTTTTTGTATATATTTCTTAATATTTATGACTAGGTGACATTGAAAACTGTATCAAGTAATGAAAATTACTCTACAACTCTACATTAGGTACCTAAAGATAATTACAGATTTAGCAACTATCGACAATTCAACTAATAATTTTCGGGAAATAATTTATTTCTAAAACAAAATAAAGCAAAATTATTATTTGGTCAGCAGAATTATACAATCAGTCAGATTAAGAAATCCTTATTGTTGGTTAGGTTAAGTTAATTTTTTTTTCCCGAGCGAAGCGCAGCGTAGCGCGGGCCAGTCACGGAAGGGGGGAGCGGCATTAGACTGCTGTTCAGAATGATATAAGTAACAGACTGATTTAAAAATATTTGCTGATCATAAGTTGCTGTTGCTATAGCTTTTTTGCTGGCCAACTAGCATTTTTTTTGCTAACAAAAATACGAATACTTTGCTAACCGCTTAAATAACACCCATAATTTTCTACTCTCTAATCAAAACTATTGACAGTATAATAACATCAATACGAATTTGGGGTTGTTTATGAATAAAATAAAATACAATAAACTATAATGAATGATTAACGATCGAAAATTAGAAAAAATTGCTAAGCTTTTAAAAATATTTGTCTTAAATTCTTAATTTAAATCTTAACTTAAATTAAATCTCAGCTCAATATTTAGGTTCACCGGCGGCGGTATAGCTGCAATCGTTATATAGTCAATAAGCTTAATCTAACTATTGAAGATCATTTTACGTTACGATTTACTTACAAGCGATGGTAAACCAGCTCCAACAACAGTACAGTTGGGGCAAGCAGCATCATATAGACAGTTGCCAGCATTGCAGGGTACATGTCGGTGATACTGACGCTGCTGAAGGTAGACACTGTACCGGAGCAGCGAGGCCGGGGCACTTGCAAGCGACTGTGGATGCAGGACTGGATACCGGACTCACGGATCTTGATGAAGCTGCAAGGAATTGAGAGTAATGCAGTCGGGGCTAACAGTATCGTGTGAATAACCACCAGCATTGCAGGGTACATGTCGATGATACACTGCTGAAGGTAGACATTGCACTGTAGCAGCGAGGCCGAGGCACGTGCAGGCGCCGGTAAATACAGGACTGTATACCAGACTTGCGGATATTGTTGAAGCTGCAAGGAATTGGGGACAATGTAGTCGGAGCTGATAGTGTTATGTAGATAGTTGCCAGCGCTACAGGGTACATGAACCAGACTCGTGGATTTTGATGAAGCTGCGAGTAATTAAGAGCAATGCAATCGGAGCCAATAACATCATGTAGAATATCACCAGCATTGCAGGGTACATGTCAGTGTTATCGTCGCTGCTGAAGGTAGATGCTGTTTTAGAGAAGCGAGGCCAGGTTACGTGCACGGGGTGGCGGATGCAGGACTAGATACCAGGCTTGTAGATCTTGATGAAGCTGCAAGGAATTGGCGCTAATGATGTTTTATAGACAATTGCCAGCATTGCAGAATGTAACGGACTCATGAATTTTCATAAAGCTGTAAGGAATTGGGAACAACGAAGTTGGGGTCAACAGTGTCATGTAGACAAGACAGTCACCCGCATCACAAGACACATGTCAGTGATGTCAACGCTGCTGATGGTAGACACTAGACCGAAGCAACAAGGCCGAGTTACGTGCACGCGGCGGTGGATACAGGTCTTGCGGATCTTGATGAAGCTGCAATTGGAAGTAATCCGAACGAAACATAAAAAAAAATAAAAAAAACGGTGTTATGTGGAGAGTCATCAGCAAAGCAGATTGGAGACGCCCCATCCCCCTAAATAATAACGTAAATCTACGTCAGTTTTATAGACCCGTTCTCCGAGATCAGTATCCGCATTTCAAAAACAATGTATACTACTAATATTAGTTTTTCAAGTGATATTATTATTTTAAATGTTTGATGTTATCTAATAAGTGACTTGTTTGTATTTGCATTGATGCATTTTTGTCGTTTAAGTTTGGTATGTTCTATTCCCGAAATTAGAAACTTGTTTCAAAATGTCGTACATTATAAAATAACTGAATTGATTTTTTTTCTGTTTCGAGTTTTTTTTTGAAGTCTCTTCTATTGCTAGAAGAAATTAATTATGCAGCAACTAAATCAAGAAATAAATCAAGTTAAGGCTTACTTTATCTTAAACAGATCTTTAAACGGAGACCTTTTCTGACCAGGCACCCAGGGGTCGATCTCGTTGATGTAATCAATCTCTACCAAATCACATTTCTCATTCTCATGATATGTCTCTTGGATTAAACGATAGCCGGGATTTGATTCCATGTGGAAGGCGAATAGACCCTAAAACAGAATAAATTTCATTTATAAAGTTCAAATCGAAAATATTAAAATCTTCTTGCTTACTTAGTTAATATCATTCTATCCAGAGATTACTCATTTATTTTGTAACAGAGTCTTTAATCAGGATTTAATTTGCCTCTTACACCTTATAACAGTTGACAAAAGCTCTTCTAGACCAATGTTTTGAGCCGGTAGTCGTCATAAGTTTAAGGTTAAAGATTTTTATATTGCTAAGTATGATAAACTCTTAAATATATTTATATCAAACTAATCAACAAACTTCACCTGTCTTATTTTTTCCACTCCTTCCTGCATGCTGTAGTAATTGGGTTTTTTCCCTCTAGGAGCAATTTTTTTTTCATAAATTGCCTTACGTATTGGATCTTTTAATTTCTGGCAAACAAACAAATATGTTTAATGAAACTTACTAAAATAGAAAGGCATTCTTCATGGCAATTAAATAAAAGCAATGATAAGAACACGTACCTTGAAGAAATACCTACTGTACTCAAAGTCACTGGCTCCCAGTTTAAGCGGTGAGTTAAGTAGGTCCGGCAGTGACCTGACTGAAGAGCTGGGTGCCCGGAGCAGCACCACTATGTTGGCGGAGTACGCCGCGTACAGGATCGTTAGGGCCACGAAGAGGAGGAGAGTCACTGTCCTCCCTGATCCATTACATGTAGTATTGTCAATGTTATACAATTTATGGTAAGTCGACTTTTTAATTTTCGCTTTCTAAGTTATATAAAATGTCATAGTCGCAATCGGCGCAACTCAATGCAACTAACTATTCCAAGTGCTTAAAAATATATCTATATATGGTATGCTCTAGCATACCAGCACTAACTTGTGAAAGTGCTGTCCAGTCTTGAAAAAAGAAAGAGACATTTTTAAATAAACGTATTGAAGATCTCACCTGCAGCATATCTTGGTTCCAGCGTACAACCTTGTTGGAGCACAGCACCCATTATGAGAATAATAACATCAGCGCAAGAACCGTCTAATTGAAATTGATGCTGTAAGGAAAATAATAGAAAATTATACTTGATCTTTATTATTCGTGATCACGTCACACGTACAACAATAGTATTGTTTTTCAAGTAACAAATTTAATGTGTTAACAAAGTACTAACCATGCTCATAGAAGCTTCCCACCTAGAAGTAACATATAAAAAAACGGAGCAGCCGAGGACACAGATCAAGATGGCCAGCCAGACAGCCCTCGTGAAGGGCTGCGTGAAGATGTTGGATATGGCAGAGAGAGGCGGCTCCCTGAACACGAACCGTCCTGTTGTGGAACCGACCATGGCGATGTAGTCGATGACCTCCATGCGCTCCTGAGTGAAAATGGTGAGAGTGCCTGCAAGAAATAAAACAATGTACCTAATGACTGGACGAATGAATTGATTGGTGCTGTTTATGATAATTATGAAAAATTTGTTACCTTTTCAGGCAATTGTGGCACAAATATTTAATTATAATACGGGCAGCTCTTGGCCTTTATGTCACCGGATGGGTGACTGTCTACACCTCAAGACTACAGAGGTGAGACGTGATAGACACACAGTCTAGGACTAGGACTGACCATCCCCATTTTGGAAACTCCCCACAGTGCTTTAAAAGTGAGGAAACTTGCTCACTCAAGGACGTTGGCACGCTCATAATAAATATCGGCGGTAGATAGAAGTTATCAGGTGTTTCTTATACACTACTAGTGGCCCGCTCGCGACTTCGTCCGCTTGAAAACACCCGTACCCCTTGATGGACCCCTATCGCAGCACCACCTACCGGGTCCAATTGTAAATCTAAACCACTCTCTAATCCACTTGACACAAACAAAAAATTTCATCTAAATCGGTCCAGAAGGAGTTTAATTACAAACACACGCACAGAAGATTTATATATAATGTTTTCTAATCCAATTAAATTTAAATGAGGATATACAAGCTACTAACTAATTATGAGACGACCAACACTTACGGATGGTCACAGGGAGACTGACTCCCTGTGACCACGGACCCTGCAAAGAGTTCGAAACGTCAAGATAGACATTAAATAAGTAATGTAAGTAATAAGTAAGTAATTTAATAAGTAATGTGTAAAATAAACGCGAGTAGATCCGTAAAAGTTGTTTCATTTCAAGATTTATATGTATAAAGATTTGTATGCTTGCCTAAATCAGCTTCTCCGTTTAGAAGATGGTTGATTATGCCCTGCCATTTGCCATGCTTGTCCCTGTAGCCCCACGTGTGAGGGAACAGCAGCCTCTCCGACGCGTTCAGCATTTCGAAGCAGATCTTGACCACAGTATACGACATCTTCGTTATTGAGTCTTCATTGAGAAACCTTAAAGGAAAAATATTGTTTTTCATTTTTAACAACGCTTTATACATTTATTTTATTAATTACCTACTTTTACCACTCTTTTTTAATTGTTTCAAATAATGTTACTATTGTGCAATCTTGTTAATGATCATATCTGATTCAATACATCCATATTCTGTGTTAACATTGCAATGTCAAAACGTCTGTTTAGATATTGTAGACAGACAGGGAAGTAAGAAATCGGGAGATCTTTTTGGAAATTGTTATAGCTTCAAGTCCGGTGTGACTTGCGGATTATGGGTGGATCTACTACGCCTTCAATTTGTGTGACTATTTACTAGTAGGTACCCTTCTACTACTGACGCTAACTACTTACAATCGGTCTTCCAAATGCTTCCTAGTTCTATTGCTGTCCGTTATCACATTAGCCATTGTCAATGTGTGTCTTCTTAAATTAATTCTTCGATAAGATAACACTTTTGATGTTCTATAATCCTCCAATACACCATTCTTGTCCGTTTTAGCATTGCTTTCATTGTTGTTGGTGTTCGCACCATTTTCTTGCGCATCATTTTCTGTCGTGATTATTTTATTGAAATTTGAGTTCAGTGGATTCCAAACAGCTCTAGTTGTATATATCAGTTCTGAATTCTTATTTACTCTGTAAACTATAACATTAGGTTTTACAGATAGGATTTCCGTTCGTGCGCAAGAATTTTAAAATAGGCACCAAACCTTTATACAAATTACTGAACACCATTTATGCTTCAACACATTTTTTTATTTAACATTTTGAATTTAATAGCTTACATTGTGGAAATTCATAATGAAAACTTTCAGTATGGCGCAGGTGGCTGGCAAGAGCGGGATGAGATTAATCGCGGATTGTGCTCAGTGGTGTACTCTTGGAGAAGCCTATGTCCAGCAGTGGACTAATATAGGCTAATGATGATGTTGATGATTTTTTTGCAAACACTTACTTTCGGTAAACTCATATCTTTCGTTTCCAACGTTGGTTACCAACACTACGTCACTGTCGACCAGCATTTCAATGTCACGAATTAAATGAGTGTCATTTATTCCATCATTTTGCGAGTCTAGTAGAAGCCAGCGGTAGGGCGATTTGAAATAGCCACCAGCGTTAGCCTGTTCATAAAACTACTTTTTAGTATTTATTTAATTTTAATTTTAATTTAATTTACAAGGTGTTCATAAACTATGGAAAATTTAACACTTTAACAAATCTTACTAATTTAATATTTGATTTTTTTTTTAAATATATTTTTATGAGTATGCAAATTACTCCTGTGCATTATGTTAAGCAGAATCGAATTTAATTTTATTCTATCTTTTATTTTATCTTTACAAAAATAATAGGAAACAAATATTTATTTATTAAATATTTATAAAATTTTATAAAATACAGTGAAAAAATTAAACGCCCACCCGACCCAGCCAGGAATCGAACCTGGGTCTTCCGCAATCCGGGCGGCTGCACTGCTACTGCTATGCTACCGGGAAGACCGACGTAAGCGCTGAATTTTGTCACTGTTTTTTAATGTTTTTAGAGTGCTTTTATAGCAGCACAGCGTCTTCTATCCAAAGGTCGTTGCAACCGATGGCCATGCAGATTCATCTTTGCAGATGAAATACCACAAATGGCAAATGGCCACAATGGCTGGGTCGGGTGGGCGTTTAACTTTTTCACTGTATTTTATAAAATTTTATAAATATTTAATTTAGCTTCAGTGCAGCAATTAGCACTTGAAAACAAAAAAAGTAATTTTTTTTAAATTAATTTACAAGTTTATGTACACACATAAAAGGGTAACAAAATAAGTTCTACGGGCAGTACAAGGGCGCTGCTTCAAATATGTTGCTACAAATATGAGAAATCGCCTAAATAAGTTTCGTGTCTTTTAGCTTCTAACAACATAGAGATTTCTATCCTACACAGAGATTCAATTTTCAATAACGCTGAAACACGCTTATGTCTACTATTGACTATCATAATGTTCACTTTAAAAAAAAACCGAACTTAATACAACTTTCGTACCCTTTTTTACATTTAACCAACAAGATAACTAATAAGGAGAAACAGCTCTTAGTCTATATAGCTTTAGACACTTTTAGTAGTTCTTATATAAAGAAAACAAAAATATAAAATGTTTTTATTTTGTCTATATAATTTTAACGCAAATTTTGTTGCGAGACAAATTACAAATACACAATGTTGAAAAAATTTCCACGAGCAGGGTTTGAACCTGCACCCTTCTGACATACCGGGTCAGGTGCTCTTCCAATTGAGCTATCATGGTTCTAACCAGCCCGCCGAAATTATTCAACACTATTTACTTTTTTACTTTGAAAGCCAAAGGCGCCAATTCAATGTCAACAACTGCCGAAATTATTCAACACTATTTACTTTTTTACTTTGAAAGCCAAAGGCGCCAATTCAATGTCAACAACTACATAAAAAAGTAAATAGTGTTGAATAATTTCGGCGGGCTGGTTAGAACCATGATAGCTCAATTGGAAGAGCACCTGACCCGGTATGTCAGAAGGGTGCAGGTTCAAACCCTGCTCGTGGAAATTTTTTCAACATTGTGTTTTTGTAAAACAAAAATATAATACAATAAAATAATAAAACTTTTTTGTTAAGTATTTGGTGTGGTAAATGACCGCACTACTACTGGCGGTAACGGAGTCGAGCTTAAAAAAACACATAAATACTCTAAAACCATAAGTACCAATTAAAATTATATAAATTCAAAGTCGGTTATAAAAACGAAATTTGATAACAAATAAAATGGTTATTCGAAACTCACTTTGTTTAGAAGCCCGTCTACTCCATCGCATTTCAAATCAACCATCACGACCAGATGTTGCAGGTGGAACTCGTGTCTGGTGGGCTGCAACGAATCAGCAACGTTCAAACCGGCCTGGCCCAACCGTTTGGCCAAGGACGTCAATTGATCTAGAATAGAGTTCAGAATAAAAAATACATATGTTTTATGTTTAAATACAAATATTTTTTAATCTTTAGTGTACGTATATATGGAACATATTATATGGAACAGTTTTGTCCATAGATTGAATAACCATCACCACAATTCAGGAGATCTATTCTAAACATGTCGCCATAACATTTAATGTAATATCATTGGCATAACATCAATGTTTCATGTGCATTGTTGTGATCCGACAATTAGAGATGAAGAGCCAGTTGCCACTAGGCCCGCGGAAAGCGATGTTGCAAATTAAATAAAAATTTATCATTATCATCTAATCAGTCGATGATGTGATGACGATAAAAACGCTAATATGTAAAAGCTTACGTTGATTCCAGCATAGTTCTGGCGTTAACAAGGACGTAGGGCGGTGATCTTGCACAAGAAATGAGGTCAAAACATTGAAGAAATTACTATTTCTGCTTTTCACTAACGTAAAACAAAAGAAACCAATAAAAAGAAGCGCTTTAATTTTCATTGTTATTTTTTTTAAATTACGAGTTAAGTGGCTAGTATTTTTTTAAACGTATTAAGTGTTTACAAAAAAGTCTCTTATTATTTGTACGGACTTGTGCAATAAACACTTTTTAAACCAAAAATATTCAGCTGATATCACGAGTAAATCTTTAGGTTCTGTTCTGGTCGATGTTAGCATTAGGTATGACTGGCAATCACGAATTCAACCTAGATCATGATAATAATAAACCTTCTTTTGGACACGCATTATATGATAAACATTTAAAAACAACTTGAAGATTTGTGAAGTGGTTTGGCTGAGCTTCCGGTACAGTCGTAAACGTAATATACTTACATGTGTTTTATTAACTGGGCCAGTATGAGGAAGTCCAAAACCATTAGAGATACAGAGAAACTGTCTTGAAAACCATTAAATCTTTTTTCTGTGATAAACAATTTTGTCATAGCAGATTTCTTGGTCAAGTGTGAGTTGTACTAAAAGGGGGGAGTGATTTCGTAGAAATGGGACGGAAGTGTGTAACAGGAAGACGGAGAAGCGCGCAAGCGCGCCATTTTGTTTAAATCGATATTATGAACAAGACATACCTACATTATTTTATGTGACATATTGTGTCATCATTTTGATAGTCAAATGTCTTCTAATGAGTATTTACTGCATTCTCTTATGATTTCTATTTTCTATTGTAATATTGATTTCAACCATTTCGTGTGTAATAAATAGACTTTTAAACTATATTAATAAATATTTATTGTTGATAATTAGTTATAAAGTAGATATTATTTTATATTTAGATTATAAAATAATATCTATAATATATCTATAATAATAATAATATATAATATAATAATATATAATATCTATAATAAGATTATTTTATATTATTTTATATTTTTATATTTAGAAGTAAATATTAGTAGTTATAAAGTGCAAATCATTGATAAAACATCCAAGTATGTCAAATGTCTTCTAATGAGTATTTACTGCATTATCTTTATGATTTGTAAAAAAATAAACGTCATTGTTAATTCTATATTATATTTTCTATTGTACTATTGATTTCAAAAGGTGAGATGTCAAATTTTACACATCATATGCGACTTCTGCATAAAGAAAATTGTATGACTACTGTAAGGCTCGTTTTTTTATTTTTTTTATTTTTTATTCTATGTTATTTTTGGGCGACAAAAACTGGTGTCGAACACTGGGCTTAAAGTGTCGTGCATTGGTGTCACTACGATACCTATATTAATTATGTTTCGCAAAAATTCCTTTTATTTTGTTGATTTTTTTATTTGAAACTATAAAACCAAAGAGTTTTCCTCCCAATTATACCCTGAAAGGGCTAAATGCAGTAAAACCTCACGGTATACCATTACCCGTAACGTAATGATATGTTGTCAACTCACGCACGCGGCACGCCAAAAAAATATTTGTAAGCTGTTGTGTAGTTGACATGTAGATAATTTAGGGTAAATTTGGTTTTAATTTTTTCAGTCCTAGATAACTAAACCTTTTCTATTTTATTTCACAGAAAACTATATTGTAGTAGGAAATCAAGTAGATATTTTGTCTACTATGAAATCTTAGTTACATAGGTAATTATTTTTTGATGTGTAGGTAAAGATGTCATCTTTCCGCTCGCTTTCTATATAAGCAATTTGTGGGAGTGATTTCGTGAAATGGGACGGAAGTATGTGTAACAGTGTAACAGGAAGTCGGGGAAACGCGCAAGTGCGCGCCATTTTGCAAATTTAAGATCGATATTATGAACATGTTACTTTTATAAATTATTATTATAAATAAATAAAATAAATAAATATTTAGACAACATCACATACATTGTTCTGATCCCAAGGTAAGTACCTAAAGCACTCGTTTCATGGAAATCAGAAACAACGACGGTACCACAACCACCCAGACCCGACACAATATCGAAAAGTTCGCGCTTCCTCAGATTTAGCGCCGCCTTAAGTCCGGCGTGCAAGCCACTCGGCTACGGAGGTCGTCAGATAGTATTATATGTGACATATTGTGTCATTTGACTATCAAAGGTCATTTTGATATGTCAAATGTCTTCTAATGAGTATTTACTGCATTTATTTTAATGATGTAATACCTGATCCATTTATTTCAGAATATAATGTTAAAATTGCTTATTACTAAAGTGAGATGTCAAATGTTACACATCATATGCGACTACTGCAAGGCTCGCTCGTTTTTTTTTACTTGTTTTGAACCTTGTAAAAGTAATAAGAAAAGAAAAAAACAAGATGCAAAATATTTATTATAGCATCAATTATGTTTTGTAGAATGTATATGTTGTTACTTCTATTAAAGATGTGCAGTTTCCTGACTCCATTCCATACAGCTTCATTGTCCATTCTTCTCCACAGCTTGAAAATAGACGTTCTGAATCTATAGGTAGTAAGTAAAAAAAGGTTGGATGATTCAGAAGTAAGTTAATAAAAAAAAACTTTGTCCTTGGGCAAGAGAAGCACTCTTGTTTTCTAAAAAATTCGGTTTTATCTAATACCTTTAAACGAGCAATTCTTGTATAATGTAATCTGAATCTCAGAAACGGCTACAAGGATTTTTACGCTTTATATAAGGCTCAGGTGGAAAATCGGGCGGTCCGAAAACAGAAGATTATTTTATTATTATTGTTTTTTATTATTATTTAGGTAATTTTATCCTTGAGGGAGGCCTTGTCCAGCAGTAGACGTCTTTTTGGCTGAGATGATGATGATGATGAAGATCGAAAAATATTATTCTTATTTTTTTTAGTTGTCTACTCAAGTTTTTTTTAGTATATACACAACAAAAAGAAACATAACTCAACTGAACTTAAAAAAAAACAGAAAAAATAGCAAATTAAAACTAAATACCTATAATTAAAAGATGTCCTCCAACTGTGGGCTCATGGGAACGGTCCCAAGAATGGTGGGCAACATTGCCTCTCTGGATTGCCAAGCTAATACGCTGGCAAAGGTAGCTGCCAGCCTTCTGGTCACTGGAGGCCTCAATTAGGCGAGCACTTAGCTCTTAACCAAGCAGCTTTGCTTCCGGCCCCCATGGACCCATTGTTTCCACCACAAACGGATCAAGTAAATAATTACGACCCAGGTTTGCGTATTTATCGACTCTCTCGGAGACAGCAGTGAGACGAGCGAGGTCGGCCGTGTCAGCCGATGTGGATATAAGCCCCTCCAGAACTTGCTTGCATAACGGCTTGTCCCATTGCGTCTGCGATTTGCATTTTTAGAGGAGGATAATCAAGCGTTACTCGTAAGGCAGATGCCTTGCACGACAACTCTAAGGAACCCAAAGATGGGTTGATAATCTTCCTGCAAAGATTCATCGTGCTATGAGCAGATGACAAAAACGCTGGCAGGGCCACGCTGGACAAATTTCTTTCCGAGGCCTCCGAATCGTACAGGAAGTGAAGCCTGTAGCCATAGGCTAATGCTTTTTAAATTATCTAGATTGGATAACAGAGCAGGAAAAAGCCAGAGTTGGGAGCATCGAAGAACATAAGTCAATTTTGGAACGAAAAGACAAAAACGTATTACAAATAAAGCCATGTGTGGATTAATTTGGAATAAACGGTCTAAAGTTTAATTGAATTTAGCAATCGCTCCGTTTATGAAAGCCGGGATGGCAGCATCGAGAACCGGTGCGCCTAATAAAAATAACGAGTCATTCGTGGAGAGTTTTGATGTTGGGGGCCAGGCAACTAAAGTCAGTAACTACAGTTCGGGGTCACAGAATTTGAAATGTATAATTCACACTTTGAAAAATTTAGTTCCAATCCTATAGTGCCAAATTGGTTTATTAAACTTGACCTACAAAGTTTAACTCAACCACTACCTCAAGAACTAAACTCGAGTTGCCCCCTAAAGTGCCGTCATCGAGGTACCGGACATTAAATTTAGATTCGACATTATTTGGTGTGTAGCTAAAGAGAAAATAGCAGGTCCCAGAAGATCACCCTGCTGGCAACCAACGGCGGAATGTAGAAGATTGTTACGGTAAATCAAATTCATATTTCATCAGTATTTAATTCAATGTAATATAAATAAACAGGGCAAGCTCTAAATTTAAACACGATCATCACCATCATCCAGTCAATCCAGTCCAGTCATCCAGGTGCTTGTGTTCAAAGCTTTATAAAGAAATTCTAAACTTTCAGTGCGTATCATGTCTTTTTCAGTCTCCAGCAAGCGTGAACACGCGAACTTCATATAGCACAATGAAGTGCGATACAATATCGATGTATCGAGTCTCGAGCTGAAAGTCCGGGGACTCGAGACAATAAAATTCGGAAAAAGTCTAAGGAATTCGAAACACGAGAAGGCCCGGGTTCCAAACCCTACTCGTGGGCATTAATTACATTAGCTACATTTACATTAATCACATTGAATAATCTTAATGATACTCTAGCCTGTATAAACTGCCACAGGGAGTATATATGTGACATCTTTTAGTCATTGAAATGAAACAACTTTTACGGATCTACTCGCGTTTAATTAAAACTAATGTGTAAAATAAACGCGAGTAGATCCGTAAAAGTTGTTTCATTTCAATGTGTAGTGTTCGCGTAAACTTTAGAAAACAATATCTTTTAGTCAGTTTTCAGACCGCTGTTACCTTTTACTACTAAATTAATGCTACTATTCAGATCATATACAGCCATTGTGAATTTAAGGCTGTATAATTTGTTCCAAAATAGACGCCTTCTTGAACAGCTTAAAGTATCAATGTGTCCTATTAGTCAGCTTTTAAAAAACTTTTAAACAATTAACGAGTGCTACTTGGGCCCAGTGCGTATTGAAGGTCGTTAACCACTAACAATGCAGCCTGGACCAACGTCTTCATGTGCTTTACAAAGCACGAAGGAGCCCGAGATGACACAATTTTGATCACCCATCCGATGATCGGCATTTGCGAAATTGCTTGACATCAGCGATCGTGGAGCGCACGCGTCTTCTGCTGCTGAACGCTGTGCCATCGAGCTCCTCACCAAATTGAAGATAGTAGCTGTGGCAGTGTTGCATAATATTATAAAGAATTTAAAGAAAAAACATTCATAAATGATAATGATCATCCCCTGCCTACGAAGCCTATGTATAAAAACATAACTCTGAAAATATGTTCCTCATTCTTTTTAGTTATCTAACAAATAAACATTTTGTTGTAATTTTAATTTTTTTTTATGTCTGGCCAGTTGTGTGGTACTGTAGTTCAATTGTTTTTTCGAATATGCTGCTCCTTTCATATCTCTCATTTTCTCTAGCACGTAACTATTCTTAATAACGAGAATATGTTTATAGTGTTTATTTTAACTAGGACTGTATGGGAAAATCTGGAGAATGAATGAATGAAATGAATCTATAGGATAAAATAAGGTAAGATACATTTTCACCTCATCTTTCAGCTTCCTGACTGTGTAAGATCCTACTTGTGTAAGATGTGTGTCAAAGTTCACGACAGAGCGGCGCTGCTATGTGCGACTCTGCGACCTTTTTTATAATGCAAGTCTTTCGAAAGTGTCTCCATTAGAAAATAACATGAAACCTATATAGGCATTTAAGATCGTAGTATTTTTTAAATCGACCTTTAATTTAGTGAGAAGACTATAGGTAGGTAAGCTGAAGAATTCAATAGGTACCTGGTTTTAAAGTGCGAGCAATTAATTAATAATCATACACCTTTATTCCAATTGTTTAATTAAATTTACACTTTGTATTGTAGCAAACTTACTCTACAAAGTACCTACTACAATAACATTACAAGTCTGATTAGGCTGGCAATATTCATAAATTGTTTGCGTTAATTTCTCCCATGTAATTTGTTGCACTTCTTACAACGACGACACATGAAGGTATCTGTAACAGAAATATTTTTTAATTTAGCTTTCTGCTGCGCTGTTGTCCGCTGCGTCAAACGGGAGCACGTGCCGGCCCAGGCGCCCGCGCTGCATGCTGTTTTGTGTTAAATTCATAGAGCAGCGCTCGCAGCGGGTTGCCGGTCGCACGCGGCGCATTCGTCGAGTACGTAAGTACCTAGTAGTCCAGTATCACCCAGGTGAAGCTTGAGCTTAGAAAGTTTCAATATTCTATATTGAACTATTTAATTAGTGTTCGCCTATGTGCTCATGGCTGTATAATTGGGTTATCTATCAGATGTTATAAAGAAGACTTAAAAATACCAACATTTACATGTTAAACAAACATGGACCAACACAAAATAAGACTGGAGCATGACTCTAAAAATAAGCTTGACAAAAAAAGCTTGTTGCAACTAACTTTGCCTTTACAACTTGACAAAACATTGTAGCGAAAAGTCCTTTTGTGTCTTTGCTTAGTTGTGGACGTCTTTAAGCTGTGATGGTGATGATTTTTGCTCGATTTCTTAGACAGTGGACCTGATGATATTTAAAAAATACTAGCAACTCAACTGTGTTTGCTGTAGAGGATTTCGGCGAGCAGCAGGAGCATGGCCAGTGCGGCGCCGTACAGCATAAACACCAGCACCGGCCGAAGGTCCAACAGGCCCGCACTGCTGAACGACGACACCTTGTTGAAGCAGCGGGGCTTCGGAACCTGGATGCGCTTAATCAGGGCCGACTGTATACCGGCCTCACGGATCTGCTTGTACCTGGAAAGGAACTGGGTCTGAGGCTCATGTGCGACTACAGAAGTGGTTAAGCTGGTCACAAATAAGACTCCCTTGCTTTCACAATCAATCACCACCTCCTTTACTGATAAAGCTGTAGAATGGTGGTGTTCATTAGTCAAGTTTGATAGTAAACGCTAAGCAAGCATGCTAAAAATTAAAATAAAAAAGAATTTGAATTATTGGGTTATTTAAAACATGGAAGTGCACAAGTTAACAAAATAAAAAAATGGGGGTAAATCACTACAACGCTGATCTTCCATGGAGGCCTCAGTTTTGTGAACAAATAAGAAATGACAGTTGACAAACAAAAGAAAAATTTCTTTGAAATGAGCACCAACACGACTCTGATGACTTCCAAGTAGGGCGAGTCCTTTTTGACGGGCGTGAATGCGTCAAAGCCGTTGATGAAGTCCACCTCAGACACGTCGCACTTCTCAGTCTCCAGGAAAGTCTCCTCGATACGGCGGTACACTGGCTCCACCACGGAATGGAAAGCGAACAGACCCTTAAAACAATATTTGTTAAAATTAAACGTTTCATCATCATCAGCCTAACACATCTCATAACTGAGCTTAAAAGCACATAGGGAGATAGAGTCATAACCCACCACACTGGCCCAATACACAATGTCACGAACGACAATAACTATCCACTATTAATTGATTATATCCACTTTTATAACCTACTTGTCTTATCCTTTCGACGCCATCACCAATGCTATAGAACTCAGGTTTTCCATTTTCTGGTATTATCCTCCTATGGATTTTGACGTGGGTTGGATCTTTATATTGCTGTAAATAACATTAACAATCACTGTGGTTATTTTATTAAATGATAGTAGGTAGGTACTCGTATATTGCTGAGCAAACGAGCTGCGATAGTCAGTCAATCGTGTAGGCAGGGAGAGGTAGGTATAGAAGAACTATGATGTATTTGATCAATAAGAAGCGCTTGGATAAGCTTCACTTTATGGTAAGTGACGATAAAGCCGCCTCCTTAATTGGTCGACGCGAACTTTACCTGTAATCCTCAACTGCTTAGAAAAAAGCTGGATGGTCCTTATCTCTAATTTGTCGTAACACAGCAATGTTACGAACATCGATGTTACGGCGATAGACTTACTTAAGATCAAGAACAAGCCCTACCACCAATCAATTTAACATGTAGTTTTATGACTAGATCACAGAGTAGCGAAAGCCAGTGAAAAATGCAATAGAAAATTGCTAGTTCTCAATCAGCAACATGTGGATGGAAACAGTTTATAAGAAGTTATGTAAAATTGGGTCAACCACTGGGAGCACAGAAACCAGGCGGGTCCACGGACTCCTGCAATCCCCCCAAAAAAAGTAGTGATGGAATATTAGAAGGGTTTTAATGAGTAGACCTGCCAAAAGAAATGGTCACAATTTAGGAAAACTAAGTCCAGGTGTCGCTGCGACTCATGGAGGTGGATGCTTGTTTAACGCCTTTTGGGTTCAATAATATTTTGAATAAAAATATGAATACGTTAAAGACGAAGCGGCTATAGTCGACATCGTAGGCGGCCAACGTGATGATTTTGGAGTCGGCGAGCTGCGCCAGCGTGCGGATGGAGTTAGAGGGCGCCTGCAGCAGCACCACGATGTTGGCGGAGTACGCCGCGTACAGCGCCATCAGCGCCGCGAACAGGAACCACTCCACGATGCGCCCTGGAAACACATGGGCGTAGAGTACAGCGCCACCAGCGCCGCGAATAGGATTAGTTCCTGATTCGCCGGATTCCTGATTTGCCGGATTCTCGTTTCGCTGGATTCTTGTTTCGTCGGATTCTTGTTTCGTCGGAAATATTAATATACAATAAAAATCACTTAAGTAAAGAAAACATGTAGTTAAATTTATTATTGTATGAATTACTATTTTGTTGCCACTATCGGACATAACTTAAATTACCTACTTAGAAATGGGTTCGATTCATATTTTCAAAGAAATGACGATTTTCCATAATTATAATAATATTCACTCAATACAAAACAATTCTTCTATGCACTATTAAAAATATAATAAATCCTCGAACAAAATTTCTGTTAAATATTATGTACGTATACATATTATGGTTTCGAAAGTTTCCTATTGTATGTAGGTATTATCAAACCGTGATTAGAAAAAGATTCGAGAGTACCGTTAGCACAACAGTACTTAAAAATGATTAAATATAATCATAAGTATCTTTGATATATGTGTGTTTAAACATTCTTTATCTGTTATGTTATTAAATTAAGAACAAATAAATATTTTTATTAATGTACCGAAATGTCTTTTTATATATAGGTAAAGCCGCGATATTTCTATAGTTTTCCTTCAACAAAAAAATCCGACGAAACAAGAATCCGGCGAATCAGGAATCCGCCGAATCAGGAACTATTCGCGAATAGGAACCACTCCATGATGCGGCCAGCGAAATACATGGGCGTAAAATTCAGACCTAGGTAAGCAAAACGTGGGTCTTTCATGGCAGAAGTTAGTAAGTTCTTAGCCTACCAAATAACGGCGGCTTTGATTATGTTTGATTTTTCTTTCGAAATGGTTTTTAAAACATATAAGGGTAAATCAAGAACCTGGAGCTCTCCTGGGCTCAATGAAGCATCCTTGTTGGGCGACGGCGCTCAAGGTCAGCAGCAACGCATCTCCTATGCTGCCGTCCAGCTGACCTGGACTCTGCACCAGTAAAAAAATTTTTTTAATTAAATCTAAGAAGAAAGTATGTTAGAAGACGAAAATTAAAAGCAGGATGGCAGAATATTTATTTTCCGATGAGTTACAGTAGGAGCACTGCATTTCTTGACCTGTCAACAGGGCATCCTCAGGAGAGGATGCCCGTGGATGGACGTAACACTTATCGGGTATGTTTGTTGGTATGTATTGCTCCTTTTGCATGTGCATATATTTGCAGGCGGAAGGGCAGTGCTTGCAGAGTTACAGCATCAAAGCTTGATAAACGAATATGTTAGCGTTGCTTTATTTTAAAAAAGGTAAGTTGACAATAACAAAATTTTATTCCAAGTCGTTAGTGGTACAAATGACATTTTGTAACAGTTGTTCAAAACTATGACCTACACCAATTTCTGAACCAAACCTTAAAATTGACCTATAAACTACCAAAACAGTTGAAGTATTTACGCTTTCCCGGGCAGCCTCCCACTTGCTGGTGAGATATAGGCTGAAGGTCGAAGCGGCCACGCAGACCGCTAATGCTGTCCACACGCTGCTAGAGAACGGGAGAGAGAAGATGTTGGACACGTAAGCGAGGGGCGGCTGGCGGAACACGAAGCGCATGCGCAGCGGGGCCACCATGTCAGTGAACGCCACCACGTCCAGCCGGTCGCGAAACATGACGCAGTTGGTGGCTGGATATATAAGAACATAGATAATAGAAGAGATCATTTTACTGATGTAAGTAGACCAAATATTAATGACAGGGATACCTTAACGGAATTCTCTTGTTGATAATAAGAGTTCAGTGCACAATTTTGTAAGTTTATCGTTTATCTTTGAAAAGAAGAAGGGAAGAAAGAAGGCATCTTTGTAATCTGGGATCACTGGGTGGTTGAACAAGTTAAAGATCTCGTTCACCTACGTGCTTCGGAAAGCATATGTGTTATACTTAAAAGTGAGACAGCCAGACCCTTAGTTCTAGCTGCGAACTCTACCTGAGATTTATAAGAACGTTTCTCGGTTGTAGGCAAAATTACTATATGGAGTGGGAAAGCATTTAAAATCATAGTCATCGACACTACTATAATATTGAGAGAAAAGATAAAGAAGTTCCGCGTATTTCTCCCACATGCCTTCTAGCGCCTACCCTGGTTATTAATATCTATGGTGCACACTTGGTCTTACCCAAATCAGCTCTCTTAGAGCCGATGTCGTTGATCATGCCGGACCACTGGCCGTCTACCTTGTAGCCCCAGCGGTAGCTGAAGATGTACTGCGGTGTGGCATTCAGCATCTCGAAGGCGAGTTTGCCTGCTATCCAGCACAGTTTCACGACTGCATCGTGCTGTAGGTCCCTACAAAATAGTATTGGAAACATTTCCAACTATTTTCCTTAATAAAAAAGTTCAGTCGCAGATGGTTATGTGGGAAAATAAGGCATATTCACTTAAAACTCCTGTCCTTTGCCCAGCAGTGAGACAGTGTATAGGCTATTCACTTTACTCACAAAATATCCTCATTCCGTATATGCTCCTTGGTGTTGTTGTTTTCCTGGATGACGTTGGACATGGTGAGAGGGTGCCCCATCAGGTTCTTCCTTCGACGGTACAGTTCCTTGTGAGGTCGGGCATCAACCAGCCTGCCATTGTAGAAGCCTCGTGGTGTCGACAGAATTGACTGGTTCACTGATGGCTTATGAACTAAAGTTTCAATGAAAATTTAATAAAAAACTGTTCTAATGGAAAAAATAAACTTTATTAGGTTAGAGCACCCGACCCGGTATGTCAGAAGGGTGCAGGTTCAAATCCTGCTCGTGGAAATTTTTTCAACATTGTGTTTTTGTAATTTAATAGGTTAGGTTCCGGCCACAGCTCGCTTTTTCAACAAACCGAATTCGATTTGTTTCTAAATATGCCACGTTCACACATTGTTTTGGTTTTTGCTTTGTGTCCAAGGTTTGCAACAATTTGAATAGCCAAATAAAATATTGTATCAAATTATGGACTGCGACTACAACTTTGTCTAATAGTTAAGATATCAGCTCCCAGACCCAGAGGTCCTGGGTACGACTGGTTTTATTAGTATCAAATTATGGACTGCGACTACAACTTCGTCTAATAGTTAAGATATCAGCTCCCAGACCCAGAGGTCCTGGGTACGACTGGTTTTATTAGTGCTAGTGTTTGTTTTAATAATAATAAAATTATTTATTCAGTGTTACTCGTAATTATGCTAAATGTGAATGTCTTTGAGTAGGTATTATTAATTTTGTTGTTTCTTATTTATGTTACCAATAGATTTACAAGTAAATCTATCTTACGTTCAGTTAAAATAATTTCTCCTTCCATATTCTCCGCCAGTACCAATTCGCTGTCAGTTAAGATGGGGCAACTCCATAGCATCGTGTTCTCAGGGTCCAGGTCCTTTGCTGATAGGATCAACCAACGGAATGGGGATTGGAACAATCCTTTTAATGTTGCCTTAAAAAGAAAATAATATACTAAAATATATATATAATATACACAGTCAGGTCATAAGTATTGTCACACAGTAAAAACTTTTCTTTTAGAATGCTGGCCACAAAAAAGTTTATTGAATTCGAATTTCGAATTGTTCATGAAAATAAAAATGTATACTTTTTCGAATGTTACTCATTTTTAAATATGGAGTGGACGCTTAAAGAAGCCAATTCATATTTTTGACATACTGAAAAATTTGAATTTAACCAAAAGATTCGTTTATCGTACCATCAAACGATACAATGAAGACTCTAGTGTAGATGACAGGGCAAGAAGTGGTCACCCTCGGTCTGTTAGGACTCCAGCAGTGATAAAAGCTGTGAAGGCGCGAATTCAAAGAAATCCCAAACGTAAGCAGAAACTGTTGGCCCTTCAGATGGGGTTAAACAGAACCACGGTGAAAAGGGTGTTAAATGAAGACTTAGGGCTTCGGGCATATCGAAGAAAAACAGGACATCGTTTGAAAGCTCGTCTAATGAACCTGAGACTGAAGAGATGCCGCGCTTTGTTGAAGCGGTACGCGGGAAAAAAATATCGGGAAATTCTTTTTTCGGATGAAAAAATGTTTACCGTAGAAGAGAGCTACAACAAACAAAATGATAAGGTGTATGCACACAGTAGTGAAGAAGCGAGCAACCGTATTCCGCGTGCCCAACGAGGTCATTTTCCATCCTCGCTCATGGTATGGTTGGGAGTTTCTTATTGGGGCTTAACAGAGGTACATTTTTGTGAGAAAGGTGTAAAAACGAATGCAGTTGTGTATCAAAATACAGTCCTGACGAACCTTGTAGAACCTGTTTCTCATACCATGTTCAATAACAGGCAATGGGTTTTCCAACAAGATTCGGCGCCAGCTCATAGAGCGAAGAGCACACAAGACTGGCTGACGGCGCGTGAAATCGACTTCATCCGGCACGAAGACTGGCCCTCCTCCAGTCCAGATTTGAGTCAGTTAGATTACAAGATATGGCAACACTTGGAGGAAAAGGCGTGCTCAAAGCCTTATCCCAATTTGGAGTCACTCAAGACATCCTTGATTAAGGCAGCCGCCGATATTGACATGGACCTCGTTCGTGCTGCGATAGACGACTGGCCGCGCAGATTGAAGGCCTGTATTCAAAATCACGGAGGTAATTTTGAATAAACTTTATTGTCATAAGAATCTATGTTTTGTTAAGTTCATTTTGGTATATAAATGGTTACATAATGAATAAACTTGTCTCAATTATTTTATATTAAACATGTGACAGAATTTATGACCTGACTGTGTATATATTGAATTAATACCTAAGAATATTAATAGATGTAAATATCTGGTTTTATCATCTTAAATAACTTAAAAAAAAAAGTAGTGCCCCTAACTCGAATGTCATGGGTGTGGGTTTGAATAACGGTAGTGGTTTCTTTTTCCTTTTTTTTTAATTGTTATTGGTTCGCAAAAAATGTACGTGAAATTTATATAAGCGGAGGAGCTCTATGGCGCAGTGGTTATAGAGCCCGGTCTGCGATTGCTAAGGTTAAGCAACTTTCGCAAAGGCCGGTCATCGGATGGGTGACCAAAAAATTATCATCTCGAGCTCCTCCGTGCTTTGGGAGACACGTAAAACCGTTGGTCCCGGCTCTTTAGCAGTCGTTAACAACCATCAATCCGCACTGGGCCCGCGTGGTGGTTTATGGCCCGTTCTCTCTATCCAACCATAGGGAAGGCTCGTGCCCCAGCAGCGGGGACATAAAGTGAGCTGATGATGATGATGATGATAATGATGACAATAATATGATGATAATAATAATCTTAAAAAGTAATGCTATAAATACCAATTGTCTGCTAAAATATCCCATATAGCCGTAACGCTCGATTATAGATAAGTATAACTATAATGAATGACATATTAACTATTAAAGTTATTAACTGACTAAGCGCCTGTTTGAATATGCCAGACTAATAGCGTTTGTATAATAACGTAATGGAGACATAATATTTTGTAGGGAATAGAGAAATTCGGCTTTTTATTTGATATAGTTGTCATACTGTATAATCATATCAGCGTAATCATCATAATATAGGTGTTATAATTTTATTAATATTACACAAATATTTTATGGTAGGTCGTACATATTATGTAGGGTAGGGTAGGTAGTATGCCCTAGAAGTCAAAAATGGTAACTCATTAAAAAGGTTGGAACAACGATAATCGCTTTATTCGCCGAATGGTTATTATTAAATAAATTTACTTGAAATTAACTTCTATGTACGCACGCTTGCACATCAACCTACCACAAACTGTCCAGTTTCCTCAATAGACTTTGAATCTTATGACTAAGTTATATGGTTGAAAATGTATTGAGGAAATTTGACACTTTTGGATACGTTGATTTGCAGGTGTCTGTACACTTCTAATAATTGTGAATATCATTAATGATCTTACATTCAGTAGCAGGTCGCTTGATTCGGGGCACGCGAGGTCCGTAACAAAGAGCAAACTGTGATCTTGAAACTTAGACTTAACAGCCAATGATGAGGAGCATCTTATTCCAGATTTGGAAACTTCATGTACAAGTGCCACTTCTTGTTCTAAAATAATTGTATAAAGTGAAGAAACAAAGTTTAAAAATGGTATGAAAGATGTCTCGCAATCGCAAGTATTAAGTATTATTATTATTCACTTAAATATATTTCTTAAGAATTTTTTTTTACAATATTTTATATAGAAACGTATTTACAATATAAAATATTATAAAAAACTTAACCTAGGTTGCCATCGGCAGCGGGGATAGACCCAAGCTATCGGTGGTTAGGGCTGCAGAGTGAGGAACCTCCTGACAATACGTGCCGTGTCAAGGAGTACTGCCTTTTGCATCTGACCCTTGACCCAACCTTTCAGCGAGAGCCTCTCTAGGTGTTGCTCTTGGCTAAAAGACCGTTTGCCGAAACGACTATCGGTACAATAATGGTTGAATCCACATCCCACATGGCGGTAACCTGATCCAAGTCAAAGTACTTATTGAGCTTGTCCTTCTCGGCTTGCAGGAGCTTCTCATCATCAGGTATGGTGATATCAACCAGTATTGCCCGGCGCTGGGATCGGTCGACCACCACGATATCAGGCTTATTAGCGACAATAGTCCTGTCCGTAATGATAGAGCGATCTCAATAGAGCGATCTCAATAGAGCGTTGCATAACCATTTTCGAGTACTGGCGCAGGTGCCTACTTATAGTACGGCACCTCCGATTCAACAAGGCCATATCCAAGAGCAAGTTGTTGGTTAATTATTCTGGCTACTTGGTTGTGTCTGTGCAAATACTCTCCGTTAGCAAGATGAGAACAACCAGAAATAATATGTCGGAGTGATTCTCCTGGACGGCGGCATGCCCGACAGATGTCGACCAGCCATAGCTGTACCACTCCTGAGCAAAGGCCTCCCCACACTTTTTCCACACCTTCCAGTCCCCTGCAACATCACGCCATTCCTTCATCTATCAAGTCACTTAAGTAAGCAATGAATAAAATAATTGAGAAAATGTATAGTTTGGAGTTCCATATAACTAGCATAAGTATGACTGTCACTGGACAAAAGTCTCCATCAGTTAAATTAAGGCTTAATCATCACGCTTGTAAAATGCAAGTTGGTGATCACAAACCCGGGCTATGCAACGAAAAATCCGAAACACACTTTGTTTGACCTGGTAATTGAACCCGGGACCGTCGGGTGTTTTCAGCTGGTTGTGTTCATTATCATAAAGTATAAGATTAGCATATTATTTTAAAAGTCATTTCGCATTAACAACGCTTTGAAAAAAAAAAAACACTTGTTAATAGACGACATACCTCAGGCGGGTCTCGTATCCGCGACCTTTCGCATTTCGCGACAACTCGTTCAAAGACACATTAATTGGTACACTATATTTTTTTATCATATACGCACTCTATTACTATTATTAGTCAGCGTTTTTTTACCAATGTTTAGGTATAGACCAATATATATTTATATATATACACCTTAGAAATTGATCTTGGGTTCGAGTCCCTGCTGAGGCCTGTATTTTAAAGTGCTATTTTCATTTCAGTATAGTCTCGTTAGATGATCATGTACTTACTTTTCCCCCAACATAAGCCGTTGTAAATCAAATGAGTTGGTCTGCCTTCGCCCTCAATAAAGCTTTTTATGAAATTAATTGTAAAATTGTCTTTACAATAAGTTAATCCCATAAAAGCTTGTATTATGATGATAGCTTTCATTGTAGTGTTTATGGACTGGCGTTCAGTGATTCAATAACAAAAACTAAATAGACCTACTGCTAGCAACTTCTTAGGGTACCGTAGTAGGTATACCAGGATCCCTTATAGCTTCAACGGGTCCGTCTTTTTTATATATTAACGCTATTTGACACGCAGACTATCAGTGAAAGAATGCTAGACCTTGTCACTATCATATTTAAATAAAAAAAAAACAAAAAAAAAATAATATAAAAGAATATCTATATATATAATCACTGTAAATCCTTTTTATGTAAAAATAATATGATGTGTGATACTATGATAAGTATTTTTTAAAACTTGGGTTAAGATAAACTTGTTTGTGGGCAAATAAATTTCAGATTTATAACTAAAAATATTTTTCGCCATTTTTGGCCTTATATCTCCAAAATTTGTTTTTCACATAATCTGAATTGGATAATATGCATTTACAATAAATAAAGTCCTTAAGTGGTCCTTAATATTATTAGTAAATAGACCTAACGTAAAGCTTAAAATTATAAACGGGTATTGTCTACAAAACTCTTTACTGGCGGAATCCGATCTGCACTTGGCCCTTTTAATTCTTTAACGATGCATGAGTTGACTTCTCATAATATTTTAAAAAAGGCTTGAAAGTGGTTTGTTGTTCGTTTCACCGCAGACAAATTGGTTATTAGGTGCTGTCGGTTATATGACAACTTAATTCACTTCCTTACAAGAAAAGCGAGTAATTTCTACATTTTAAAAAGTTTGTTAAATTGTTAAAGTGCACTATTATTGACAACATTATAACGGTACGATTTTCTATTCTTTTTTAACTAAAAAGAGGTTAACTAATGACTTTCGTGAAATAAATCACTAATTCTGTTGAAACAATATAACGACGCTTCTCTCTGACGCTTTTTTCTTTCTTAAAATTGTCCTGAAAAAAGCAAGGTAAAATAATGATCAATGTCTCCCACCACGGACCCTGTAATGATATGAAACATCAGGTCATTTTGTTTTTTTACAATTTAATAAGTAGGTTTACATAAACCCATTTAACATTGCATTAATAAATTTTAGAAAGCATATAATTATTATTGTAATGTCAAATGTGTTTAGAACTATTGAGCTTGTAGCAACAACAAAACGAAAACTATATTAATTGAATAAAATACATATATTTATAAAATTTATAAAATACAGTGCAAAAATTAAAGGCCCACCCGACCCAGCCAGGAATCGAACCTAGGTCTTCCGCAAACCGGGCGGCCGCACTGACCGCTATGCTACCAGGAAGGCTAACGTAAGCGCTGAATTTTGTCACTGCTTTTTTTTTTAATTTTTGAGTGCTAATAGCGGCACAGTGCCATCTAACTGAATAAAATACAATAAGTTACAATAAAAGACCTGTCAGGATTGAGCTCCAATTTTTTTTATGTCAATAGACTTCTCCTCCAACAATGTAACATGAATTTAACGATTTACTCACAGGCGATAGTAAGCCAGCTCCAACATCAGTACAGTCGGGGCGAGCAGTGTCATGTAGACTGTCGCCAGCATTGCAGGGTACATGTCAGTGATACCAACACTACTGAAGGTAGACACTGTGCCGGAGCAGCGAGGCCGGGGCACGTGCAAGCGACGGTGGATGCAGGACTGGATACCAGACTCGCGGATCTTGATGAAGCTGCAAGGATTTGGGACAATGCAGTCGGAGCTGATAGTGTCATGCAGAAAGTCGCTAGCATAGAAGAGTAGACTTCATCCCTCTATCCACAAAATGTATAAATACACATCAGTTATTTTATTTTATCATCCGTTGTCCGATGTTCGTGTCCGCAATATTTATCAAACAATGTTCAATTTTATTCCATTCCCATGAATGGGAAATGGTACCAAAATGTCCAGTTCTAAAATTTTTCAATTTTCAAAATGGCCAATTCTGAACAAAACGTTTCGTTTGTAGATAATAAACTATTAAAAACCCATTTTTATTACCTACCAAAACTTTCTTCGTAAATAAATCTATTTTATTAAAAAGTTTTTTCCATAGACTTATACGTGATGATTTATCATTTTTTTTTTACATATATATATATATATTTTGTTGTACTTAGTTTGTGCCATTAAATGTATTTCTTTCTTCTTCCTTTCATTCTTTCTTTATCTAAACAGTTCGCAAATTTTGACTCTGCTTACTTTATTTTAAAGAGGTCCTTGAATGGCGACCTCTTCTGACCAGGCACCCATGGATCGATCTCGTTAATGTAATCAATCTCCACCAAATCACACTTCTCATCCTCATGATACGTCTCTTGGATTAAACGGTAGCCAGGATTTGACTCCATGTGGAAGGCGAATAAACCCTATAACACAATGCAGTCTAAATTTATATTACAGCTAATTAAAGTCTTATATTGAAAACGCTTATACAAATATAAAATAAATAGAAAAATGAAATAAGAAAGGAAAATATATGGACAAACTGATTTTTGTGTAAAAATTACATTTACGTAGTTAGGTACTTTCAGCACGCGATAGCCAGAGCCAGCCAACAATGCTTATAAAAGGTTTTTGTTTTGTTTATATAATTTTAACGCAAATTTTGTTGCGAAACAAATTACAAAAACACAATATTTAATACACGATAACACGATAGCTCAATTGGGAGAGCACCTGACCCGATATGTCAGAAGGGTGCAGGTTCAAATCCTGCTCTTGAAAACAATGCTCATGTTAAGTAATAATGACATTTATTTAAACTAAAATCTTTAATTCAAAATTGTAGTAGGATACTTAACTAAGGACATAATATGACTATGTTTCAAGCAGTATAACCTATGCTATGTCAAAATTTAAGATAAATATACCTGAATAAGTCAACAATCCTCACCTTTCTTATTTTCTCCACTCCATCCTGCATGTTGTAAAAATTAGGTTTCTTCCCTTTAGGAGCAATTTTTTTGTCGTAAATTGCCTTACGTATTGGATCGTTCAATTTCTGGAAAAAAATAGTTATCTCAATAGCAGTTGAATAAGCAAATAATAATAATTAATGACTAGAGAAACTAATCTGTGTCAATATTTTTTTAACATTAATACTCATAGGTCATTATGATTTTTAATTCATTGAATTTAAAAAAAGTGCTCAGTCGTAATACGTTATGGGCCCAATAAAGACTAATGAACGCACGTACCTTAAAGAAATACCTATTGTACTCAAAGTCGCTAGCTCCCAGTTTAAGTGGTGAGTTGAGGAGGTCTGGCAGTGACCTGACTGACGCGCTGGGTGCCCGGAGCAGCACCACTATGTTGGCGGAGTACGCCGCGTACAGGATCGTTAGGGCCACAAAGAGGAGTAGAGTTACTGTCCTGCCTGATAGATTATAGCATTGTTCAAAACAAATAGGTTAATTTTGAAAAAAAGTGTTAAAAAGAATTTCACGTGCTGAATTCGAACCTGTACCCCATGACATACTGGGCCAGGTGAGTGGTTCTGTCCAACCCGCCGAAATTGATAAACACTATCTACTCTAACTTTGTAATTTAAGATCAGTTAAGAATCAGGCAAACTATGTTATTAATGATTATATGTAATTTTACGCAAATTTTGTTTCAAACTTATTACAATTCCAACACTTTTTCATATTGTAACTTTCGCAATTGCAACGGTCGATGTATCTACTTCAATTAAGTAAAAGGATATGCCTAGAAGCATACCAACATTAACTAGTGACCGTCAAGTGCTGTCCAGTTTTGGTAAGTCGTTTTAATAAAGATCTCACCTGCCGCATATCTTGGCTCAAGCGTACAACCTTGCTGGAGCACCGCTCCGATTATTAGGATGATTACATCAGCCCAAGAACCGTTCAATTGAAATTGATGCTGTAAATAAATAAATATAATTGATACATACTGTAAAGAAATAAATAGTGTTCAGTTCTATTTCATTCAACAACAACATTTTGAATGATGGAGTGCGTGTGGCATATGATGTTTATATCGTACCCTGGATTATGGAAGTATAAGTTACTGTGAGTTTTAATAAAGTACTAACCATGCTCATAGAAGCTTCCCACTTAGACGTAACATATAGGAAGACGGAGCAGCCGAGGACACAAACGACGATGGCCAGCCAGACAGCTCCCGTGAAGGGCTGCGTGAAGATATTGGAGATGTAGGAGAGAGGAGGCTCTCTGAATACGAAACGCACGGCGGTGGAGCCAACCATGGCGATGTAGTCGATGACCTCCATGCGCTCCTGAGTGAAGATGGTTAGAGTGCCTGCAAGATATTATACAAAGTAAAGTACTGGGTCTTCATTCTGCTATTTCACAAACATCTCCAAACTAGATGGATTAATTACCAAAATCAGGCTACTGAAACACTGTTGAGACGTTATTGAATTAGTAGTAGAGCCAGATACCGGGTTCAATATTATGCAATGGAGAAGCCTATGTCCAGTAGTACATTGATAAAACGCCTTATTTTAGGACTGGCAGTAATTCACCCTCCCTATTGTGCTAATTGCCCAATCTAAAAACCCCCATAGTTATACATTTTTAGGTTTATTTTATCAGACTCAAGTTTTATTTCAGTGATGATGATTTTTAACCAAGTTTACCAACTTGTTTTTGTAGGGAAGAAGCTCGCACGAGGCAGGTACTGGCTAGGGACAGGCTCAAGGACACTGCCGCTTCACACTAAATATCTTTAGTAGAAATAAAAGTGGTCATATATTTCTCGAAAATACTACAAAAATAAATAGTAGTCTTGCCTAAATCTGCTTCTTTGTTATGAAGGTGGTTGACTATGCCTTGCCATTTGCCATGCTTGTCCCTGTAGCCCCAAGTATGGGTGAACAGTAACCTCTCCGACGCATTCAACATTTCGAAACAGATCTTGACCACAGTGTATGACATCTTCGTTATTGAGTCTTGATGGAGAAACCTTTAAGAGGAGAAAAAAACTTGATTTGAAAGATTGATTTGAGAAAAGATTGTTTTAAAATTTTAAACAATTTGAAAAAATCTCTTTATTAGTAAATATTTTTAAATTATGTTTTAAATAGCCTTCATGTGTTTTGTCTCTGTCATGTAGGACCTTCATGTAAATATGAACACTACTGCTAAAAACCTTGATAAGAATACACTCAATTGCAATGAAAAGTCGTGACTGTTTTCAATACAACCACAACCTAAATATCAGGTTACTTCTTTGTTACCTCAAAGAATTGTTTATTGTTAGACATTTAAACCATAGCATGGTCATTTATTCAAACGTCTCGTTTTCTAAAGTTTACTCGGGAACTACACATCACTGAAATACGAATCTGCTCACGTTTATATTATCACTAGAGATCGAGCGCGACTTCGTCCGCCTAAACAGCCGTATTCCGTGACTCTGAGGGAATTTCGGAAAACCTCGTCTTATCTGTTGCCTACTTCAAAATAAGAAAGGCCTGTAAGCTTTCGGTTCATTGGTCTAAAGATTTAGGGTGGGCTTTGATAAGTTAGTCAGTGGGCAAGTCAGTACTTTTCTTTTTTATGTAGGTATATTGCATTATCAAATTTAGTAGATCTGTATTTATAACCTGTTATAATTTCAATATTGATTGGATGTTGTCGGTTTAGACATATATATATATCACACATATTGATCTGATCCCAAGGTAAAGCTAAAGCACTCGTTTCATGGAAATCAAAAATAACGACTGTACCACAACCACCCAGACCCGACACAATATCGAAAAGTTCGTTTTCGACATTGACCCGACCGGGAATCGAACCCGGGACCTCAGAGTTAGCGCCGCCCAAAGTCCGGCGTGCAAGCCACTTGACTACGGAGGTCGTCGGCTATGCAGAACTATCGCAAGAAAGTAAGTAATCAGGAGCCTTTTTTTAATTTGGGAAAATGTTCCAACGCGTAATTTTGGTGCCCCGAGGGCTTAAGCTACGAAAGTCTTCTCGTAACTGAAATTTGTGTGTTTGTCGTCAAGTACACTTCAGCTACGTGCTTCGGAAGGAACGTAAAGCCCCGGCTGCATTAGCAGTCGTTAACAACCAGCACACCGCACTTGGGCCCACGTGATGGTTTATGGCCCGTTCTCCTTATCCATCCATAGGGAAGGCTCGTAAAATGAGCTGATGATAATAGTGTTGATGACACTTCTGCTTGTGCAGGATTGTGATTGTGTTGTCGACCCACCTGTGAGCTGCTACTTTACACCTTGTTTAGAGGACCCCAAGTTGTAGGAAGGAGGGAAGGTCTCTACTAACGCTTTACTTACAATCTGTCATCCAAATGCTTCCTAGTTCTATTGCTGTCCGTTATCACATTAGCCATTGTCAGCGTGTGTCTTCTTAAATTCCTTCTTCTAAACGATAACACCTTCGTTGTTCTGTAATCCTCTAAAACACCATTGTTTTCAGCATTGTGTTCATTGTTTTTGATCCCTCCGCTCTCTGCTATCACGTTGACATGCATTGAATCATTTTCTTCTGTGATTATTTTGTTGAACTTAGTGTTCAATGGATTCCAAATGGCTCTAGTTGTGTAAATCAGCTCTGAATTCTTATTGACTCTGTAAACTATAGAGACATTAGATTTTACAGATATCTACTTAAACTTCAAAAATTAGAATTCATATAGTTACATATTTATTTTATGAAAGACTAGCGGCGCGTCCCGGCTTCGCACAGGTTGACATTTCTTATTACAAAAACACAATGTTGAAAAAATTTCCACGAGCAGGATTTGAACCTGCACCCTTCTGACATACCGGGTCAGGTGCTCTTCCAATTGAAATATCGTGGTTCTAACCAGCCCGCCGAAATTATTCAACACTATTTACTTTTTTACTTTGAAAGCCAAAGGCGCCAATTCAATGTCAACAACTACCGTCATTAACATCTGATCATAATATTTTTACAAATACTAAAGATCAGTTAAGAAGTAGGCTAGCTATTTATAAAATGTTTTAAATTTGTTTATATAATTTTAACGCAATAATGACGGTTAATGACGGTAGTTGTTGACATTGAATTGGCGCCTTTGGCTTTCAAAGTAAAAAAGTAAATAGTGTTGAATAATTTCGGCGGGCTGGTTAGAACCACGATAGCTCAATTGGAAGAGCACCTGACCCGGTATGTCAGAAGGGTGCAGGTTCAAATCCTGCTCGTGGAATTTTTTTCAACATTGTGTTTTTGTAATTTGTTTCGCAACAAAATTTGCGTTAAAATTATATAAACAAATTTAAAACATTTTGACATTTCTTTTTAAATATATAATAAGCCTATGTTACTCAGCGCTAATGAAGCATTCTAATGGTGAAAGAGTTTTTTAAATCGTTCCAGTAGTTTTTGAGTTTATTCGTTACAAACAAAAATACAAAAAAACAAAGCTTTCCTCTTTATAATACTCGTATTAGTATAGATAGATAGATAACAGATGAGACACAATACAAAAATGCAACCACGCTTTATGTCAGCTAACATAATTTTATTATTTAATTCTTTAACGATATTGGTTTATGTGTATGAAGGAAATTCCTATTATCATTTCCTACTAGGAATTAATATAACTACTAAACGATTCTAAATATTTTTACATATAAAAACAACATTGAATGTGGGTTGGTGATCACAAAGTCAGGTCATGCATCAAAAAATACGAAACACAATTGTCCTATCTGTGAATTGAACCCGTAACATCCATATATGGAGCACAAGTTCACAACTCAGCCACCAAGGCGTTAGTACTAAGCTTGTTATTTAAATACGTCAACGTGTTTACAAAACAATCACAAAACCATTCATGTACAAATTATGACGCGGGATGCTCGGAAATCAATTAAAAACACATTTTGCAGTGAAAACATTTTTGCTTTGCCTCCCCCAAGGATCTCCATAACGACCGGTTTATAGGCCTTTACTTCACTTTAATTTGTAATGAATAAGTATTTGACCGCAATCTCACCTGATGGTAAGTGATGACGCGGCCTTGGATGTAGCGTACTTGCCTAATTGTAAAAATTGAGGGTAGGCCCTAGAGGGTGACACATATGGCTTTATAATGACACGAATAATAATAATAATAATAATTAACTCTACTGATCCATATAACTCACTACACATTGCTATTAAATTTGCCAATAACGTCGTAACAGGCGTGTCGATTAAGGTATTAATCCTTAAATACGAGCTGGTCAATTGATAGTTGACAGCCTGCGCTCGTGACAATGCCGCGATGGCCTGGCGAGCACAGATAGTGTTAATAGCTACAATTCATTGGCGTGCAAAACGATTCAGCTTTTAGGAATTTGCATAACGGTCAAATGGTGTTGAACACAGCATATTCCCGACCGTAAGGTTAGAAATATAGGCTTTACACTAAGCGTATTCCCGACCACAAAGAAAGGGCTTTGTATCATCATCATAATCATCATCGTCTAAGCCAGTGTTTTTCAACCTATTTCATGAGGCGACCCCCTTAATATGTAAAAAATTTTGCGATCCCCTACCCTCCCCTGTTTCTAACAAGTATTTTATTAAGTTATTAAGTTACAAATATCAAAAACGGACATAAATTTACAACAATTTCGTCACCAAGCGGCTCTACGGAAAGGCGATACGTTTTTTATTTTTTATTTTTAGGAAGGCTTCGTGACTCCCCAGGGGGTCGCGACCCACACTATGAAAAACACAGGTCTAAGCCAATAAACGTCTACTGCTGGGGAAAGGCCTTCAATTAAAATTTAAAAGGAAGCGTTACTTGCTAAGGGGCGATTTTGGAACTGGGTGCCTAGAGTGAGTTTCATTCCCCCGCCCGATCCTCTAAATGACAGCACACATTTACAGAATACACTAAACATGCACACCAGTTTAGGCCCAAGACACCGTACTCGTAGAACAAGGGTACGAAGAACCGGTTCACACACGCTCTACACCAGGTACAGACATGTACCTGGTCGGTTCTCTCCTCCTCCACGGCCCGGTCAACCCGAGCCGAGGTCCGTGCCTTTAGAGGCGCCCTCGGGTTGCTCCGCTCCCCGATCCGATCCGAACCCTTCGGAGAATCTAGTAGGGCACGGGGACGCGCACTTGTGCGCGATGCCGTTCCCTCTAGATAACCTCTGAAGATGATTCGTTTCACACGGCTTGAGGGACCCTTTACGTTCCTCGCCGCCCCCAAAAAACCCGGTGAAGCTGAAAATGCCGCAGCGGCAATCAGCAATCTCTCTCCAAAAAAAAAAAAAAAAAAAAGAGTTTCATTCGCCGTACGAGAATTTGTATGGCAAAATTTTAACTCTTCTCGTATGTCGCCAGGAGGCGCTGCTTCAATGCCATACTAATTTTCGTTTTCTTAAACGTAATCGAATGAATACCGGATAGTGATAGTGATAGTGAACAAAACACACACTAGGCGCCTTGGTAACTAATTCTAACGCTATGATATAAATTTTATAACGAGTGCTCAATTTCTACTATTCAAGGTCACTGGTAACTCAATTTTGTCACTGAAAGTTATCGAAATAATAATGAAATAATAAATATAATAATATATTAATCGTCTTAATAATTAAACTGTAAAGAACGCACAAAACATTATATTAATAATTGTATTTCATGTCACTTTTATTTTCGAGATAACCGATGAGATGTACTGTGGATGAGATTCAAAATGCGGCCTTCTGTATTATTTTCAATAGAATACTGCATTCCGTCGTCTCCATCATCAGCATCTTCTGTGAGTGAGTTTATATTTTGTATATTTGTTTATGTCATCACTATTGTCGCTAACTCATTTGACATCAGTCATTTTGACGACTGCTAATGCAGCCGGTACTAACGGCTTTACGTGCCTTCCGAAGAACGGAGGAGCTCAAGATAATATGTTGGTCATCCATCCGATGACTGGCTTTTGCGAAAGTTGCTTAACCTTAGCAATTGCAGACCGGGAGCTTTAACCACTGCCCCATCGAGCTCCTCCTTCCTTTCTTGTTTATGTGTCACTTTACTTTTAATTACAGAACATTCATTATCTTAGAGTGGGTTGTCTTCACACATGAACAATAAACACACAAAGGGCGATATCGGACCACCCTAGACCGGGTTCGGGTACCTAATGATGTGCTTTCCGAAACTATAAATCTGGATATTTTAATCATCCATCAATTACTGATTGTATTCTGATTATTTAATTAAAGCACTTCAACTTGCAGCCTTATCGATTTACCATCAAATAGAATAGAAAAACGTTTTCCGTTAAACCTATTAGCAAAAAATATATCTAGCTAGATTCAAGACATTGTACCAAACAACTTAATATACAATAGACGTAAAAGGTTATTTGGATTCGAAAGAAAAATACCTGTTACCTGTATGTCTGTCTGTTGCTTCATCTCTACCAAGGTCAAATAAGCTAAATGTATTTTTAAATGTCGTGTGCAGTCAGCTCAGATGTTGTCTGTCCCTATTTAGTTTACATGCCACATTCCGATATTTCAATTATAGATGGATGGATGACTAAATGACTATCGATTGGATGTTTTTATTGACAGGTACAGAACTAAGTGGAGCAGTGTTGGAGCTTTTTTTATAATCAATTAAGTACGAAACATGCCCAATTAAAATATTATGTAGAGTATATTAAATAAAAACTGTATTTATTAGCAATTAGGTTGCAAAGATCGTTTGCGATCATATTGAAACGTTTTTTGATGTTATTTTATATAGACGCTGGTGTTTAATCACCAAGTAGGGTTGCCAGGTCATACATCAAACATAAATACATAATAATACATAATACATCGTACATAAATCAAATACCTCCTTTATGAATGGCATTTCGACATGCGCAGAATAACTCACTTTAGAGAAAAGAGAGATACGCATAATTTATATCCAAGGATATACATCACACTTTTATATCTTGAACTCCCTAGGGCGTAGTTGAAAGAACTGAGCTAGGGAGTTAAAGACCAACTTAGCTTATTACCAATCATAAGAAAGAGAATTATAAGAATTGAATCTTACTTAAAAAAATACTTACGACTGCGACAGTCACAGCTTATTTATTGTTACGATATTTTTTGGCATAGTTAAATAGAATATATTTGAATCAAAATAGTTTGCTGATTTCCCTTCATAATTAAAAGGCTTAGGACTGTCAACCCAGTTACAAAAATAAAATAAAACATGAAAATAATAAGTGCTAACCCGAAGAAGGCCTGCGCGCGCGGGCGAATCGGTCTCGGACCCGTTCGCCCCGTAAGTTTCGCCCCTCATACCATAAATGGACTATACTCATACCAGAATCACCAGCTGGCCAAAACCCCCACGCGGGCCCTAACCCCCACGCGAGCCCTGTGTTAATTGGCGGTTGTTAACGACTGCTAAAGCAGCCGGGACCAACGGTTTAACGTGCCTTCAGAAGCACGGACGAGCTCGAGATACTAATTTGGTCACCCATCCGGTGACCCAACATTGCGAATGTTACTTAACGTGTACGATCGCGATACATCTCACCGCGCCATCAAGCTCCTCAGCACGATTGTATGACTTCAATTTAGATGATAATTTTTTACAGAATCCTTGTCGCATATACGTGACTAAAATCTTGAACGAATGTTGTCTGGAGGTTGTAGCATACGTCTTTTAATACGCAGGTATTCAATTGAATAAGGCTTCGCGTTCAATCAACAACTCAGTTAAAATATTTGAGTTAAGATAGGTGACTTTATTCAAATAAAGACAAGAAACTTACCTATCATCGTCGTTTCTATAATTATAAAACGTTTGGGTCTTTTAAAACGCTCTTTTTCAATGGAAAGGTATAGCTATGTTTTTATTAAATACGTGGGTATATTTAACTTTCACCGAAAACACTTACCTTCAGTAAACTCATATCTTTCGTTTCCAACGTTGGTTATCAACACTACGTCACTGTCGGCCAGCATTTCAATGTCATTTGTTAAATAAGTGTCATTTATTCCATTATGTGAGACTAGTAGAAGCCAGCGGTAGGGTGATTTGAAATAGCCATCTTTATTTGCCTGTTTTTGTAAGATAATCAGTTTTAATCATTAATCATTAAGTCAAAAGGAATTAATGTAATACTGATCTACTGATGTTTATGTTTAATCTAATTTGATTCATTAAGGTTTCCTTGTGACCTCATTAAGATTACTACTCCACTTTACCAGAGCGACAAGTCTGCTAATTCAATACCACAAGTTAGACGACCGACACGCGATTGAAAAGCAGAATCGAGGAGGTAATGGCCCCCGGTAGAAACGTTACCATTATCAATAAACAAACTTATATGGCTTTCAAATTATAAAAAATATTTTTATTACAAAAAAGGTAATATAAAATTTACTCTTTTTAGTAGCCCGTCTACTCCATCGCATTTCAAATCGACCATCACGACCAGATGTTGCAGGTGGAACTCGTGTCTGGTTGGCTGCAACGAATCAGCGACGTTCAAACCGGCTTGGCCCAACCGTTTGGCCAACGACGTCAACTGATCTAGAAATAAGGATATAATAATTTACATCATTAACATTACTCTCAAAAGAAAGAAAAAAACACCACTCATGTTAGTGGTACCGTGATCGACCCTTTTTTCCTTTAATTATAAAAATAAGGGTAAGCACCAGGCAACAGGCTGGTGGTGCAAGAGAAAGTTAAGGGCAAGAGACCTCGCGGGCGCTCTCCGACACGGTGGAGAGGCCTTATTAAATCTGTGACGCACTCCAACATTAACGTTTGCTCTCACTCTGTCAAGCATCGGGACACATGGCGACGCATCACGAGGGAAGCGGTGAACGGGGATGTGACCAAGACGTGTCAAGAGTGCACGATTAGGAAGAAGAAGGAACAGGCAACAATTGAATACAGATCTGCTTTCTAGTTTTCATCCAGTAAAATTTGAATGAAATTTTTTTTGTTACGAAAAATGGCTTACTGTGTTGAAAACTCTATTTTCTGTTAAAATACAAAAATCTTACACACATCGTGGAACACATGGAACAGTTTTGTGCGTAGATTGAAAAATCGTCACCACCATCAGAAGATTATTCTAAATGTATGTCGCCATAAACATTGTTGTGATCGGACAATTTATTAGAGATTGGAGAGCCAGTTGCAGTTGGTAAAGGGTAGAGGTAAGTTAAATTATGACATATAGTTTCGTTAAGACAAAACACGGAACAACTATTTGGACCTGATTCTTTCTCGGACCTTTTATTTGTAAGGCACATTGCAAGATCGCGTTCCGGGTGCCCAACGAAAGTTTCTTGGACATCCCATATTTTAAACTATTCGGACCTTATTCTTTGTTTATTTGTAAGGCGCATAATTATCATCAGCCGATGATGATGATATCAACTTCTAGGTTCTACTAGCATAGGTACTTACGTTGATTCCAGCATAGTTCTGGCGTTAACAAGGACGTAGGGCGGTGATCTTGCACAAGAAATGAGGTCAATACATTGAAGAAATTACTATTTCTGCTTTCCACTAACGTAAAACAAAAGAAACCGATAAAAAGAAGTGATTTAATTTTCATAGTTGTTTTTTTTTAAATCTTGGGCTAAGCGGCCAGTATTTAGAACTGTTGTTTACAAAAGAGGTTCTTCATCATCATGATCATGAGATGCATCTGTGCTGTCCCGTCGAATAAATACTTTTTGAAACCAAAAGTATTCAGCCGATATTACGAGTAAATCTGTAGGTTCAGATCAAAGTATGCTAGGTATGACTGGCAATCACGAATGCTACCTTAAAACCTTCTTTTGGACACACATAATATAGGATAAACACTTAAAAACAGCTTAAAGATTTGTGAAGTGGCTACGTTGAGGAGCTGTACAGTCGTAAACATTAGTTATATAGTTTTTCATATAATTTTTATGTTTTGTGTGAAATACTTAATTAGATAATTTAATTTTTATATTACTTAAATACTGTGGCGTAGCTACCGTATCATAATACGAGTATCAATGACATTAGACGTGTGTAAGCAAAACTCGTAAAATTCATGATTTCACAATTTCACACTTCATTTGGGCCCTCCATTATATTTGATAAGTCTAAGGCAAGCTATGCAATTTAGATGAAAGTTTTTATTACAAAAACACAAATGTTGAAAAAATTTCCACGAGCAGGATTTCAACCTGTGCACCCTTCTGACATACCGGGTCAGGTGCTCTCCCAATTGAGCTATCGTGGTTCTAACCAGCCCGCCGAAATTATTCATCACTATTTACTTTTTTACTTTGAAAGCCAAAGGCTCCCATTCAATGTCAACAACTACCGTCATTAACATCCAATCATAATATTTTTACAAATACTAAAGATCAGATAAAAAGTAGGCAAGCTATTTATAAAATGGTCGTGGAATTTTTTTCAACATTTGTGTTTTTATGATTTCATTCGCAACAAAATTTGCGTTAAAATTATATAAACAATACAAAATCATTTTTTAGAAAGTTTTTATGTCATATACTTAATAGTAACTTTTTAAATATAAAACCAAAGGGTTTTCTTTCCAATTATAGCCTGAAAGGGCTAATGCAATAAAACCACACGGTATACCATTACCCGTAACGTAATGACATGTTAACTCACGCAAGCCAAATAAAATATTTGTAAGCTGTTTTATACTGGCTTATAGATAGATGTTTAGGGTAAGTATAATTTTTTTTATTCGTAGTTGAAGCTTTTTTCTTGCTTATTTATTACACTATAGGAAAAGGTTTCAACTTTACCTTACACAATGTAAATTAAAGTAAATTAATTTTTATTTAATTCTAACGACGATGAACTGTAAAAACTATTATATTAATATTATTATTTATATTATTATTACAATTATTTTTACTACGTAATTATAGGAAGACTTTCCCATACTCACCTATGTTAACCACAGCTCTTAGCTATATGGTAGGCTATATGACTTTATATTATTATTCCCTCAAGTCAAAAAAACGCGCATGTCCAGCGCGAAATGGCCGCCGTGTCATAAAATGGCCGCCGGTCGCCGCGCGTCATTGAAACCACTATATCTTAGGAATTATGCATTGTATATACCTATATAAAACTTATGTCGTAGGAATTGTTATTAGCTAAGCTAAAAACTTATCTATAAATATGTACAGTTGTACCTTGTATTAGGCACTGGGGGGTGATTTTTGAGCCGGTGACTAATTCTCACGCTATGATATCAGTTATGAGTGCTCCTTTTCTCTTATTCAAGTCACCGGTACCTTGTTTTTGATAGCGGAAGTTTTCAAACAGTTTGTATCTTACCTAGTAGTTAATCTAATTGTAAATAATGCAATAAATATTAAATCTCATAGGGTATTTAATGTCGCTTTTAATTTCGAGATCAACGGTGTGATTAAAATCGCCCTCCTGATCGTTTACAATGAATTATTATATCAGCCATAGCTGTCCCCCTCCTGGGTAAAGGCCTCCTCACACTTTTCCCCACTTTTCGGTCCCCTGCAACATCACGCCATTCCTTCATGAACCTATCAAGGTCGTCCCGCCATATTCGCCTTGGTCTACCTGGTCGTCTTTTCGCATTTATTTAGTATGAGCCATTTCATATCATCAATCTCCTCTCATTAAGTGTTCTTAGAAAAATCTGGTGACTAGCCGTACTTTTTTGCAATAACTCATCAAGAACGCCCATAGACGTGAGGTGAGTCACCAAGTTTTTTCATGCTTAAATTACTCGTGTGACTCTTATAAAGGTATGGATTTGGATCAGTCTCTTGCTTAACTCGCCACCGCCAAAAGTCAGTAATTTGCATCATTGTAGGTGTATCGTTAAGGAGTTAACCCGAGTTCTTTGTGTAACAACACGTGTTGTAACTCCATTTTTAACTAATTTTTTTCCTTTAGTTGATGGCTTCGTGCAATTAGCACATTTAGCCAGTGTCAAGGTAACTTACAAGTGATACATAAATAAACAATATTTCCTTCCTGTATGGTTATGATGAATGATAACAGAAATGAGAAGTGAGAAATGATATACCCCCCAACCCCTCGAGTATCTCAGTAAAGATGTGGGGCTTTACTAAGTCCTCACGCGGACTTCTTGAGAGAATTTGAAAATTGACGTTGCACTGTTTTGTTTCATTTGCCAACACCTATGCACACTCACGTATTCTTAACAGTTTATAGTTCACTATCACTTCACATTAATATTAGACATAACACAAATTATAGAAAATAAAACAAAACCGCAGACATGTCTCTTCACTTTTCCGCCAAGGAGTCCTTACAATTATTAGTGTATATTATTAATACTAATTTAAATTGGCTTAATGTTAAACGCGAAGCCATAAATTAAGTTAATATAATAATATATCGTTAAAAATAACGCGCCAGCTGTAGCAGTAACTACATTATAATCTGTGCCCTAGCGCCATCGCTTATACTCCTAAGATATTAATTTAATTGTACCATCATATAATCATTGTTGTGTTATAGGTAGAAGCAATAGAGTAGTAGTAGTTAAAAATGACAACAAATGCTACCACGGCCCTGTCAACCCGAGCCGAGGTCCGAGCCTATAGAGGCGCCCTCGGGTTGCTCCGCTCCCCGATCCGATCCGAACCCTTCGGAGAAGCTAGTAGGGCACGGGGACGCGCACTAGAGCGCGATGCCGTTCCCTCTAAAAAGCCTCCGAAGGTGATTCGTTTCACACGGTTTGAGGGACCCTTTACGTTCCTCGCCGCCCCCAAACAAATCTCACGAACACGGAATCTCGGACTATCTCAGACCAGTCCGAGCACAGCTGCTGCGAGATTCCGGGTTGTTTTCTTCAGTCTCCTTATTTTGTGCCAAAGGAGTAAGCGCACTTCACCTGGTATCCTTAATCACCGAGACACTTAATCTTAGCTGTCGGAAGGTCGGGACGCTACAATGCTATCAATCAACATTGATGTTCTCCCTGGTGGAAGCGAGCTTCACCCAATTTCTCAGTTATTAAATTTTATGACAGCCTGTTCATTAACATGTTATTAAATACAGATCCCCTTAAAGAACGGTGTTGTTGTTTAAAAGTGTGTCAAGCGCACGCCGCGTGTCCGGTTATAATTCATTTATCTGCAGTTACTGCGGACTGGGCTTCTCGGAATGCATCGAAGGGGAAGCTGGACTAGACGCTTTCAAAATGTACTTGGACTCACATCGTTGACTTTTACGACGCGTTGCGAGCGTAAGAAGTGTCGATAGCCGGGTGGCTAGACTCTGGTTGAATGCGAGAATTTTGGTTCAATCCCATAGCTCTGTTAGACTACAGATGCTGCTGACGTGAACCAATGCTCAACACTTCAGTCAGTATAACCATATAAGCTTACCCCGCGGGTCAACAAGACCCCTAACATTTGATAAAGAAATGTTCGGACGATTTAAAAGCACTTACTTTTAAGTTTATTTAAATAAAAAACTTTGACTTCACCATATTATATTTATAGTTCTCATTTTCGGTCACCAAACTCAAAGTACCTATAGTTAAGTTATGCAAACAAACGAGTTCAATAACAATACAACACACAAGTTTAGAATCGAATTAAATTTCCATGTTTCATTTTAAATATTGAATGTTAAAATATACATTTCAAGTTCATAACAATTATGCAACACTGCTTTAAGTCTGCTCAGATGTCTGCGACTTATTATACTCTTTATTTATTTTCTTTCTTAAAACTAGATTTTTACAATATTTTTATAAAAAAACAATAAAACATTATAAAAACCTAATTCTAGAGTACCACCAGCAGCGGGGCAGGGCCCAAGCTACCGGTGGTCAGGGCTGCAGAGTGAGGAACCTCCTGACAATACGTGCCGTTATTTATTATTAAGTTTAGTCCATCGCCACTTTTGGTAATTTAAAGTAAACCACATTCTAACTATACATTACAGAAAATGTATTGTGTCTGAGACAATTAGTTGCTGACAGACATTCATACAATAGCTGCATGCATCGTACAATACCCAATGATCAGGCAAGTTGAATACAACCGAAATTTTCTTATAAACAAGTCTTTATTTGCCCTAAGGTTCAGTTTTCGTCAGCAAAATGGCTAATGTATATTTGTGCAATCATTCATAGTGACCCCAATATGGTTGTCCTGTCAAGAGGTGTGAATTACTTAAACTTCGTGCTTTGATTACTACGTTGCATAGCTTAAGGCGTTAATTATTCCATTATAAATTGTAATGTAACACTGTAATCGTCATTAGTCTACAGTAAATCAACAGTTAAGTGCTTTAAAATATTCTTTTCTATCAGTCCATGTCTGTGTGAACAAAATCACGTTAATCTAACGCTCTGTTTCTAGTTTCGACGTAAAAGAAGAACTTAGAAACATAAACTTTTGCAGGGGTTTTTTTGGATAGTTTTGCTGATTGCCTCACACAGCATTATCAGCTTCACCGGGCATTTTTGGGGTCGGCGAAAAACCTAAAGGGTTCCTCAAGACATGTGAAACGAAGCACCGTCAGAGAGTCATTAACACCTAATCATAATATTTTGTACAAATACTAAAGATCAGTTAGGAAGTAGGCTAGGCAAGCTATTTATAAAATGTTTTTGTTTTGTTTATATAATTTTAACGGTAGTTGTAGTTGGTAGTTGGTTGGTAGTGACGGTAGTGGTTGACATTGAATTGGCGCCTTTGGCTATCAAAGTAAAAAAGTAAATAGTGTTGAACAATTTCGGCGGGCTGGTTAGAACCACGATAGCTCAATTGGAAGAGCACCTGACCCGGTATGTCAGAAGGGTGCAGGTTCAAATCTTGCTCGTGGAAATTTTTTCAACATTTGTGTTTTTATAATTTGTTTCGCAACAAAAATTTGCGTTAAAATTATATAAACAAAGCAAAAACGTTTTATAAAACTTTAAAAAAAAAATTGTCTAATGGTGAAGAAATTTTGAACGATGAGAAGTGGACTAATGATAATAATGATGATCATGTTAATGATAAAAAATCAGTTTATACCAAGCTTATGGGCAGTCCCATGACCCAACTGTCATATTCGACGCGCCCCGTCGACTATACATGACTCACAAATAAGTCACAACACAATGCCACATACGATCTCTTACTTTGCGTAAGGACAAACATGGCCGAGTAATTTCGGCCATTGCTATCCAGTCGATGCGACAAGGCTAATTATAGATTCTTTTTGAGTTTCGTGTCGTCCAATTTGGCAATTTGCCTCTTATCGTTTAGTGGTAAGACCGCTGGGATTAATCCTAGAGCATCCGGGTGCAATTTACAGTAAAGGTAGGTACTATACAACGTGTAACAGAAAGGTGTGGTAAAATAAAAATATCCAAAGTGTATCTAGATCTTGTAATCGGTTTTGTTTAAAGGTTAAGTTCGCTTACTTTTCATTATATTATTGAAATTTTCAGGCAAGGGAAGTTAAACTCTGAGTTTGAGAACGGTAAGATTGAAATTGAAATAAAAAACCGGCCAAGTGCGTGTCGGGCCACGCGCAGTGTAGGGTTCCGTAGCCCATCGTAATGATGCGGAGCGGACTCTAAGAAGAGGGCTTTTATGAACATTTATTTAATGTACAGACGCCTGCACATCAATCTATCCAAAACTTAAGTAAAATTTAAACACTGAAAAAAGACGACAACCTCAGGCGGGAATCGAACCACGCACCTTCCGCATTCCGGGCGGCTGCCTTAACCACTTGGCTACCGAGGTCTGGCTTTCACCCGTCGAAATTTTTCAGTGCTTGATGCTTATGTTTTTTAGTCAACATTGCTTCATCAATCTTAGAAGTTTTCACCTCTGAGATCCGAAAGAAATATTTTTACAAATATTTGAACATTCGGTTAAGATGAAGCTGCGTTATAGATAAGTGTTTTTTATATATTTTAGCGTTTTATTAACGCTTAAATATACTTAAGTAAAATTTAAACACTGAAAAAAGACGACAACCTCAGGCGGGAATCGAACCACGCACCTTCCGCATTCCGGGCGGCTGCCTTAACCACTTGGCTACCGAGGTCTGGCTTTCACCCGTCGAAATTTTTCAGTGCTTGATGCTTATGTTTTTTAGTCAACATTGCTTCATCAATCTTAGAAGTTTTCACCTCTGAGATCCGAAAGAAATCAGTCTTTTTTCAGTGTTTAAATTTTACTTAAGTATATTTAAGCGTTAATAAAACTAAAATATATAAAAAACACTTATCTATAACGCAGCTTCATCTTAACCGAATGTTCAAATATTTGTAAAAATATTTCTTTCGGATCTCAGAGGTGAAAACTTCTAAGATTGATGAAGCAATGTTGACTAAAAAACATAAGCATCAAGCACTGAAAAATTTCGACGGGTGAAAGCCAGACCTCGGTAGCCAAGTGGTTAAGGCAGCCGCCCGGAATGCGGAAGGTGCGTGGTTCGATTCCCGCCTGAGGTTGGCGTCTTTTTTCAGTGTTTAAATTTTACTTAAGTATATTTAAGCGTTAATAAAACGCTAAAATATATAAAAAACACTTATCTATAACGCAGCTTCATCTTAACCGAATGTTCAAATATTTGTAAAAATATTTCTTTCGGATCTCAGAGGTGAAAACTTCTAAGATTGATGAAGCAATGTTGACTAAAAAACATAAGCATCAAGCACTGAAAAATTTCGACGGGTGAAAGCCAGACCTCGGTAGCCAAGTGGTTAAGGCAGCCGCCCGGAATGCGGAAGGTGCGTGGTTCGATTCCCGCCTGAGGTTGTCGTCTTTTTTCAGTGTTTAAATTTTATTTTCAACCATATTATTTAGTACTAAAGTTCAAAGTGTATTGAGGAAATTTGACAGTTTGTGGTAGGTTGACGTGCAGGCGTGTGTACATACTACCGGTTTCACACACCTGACAAAGTTATTTAAGTAGATCCCAATGAGGAATTTTTACTGTGCCAAGTACATTTTATAAGTACGTTTAGTTACGTGTTAGTTTCACGTATCAAAAAACAACCATTTGGCGGCCAGAGGGGTCCCCCCTCTTGACTTGATTCTAACAAAATTTTGCACTTTAACGCTTAATAGTTCACAAACGGATGCCTCAATCAAAAAACTGTTTCCAAAAACCCGCAATATTTTTGAAATTGCTATCCAACGACACCTCACACTATGAGGCAGACAAGAAAATATATATCCCCACTTTTTCAAAATATTTTTCAAAATTTTACTTAACCAGTTTGTCGGCGTGATTAATATGTATATCCATGCCAAATTACAGGTTTCTAGTACTAAGAATCTATGAGCTAGGCTGGGGACAGACAGACAGACAGACAGACGGACATGGCGAAACTATAAGGGTACCTTGTTGACTACGGAACGGTTTACATGTAGAAAAAATAAATAAAAATGCAAATATGCAATTGCGTTGGTTTCTGTTTAATAAGAATAGTTTGCTTGCTACGTAAGATAAGATTCGTATCTTAGTCCGTCACGGTGGTTTTGTCAAAGGTCCAGCCTCTGGTGAGTAAGAGATGATCGCAGCGCCGACGCGGATGTCACGAGCCCACGCGTGGGAGCGTGACTAACTCTGACTCTTGAATACATTTCGATTAGTAAAGAACCGTGGACAATGTGCAAATTGCTACTGTTCAAGTGTAAGGGATTCGGTTTATCAAAACATAGTTTTGCAATCAAGTAAAAAAAAACACAGTGATAATATGCAAAACTATATATACACGTACATTTACTATTTCATACAAATACTCTATGCACTTGGAGAGGCCTATCTCCAGCAGTGGACTGGTTTTTTTTTTTTAATATTTACGGGTAAGCACAGTGCCTTGATTTCACCTGATGTTAAGTGATGATAAGGCCAATGATGGAAGCGCACTTCACCCGGGATCCTCAACTAGTGAGGTACTGGCTATCTTATCTCTAGCTGCCGGAACACAACAATGCTACAAACATTGATGTTATGGCGACATATTTAGATGAGATGGTGGTAGCTAGCCAGGCGGACAAACAAGCCCTACCACCAACGAAACCGAGTACACAAACATGTACCCCCCGCTGGTAATCGAACCCGGGACCTCTGGGTCTAAACCAGTGGTCTTAGCCACTAGACCACAGAGGCGGTTAAATCTAGTATAGACTGATGATGATAATGAAGATGACTCTATAATATTTAGTTATTATTGTTCAACCCTGACATGTTTTAGCTTCAGTTTATTTTGTTTAAGGTTGACGACCAGGTACAATGTATCAGCTGGCCCTAGGCTTGTCACTTTGCAATTTTCGTTTGTAACCAACTTGTAACAGACAATCTCAAATCGCACAGTGACATTCATTAGAGCTAATTTTAGCACAAACTTTGAATTTAGATTTCTTGAATTTTGTCTATATTTTGTGTGTGCTGCTTTTCAGGTATGATCACAATTTTCTGGGGCCCCTTTTTTTATACGTAGCTCGACAAATGACTCCACTCCACCTGATGTTAAGTGGAAATGGAGTCCAGACGCAAGGGCAACTGGTGCAGCATGAAGACAAGTCGCCCTCACCCGCCGGCCCACAAGGTGCCTCTTCACGCCTCGTTCGAAGGACCCCATGTCATAGGAAGGAGGGAAAACGTGTGCTGGTAGACTATTCCATCTTTTGGAAGTGCGACAAAGAAACGAGTCACCAAATTTCTTTGTGCGCGATGGAATGTTCGAGACAGTACAGGGGTGACACCGGAGAGCAGCACGCGTACTCCTATGGAGGAAGGGAGAAGGTGGGATAAGGTCAAAGAGTTCTTCAGAGCACTCGCCGTGGTATAAGCGGGAGAAGACGCTGAGTGACGCTATATCTCTTCGCAATTGCAGGGGTTCGAGAGCATTAGTGACTTCTGCATTGTCGATAACGCGTATAGCGCGCCGCTGCAATCTGTCCAAGGCATCGAGAAGGTACTTTGCGGAACCGTCCCAAAGGTGTGAGCAATACTCCACGCAAGATCGCACCTGTGTCTTGTACAAAAGGCACAACTGATACGGCGTGAAGAATCGCCGCACCCTGTTCAACTGTTTTATACAGTCGAAAACTCGTTATCTGAGTACCACCATTCCGGGGAGGTGCGAACAGTTGTGTTGGGTTCTCTTATACAAATCCCTCCACCCTGCCCACGCCCGAGGGCCTCTACAAAACGTTGATTCAGCTTAGGCTACAAGGAGCTCTTATGAAGTTCAACCGGCAAGAAACTCAGCAAGGGCATTTCTTTTCTCCCTTACAGCGTCAAAAATATTGGAAAATGCCCGATCATATCAGGACACTTTCCATAACAAATAAAAACACAAAATACAAAGGATAATCACAACATGTAAAAAAAAAGAGGATTTGGAGGCCTACCCACTAAAAACCACCGTAAACATGAGTTACCCCTACATGGGTAAGTAGAGCTATTTATTATCAAGTGCGGATTCTATTCTCATCATTCGATGTTAAAGAAAACAAAAATTTGAGGCGGATCAATGCCATAGTTACATATTTTAGTTTTCCTTAACGTTATCGAATGGCGAGCAAAAATCGCACTTATTATAGACTGTGGTCACTTTATTGAGACAGTTTTGTCGGTAAACCATTTCCTTCGTGGAAATGGTTTTAATGATAAATAAGTGTATAGTAGCTGTTATGACTTCATAGTTTGTCCTAACCGAATGTGAGTCATATGCGTTGAATAAGTATTATAGAATATTAACCATGATTTGGACTTTTAAATTGACACAGAAAAGGGTTGCGAAACTGGAACGACTAATAAAAATTACCTAATACTTGTGTTTGTGTTATTGTTAAACGATTTGCGTGCTGCAGTTGACGCAGTGAATCTACAAATTATTATGAGGAGCTATATCTACTTCGTTTTTATTTATGTTTGTAGGTAGGTAAATACCTAGAGTGTACACATGGACACGAGACAAACGTAGAATTAATATTTAAAAAAATCGTTTAGTGTGCTACCTGTACTTTTTTCAATATTACGAGGTTTTCCCGATGACTAGTCTGTCTGGCTTCAAATAAAAGCGTTTTCTTAGTACGCTATCCCTTTATTTTATTTTATTTTATTTTATTTTATTTGGGAAACAAACAATACAAAAAAGTAAATATAAAAATGTTACACACAAGTTACACAGTAATCAGTAAAGTTTCCACTGCTAGTTAACACATACTTATATAAAAAAAAAAAAATATATATATTAGGACTCTAAGACAGTTCTTAAGGTGCTATATTAAGAATTTAATTAATCTAAGTATTATTCTAATTCATTAAGTAAAAATTCACATATCTTAGTTTTAAAATTTGAAACGTTACAATTAAATATATCTATTGATGTGAATTTTTTATTGTATACATCACAAGATCTAAATAAAAATGTATTACCTACATATTTAGTGCGGGTAGAAGGTAAAGAAAATAATGTATTAAGGCGAGAACTTATCCGAGGGCATCTTATACCGATACTTTCTAATAGGAATGGACTGTCAATGATGTTTCTCAAAACTTTAAAAAGAAAAACTTGGTCTCTTTCAATACGACGATTTACCAAAGGAGGAATGCTAATAGGTTGTTGTCTATCTCGAAACGACCGATAGGATAGATGTTTTTGCATCTTTCTATTAATCCTTTCCAACGACTCTACATGTACCTTATAATCTGGATTCCATACTACAGATGCATACTCCAGGACACTTCGAACATAAGAGTTGTATAAGAGCACAAGAGTAGAACACTGCTTAAAATCTCTACCTATTCTCATTATGAATCCAAGCATGCGGAACGCCTTTATAGTAATATGGTCAAAATGAGCTATAAACGTTAACTTGCTGTCCAAGATAACCCCCAAGTCCCTCACCTCGGTGACCCTATTAATATTTTTATTGTGTAACTTGTACTCGAATTTAATTACTTTAGATTTACGGGTAAAGGTGATAACATTACATTTTTTGTGGTTAAGTTTTAATAAATTAGTATCACAATACTCAGAAAGTGCGTTCAGGTCATTCTGTAGTAAAGTGCAGTCCAAGGACGTGGTGATAGTCTTAAAAATTTTCATATCGTCAGCGTATATTAAAACACTTGAATTTTTAAAGATCATGACAATGTCATTAACAAATAAATTGAACAATAGGGGACCGAGATGAGAACCCTGCGGCACCCCCGAGGGTACCGGGACAAATGTAGAGCAGTAACCCTTCACCGTAACAGCCTGACTACGATCTCTAAGGTAAGAGTCGAGCCAGCGCAACAGATCGCCATGTATACCAACTTCCCCAAGTTTATGTATTAATTTAGAGTGTGGGATTTTATCAAAGGCCTTGGAGTAGTCAGTATACACAGCGTCCACCTGACAACCCCTATCCATTGATGTGGCAACTCTATGCACAAACTCACATAAATTAGTTTCAGTAGATCTTTTACTAATAAATCCGTGCTGCTGATTCACAATAATAGGCCTAAACTATTTTCTCAAATAATTTAGGGATAATACTAATTTTAGAAATTGGCCTATAGTTCTGAATATTGTGTTTGTCGCCAGACTTAAAGATTGGGACAACATGGCACTGTTTCCAGACAATAGGCATTATACCAGATGTTAAAGAAAGTTTAAACAACAGATACAATGGACATGCTAGTGACTTATAACACATTTTTAGGAAAAATGATGGAATTCCATCCGGTCCACATCCTTTCGCAACATCAAGATTCTTAAGATATCTCTCAACAAGTGACACCGTGACATCCACAGATCCGATAGAAGTCACAGTCTGACTAGTTTTGTGTATAATGGGTGAAGATAAGCAGCCCTGAACAGGGGGATCAAAAGCGGAACCGAAGTAGTTATTAAACATAGTACAGACCTCTCTTCCGTCAAACGCATAATCATGATTCAAAAACATAGTATCTGGAAGTTCTGAAGTCGATTTCTTCGACTTCACGAACGACCAGAAAAATCGGCTGTTCTTCTTTATGATATTTTCTGCATTGTCAATAAATTTATCATAACATTCATGCTGTACGCGTTTTTGGCGGTCACGAAGTAAACAAAATGTATCGTAATCACTTCGCCTTCCATAAATTTTCCATTTCTTATGGAATTTCAATTTCTCTCTGATAATCTTTTTCAGAGGTGGCGTAAACCAGGGAGGATATCGACCGTCTTCTTTAACCACTTTACTTGGAACATGCTTAATTACTAATTTGTTAATTTGATCGTAAAACCTATCGACGGCTACATTAATATCACTGCTATTAATACTATCTTGCCAGTCAATTGATGCAATTTTACTGTTAATAAGTTCATAGTCAGCTATTCGAAACAGACGCACCGTACGAGAGGCAGATTTTAAAATACGGGGACGTGAAGACTTAACGCTTGCGATCAGTGCCGGGTGATGAGCATCCTCATCGATCAAAGGTTCATTACTACGGGTCACAGTACACTCACAATTACTCATTAAAAGATCCAGCAACCTATTGTTAGCGTTCAGGACACAATTATACTGTTTAAGAGCTGTGAAACTTAAAAAATGTTGTAATGCCTGTACTAAACTATCAGAGTTAATTCCAACACCTGTACCAAGAGTTGAAGCATTGCCGCTACAATTCCATTGCGCGGATGATATGTTGAAATCGCCGCTGACTAGGAAAATATCATCAGGGTTACGGATCATAGTATCTGACAAAGTCTCGAAAAAACCACTCAAGCTATCAAACTGTAAAGTACAGTGGGGAAAATAGCCACAATAGATGCGGAGCTGCTTCGAACTGAGGTGTGAACTATGCTTTATTATAACTTCAATTACTTCTGCCTTTCCCTTCCCTTGCCTTGCCCTTTCTCACAATTCATTCCCGGAATAGACCGAATTATGCAAGCGAGGCCGCGGGCGAAAGCTAAGCGAATATAAATTAAAATAACACATTGACGCATTGTTATCTTTCTAATTATTAGTATATAAAAATATTAGATTTTTTATTTATTTTAACTACATAGTCATAATGCTCCTGATTTTCCTACTCGGTCAGTTTCCTACACGTCAGTTCTTATTCTGTAACCCCTAGAACATCTATCTGGTCATAATGGAAAAACATGTGATAGAGATAATTTGTAAGCAAGAATAAAGCTTTATCACAAAGCTAGTTTAATACACGCTCCACCTTACGCTCTGTCTACGGTCACAATTCCTTTTTACTGGACATATTTGTCCCAGCAGTGGACGGCTTTTAGCTGGGATGATGATTGTGATGATGATTGTGATGATTTCCCACGCTTCCTGCACAATTTTTTTTCTAACTTTTTTATTAAGACAAACGTGACAATGATTGTAAAAGTTTACAATATCTACATACCTGCGCTTGCGCTATTTACTAAGATAATATTTTTAATAGCGAACGGTTTCAGAATTGTTAACTTGGCTGCATGTCAAGAAACGATAGCTAGATTTATCTAGGCGTGCTAAAATCAGATCTTTACTGCTGTGAAAAGAAAATTATGGCGGTCCGATATTGTTAGCTTTCGGAATTTATTTTGGCACATTGCGTAATATTTAAATTTCATTGAAACCGCCAGTTAGTTATAAATAATATAGATTTTGATAGAAAAGCTCATACGTAGATAGATACAATACATTGAAGTGAAACAATTTGTACGGTTGTACGCGTTTAAGTGTTTGACGATATAATTTAATTGCGTACTACATAAATCATATTAACAATGTAAGGTTGTTGTTTGTTTATTCTTCTTTGCTTTGATGAAAATTGTGTATAGTTTTAGTAGAGCATACATCTGGAATAACAAAAAGGCTACTTTTTATACCGGGAAAACATCGAACAGTATATAATGAGGCACTTCAAGCGGTTAAGTAAAACACATAATTATTTACTCGTGTTAGAAGGGTTAGAAGACGTCTTACAAGGAAACTTAGTCTCATCACGTTCATTTCAACATAATATCCCATTTACATTACTGTTATTCAATAGCCTTCTTATTTTGTTTAGTTATTTGTTAGCAAATACCTATCTGTTATGATATTATAACTTCTATTGGTCAAACTCCACATTTTGAATTTAATTTCCTTATTATTTTACCTTACATCGTTACTACACTAATAATATCGAGATAAAATGTCACTCACCTCACGAATGGATCATTATTTTGGTAACAAGTCTTCCGCTTATCACGTCGTCGTCGTGCGGTCTTTGTTTAATTAAACACTACAAATAGGTATTTATTATTAATGTTTTTATTACCGGCCTGTTTCAATACCATTTTAATAGTTTATTATTCATCAGGCATATAAGTAGGTACTTATATCTGTCTGTTTGTATTTTTTTGGTATTTATTTGGTCGGGTTAGCAGTATTTGGTCCGTTCCTATCCGAGCCCCTCGGAGAATCTAGTAGGGAAAGGGCACAGGCACTACTGCGTGAATGCCATTCCCTCTAGAAAACCTCTGATGGTGTTTAGTTTCACACGGCTTGAGGAACACTTTAAGTTGCTGGCCGCGCATAAAAAAAAGTCCGGTGACGCTGACAATGACGCTTTAGGAAATCGGCAACTCTCTCCAATAAAAGTGTTGGTCTTTGCGTTTGGTAATTGTTTTTAATATTCATAGATGGAGTAGGAGTTTGGTCACGTAGTGACGTAGTGAAATAAAATATAATACGAGAGTTTGTGATGTAGTAGAATTAGTAGGAGCTCGATGGCGCAGTGGTTAACGCGCCCGGTCTGCGAGTGCTGAGGTTAAGCAAGTTTCACAAAGGCCGGTCATCGGATGGGTGACCAAAAATTTATCATCTCGAACTCCACCGTGCTTCGGAAGGCAAGTAAAGCCGTGGGTCCCGGCTGCATTAGCTGTCGTTAACAACCACCAATGCGCGCTGGTGGTTTATAGCCCGAGGAACACCCAAAAATTCCGAATTTGAATATTCAGATTTTTAAAAATCCATATTTCACATTCCTGAAGAGACTAAATTCCGACTATTCAAAACCACGATTTTTATTTTATCGAAATTCATAAATACGAAATTTTAATTTTCCGACTTTCATTAGTACGAAGAATTAAAAAGCCGCTGTGTTACTAGTCTAACATTCAGATTTTGTATCTAAAACGGGTATATATTAAAAATTGCAATCTCAAAAGTTAAAAAAAACTTACTCAATATAAATACAATAGAGCAACAGGGTCCTATACATATACTGTTGATACAATATTAGACTCGATGTAAATTTACTAATAATCTATTTAAAACAATATATTGATAAGATCTGTAAAGAGAAAGAACGAATAACAAATATAGATATTTCACACTCGTATGCCACTTTGAATGAAGTTATGACTCGTCGTAAAACCCCCATTACCATACAAAGAATCATCAAGCTCACATATAATGGACATGAATTTATAATATATATATATATATATAAATTGAATGAAATAAAGCACTGAGGTCACCTACATCTGTTGCTAGATACCTAATGGCCAAGTATTCGGCTTTTGCCAATCATCATGATCAATCCTGCGCAACTTGTTGACGAAAAAAGAGACCATGACAGTGACAGAAAGACACTTGGCATATGTCAGTGGATGTTCCCAGTTCAAAATTTTATTCGCCATTCAATCGGTTTCATTCGGTTAAAGAAAACGAAAATTTAAAGTGTGTTAAAATTTTAACTATCCACGGTTGCCACCAGTGGCATGCCATGCAATTCTTGATCATCATCATCATCATCTCAGCCAAAAGACGTCTACTGCTGGACAAAGCCTCCCTCCAAGGATCTCCACGACGACCGGTTTTGTGCTGCCCGCAAACTCCAAACTCCAGCGAATTAGATTAATCTCAATTTCTTGATGAATTGATTCAATTAACGTGATAGAATTGCTAATGAAACTAGCACTAGGCTCCATGGACTCAACCACACAGTTAAATCATCTTGTTTATAAAGTAACGGGAAAAAATGGGATGCTCTAACTCGCATTCCCTCCTGCTTTAAACGAGGCATGAAGAAGAAACTCGCGGGTTGGCAAAGAGAGGGCGGGCGGCTAGTGAGGTCCAACCCTGCTTCAATAGCTGCCAATTTTTATCTTTTTTTTTGAGAGAATTTGCTGATTGCCTCAGACGGCATTTTCAGCTTCACCGGGCTTGTTTGGGGGCGGCGAGAAACTTAAATGGTGCAAGCCGTGTGAAACGAATCACCTTCGGAGGTTTTCTAGAGGGAACGGCATCGCGTACTAGTGCGTGTCCCCGTGCCCTACTAGATTCTCCGAAGGGTTCGGATTGGAACAACCCGAGGGCGCCTCTAAAAGCTCAGACCTCGGCTTGGGTTGACCGGGCCGTGGTGGTGGAGAGAAGCGCCCAAGTACATATCTGTACCTGGTATAGAGCGCGTGTGAACCGGTTCGTCGTACACTTGTTTTACGTGTACGGTGTCTTGGCCTAAACTAGTGTGCATGTTTAGTGTATTCTGTAGATGTGTAGTGGCATTTAGAGGATCGAGCGGTATGTGTGAGGTAGAACGGAGGCATTGTTGACCCATACCAAAAAAACAGTAAAAAGAAGTAGACACAAGAAGAAGAAGGGTAGTGACACAAGTGCTCGACAGAAACCAGTGATCGACCTTTACTTTTTCCATTAACAGTCAGCTTCGGTCAGCAAATTATTTTTGGGTGTTATTTAAACGGTCAGCAAAGTATTCGTATTTTTGTTAGCATAAAAATGCTAGTTGGGCAGCAAAAAAGCTAGTTGGGCAGCAACTTATGGTCAGCAAATATTTCTAAATCAGTCTGCAACTTATATCATTCTGAACAGCAGTCTTATGCCGCTCCCCCCTTCCGTGTCTGGCCCTCTGGCCACTGGCCGCTGCGCTTCGATCGGGAAAAAAAAATTACTTAACATAACCAACAGTAGTGATTTCTTATGCTGACCAATTGTATAATTCTGCTGACCAAATAATAATTTAGCTGCCCAAATATTTATTTTTTAATACAAATAAATTATTTCCCATGATTTTTTACTTTAGAAACAATTGAATACCTACTGATGAACTACTTTCTAGCTCTCATACAGTCTTAGGGTTATGGTGACAAACACTGCTACCACTACGATAGGTCGTATAAAAATTACAAGTGTCGATGTATAACTATTCGAACAAGTGACGAACTTTTCCTTCTCTCACCGCAGGCGTCCGTTCGTCGCATAGATCAGACTTTGACTCAATGACGAGTTCTCACTAGTGGTTCGTCATCACTACGACATTGACACAGTAAGTCCATTGACGTCCCATTTCTCGTAACAGTCTGCATTTGTTATGTCACTTTGGGTAAAACTCTTTTGCATCGGTACCTAACGCGTATTAATAACTCGAATTACATTGTACCGTCATTGTAGGGTGAGCATACTTAACTTGTGCGAGTAGGACAGATTTTCTTTTTCCTTTTAGAAATAGAAATAGAAAAATAATAATAGTACTCCCAATAATGCACAGGATAACACAAAATAATTGACGCAAGGCGCCTTTAGTATACTTAAATAACTGAAAACAGACGACTAGCATTAGGCGAGATTGAGGCCACGGCCACGACCTTTCGCAACCGGGCGTCAGATCTTCCAACAGAGATAGACAGTTCTGTCCAAAAAAACTGTTAAAATATCCTTATTATAACTATACTATATTTAGTCAGAAACTTTAGATAATGTAGAATATAAGATTTCCAAGTAATAGTAATGTTAAGTATTTAAACCTTATATAATATGTATCATTTCAATAAAAATATATGTTTTTGCGATGCCTTAACTTTAATTATCTTGATCTGGTGGTCGATGGACACACAAGGGTACATAACCATGTACCCAAGTAAGTAAGTTACAAGCCACATGATAAAAAAAAGATTTTAATAAGTAAGTATGTAGAAAATCCGAAATTTTCCCCCACACATGGTCACCACACACGTGAGTTGATGCGCTGCGTCTACTGAGAGAGATATACGACCGACGAGCGCGGATTAAGCTCAGTTTGCGCGCGCGCACACCTCGAGACGCGACAGACGAAATATTCGAGCGTGGAGTTCGGACAGTGTTATTAAAACGTATTATAAAGGTATTTTCACGTGCTTTGATTTTTAATTAAAATAAGTACTTAATTAAACTTTAATAACGAAAATAAGTTTCTAGATAGCTTTTATGTTCATTGTATATGAATAAAGATACGTTCGGTAATAAAATTGGTCATAAATATTTTATAGTTACCGCGACTTTACAAAGTATGATCGTTGTTTGTTTTTGTTGGTTAAATAAACTTGAACCATGCTCTAAAGGCGAATCTGAGTTGGATTGAATCTGGTGCACATGTAGAATTTATCCTGGGTTAACATATATAAATTTTATCCTTACCTACGTTTCCGTCTGCTTACTCCGGGAGTTCGGATGAGTACAAACCGAAATTAAATTTAACGAAGGCGAAGCTGTGTGCAAAGGCTAGTAATTTATATATATCTTATTTTTTCTTCTACGACTTCCGTAGCCGAGTGGCTTGCACAGTCCGGCGACTTTGGGCGGCGCTGACTCTGAGGTCCCGGGTTCGATTCCTGGTCGGGTCAATGTCGAAAACGAACTTTTCGACATTGTAACGGGTCTGGATAATTGTGGTACCGTCGTTGTTTCTGATTTCCATAAAACGAGTGCTTTAGCTACTTACCTTGGGATCAAAACAATGTATGTGATGTGGACTAATATTTATTTATTTATTATTTATTTATTTCCTTATCATTTTAAAGTTATTGTAATTGAGCTTTGATTTTTATTACAAAATTATATTTTAGTTATAAAACCCCTCTTCATCTAGACATTTATTAAAAGTAAATCTTTTTGTTGAAATATATCCGTTCGGAACACAGATAGTAAGCGTGGTTCGAAAATATATTTGATCATAAATATTTTATACTTAGCGGCCGCTTCATTACATAGTGTAACATAGTAATGTTTTCCTTGACTGTGTTTTTGTGAACCTAATCTTCTAAGGTTGGAACAAAAAAATAGAACAAAGGAGTTTGAGCATTCTTTCGAGCTTATAACATTAGAAACACCGATACCGGTAATTTGGCAATTACGCAAAGCAAAATGGTGTTTTAAATAATAATATTATTATTTGTACTCTTAGCCTCTGCTAAATCTCTATTTAAGCTTTATTATAGCAATTTCATCTTTTGTCTCTTTTATTCTTATTCGAAATGAAGTCGAACACCGGCTTTGGCACCGCTGGAGAGACTGTAGCACTGCCCATGTTTCAATCGAATCGAAGGCTTTTTCATAGTCCACAAACGCTAAGCAAAGAGGCTGGTTATACTCTTCGGACTTCTTATTTGTATCACTAGTGAAAAAAAGGAAGTTTTGCCTAAAGTTTGCTTTTTAAAAAAAAAACTTTAATGTTTATGTACTTATGCAAAAAGTATGTATCAAAAGTAGGATATTTTATTATTAACTAATGGAGGTTTTGGTTAATTTTCGATGTGGAGAATAAAAAAATAGACAAAAATATAGACTCGAGAAAAAAGAACAATTTTTGTTGACTTGTAAAAGACAATAATTATGATGGTCACGCTAAGTTCATTAAGTATTTAAAATAAACTTTGCTTTCTTGAGTATGTAGTGTAGGTGTAAGTCTAGCAAGCTACCTAACTTAAGATATATTTATTAGGTCACCCATCTTGTGATCCGGTATTGTGAAAGTTGCTTAATTTGCAAGATCACAACTGAACCGCGTACGCGCATGATAACGAATGTTGGGGTCACTGATACTTTACGATAGCTTGTCTTAATCTGGATGCTGTCAACCGTTTCGTAATTAATTTTGATAAAGTTGTTTGTGGTCTTGTTTTTAATTCCTACGTACGTGCAGACATAGGACGGTTGATGAACGAAAAAAATTTGAAAGTTTTTTATTTACAAAACACATCAAAATCGTTGTAGGTAAGTATATGAAGTAGATAAGCGCTTTCGATACACAAAATATATTTATATACAGACGAATTATAAAGTCCACCACTACTTTACTCTTAACTCTGCCCCTTTCATTATCCAACCATCATCATCATCTTCATCATCATCATTTAGCGCCATCTTCATACTGAGAAGTTTGGAGATCAGTATACAAAATTTTCTGCGATCCCGTATAGCTTGTTTTAAATGGCGATGACTAAGCCCAGTCCACATTTTGATGTCGTCCAGCCATTTGCCTTTTATAGAACGTTAAAAAAATAAGGTCATTCGAATATCTGTGGTCACACAGCTCCGAAATGTTTTATTTACATACTAACCGGCTGATTTACGAAAACCTGTTCGCTGCTATTCTTAACCGAGTACTTAAAATAAACCTGTTTGAAACAGGCACTATCTATTTCTTCCCGAAATACAATTTAAAAAGCTAACTGAACCCTAGCGTGCCTTTCGAACAAGGTGTAGCTACAAACTCGTGAAGAGGATTGTGTTGAGGGTTGATAATTAAAAGACATGCCTAGTTAATTAATGAGTACTTACTAAGAAACACGCACTTTGATAAACAAAATTATAAAACGAAAACAACGTTGCATCATATCATATCATCTCGGCCAAAAGACGTCCACTGTTGGACAAAGGCGTCCCCCAAGGATCTCCACAACGACCGGTTTTGTGCTGCTCGCATCCAGCGGCATCCAGCGACCTTCTACCTTCGACCTTCGCCTTGTTAATGACCTGATCAAATATGCAGAGCTGACTGCCAAATTTCATTAGTTGGAGAGGCACCCTAAGGCACCCTAATCCGGTGATCCGACTCTGCGAAAGTGGCATAACTTGCAAGAACTCATTTTAACCACAGAAGAAAGACACTGTATAGCCCACTTTGATTGTTCCGCTCTCGATTCCAAGCGCCTTATAGAAGGTATTAGTAGGGAACAGGGACACGCTTGCGCGTGCCATCCCCTTTAGAAACCTTTGAGGGTGTTTGATCACTAGGTAAAGCTTAAGAACTTTTAATATCTAGCCGCCCGTAAAAGTCTAGCTACGCTGTTAAAAGCCATTTGCATCAACAGGTCACGAGTCCATATTTTACCCACAGCTGGAGGACATTTTATATTTATAGGTTTTATTTTGTCTTTAGTTATCTATTAGGTTGTCTTCGTTTTTTTTTGCTTTATTTTTTCCTGTCTTGTAGTAAGATAAGTTAAGGTTCTTTTTTGTTATTAAAGTAATTCTTTACTTGCTTGTATTTTTACTAGCAAAAATGTACGCAGTACATGTAACAAAATTGTTAAATTCTATCCTATTCGGATATTTGATTTGCTAAAAGTCAACAAAGCTTACTAGCGCGATGTGTCACACATTCGATTGCTCGAAGCTCGAACTCTTATCATACCATCTATTCATAGATAGATGTTGAGCCTGCGGAGTCATGAACCTATGACGTGATTGACGTTATACAAGCGATCCAACCGCAACACACACGCGGATGTGTTTTGATCCAGTCATAGTACTATATAGTATACTATTTGCATAAACAAATACAATGTGTGGGTGACGAGTTACCGATATATAATATTATCAACTATCCTCCCACAACTTTTTCAATATCTTGTGATGTTTAAGGAAGTTCTAGAGCCTTTCCAGAACGCCTCGGTGCTTAACCACAATGGCACAGTGCTCTTTTCAAATACCAGGTCGGATAAAGTGTTTTTCGGGTTTTTCGATTCATAAACTAGATTTGTAATCACCAAACTGCATTTGGCCTTTATTTTTTTTTTGAGAGTTATTGCTGATTGCCGCTGCGGCATTTTCAGCTTCACCGGGCTTTTTTGGGGGCGGCGAGGAACGTAAAGGGTCCCTCAAGCCGTGTGAAACGAATCGCCTTCAGAGGTTATCTAGAGGGAACGGCATCGCGCACTAGTGCGCGTCCCCGTGCCCTACTAGATTCTCCGAAGGGTTCGAATCGGATCGGGGAGCGGAGCAACCCGAGGGCGCCTCTAAAGGCACGGACCTCGGCTCGGGTTGACCGGGCCGTGGAGGAGGAGAGAAGCGCCCAGGTACATGTCTGTGCCTGGTGTAGAGCGAGTGTGAACCGGTTCTTCGTACCCTTGTTCTACGAGTACGGTGTCTTGGGCCTAAACTGGTGTGCATGTTTAGTGTATTCTGTAAATGTGTACTATCATTTAGAGGATCGGGCGGGGGGGCATTTGGCCTATTCCCATGAAGAGCATCGATGACTCTCATGGAGGCCTCTGCTCAGCGCTGGGACAGTATGTAGGCTAATTACTTTCGGATGTCTACACCCAATAAGGAGCTCTTGCCAAATTTTAAGTATGCAGTTATCCTAATTAGTCAGTCGAGTAAGTAGTATATCCATATAGAGGTGTTTCAATCCAATAATATCAGCTTATTAGCAATAATAATAGCTTGAGTACGAAGTTCGACGATCATTAGGTATGTGGCAGGAAAGATTAATTAATAGAGTGGTTGTATGTACATAACAATTGAACACTACACTATCCAGTTACAAATACCGATCGGGTATTATTTTATTGAAAACGTGAGAACATAAAAATGAGCTGATGATGATGACGATGAGGACTGCTCGATGGCGCAGTGGTTGTCGCGCCCGGTTTGCCATTGCTAAGGTTAATAAGCAACTTTCGCAAAGGCCGGTCATCAGATGGGTGACCAAACATTTATTATCTCCAGATCCTACGTGCTTTGAAAGGCACGTTAAGCCGTTGGCTCCGGTTGCATAAGCAGTTGTTAACAACCACCAAACCGCACTGGGCCCGCGTGGTGGCTTATGTTTGGTCCGTTCTCCCAATCCATCCATAGGAACGGCTCGTGCCCCAGCAGTGGGGACATAAAATGAGCTGATGATAAAAAGGTAAATAATCGCTCGAGTACCGTGAGTTCGTGAGTTCCGGGGTTCCGGAACTAATGTCCGAATTTACCGGAATAAATAACCAAATTTACTGAATCGATGACGAAATTTTAAACGATATTATATTATTTTATTTCGTCCGTATATTATTATATACTTGTATATACCCATTAAATTATATTGTAGTCTACAATGAGGCATTTCAAAATTTAATTTAATAGGTTTTCTTGATATTATATTTTGTCTTACAGGTAACTACATAAAATGGATCCTCTGCTAGTCGATGTCGTGTACTTCTATCCGAAGGAGAATGCACAAACACACAACACTGTTAAGTAAGTATGGCACGTAATAAAGGTTTTTATTAGCAATAAGTTCAGGGTTAGCCACGACGTTTCCAGTTTTTTCCGACTTTTGAATTTATTAGGCTTCATTGTTATTGTCGGAGACAATCGCGACTAACCCTTAGAATGTCGAACCTACTCTATGCGCGAGTAAGACACGGTTTCTCGCATTCAATTTGGCTACCGACGCTATAATCTATACATCTATACATTTAATAAAGCTACAGAGGATTGAAAATCTGTACATGGAAGATATTCGAAAAAAAGTTGGCTGGGGATACTTAGAATCGATAACAGAACACGTTCCAACAGTTATTAGAATTTTTGTCTGTTTGTCTTTTTATTTGATCGCGCATCACGTGAAAACGGCTGAACGGATTTTTATGCAAACTTTGCACACAGGCAGACCATTGATCGACCGGAACCAGTGATCGACACCTTTTTCCTTAATCATTAAAAATAGGGGTCAGTAATTTTTTTTTTACTTTTGCAACAATTGAATACCTGCTTCCTAGCTGTCATCTATACTTCTATATATAGACTAATATTATAAAAAGGAAAGCTTTGTATTTTTGTTTGCAACGAATAAACTCAAAACATTATTACACGCTACTTAGCGCTGAGTAACATAGGCTGTATAAAAAACGAGCGAGCCTTACAGTAGTCGCATATGATGTGTAACATTTGACATCTCACCTTAGCAATAGGCAATTTTAACATTATATTCTGAAAAAAATGGGTCAGGTATTACACCGTTTTGTAACTATAAAATAAATACAGTAAATACTCATTAGAAGACATTTGACATATCAAAATGACCTTTGATAGTCAAATGACACAATATATCACATATAATAATAATATGTCATGTTCACAATATCGATTTTAAATTTAAAAAACAGGCGTGCGCGTGCACTCTTCCCCGACTTCCTGTAACACTGTTACACATACTTCCGTCCCATGTCACCAAATCACTCCCACAAATTGCTTATAGAAAGCAAGCGGAAAGATGTTACACATCAAAAAGAAATGTCCACCGTGCGAAGCCGGGACGGGCCGCTAGTCCAGTATAATTTCAATGAAATTCTATATTATTATAGGTTACGAAAACTGGAGTCAAACATTGATGCGACTACGATACATAGAACCTTTTAATCCGTCTTCTGCTGTGAATATAGACACAATAGAATTTTATTTGTTAGGCAGCGCTGATCAGCGCTCGCGCATAATAAAGTACGCCTATATAGGTCCCTACACTTTTAAAGAAAGTAGACAGAAGGAAAGTTTGCTCACCTCCAGTATTATTATTTCGTGACAGGTTTGAAGCTGTGAACGAGGAGACGCCGACGACCACGATAGTGCGGCGCGGACAGCCTTTCAACGGGGTGGTCCGCTTCACCAGGGAGTACGACGAGGACAACGACATGGTGCAGCTGCTCTTCACGCTCGGTGCGTAGGACACGGCTCGTGCTCAGCGTCAAAGTGATAAGGAAGCGATTTTTGAATCTCACCGGTGATCTTGAAATTACAAGTGACATGAAATATATTATTTTTTATTTTTATTTTTATCTCGAGCTCCTCCGTGCTTCGGAAGGTGAATCGAAAGTGGAAGTAAGACTTCCACTTATTTCCACTGCATTCCTACATAATAAGAAAAAGGCCTTCTAAAGGTTCTAAGGTTTTTACATCTAACTTGGAGAGGGTTCATCAAAAACCTTACTAATCAATGTGTGGTTGCAGGGGACCGGCCAACGATGGATACACAAGGATCCATGTTCCTGAAACAGGACGCTGTCCCGGACAAGCACAGCTGGACCGCCAAGCTGTTGAACGTGGAAGGGAACACACTATCTTTCGAGGTAAGCATGTTACACCTTTGTAGACTAGTGGGTAGACCACTTACCTTAGACTATAGTTTCAAAACTTCGCCACATCAGAAGAAATAATAGTACTCCGCTAAGAAAGAGGTCCTTATCCAGAGTGGTTACAGTCAAGAGTCATCCAGGGTCGCCATGTAAGCTTCGGTGACGAGATGTTAATAGAAAACAGGTGTTCAGTACAAAAGATGACGATTTAATAATAAAAAAAATAAATAATAAAAAAGATATGTTTATTTTCTGTAAAAATATTTTGTTTTACATTCTTTAGGGGCAGGAGTCTCCTTTTAAGCTATTTGTTCCAGGAGATACCGCTCTTCCATAGCAATGGCTGTCTTATTTAATAATTAAATATATTAATAATTCAATCAATCCAACATAATAACGATTAATTAAGGTTACACACACTTATAATAGACGCACACATGATACACCACACAAGAATTCCCATTACATATTCGATAAGCGTAAAAGATGTTTAATCGTAATTTAATTTCAACGGATTAATACCAAAGAGGAGGTACAGGACGCCTGCGCATCAACCTATTCAAAACTGTCAAATTTCTTCAATAAATGTTCAACCATATGACATTTGTATAAAGTTCAAAGTCTATTGAGGAAATTTGACAGTTTGTGGTAGTCTGATGTGCAGGCGTGTTTACCTACTGGTGTAAAACAGTCTTTATAGATCCGGTCACCTATTTGGAAAATAGGGAGAGGACTATACACGTCCATGGGGCAACTTACCCGAGGCGGCTTTAATTGCTTAAGAATGCCATATGAGGAATTTGTGGCTCTTCTGATCTGACGTTAGGACAGAAACCGTGATTGTTGCGACAGGCTTAGAAAAGATGGTGTGTAACCTGTGCCCTTTCTGCTAATTAAACCGAGTTAATTATATAAGTATAGGTACCCCAGCTGGAATACGAATCCGGTAGCTCAAGATGTGAGACCGGTAGACTTATTGGTTGTTATTTATTTTATTATTATTATTTATTTATTTATTACAAAAACACAATGTTGAAAAAATTTCCACGAGCAGGATTTGAACCTGCACCCTTCTGACATACCGGGTCAGGTGCTCTTCCAAATGAGCTATCGTGGTTCTAACCAGCCCGCCGAAATTATTCAACACTATTTATTTTTTTACTTTGAAAGCCAAAGGCGCCAATTCAATGTCAACAACTACCGTCATTAACATCTGATCATAATATTTTTACAAATACTAAAGATCAGTTAAGAAGTAGGCAAGCTATTTATAAAATGTTTTTGTTTTTGTTTATATAATTTTAACGCAAATTTTGTTGCAAACATTGTGTTGTTTTGCACTAAAATTATTAATTTAACACAAAATTTGCGTTAAAATTATATAAACAAAAACAAAAACATTTTATTTATTTATATTTATTATAAATTAAATTTGATACCGATAATTCTCGAGCGGTATGTAAGCGATATCAAATTGTAAATAATGCAAAAAATATGATACTTCATAGTGTATTATTTTCATGTTACTATAATTATAAGATCCCCGGTGAGATTTCAAAATCATTCCTTGGTGTTTAGAAGCGGAAGATGATACAATCAATAACAAAATCTATTAATACAAACCATGAATTATTTAAGTAATTGTAAGGTTAGATACCTAGTCATTAGTTCTATGAACTATAGAATTACGATGTGCGATAATTGTATAATTAAGTCATACATATGCGTAGCTCATAACCATCTAAAGACAAATGCATTTCGTATGATGAATGATTAATTGTTATTTATCTTATGAATATTAATATTTATTACCTAGAAGGATGAGGTTGGTTGTATACGTTCTGTTTTTGTTTTCTAGCAAATGCCTAGTCATTCGTCCCATTAACATGCGGAACCAGGGAAAAATACTAGATTTATAGACGTTAAATGAGTAGAAAAAACGTTGATGTATCGCTGTAGGAAAATCATTGTTTATGTGTAAATATAGTGTTTGATTCGGTTTGAAATATTCAAATGCTTTTCACGTATGTTAGTCAGATGTTTATTTATTATTCGTCAATTATTGGAAAGTGCTTGGAAAACCCCGGTTCTTTACCATCAGGTTGTCTAGCATGAGTTTTTGTTAGTAAAGAATATAGGTATAATATAGTAGTGTTATAGCCCAATTGGAATTCAACTCGTGTGTCACTAGGAGGCGCCGCTTCAATGCCAAACCAGCCAAACCAAATCGGTATTAGTTATTGTAGGAGTTTCACCCGAGTTCTTCCCGTAACAATTCGTGTTGTGAGACTCCATTTGAATTTCTATCTACCGTATAAATTGTACCCTTACTACTAATAATAGTAAAAAATACTTGAAATTGGCTAAATGCTAAACGCGAAGCCATTAATTATGATACTTAATTAAATAATTAATTAGTTATTGTACAATATAGGTTAAAATACCTAAAAACCATAAAGAGCCGAGAAACTCATAAAAATTCCAAACTCAGAACGAAAGCAAACTTTATTGTAAACTAACAATATTTTTGACTAAAAATATTTTGTACAGCGCTATCTATTATCGAATTATACGAATTACCTATATGATCTCAAATCGACATAATATTTATTTGATTCATTTCAATTTCAATTTAAACAGAGTTATTTACATTGATATTATTATATTTACATATTTCATAAAAAAACCTTTATTCGTTTTTATTATAAACTAGTCAGTAGCCTCATAAAGAATATATAAACATTATCGTGATCGAATAGTAAGTAAAACTCGCTGTACAAAACCTTTCAAGAATTTTTAACATCGGCTGTACTGTTATTGTCTATGTTGCTACCTCATGTTTCTATATTGGTAGGTATTTGTTTAAATAGCAACTCTACTGGAATCTCAGGTCAAGAATGCTTCGCTCGTAAACATTTCATTTTACAACGTCCTATCTAGTAATATCTATGCAAAATAGATAACTTAAGATTACCATCACGCTGTTTCTGTTAAAACGTGAGCATCAGATGACGTTATTTATGAAATATTTTAACAAAATGCCAAGTGCTCCGCCTTTGGTATAATGTCTGTACAATATATGAAAATTAATTACTTACCATTTTAAATTAGTTCTTGTAATAAAATATTTTATTTTCGTGTTCGGGTTGCGATCGCGCATGTTAAGCTACTTTCGGAAAGACAGGTTCTGGAATGAGTGACCGAATAAAAATATCCCCAGATTTGTCGTTCGCCGATATCCTAATTGTTTTCAAAAATAGCGGTGATTAACACACCCTTAACTATTACTGCGCTATTATAAATGTGGGATGGTCTGAGTCCAGGTGTGGGGTGTTGGTGATGACAATGATTTATATAGGTACTGATACAACACCGGAAAGCGATAAAAAGTGTAAAAACATAGTAAACTGGCTGACCGGCGGATTTCGTACCGCTTTGACAGTTTCCATGACAATGGGGTCATGGGGAAAAAGTCTTTTCGCATTTAGTATGTATGAACTTGTAATAAAATCTCTTTGGCTATGCTATTTGTAGCTGGTTTTGGTATAATAATTAAAAGTTTAAATTTTAAAGAAGATACTTAATTCCAAATTCAAATTAGGAAAATGTGTGATTTTCATTTGTTGTTCTTACTGTCAAGATGAGTGAATCTAATGAAGAAATTCGATACATTTTAAAATTTTACTACAAAAAAGGTAAAAAAGCAACGCAAGCCGCAAAAAAATTTGCGATGTTTATGGACCTAGTGCAGTGTCTGTGTCAGTGTCTGTTCCTGATTTCCATGAAACGTACATATATATTAATTAAATGCTTTATTAGGCACCTTTTAGAAAATGAAGATAGTTTTTATTCTAAATCGGCAAATAAGTCTTCCTTCTCTACTTATCCAATTGCAATGCGACCGACATTGTCCAAAATTTGTACTTTTAAAATAAAATCAAGTCCATCAATCATCTTATTTGTCTATGGGCCCTTGAAGCCTGACAATGAATAAAAAAATTACAACGTTCCCAGGTGTCTACCCCCGTCGGGCTCCCGGTGGGTTCCTGGGCGCTACGAGTCATCACAAGGGTGAAGAGCTCCACGGCCCGAGAGGTCTACGACTTCGATCAGGACTTGTACATACTCTTCAACCCATGGAACCCTGGTAAGTGCGGTTTGATGCATAACATAGAATCCCGTATATTGTATAAACTTACCTATTTCCGCAGCCATTACTGTGAAATGTGGTGGTAGGTTTTTGTCTTAAATCCCAGAGGGTAGCCCTTATAGTCACACTGATAACACTACCCTACTTACTCCGCTAGCTTAATTAATTACATACTTACGTACCCCTAGGCAGCCGAGCGCAGCGACTAACATAGTCTTGAAATTAGTCTTGGCTTCTGACACGAAATGGCCCTGTCCTGTGTGATCTCTTACCCGTCGTAGGTACTTACAGTCTGGATGACCAAGTCCTTCTTACTTAGCGGAACTTTACAGTTTAGACGCCCGACCGACAATAATGTCCATGTAGTTTATTAAGATGGAATATGATCGTAGGGCATTTAAGAATAAGAACTGAAGCTAAAGGGTCGGCATAAGCACGCTATACCCTTAGCAGGTGGGCCGTAAGCTCGTTTGCCAGTTGTAACACAGAAAAACCTTCGTCAACCCGATCCGAAACCCTCGGAGAATCTAGTAGGGAACGGGGGGCACTAGCGCGTGACTCCCTCTAGAAAACCACGGACGGTGCTTCGTTTCACACGACAAGAGAAATCCTTTAAGTTTCTCGCCGCCCCCAAAAATGGCCGGTGACGCGAAAAATTCCTAGTGGCAATCGGCAAACTCCAAACAAAAAAGGTCCTCAAATGTATGTGAATGTAATACTTCATCATTTCTGAAAACAAAGCCTTTTCCAGATGATCATACCTACATGGAAGACTGCGAGCTGCTGCAGGAGTACGTGCTGAACGACGTGGGCAAAGTGTGGGTGGGCCCCATCAAGACCACGCGCGGCAAGCCCTGGTTCTACGGCCAGTTCGACGGCGTCGTGCTGCCGGCTTGCATGTTCATGCTGGACAGAGCTGGTATACCATTCCACCAGTGAGTTTTTTAAAAATATTTTTCGGGGAAGCACAATGCCTTCATCTCACTCGCACCTGATGTTAAGTGATGATAATGCCAATGGTGGAAGCGCACTTCACCCGGACACCTCAACTACTAAGGCACTGGCGATCCTATCTCTTAGCTGCCGAAACACAACAATGCTATGACAATTGATGTTATGGCGACATATTTGGATTAAATGAGTAGGTATGCTCTGCTGCTATTTTAGTCAAGTCAAATAGTAGGATAAGCATACTGTCGCTTTTCCTGAGCCGTAGCTAGGAAGTAACATTAGTTTAGCTTTTACAGTATTACAGTTCAAAGCCTTTTGTGTGTGTTAATCTTGCTATGAGAACTTCACTTGAACATTTTGTTCTTCTCCCTAGACGTGGAGACCCAGTGAAAATGACACGTGTAATATCTCGCATCGTGAACTCGAACGACGATGCTGGGGTCCTCATAGGGCGCTGGGACGGCGAGTACGAGGACGGCACCGCACCATCCGATTGGACGGGCTCCGTGGAAATACTGGCTCAGTATCTGGAGACGCAGCAGGAGGTTCCTTATGGCCAGTGCTGGGTCTTTGCAGGCGTCGTCACTACTGGTAAGTTCATTAGAATTGAGGAGGTGTTTGATGTTTGCTAATTGCAAGGATGGCAACGAACTGACAAGAACATTGTTTCGTAAAACGTAAGGCTGTATCCGCAAGTCATATCACATTATCTTTGCAGCAGCTCCCTATTCAGATATAAAACACCTGGGATATCATAGCAACCTTAAAACAACAACAACAATAAACAGAAATAAATAAATACACTAAAAGCCGAATGGGCAGCTCAGCTTAATGTTGTGGCTAATGCCTCAACGCTGGTATTCTGCTGGATCCATGACAAGGGAGGAGCTCAACATAACAAAAATAAAGGTGATAGTGTATTGTGTAGAAATACATCGTGTAGTAGTATATAGTGAAGATACAATTGTATATGGAAGTGGATATAAAAAAGCTAGACATATTTTAAATAGCTCTGTATAAAATGGCACAAAAACAATCTTATATCAAAAATGTCTTCCCCAGTATGCAGAGCGCTCGGCATCCCATCCCGCGTGGTCTCCAACCTGGTGTCCGCTCACGACGCGAACAGCTCGCTCACCGTCGACAAGTACTACACGGAGACCATGGAGGAGCTAGACTTCGACCCCAACAACCCGCAGGGCGCCGACTCCATCTGGAACTACCATGTGTGGAACGACGTGTGGATGGCCAGGCCTGACCTGCCTCCAGGTACGAACATTCTCTGCCAGGTACAAAAAACGAAGCACTTTTCACTACATGTTTTCTTAAAGCGACGGTTTTGGAGAAAACACTTATTACGATTACCAGGTTCTTTTCCAGGAAATCTCTCTATGACCACTGATCCTGCAAAGGATACAAAACCTCCAATAAATCAGTTGGTAAAATTAATGCGAGTGTTTTCAGAAAACCATAGGTCACCTACCTACCCTAGGTCTGAGAAACTTTAAAGCATAAATAACATATCCTGTAATGCTCTGCTGGACATAGGCCTCTCCAAGTGCACGCCACCGAGCACGATCCGCGGCTACTCTAAAAAACATATAAAACACCAGAATCTTCCTAAAGTCAACTAGAAGTTGACTGTTGTTTTTTCAAACAAATTGTGTCCAATCATTAGGCTACGGCGGCTGGCAAGCGATCGACGCTACTCCCCAGGAGACCTCCGGGGGGATGTACCAGTGTGGCCCAGCGTCTCTGGAAGCCATCAAACAGGGTGTCCTGGGTGTTGGCTACGACGTGGAGTTCATGCTGGCGTCAGTCAACGCTGACCTGATGAGGTGGAGGAAGGACCCTGACGCGGAGACTGGCTACTCCATGGTCGACACTAACAACTTCCAGTAAGTTTTTTATATAAAAATTGGCATAATTGTCAGTAAGTATATGTTCAAAAAGAGCATAGTCTGCGGCATAGTCTACGACCATCACTTCTTACCATGAACTGACCACTACCATGACTGAACCGCCTCTGTGGTCTAGTGGCTAAGACCACCGGTTTAGACCCAGAGTTCCCGGGTTCGATTCCCAGCGGGGGTACATGTTTGTGTACTCGGTTTAGTTGATGCTAGGGCTTGTTTGTCCGCCTGGCTAGCTACCACCATCTTATCTAAATATGTCGCCATAACATCAATGTTTGTAGCATTGTTGTGTTCTGGCAGCTAGAGATAAGATAGCCAGTACCTCACTAGTTGAGGATCCCGGGTGAAGTGCGCTTCCATCATTGACCTTATCATCACTTAACATCAGGTGAGGTCAAGGCACTGTGCTTACCCGTAAATATAACAAATAAAAAATGGATTTTAATGAAACTTTCCTCATACACAGACCATGACCCAGACCAGCATATAGGATACTATTTTTTTTCCTTTTTTTTTTGCTGTAGTCTTCGCGAACGAAGTTGCGGGCAACAACTAGTACTTTAATAAAGAAGGGATATACGAGGCTTCGTCTGCAAAATTTCAATTTCGAATGAAGACTGACAAGAAAAAACCAGATTGCGACTCTAGTGCCAAAATTATGTGTCCGTGCAACACGGAAAATGTGAAACACGTTTATTTTTAATCATTGACTCTATAAATAAACATGCGCCTATAGATTAGGACTAGACAACAGTTTGAGTGGTCGAGATTAAATAATTAAACTCCCGTCGGTTCATAGAAATATTTTATTTTCATCATGTTGTTTGGCAGGTGTTCGCTTGTAAACAAACCTAGACTGTTATAAATGTTTTGTTTCATCTACTTTTTCTAGGAATCTTTGTTAAAATGTCTGCTATAAATATGAAAATGGTACTATTTGCGACCTATATTAAGAGCAATGCTACATTGTCAACCCGAGCATCTGCACAGAAGAAAATAATAGTATGTACTTTGAAAAAAACAATAAATAATAAAAGTAAAATTACCTACGTTGAATTTATATGGCGGTAGTGGTACCCTGTCACAATCTGAGCAGTGATAAGCTCCAGAGCACGAAAACCGGACTTGACTCCAACCCTATTACGTTTCAGCATCGGCCGCATGGTGCTCACCAAGAAGCCGTACGTGTTCGACCCCCTGGGTGACGAGGACCGCGAGGACGTTACCGCCCAGTACAAGCACCGGGAGGGCACCGCGTCCGAACGGCTGGCCCTCATGAACGGAGTGCGGTTCTCGGAGAGGGCGAAGCGGTTAGATCCCACTTTTTTTATTTAGGTACCATTCATCATCAGCCAATATCACTTCACTGCTGGATATGCCTTTCTAAATCACGCCAATGAGCACGCTCCGGCGTCGGCTTTTTTTTTTTTTTAATACTTAGCTCGGCAAATGACTCCACACCACCTGATGCTAAGTGGAAATGGAGTCCAGACGCGAAGACAACTGGTGCAGCGTGAAAACAACGCAGCATCAGTCAACTTCACTCTGCCGGCCCACAAGGTGCTTCTTCACGCCTCGTTTGAAGGACCCCATATCATAGGAAAGAGGAAAACATGTGCTGGTAGACTATTCCATCTTTTGGAGGTGCGACAAAGAAACGAGTCACCAAATTTCTTTGTGCGCGATGGGATATGTGTGACAGTGAAGCGATGACACCGGAGAGCAGCACGTGTACTCCTATGGAGGAAGGGAAAAGGTGGGATAAGGTCAAAGAGTTCTTCAGAGCACTCGCCGTGATATAAGCGATAGAAAGACGCTGAGTGACGCTATATCTCTACGCAATTGGAGGTGTTCGAGAGTATTAGTTACCTCTTACCCAGCTCTTGTCAACTATCTTACGAAGGTCGTCGTTCAACCTAGGGGGCGTATTACACTGTGTTTGCCGATACGCGATCTTCACTCTGACCCAGGTCTCTGAATAAGAGTAATAGCGGATCGTGCTCAGTGGCATGCACTTGGGTTGGACTAATATAGGCTGATGATGACGAAGATGATACCTACTTAGACCTATATATAACCTCAGTAGGTACTTAAGGTATGACATCTCGAAAGAAGTCGTTAATTGTGTAATTTTAAAGAAGTTTTAAGCACCGTTTTCAATAGTTCGACCTATCACATTTTCATGAAGTTTCTTTTTGCAGGTATTACGCAGTAGCGAGCAGCTTGACCAGTGACGTCAAATTTAGCCTGCGGGACATCGACAACGTGCTGATCGGCAAGGAATTCAGGATCGTGGTGGACATCGAGAACGACTCCGAAGAGGTATGTAGAAGACGACAAGTACCATTTCTTATATTTAAAGTGGTAGGAGAGATGGGACCAGCAAGTTATCGTTGCTTTAAACGCTTTGCAGGTACACACGCCTGCACCTTCCACATATTGTCAAATTTCCTCAATATACTTCCTTAATATACTTTTCACTTCAGTAGCTCAAACATGTAGGTTTTGCTGCCTGAAATCAGTGAGCAAAATGCGATTTTACTCAGTTTTTTTTTTTTCAGAAAGCCGCGAATATGTTATTCAGCCTTTGGTTAATCATACAATTCGAAACATTCACATTCTATCTCTTGCCCGCCATTAGAAAGAGAGAGAGACACAAAGACCAAGACCAGTAGGCTTACTCTTGAACGCAAACTCAATCTCAATCTCCATCTCGACAATTGCGTGGAAATCGAGTGAACAAAATATTATCGAGATGGGGCGTTCCGAAATTGTGAAACTATCCCATTATCGATAAATATTAATCGCATTGGAATTGTATTGAGATTGAGTTTGCGTTCAAGAGTAAGCCTACAGCCCTTTCGAAGATCCAATTTTGAATTCGACCTCAAAGACAAACACGTTCGGAATCTCGTACTAACTAAAGAATTTTTGCAAAAAGATGGATGTATGTGTGTGTCTTTTAATGTATTTTATTGAACGTTTAACTTATTGTTGTATTTAAACGAAAATAAGTATTTACTGCAAATAAAACTGATATTTAACCTGTAAATATTTATTTCTAGTTTCAATAATGTTACGTAATATATTTTGAATAATAAAATATCATGGGTGCTATTTCCGAACACGCCTTAATTTAAATAAAAGAGCGGGAATAAAATTTTGTGGCTGGCGTAAAGAGTTGAATAATATCTCTACCTACAATGTTAATTATTTAGATTCACAATAAATAGTTATTTCAATCTGTTCCTGTTTATTATTTTATCTCCTAAAGTGTTCTCACTGCTGAAGTGAAAAGTTAGATATGTGTGTTACACGAGAGCAAAGTTTTTTGCATCTCGTGACTTTGATTCCCTCGCCACACTCAGGACTCAACTTTAGAATCACTCGCTACGCTCGTGATTCAATCGTAGAATCCTTCGCTAGCTCAGGATTCAAAATCAGCACTCGCAGCAAAAAACGACTTTGACTCTTGTTGCACAAATAACTATTATTTCTAAGTTAAGTATATGGTTGAAAATGTATTGAAGAACAGACGCCCACATCAATCTATAGTTTTGGATAGGTTGATGTGGGCGTCTGTACTTGGTTGGTAGTAGGCTGTAGGGCTTGTTTGAATTCCATTTGGCTAGCTACCACCATCTTATTTAACCCGCCATAGCATCAATGTTAATAGCATTATTGTGCTCCGAACTAAATATAAGATAACCAGTTCTTCACTACTTAAGGTTAACCGCCTGTGTGGTCTAGTGGCTAAGACCACCGGTTTAAACGCAGAGGTCCCGGGTTCGATTCCCAGCGGGGGGTACACGTTTGTGTACTCGGTTTGGTTGGTGGTAGGGCTTGGTTGTCCGCCTGGCTAGCTACCACCATCTTATCTAAATATGTGGCCATAACATCAATGTTTGTAACATTGTTGTGTTCATTAAATGTGCATTGTTGTGATAATATAGCCAGTACCTCACTAGTTGAGAATCCCGGGTAAAGTGCGCTTCCATCATTGACCTTATCATCACTTAACATCAGGTGAGATCAAGGCACTGTGCTTACCCGTTAATACAAAAAAAAGGGTTTTGGGTGAAATGCGCTTCTACTTTTGGCCTTATCTTCACAAAATGAACATCACAAATGTACACCTATTTTTGCCACTTGAAATACCGTTGAGTTAATTTTTGACACTAAACATTAGGTGTAATTTAAAATGATTTTGTCAGAATAAGCCCTACCTATTCCCATCGTTGGAGGCGACAGTGTTGTTTTGAAATCAAACCCAAAACCTGGTTTACAGCCTCGCAACATCAAGGCGTCCCTGTCGGCCACCAGCGTGTACTACAACGGAGTCAAGTCTGATGTGATCAAGAAGGTCGAGGGCAAGATCTTCGTTGGACCGGCCAAGAGTGAGTATTGACACCTTTCTTGCCTGGATACGAGTCACGACCACTGGCGACTTGCGACGAGGCGAGCGGATTTCTGTTCATTGCGTTCTTTCTATTACATTTGACTGTGACTGCCGCAGTAAAAAGCGCAATAAATTTAAAATCCGCTCGACGTCGCAAAACGCTCGTGCTCGCGGCTAAGTCATGAGTCTGACCGGCTGACACTCCATTGAGCTGGAGAAGAGCTGATATAAATTTACCAATAGATCTCCTCAGCAGAGAAGAGACATTAAAATGGAGGGGGTACTCCATTGGTTAAATTACATACAGCTCCGCTCCGCTCAGTTCCGCTCAGCTAATCCCCTCCGATCTGATCCGAACCCTTCGGAGAATCTAGTAGGGCACGGGGACGCGCACTAGTGCGCGATGCCGTTCCCTCTGGAAAACCTCCGAAGGTGATACGTTTCACACGGCTTGAGGGACCCTTTACGTTCCTCGCCGCCCCCAAAAAAGCCCGGTGTAGCTGAAAATGCCGTAGAGGCAATCAGCAATCTCTCTCAAAAAAAAAGCTAATCCCCGCCTCAATGGAGTGTCAGCCTCAATCCCCGTCGTTGTAGTGGACACTGACATTTTAACTTTGTTACATGAATATAAGGTCGAAAAATCACATGCTGCGCTACTTTAGGGTTAACAAATTACATATTAGACTGGCTTACGTAATGATCATCGAAACTAAGTAAACTAATGACCTCGCGTTTATAAGAACTCGTTTATTTTAAACAAATAGGTACGAGTATAAACTGGTGTCACACACGTTTAATACAGGTTATATTATTTTTTCCAAGAACATGAAGCCCGGACAAGACGAATATGTTAAGGGAAAGGCAAAAAAATAACACACAAATTTCTAATCAACAAGTCTTTTTATTGTTAATTTGTACTTTAGTTAATCATCTTTCGAAAATGCAAATAAAAACTTTGAAACTTCTTCATAAATTTTTGATAATACAAAAAAAGTTTCGCCCGTAAAACGGATACACCCCCAGGGCAAAAAGTGTTTTAATCGTCGCACTCATCACAGTAGTAGCTGCCTACCCCTAAATAAGAAGTAGTTCTCGTGTGCCCACCTCTTGCATTGGCTGCACTGTATTCATACTTCGATAGGCGGGTCAAAATATACTTCTGAGCACACAAATATAACTTAGCAAGCAAATATACTTCGGAGTGTTGAATAATTTCGGCAGGCTGGTTAGAACCACGATAGCTCAATTGGGAGAGCACCTGATCCGGTATTTCAGAAGGGTGCAGGTTCAAATGCTCGTGGATTTTTTTTCAACATTTGTGTATTTGTGATTTGTTCCGCAACAAAAATTTGCGTTAAAACTATATAAACAAAACAAAAACAGCTTTTTTAAATTTTTTAAATCAGTTTTGCGTTTACATTTAAACACCATCTAAAACAAAATAATTATCTATTGCATGTAATACTAATAATAACACTTATTAGGAGATACGCGTCATTATTTTTTGTTCTTAGCGAGTTGTATTTATTTCGAATGAACTACGGCACTTTTCCGACGGATAAGTTACAAAAATATACACCAGATGACATTAAAATTAAAAGTCTAATTTCGATATTTTTGGAGTTACGAACTCTGATAATTAGACCAACGTTATAGAAATTGATTTTTATACAGGTGTCCCAGAATGGGTAAATCTGCTATGGGAGGTAACTTGACCTCTGACCTACCCCTAAAAATATGAAAAAAATATAACGCTCATGACTATCAATTTTTTTTATTTATTGAAATTGTATGCAATTTTCTTAAGTTTACGCCTACAATTACTTACAATTATTATTGGTAAGAAAAAAGTGCAAATAAACTCGCGCAACTAAAACGCAATAATTATAGGTATAAACTTAAGAAGATTGCATACAATTTCAATAAATAATTTAAAAAAAAAATGATAGCCATGTGCGTTATTTTTTTTTTCATATTTTTTAGGGGTAGGTCAAGTTACCTCTCATAGCACTTTGATTCACCCATTCTGGGACAGCCTGTATAACAGTTAGATAGATGGGTTAGTGGCACCGGTGTTCTACAGGAACCAGTGATTGTCACTTCCTCCCTTCCTTTATTGTTTCAGTCTTTAGCAACAATTACATTAACAACAATATCATTAAATTAACACCCTGCTTCCTAGTAGTCATCCCGTAAATTTTTTAATGAAAATCTATGTTATTTTTTGGCGACGAAAACAGTGCCGAACACCGGTGCCATTATAACGATATATTGACCCATCAAGAATAGCTTATAACGACAAAACACCTCTTTTAATCGGGTTATACGCAGTTCATTCCTTTCGCTGTTCGTCCCGCGTCTGCAACTTGGTCTATTCGCAGTCAGTCAGTTCTATAAATGCAATTAATCGAAAGGGTAATAATTTTTAAGTTGTATCAATAACACCATTTGTTATTCCAGCTGAGCAAATAAGCATAATGGTCCAGCCCGACGACTACCTGCCCAAGCTGGTGGAGTACTGCAACATGAAGATCTCGGCGATGGCTATCGTGGACGAGACCAAGCAGTCCTGGGCCGACGACGACGACTTCCAAGTGCTCAAGCCCAACATCACCATCAAGGTAAGCTACTCGTACTCAAGTTACCTTGTAGTAAACAGCCTACAAAAGTCCCAATGCTGGGTAAGGCCTCCATCATTGAAATCAAGCCATCACTACAATTGAATGGCTTAATCACCACGCTTGCTTAATGTGAATTAGTGATCACAACCCCGGGCAACACACTTTTGGCATGGCATATTGTTGTTTTGACAGAAATATTATGGCAGCCTACTTTGTAGTTAAAATTAAAGTTTACGTCTCTCCAGTTCAACGAGGACCTGATCATCGGCCAGCCCACCACCGCCGTGCTGACGTTCCCCAACCCTCTCGAGCGGGGGCTGACAGGCTGCGAGTTCAGACTCACTTCATCAGGGATCGCCGGCAGGACCCTGCGCTTCCAGGCCGCTGATGTGGCGTCGAGGGGGCTGGTTACTGCAGAACTGCCTGTGCAGCCAAACGTATGTTTAAACTTTAATTAGAAATAGGACTTGAGATTAGGTTCTCAACTTAATACTACGACTCAATTTGCTACGACGAATACGATCCCGCTCTTATTTTGCAAGAAACTGCAAGCCTCATCTACTCCTAGAATTGAAAACAAATAAAACTACACACAGGCACACAGACGATCAACTACGATGAGTTTAAAGATATTTATTTTATTTTATTTATTTATTTATTTATTTTAGGAAAACTAACACCTTTTATACTTACTTAATTAAATTAATAACATAAGTATACCTACTCGTATATTGTAAGAAAAAACATGCCTTAAATAGTTGTCATTTTGTAAAACATTTGATAAGTTTTAAGTAAAAAAAATATTAATTATTTATTTACAGTGTCTTTATGAGATGAGAACATGAGAGGATGTTTCAAATGCAGTCATAATTTTTGATGCATGCAAAAATAGACACAAAGAAGGAGTTAATACTTATTTTACCTAAGCAATGGAAAAATAATCGCATTGAGGTGGATATACACTAGAGCATTTACTCGATCATTTCTATGTAATGTAACGTTCTTACGAATGGTACAATACAGGTAAAGCTCAGTTTCCAAAGCATTTCCATGTAGTGTAACGTTCCTGCGAATGGTCGGCGCTCCTGTTCGGCGTAATTCTTACAGTTTTTACAGAGTTTACCCGTAACATTTCGTTGTACCTTGCGTTCACTCTTTCTTGAAATGTCGGACCTACAAGTTGCGTGTGCTGCGTTTATCTTGATGAATTATATTAAAAGAAATAGAAGATGGGTGGCAAATGAACATTTACAATACACATCGCCCGCGGTCGTGCAAAGGCTCGACGAAATGTTACACCAATACGCTCGTTGGTTTGTACAATTAGGTTGTAACAAAACGGCGAGCGTGCTCGTGAGGGTGATACACTAAAATATATCATAAAGCGGCTCGCTGTTCTGTTACAAGTAAATGCTCTAGTCTATACTCACCTTAAGGTATTTTTGGCACGATTGTCTTTCGATGATTTCCACGACCAAGTACATAATTTTCCACAATCTAACACCTTTCATTTGTCCCCAGAAAATTGGTAACATTAACTTCGTGGCTACATTCAAGTCGGTCGAGCTTAAGGACATCAACGGAGCAGCCAGCGTGGAGGTGTTCGAAGGATAGGATAGGATATAGGTTATCTAAACCTAATACAAGATTCTTATTCATAAATGTCGTAGCAATTTTATTTATATTTTAAAGGGGTTGCTAATGATGAAGATGTTTCATATGCGTTTTATGCGCAGTACAATTTACTGGGTACAAAATTTATACCACTGTTTATTTGATAAAAAAACTATTTGATCCTTTTTTTTCCTAGGGATTATTTTCTATAATAGGATTCATCATAAACAAAATTGCAAATACCAAGTTAGTTAACTAATATAGGTACTATATATTTATTTATGTTTAAGCAATTTTTTCTAGAATTTTTATATTTTGTAATGTTTTTAGGAATAGATAGATAGATAGATGATAGATTATATTAGTGCCATAAATGGGAGATCAGTGAAAATATTGTACAAATTAAAAAGTTATACTATAAATAAGTTATCATGTTAAATTAGTTTTAAGAATATTTTATTTTCTTTAAAAATATTTCATTGTAAAAACAAATAGGCTCGATTATAATATATTATTCCGAAAATAAGTAAATGCATGTACAACTATTTTCTTTGTTTCTTTTATTTATTTACCTTTAAAATAAATTAACAAGTCATATTTTAAATTAATTCGTTAGTTTTTTACTTTTTACAGGTATGTAGAATGTGAGCAATTTTATGCTCATATTTTTACAGGGAACAAACTTCTAACGATAATATTAGGTAGCTAGGCGGTCTCGTAACTCTCAGTTTTTTAAGGATTTCATTTTGAGACTAATGAAATTAAATAATACTTATAATAATAAATAAATAAACTTTCCTACACTCACACCAATTATCTAGCCCAAGAGAAGCTTCGTTATGAAACTCGTTAAATGGTTACTAGACAACGGATAAACATACTTAAAATACTTAAATACATACTTATTATACATAGAAAACACCTAGACCAGAGACAATTTAGAAAAACAATTATTTCTAAATTGACCCGACTGGGGATCGAACCCGGGACCTCAGAGACGGCGACACCATGGAAAACCGGTGCACAAACCACTCGACCAAGGAGGTCGACAAAATAATAATAATAATAAATAATATAAAAATACATGACATGAAATAAAAGACAAATATTTAAACAAAACTTTATTATCAATTCCATGCAGAGTTCACCATTTTCGCTTACAACACGACCACAATGATACTTTTGACACTATTTTGTTCCGCACTACCAGACGAGAATTCACTATGGACACAAATTTAGAAAGGACTAGTCCTATTTAAATGCACAATAAAGGTTTGGAATAAGGTATACAATTCGGAAATGGGATGCAACAACCTGTCAATATAAGCGCTATTTTAGGTATATAGTGATTTATAAATACTGGTGAAATAGAACGTTGTACCTTCCAAACAACATGTATAAAGTAGTAAATAATAATTTAATGTAAGTATTTAGTGTTCTAATACTGTTTTAGTCTAAATATAAACAAATTTGATTTTTCATGAAGATTGACATTATTACAGCTTATATGTAATTAGCACACCTCTAGCATTGGCTATCTGTCGTGCGTAGTTAGATTTGGAACAATTCTTACCACCAACCAAGCACCGAGCACAAAATGTGCAGTCTGCAAAGAAATCTCTGAACATTTCAGTACCGGGTCGTAATAACTTTACTAGAAGTTGACAAGCATCTGCTACATTATTTTGTTGCTTTGACAAAGTACTCAAGTGCCAGCGAGTTTCGTTGCTGACTGTACCATGCTGGAGTCCACTCGGAGGTCTTTTAACATAAGACGACAGAAACGGTCAGAACAACCGAATTTCCTCCGAAGTTTTGTTAAAACAATCATTGTGTCAAAACTTTATTTAGCGTATGAAATATTTCAATTTCAAACAACATCTGCATTTATCAATAGTGAAATAAATGGAAAAACCACTTCCAAGTTCCTTACAATAATAAAATTCATAGACTAAACTCAAGTTCCATAGTAAATAAACACTTTTAAACTTTCTCATTTCATTCAACATTTAATAACGGGGATTGACGCTAACTACTCAGTGTATATGTCATAGTCATACCTTATACCCGACGTATCATTCACTCCATGGCCACCTCCGTGAACATCGGGTATTTAATTGTATTTTTTTATTTTATTATGTACTAGCCGCCCCCGCTCGCTACTTCGTCCGCTTGAGTGTATCCCACAGAACCCTAAAGCAACGCCACCTACCGGGTCCAATTATATGCATGTATTATACATATTAACCTTCCTCTTGAATCTATTTAAAAAAAACCTTATCAAAATCCGTTGCGTAGTTTTAAAGATAAGCCCGGGCATACAGACAGCGGGAAGCGACTTTGTTTTATACTATGTAGTGAAGATAAAAAATGCAGAATATAGACCAATACATTATTACATTAAACATGTGTTAAATGACCTGATAAATCTATATCCCAATTACAAAAAGCACACAGCATTGATCAAAGAAGTTAACAGCAAGCAAATTACAAGGGATATGCTTAAGTGTTAATTTTATATAATTATATTATATTTTAACTTTAATTTAGAAAAACATAATAAAAATAATAAATACAATACCTATGATACTGTATACTAAATAGTTTGCGTTAATCGCCGTTACAAAACTTCCGTTTCCATAATAAAATCTTCAACCTAACATGCCCACTATCGAAACACACAATTTGCCCAAACCCCACATAAGTTGATACTTAACCTACTCACAGTTCATTGATTGGTTTTAAAATTAAACAACGTATAAACAAAACATGTAATGGACCGGTAAATAAAAACATTCGTTCTATATAAATTTTATATCACACGTTGATATGAGGTGTTGTGCCCATCTTTATTTGAATCTTGTAATGCCAGGATATGTGTCACGAAATCCCTTTTCTTACTTTCACAATATTTTTTATGATAATTTAAGACATTATTTTTAATATAGATTTTATTTCATTAGACGAAATCGGTTACATTATTCGAATCTTAAAACTAACAAATACAAAATTAGGAAATATATTTCAGTATTAATATCATATTAGTAAAGATGTTGCAATGTTTTGGGACATATTAAAAAAAGTAAATTTTCTACAATATTTAGAATAAAAACCTCACGAGAACAAAGACATTAGTAAGAAAGGGCAGTGTTATGGAAAATGAAAAAAAAAAAACGATACTTATAATAAACATCTTCATGTTACAAAAACACAAATGTTGAAAAAATTTCCACGAGCAGGATTCGAACCTGCACCCTTCTGACATACCGGGTCAGGTGCTCCCCCAATCTTCATGTTTTTAAATATTTGAAAGAGAAAGTCCCATCAATAGTATTTATTCTTTGTTCGACTGTAGTCGGCATGCCTAGAATATTCCAGAAACGCCTCATTCGAAAGAGCTCCGTGACACTATACTCAAAATCTAGAGGCTAGCATAATCAATTTAAGAGTTACTCAGATGGACACTCCCCCTTTACTAACATAACACATTGGTCATCGGAAATATGTGAAAATCATATATTACTTCCGTTACAAGGAACTGAACGGACGGCGAAACCACACACACACCCTCTCATTCCCACATAGCCCGAGTGAAAGAGACATCACTATGTTTACCAATCGTCGCTGAAGTTCTAACACCAGGCAACTTGAATTTTTGCAGGAGACAAAAAAAAACGTTTTCTTAGCGTCAGAGTGTACACTGTGACTACGCTGTGACTTTGTCGACAAATAAAGCGTCGCAATTGGCTCTAATTATCATTCTTGATTCGTCACAAGGTGTATCTTTCGATTTTCTATACAATAACATGCCTCACTCAAAATAATCAATTTTCACTTACGCGGTGTTAGAACTCAAGCGTCGCTATGCTATTTCAGAAGCCACTGATACTCGCAGGTAACTAATGATACTTCTCCGGGGAGAGTTCAAAAGTGCGTAAGTAGCATTGATGAATACCGCATAAGTCGCATAACCCTTCTAGAATACGAGTAAAGCAAACCTTTTTGTAGATTTTTTTTATTATTATTTTAAGCATGAGCTAAACGAGTAAATAGAAAGATATTAAACGTTCCTTCCTTCTCCTTTCATATGAAAATCTTGGTACTTTCGGCGGCATTGACCAAATGTTACTTACGCGCTTTTGAGCTGTCCCCGACAATTTGCCGTTGCGAGTACAACAACAAACAATGTATAAATCTTTATGTAAATAATGTTGGATTTTGTCTAAAACAATAACAATTATGTTACATGTTATTTATATTAGTTGAAATGTTATGAATTATAATTCATATTTATATCATACTTTTGTTATTGAAAATAAACAGTATAATTACAATGGATCTCATAGCCGTGATCTTAATTCGAATAATACTTATCGAAATATATTGAAATGCATTGTATAAATTATAATATTGCTTTACCTTAATTTAAATTTGTTTGTATGTAACATCTCACATGACGTATTTTTTTACACCACGCACTTAATCAAATGTTTTTGGTTATTCTGCGTTAATTACAAACGTAATAATATTGTAACTTAAACATATTGTTCGATGCTTATTATTAAATTATGACTTTTTTGTTAACACGCGTTGGCAACAGACCTGTGTCAACATCACAATGTACTACTATTGCTTTTTAATTATAATAATTTCATAAATACACAAATACCATATAGAATTTGTATGAATCGTCGATAACTTTTTTTAATTAGCGACAACAAATGAGAAACTCAATCAATTTCATTCAATTATTTACATAATGCGGGCTCCTTTCACAAAAAGGAACTTGAAAACTATTTAATTTTATTTTTTTTATTTTTCTATACGTTTTGTTAATCGATTTTAGAATGAAAGTACTTATCAATAAATAGTTTGTAATGCATATTTGCAATAAAGATGTTTTTCGTATAAGTAAGTATTATAAATAAGTTTATTTGCAAAGAGGATAGGTATGAAATCAATAGCTCCCCCCCCCCCTCTCCCCCACCTCATACAGACAGACATTTTCCAAGTAAGAAAAAGGTATAAAATACAACAACCAGCTCATTGAAAAAAATACCTGGATTACCAAATTGATACTTCGCTCTTTGTACATGAGGTCCGTTGTCGCGCGCCCATTATTGTACCTTGGCTTTGCCGGTGACGACTTTCGCATACTCCTCGTAGAACTTGGGGAACAGCTGTATGGCGAAGTACACCACGGTGAGGTAGGCTATTATGCCGACAGTCAGGATCAGGTCGAATACTGCTGGCTTGACGCTGTTGAATAAGAGACACTACAGATGAGGAGCAAAATCTATAAATGGCGAGTTAAACACTATTTCTTATCACACATACAGCTTACTTTTTTGTTTTAACTTAACATCTTTTCGAAAAAATTTAGGAAAAATTTCCACGACCGGAATTCAAAATCGCACCCCATGACATACAGGAGCACGTGCATTACTTGGCTATTTGGCTCTTTCCGAAGACGCACCGAAATTTATCAACACTATCTATTAATACTGTGTAAGCCAAAGCCCTTTAAGTTTCTCGCTGGACTCCTATAAGTTTCTTGCTGCCCCCAAAAAGTCCGGAGACGCTGTAAAAGCCAGAAGAGACCAACAGCAAACTAAAAAAAAAACGGGCTCGCGCTTCTCCACGGCGGCGTCCCTCACGGGCATGATAGTACACTGCCCACGTACCTGCACACATAGAGCACGGGCTACATAGCTTGTACTTCCTCGGAAATAGTCGTACCAAAAACGCATCCAAAGTGCGGCTGGCATTAGATTCTATCGAATGCGCTGTCTGCCTGCCCCTACCTGTACACGTAGAGCACGGCTACACTACACTACTACACAAGTAGACTACACACGTACCTGTAGACGTAGAGCACGGCGCGCGTGGGCGCGTACAGCGTGTACTCGGGCTCGCGCTTGTCCACCGCGTGCGCGCTCGCCGTCACGTCCATGTGGCGGGACAGCGCGCGCTCCAGCGCACCCACCACGCCTGGCCACGCGCAAACGGTATACATACAAAATTGTACATTTCTATATTATACTAGCTGACCGGCGGACTTCGTACCACTTTGACAGTTTCCATGACAACACTACAAACAAATCATTTTGTATTGGAAAAATTTCAAAAATCTAAAAAAAAATTTAGGGGTGGACCACCCTTGCCATTTAGGGGGATGAAAAATAGATGTTGTCCGAAAAATCGGTCAAGCCGTTTCAGAGGAGTTCAATAACGTACACCGTGACACGAGAATTTTATATATTAGAAGATTACATGGTTGTAATTTGGTTGAAAAGAGGGAGAAAAAGAATTAAGCCTCCCTAAGTTTCTTGCCAGCTCCTCTCGATCGAAGGCTCTCCCAAAATCGGAACTGTTGGTAGATTCAGTAGTTTGGTCTAAACTAATCTATTAGTTTTTTTATTAATATTTGGATTTTATAGTTTTCAATCGTCCGGTGACTATCTACCTATACACCACATCCTGTGTCTATGAAGGCTTATTTTGAATAATTGGTTTGACTTTGACTTTGACTTTGAAGCATATTAAACAAGTATATTTAAGCATTTAGGTGAAATTCCTCTTAAGACTTAAGCTGTAGGCTCAATGCTATCTCAGTCACAGAACACTGCGAGAAGATGGCAGTCTCAAAGCGGGCCCGCGTTACAAATACGCCCGGTGTGACAGGTCAGTTCGATTCTTTTTTCTATATTCTTAGATATTATTATCCATAATGTTACAAAAACACAAATGTTGAAAACTTTAATGCAACAAAATTTGCGTTAAAGTTATATAAATAAAACAAAAACATTTTATCCCTAATGTTATTTAAATAATTTGATACTGACTGTGTACAATTTATAATTTTTGAATAATAAGATAATGCTTATTACGAAAAAGAAAAACTATTTCATAGGTGCTAAACTTTTTTAGTGAATGTTAACTGTATATCTATGTGGGCGTCAACTAATTGTTATCTAAAATGTCTTTGTTTTGTTTATATAATTTTAACGCAAATTATGTTGCAAAACAAATTACAAAAACACAAATGTTGAAAAAATTTCCACGAGCAGGATTTGAACCTGCACCCTTCTGACGTACCGGGTCAGGTGCTCTTCCAATTGAACTATCGTGGTTCTAACCAGCCCGCCGAAATTATTCAACACTATTTACTTTGAAAGCCAAAGGCACCCATTCAATGTCAACAACTACCGTCATTATAACCCGATCATAATATTTTTACAAATACTAAAGATCAGTTAAGAAGTAGGCAAGCTATTTATAAAATGTTTTTGTTTTGTTTATATAATTTTAACGCAAATTTTGTTGCGAAACAAATTACAAAAACACAAATGTTGAAAATTTGTGTTTTCAACATTTCCACCACGATAGCTCAATTGGAAGAGCACCTGACCCGGTATGTCAGAAGGGTGCAGGTTCAAATCCTGCTCGTGGAATTTTTTTCAACATTTATGTTTTTGTAATTGTTATCTGTATTTGTTGTCCAAATAAATATTAACTAGGTCTCTCTCTATCTCTTCTTTTTTATTTCTCTCTCTCACTCGGTTTCTTGACAAAACACTAGTTTCCTTACCCGAGTTGGGTGGCGAGCCAGTGGTGATGATCTGCGGCGCTCGCGACTGCGACGACAAATATTTGTACCAATGTTTAATCGACGCTTCCTCCACGCCCTGCAACAAGAGTATTCATCTCAATAAGATTGCAGGAATCTCAGGCATTACAGATAAAATTATGTATAAAAAATACAATATAAGTTAGCTCTACTGAGGAATTATCGTACTCTGCTTACATTTCCGAGTCTAAGTTACTGGGTAATAGAAAATGGAGATATTTTGAATTTAGAGTTAAATTTAACGCTATATACGCTTTTCAAAGATCCCGTTCCATTATAAATAATATGTTTAATGGTGTTTAACGCAAATGTACACGCATGCTTGGGATTCATAGACTCTTTGCGGATGGTGCGGAAACAACGGCTTGAGTTTGTCACCGACCCTTAAATTGCAGTTACGACATAAATATCACAGGCATCCAAAATCCTTCCAATGTATGGTCTTACGACGCCACGTTTGATACCAGCCTTGTTAACGACACCTCAGAATACTTGTCTATGATCGATCACATAGAAACTATACTCCGCCAGCAGTGGGTGAAGTAGGCTGTGGTTCACGATGTGACTTTCTGACCATCGCGTTCTCATAGCGCGCCACACAAGTTCGGCTCGCAACGTTGACGTCAACGTCAACGACAACGTCCAATTACTGGGCCAGACCGTGGATATACTCATCAATGGTTGAAATCCAGCGCGTCATTGTAGAGCGCAGCGTCTAGATCTTAAACACATTAGTACTGCAAGAGACAGGAATTATACCCAGCCAGCTAAAGGTGGAGTAGCCTAAGAGTGATGATAATGATGACGATGCAGTCTCACCAGCGCGTCGTCGTAGAGCGCGGCGTCTAGATCTTAAACACATTAGTACTGCAAGAGACAGGAATTATACCCAGCCAGCTAAAGGTGAAGTAGTCTACGAGTGATGATAATGATGACGATGCAGTCTCACCAGCGCGTCGTCGTAGAGCGCGGCGTCTAGATCTTAAACACATTAGTACTGCAAGAGACAGGAATTATACCCAGCCAGCTAAAGGTGAAGTAGTCTACGAGTGATGATAATGATGACGATGCAGTCTCACCAGCGCGTCGTCGTAGAGCGCGGCGTCTAGATCTTAAACACATTAGTACTGCAAGAGACAGGAATTATACCCAGCCAGCTAAAGGTGAAGTAGTCTACGAGTGATGATAATGATGACGATGCAGTCTCACCAGCGCGTCGTCGTAGAGCGCGGCGTCTAGATCTTAAACACATTAGTACTGCAAGAGACAGGAATTATACCCAGCCAGCTAAAGGTGAAGTAGTCTACGAGTGATGATAATGATGACGATGCAGTCTCACCAGCGCGTCGTCGTAGAGCGCGGCGTCTAGATCTTAAACACATTAGTACTGCAAGAGACAGGAATTATACCCAGCCAGCTAAAGGTGAAGTAGTCTACGAGTGATGACAATGATGACGATGCAGTCTCACCAGCGCGTCGTCGTAGAGCGCGGCGTCTAGATCTTCAACACATTAGTACTGCAAGAGACAGGAATTATACCCAGCCAGCTAAAGGTGAAGTAGTCTACGAGTGATGACAATGATGACGATGCAGTCTCACCAGCGCGTCGTCGTAGAGCGCGGCGTCTAGATCTTCAACACATTAGTACTGCAAGAGACAGGAATTATACCCAGCCAGCTAAAGGTGAAGTAGTCTACGAGTGATGACAATGATGACGACGCAGTCTCACCAGCGCGTCGTCGTAGAGCGCGGCGTCGTCACCCGTGAGGTTGTAGATGTGCGAGGCGAGCGCGCGCGCCACCGACACCACGTTCGTCACCAGGTGGGTTAACGACGCCTCCGAGTACTTGTCTAGCACCGAGCTGCGAGACGGGTCCTTATGACTCTGGAATAGAGACAATTAAATGGAGTATATTTATAAAATTTTATAAAATACAGTGAAAGAATTAAACGCCCACCACGACCCAGCCAGGAATCGAACCTGGGTCCTCCGCAATCCGGGCGGCTGCACTGACCGCTATGCTACCGGGAAGGCTGACGTAAGCGCTAAATTTTGTCACTGCTTTTTAATGTTTTTTAAGAGTGCTTTTATAGCAGCACAGCGTCATCTATCCAACGGTCGTTGCAACCGATGGCCATGCATCATTCATCTTTGCAGATGAAATACCACAAATTTGACAACACAACATTTTTACTTTTTGTTTTCAAGTGCTAATTGCTGCACTGAAGCTAAATTAAATATATATAAAATTTTATAAAATACAGTGAAAAAATTAAATGGAATATGTTTTATTGTACTCAATATGATAGGGCTAATTTACTAAAAGTTGGCGAGAAGGTAAAGACAGTACAACTTTGGACTCGGAACTTTGCAGAAGCACCCCAACTGTAACTAACTACCCGTTCTCACTCCCTCACACCCCATTTTTACAGGGGAATATGTTGCCATTACATCTGGGGAGACGCATATAGTGTGAGGGACTAAGCCCTCAAGGAGGGCCAATCCAGTGGACTCCCGGAATCAAGGATCCATCGGCTAAGTTGATCTTTTTGTAGCTGACGGGGAACCTACTTCTTTTTGGAGAAGTTTATGGACTATACCTGCAGTGAGCTAAGCGTGAAGGCAGTGACTCTTCGGATGCTGAATCTCTCGTGATGCCAGGCCAGGGTCTCATCGGCCAAGTTGATCTTCTTGTGGCTGACGGGTGCGCCGAGGCGGGTCTGTATGGAGTGTGGAGCGCCGCCCGGCTTCGGAGGCTTCGACACGTGCATGGTGAGGGAGGGAGACGACGAGATCGAGTCCAGGCACATCACGAACGAAACGTCCTGCGGGGAAATTGCATTTGGTTATTACTTGGTAAATACAAAAAAATACAAAAAGTAGAAATATCTAATTAGGAAACTGCACTTTTATCGGAGGAACTAATCAGTCCAGCAGCGGCTCGCGATCGGCAACTATCATATCACTTGCTACTCGGTTGGGTGATCGAATGTGATAATCACAAGCTATTGAAATTTCATGCTTCGGATACCGTCTAAGTCCATCTTTAGTACAGGCGTAAAAAGCAGAGCAGAGAGCTGACCGCGATGAAATATGATGCACTTTACATAGTTAAAAAGAAAAGTACGAAACCCAGCTGCTACTCCAGCCACTTCTTGATGGAGTAGTTAAGCAAGTGGCAACGACTATCCCTGTAGACTTCAGACCGATGGCATAGTGACATTCACAAAACTCAGGCCCGAATGGCCATAATAATAGCTGAGTAGCCGATAGCACAATAAGAATGAAAAGGAGAAGAAGGTGGGCGGTAGCCAAAGTAACATTAAGAAAACGATAGCGAAGTTCGAAAAGAATAAAATCTATAGGATTGACATAAGATTGACCACGTGATTTAGCGCGGCTAATGTCAATCCCATACATTTTATTCTTTTCGAACTTCGCTATCTTTTTCTTAATGGTTACTTTGGCTAAGCCTACAGGTTACTGTTAGTAGGTAAACACGTTTCTGTGGTGCTCCTGCCTCTTTCCTACCCCGCCCGGTAGAGCTTTTGAGGGCCATGTGGAGCGTACTTGCATGCAGGGGCATATCCACTAAAACTCCAGTTTTTAAATGAGTATACCCACGATCCCTACTCCTCGGTATTGGGCAGGGGAAGAGGCCTACATAACTTGCTAGCATGTATGAAATATGATGCACTTTCGCAGTTATAAAAAATGGTATGATACTCACTTGCAAAAGCGCCGGGTCCGCCGAATCCAGCTGCTCCTCCAGCCACTTCTTGATGGAGAAATAGTTCAACGAGTGGCCGGTGGCCGTCAGCACGAACACTAAAGACGGTGCGCCGCGAACCGCCGCGTTTGCGTACAGACGCGAGAAGATGCGGGCTAGCTCTAGTAATGCTACAGCGCCAGACGCGTTAGACTCCGCGCCTTGGGAGAGCTCCTGTGGAATGTACCTCTTTTTAATAGCCTTTTTTATTTTATTACATTGTAGCGGAACGCAGTGAAACGCTTAAGGACCAACAATAAAAAGGTGATATCACAAACGGTAACAGTGATATGCAAAAGAACAATCTATGTGACACATCAGATACAGCGCTGGACGCGTTGGACTCCGCGCTTTGGGAGAGCTGCTGGAGAAAACAGCTCCTTATATTTAGCTTCTTTATATTAGTAAGAGAATTGCGGAAGAGTGTGGATTTGGTAGTTAAGTTTCATAATGGAGAATGAATGCAAAATATTTAAATTTATGTAGGGGAAACCCGGAAAGAAGCATATTGTGGGTAAGAAGGATATCCGATTTTACTAAAACTATACGTTAAATGGCGTAACTGGACGTGTTCACGTCGTCGGTAAAGCAGTGCACCAAAGCGACGCCATGACAGTTCAATCAAAACAAATAACGCGAGTACTTGTTGTGGAGACAAAAACAAAGAATTTTAGCTGTTAGATTACGATTTTTGGCTAGGTATGTGTATTAACTGTTTGTATTACTTATCTAGAATTTATGATTAAGTTTTGTTAGATCGATTGTATTATAACTTCAGTTTAATCTTTTTCTTTACCTGTTGAAACTTTTTACGACCAAAACAATTTTCAAATATTGACGCTTTGGGCAAAACGGATAGCTATCTTTTAATAATAAAAAGGGCTAAACTGTACAACCGCGTAAACAAAGTTTTCTGCTGTTCGTAATTTTTGTTATGGAAAGGTTATTATATTATATTTATTAAAGAAGTAATTTGTGCAAAGTTTCACACCGACAATATTCGTAGTTTCTTTGAAAAAAAATTTATGAAAATCGTTGTTTTTTCGCCCTGATGAACTCAATTTTGACTTTTATTGTACTTGATAGTTGTGTTCAAGCAAAGGTTCAACAACTTTTACGGATCTACTCGCGTTTATTTTACACATTAGTTTTAATTAATGTTTATCCTGACGTTTCGAACCCTTTGCAGGGTCCGTGGTCACAGGGAGACTGAGGACTGAGGAGAGGTTGTCTCATAATTAGTTGTAAAATGTATTTCATTTCATTTTATTTTCATTTTAGTTAGTAGCTTGTATACCCTCATTTAAATTTAATCAGGTGTGTTCCGTTTTACGCAGAAAGAGCTACTAGCTATACTACAGTATCTTTTGGTCTGGCAGTATGGTGTTGGCTTTAATATTTTGTATGATGGGATCCCAGGTCATCCATCTTTATTAAAATTAGGATGTTTTTTAATTTCAATAGCCTCGCGTATCATCAAAGGGATGAATCGTTGTTCTTTAGCGAATATTTGTGGTTTATCAAATCTGATGTAATGGTTGGGCCCCTCTAGGGAATGTTCGCATACTGCAGACTTATTTTCGCGCCTATGCTTGACGTCGGCTATATGTTCTTTAACACGGGTTCCTACACTTCTCTTTGTTTGCCCGATGTAAGAGATAAACATTAATTAAAACGAATGTGTAAAATAAACGCGAGTAGATCCATAAAAGTTGTTTCATTTCAATGTGTAGTGTTCGCGTAAATTTTAGAAAACAATAAATTATAGTACAAATTAGAAGTATAAAGAGTTTTGTCGATTAACAGTTTGTGTGTTTTTTTTTACTCATTCCTTTAAATGCGTTTAGGTGGAAGAATTACGGTCGATTTACCGACTACTGGGCGATCTCAAGTGATATAGTTAATGATACTCACGGGCGCCACCGCCGAGCTGTCGTAGTGCGCGGCGAGGACGATGGTGTTCGCCGAGCCCGCGCGCCCCGCCAGCCGCCCGTGCAGCGTCACCGGCTTCGACTCCAGCTTCTGCGGCATCGGCGCCGACACCACTGCGCATATACACACGATGTCGTTCTCAGTAGGCTGCGTGGTCATCATGACCACAGTGCAGTGCGCAATTGATGTGTTATTTATTAAGTACATTTTTGTAAACAACTGATGGTTTGAAGAATTACTAAGGCTACTAAGTTTCTTGCTGGAATCTTCTTTGGGATCTCCTTAGTAGAAACAACCTCCCGAACCAGAAGTAGAATCACATTAAATATATGTACAGTTTATTAAACAGGCTCGGCCTAGTTTTGATGCTAGTAATCTTGTATTTGGTCCTATAAAAAATCGTTATCATTGTTTTATGTCTTATATAATAATATGTATTTTCTTAGTGAATAATAGTAGATTATGAACCAAGGGGATAAAGCAGTGTCTTCTGCCGCGGGTGACGATTTAAATCGCGAGCGTAACGAAGGACTCGATGTTTACTCCCGAGCGTAGCGAGGGTGTTAAAAACTTCCGACGAGTCCTGAGTGTAGCGAGGGATTTAAGTTCACCCAAGACTAAGACACCTTTATCACCGAGGAAAATACTCTACTTTTCGTACCATTTGCGAAAAAATTAACACAATAATAATATGAGATAAGCCTTTATTAAATATAATGCCAATTAAAAGTAAAAGTTAACATTCGAAACATTGGTCCAATTATTGATAGAGAGAGTTACATTTTTGTTTGGTACATTTATTGTTGATGAGTTGATTTGAGTATTTATATACAAACTCAATGGTGTAAACACAGATGTAGTTCAGTATAAATTTCGGTAAGTATTCCAAATTTAAATCACATTCTCCCCCTAGAGGTGAATGAAATTATGTACAATTTTCTTTCCCTGTTTTTAACAGATTAAAAATAACTATTGTTATGTTCGCTTTTTGTGGCATAGAATGTCACTTTTTTGAGCAAGTGGTACGAAAATTATTATTATTATTATATTTATGATCATGGTTAATATAATTTTACGCAAATTTTGTTGCGCACAAATTACAATTTGAAAAAAGACAAAGTGTTGAAAAAGTTCGTATTCAAGGCAAAACAAATGTGGGATAAATAAACAAATCTCACCAATCTGATATCCGTTAGAAGAGACGCTGTTGAACATGGCCTCCAACGCTGTGCCGGACTTGTCGTCAGTAACGAAGCTGTGGCGCAGGTCTCGCAAGATGTCTTCGTACTCCGGCGCCCATTCAGTGAAGTAGACGGGCGCGCTCACTTCCTGCTGGATCATCGCCATCTCCAATAGTTGGATGTGCTGGAATAGTTTCATTAGCTTAATTAAACGGTTCTCTATTTTGTCTTATAAATTTTTTATCCATAATCTAACGTGTCATAATGTTTTGTTACATAATCATCATGTGATTAAACGCCTCGGTGGCTGAGTGGCAAAGCGCTCGGCCCGATACCCGAAGGTCCCGGGTTCAATTCCCAGGTCAGGCAAAGTGTGTTTCGGAGTTTTTGATGCATAGCCCGGGTTTGTGACCACCACCAACCCGCAATTGGCATGCGTGGTGATTCAGCCATTACCACCCACCAATAGAAGCAATGACTTGATTTCGATGATGGAGGCGTTTGCTCAACAGTGGGACAGTTATAGGTTATTTACTTTACTTTAGTAAGGTGTTAGGGTGTTTCTCTTTTAGTAGCACTTCTGTTGTGCTATCCCCTTAGTTTTACTGTTCAGGAATGAAGACTGCTACAATTTTGGCATTGATTTTGCAGGTAAAAAGCCGGAATGTGTTCTAGTCACTTGATGCACTTTGAGAAGCATGTTTTGTAACATAGTGTCAGGGTCCCACGGGTATACTCGCATAGATCCATCATAAATATATTCAGAATAATAAAGAGGTGTGGAAAACTAATATTACCTACTTCTCTATTTCTTCTGACTAAAAAAGAAGTATCATAACTAAACCGGAGCCAGTTTTCCTCAATACTTGTTGCTTTATTGCATTCCCTAATTTTATATGACAATTAGGCCTAAAACACTGTGATCAAAAGACCTTGACTTAGCTAAGTTAGTGCAAGGTAGGAAATAGAGCTTACATATTGAGCTTGTTTTTTTTGTACATCTTGCAGTACTACTTGCTCAATTTAAAAGTTATTTCCAAACAGTGATACAGTATCATTAATGTGACTCACCTCTTTCTCCTCAGGAGTTAGCACAGTATCATTCTTGGGCAACACCAGAAGCAAAGCTCCGGCCTTACTCCGTATCTCCATGTACTGCTCGATGGTGACATCTTGCATGCGGGCTACCACGCAGTGGCGGGACGTGCTCCAAGAAGTGAGCGACCGACCCTCGAGGTTGAAGCTGGAGCTGCGGCAGCCTGGAATAATGACGATAAAAAAAATTCAAAACTATTTATTCCGTTACAAATTAGCTCTTATGGATGTCACAATGGCACTGGTTCGTAAGTTTTCACAGAGCGTGAGACCTTGTACTGAGAAGTAATGGCAAAAAACTCTTTTCTCCATTACAGCGTCATAATATTGGAAAGTGCCCTATGCCCGAATACATTTATATTACGTTAGATGTTTGAAAGGCTAATTGGTATATGCATCATTTTTTGTGATATTGAGTTAATACATATTCGGAATCAGCAAATTTTTCTCCGTTGTTTGAGTAAGGTTTCAAATTTTTTTTATTACTTTTTTGGTGCTTAGCACCCAGAGCAAAACCGGCCTCATTTCTAAGCTCATTAATCTATACGACACAATATTAAACAAACTTGAGGACTTGATGACTTAAACTATTTTGATTTTTCGAACTTCTATAACATGTGTTGATTTTAACGCCATGGTTGTGGTTTTGTTGTTTGGTCTATTTTGCTTTAAACCAAAACAATAAGCTTTGTTGTCTCTTCCATATTTCATTATATACTTACAATTTTGAGTACTTTACAAATTTTCCTTGTCTCTTAGTAAATCTAAACTAAAATCCAATAAAAAACCATAAAGATGAAGGGACACACTGACTATCATTTCTGTTGATAGAATCTAAATTATTTTCTTATTTACTTTGGCATTGAATTATAAGCCAGCATCTTTGAAATGAAGAAAAGAATTTAGAAATTTAAAACTCTTGCATTCTGTTTCAAAGTGTATTCTATAATTTTTATTTCAACATTTAGTCAAATATTTGTAACATTTTTTTTACCAAAATCTAATTTTATATATAGGTAAATATATAAGGAATAGGTATATATATATAAGGAATAGGTAGTTTGTTTGCAGTCATACTATTCAGGATAACAAGTCAAAAAATTACTCAACCTTTAAAATTATAACCTCAAAAATTAATAATCGATTTATGTTTCATCAATGAAACCTTAAGTGTATACTGTACTTACCATGGGGAACTGTATGGAGGTCATATTGCTGCATTCTATATACGGAAAACTCATGAGAAGCAGCCACCGGGTTAACAGGGGACATTATGATAAAAATAGGCAGAGCAACTAGAAGATAATAGGGTAAATAACCCTTAAATATCTCGGCGAAGCCATCAGCTTCGTCTAGCCACATTTTATCGACTAATTATCTTATATCTTAAGTTAATAAAATTAAACAAAAACTAATTTTTAGCACATAATCCAATTAAAACCCTACGTGTGATAATTCAACTCTCAGTCAATGACATTTGTTTTTTTCATGACAGACAGATACAATTGTAGTGACGCACCACATACCATTGTGTTCAATTATAAATTTGAACAAATAATCGATTCATTTAAACACTTCTCATTCTTGTGTGAACTATTACATCCAAAATTATTTGTTTAATGATCATGAAAAAAATTATGTCTTTCAAAATTATAAAGGTCAAAATTATAATGGCCAAAATCATGATTACCAAAATTATGAAAGCAAATTTTTTGAGGGTCAAAATTATCACGCTTAACATTATGATGCCAAAAATTATGACGGTCAAAGTAATGATTAGGTAATCCAATCCTTACATCTACAGTTTTATGATCCAAACTCGCATCAAAGTTTCAATTCCGCAGACCTGTGATCGAAAACCGCCAATGGCAGATATATCCTATTTTATTTCTGTAAATAAAGATTTTTGATTTTGAGTTTTGATTATCATACAATAAAAAGCAACGTGTATACTTAAGCAATAACATAAACAATTATAACATAACATAACATAACATAACAATTTATGGTAATGCGGGTCGAACAGAGCCACGATAGCACAGTTGATAGTGCATGAGGTTGCGGGTTCGGATTCCATATATGGATTTTTTTTCGAAAAGCGATAAAGCGCACTTCACCTGGGATCCTCAACTACTGAGGGATTGGCTATCTTATCTCTAGCTGCCGGAACACAACAGTGCTACAAACATTGATATTATGGCGACATATTTGGATAAGATAGTGGTAGCTAGCCAGGCGTACAAACAAGTCCTACCACCAACCAAAACGAGTCTGAGACCGGTGTTCTTTAACATCTTTATCACAGAGGATATAGAAGTCTTTATGTTCCATGGCCAGCTCTCTTTCTGAGAATAGCATGAAAGACATCAGTGTTATCTTGCCGACACACGACACGACGTGCTGGAGTAAAGCTGTAGACTGACCGAAGCGTATCATCGTAATGTAACATGTTCGATGCGAGCATTCGCATGGCCAGCATGGTCAGTACAGTAGGCCGAGCCGCTCGCCACTCGCTCCGCCATGTTATAGAATAGAATAGAATTTATTTATTTATTTCAGGCAACAAAACAGTGTACAAAACGGTAAAATACAAAGAGGCTCATAGTCATTCATTCATTCAATTAGTTATTCGGCAATGACGTATCAAGCTCACCGCGATTACACGTTACGGCACGTTACGGTTACGTTACGATAATCGGTCCAGGGCCTCAGAACAATAACTAAAGCTATTAGTTATTACTTTGAGGTCCAGGCAGTCGCTACCTTATTGGCACAGTAATAGAAGGAAAAGGTTAGATAGACGGTGCTAATAGTAAGCTATATAAGCTATGTTTATAATTTTTATGAAGCATTTTTATTTAGTCGTGATTCTACTATTGATTCTAAATGCATAATTTACCGAAAAGAGCTCTGACTCTGAAAATGGATAGTTGCTTTATCTAATTAAAGGATCTCTCTTAGAGCCTGCAGATAGACAGGGTAGTGGCATCAGTGTTCGACAGGAACCAATGGTCGATTTATTTTTTGTTGACCCAGGGGAAAAAATCTGCACACAGATTCAACCTTTCAGAAGATCTGGGTCTGGCCTTGTCCCTTTCTAAAAGGGAGTAAGATCGACCCAGTAAACCGACCCCTGGGGTTTGCCTTTGGCCTTGAAAAGGGCCTTGAAGGCTGTCGGAACGTACGCCCTCCGAAGGTCGGGGAGCGCAGTTGTACCAATGATCGACAATTTATTCCTTTAAAAAACTAAGGGTCAGCCACTGATTTCAGTCTTTAGCAACAATTGAGTATTCAATCGCCTGCTTGCTAGCTGTCATCCCATAAAATTTAAATAAAAGTGTATGTTGGGCTTAATGTGTCGAATACTGGTGACATTACCCTAGTTTCTAAGATGTAGAGTCCCTGAGAGATAGTCTCTAAGCGATGGATTTACTACCTATATTTTTAAGACTTTAGATGCCTGTCCTTCCTGTAGTACATGTGAAAGAAAATTAAATTACAAACAGTACATACCTAATTGTTAACAACAGTCATAGGTAGGTATCTAGTTATTTAAATTAGTACCAAACGAAGCACAACTATGTACCTGCTATACTATGAAACACATAAAAGAGTGTAATTAAACAACCATTACTCAGCAAATGCTTAAGTCGTACATAAACGAAGCCACTTATTGCGTGATCCCGATCCATGACTGAAGGTTTCGGAACGGGGATCGCTAACTGCTACGCGCTACGCCAACCGGGCTGTATTTTTGTGTTTTTTGTTTTTATATATGTAGCTAGCGGTTTTATTTTACTCCAACATTAACAAAATATAAAAAACCAGACTATCGTTTTTTCCAAGTAGGCTTTTTACGAGCTCCTGGTTTTATACAACAGAATCTCTAAAGCTGGTTTTTTTAAAATGCTTTTGGACAAATAAACTTATTTAAAGTATGGTTGGTTGGTTGCAGTTAAATACGATGTCCAGGCTATTATCGTGAAAACTTTCTAATAGAAATTTACAATAGCTGGTTCCCGGACAGATGAACGAATAGTAGTTATCTCAAGCTCATTCGGTATTTAAAAATCATGTAAGCCCGTAATCTTGGTGGTTGTCGTAACTCATCACCAATTGGGCTAGTATGGTCTATGAGTCTACAAGAAAACTGAAATCTAGCCGTAGGCCATTCTAATACCTAAATACAAACATTTTTCATTACAACAGGTCGATTAGATCGCAATTTTTGAATGAAGCACTCAAAGCACTAAGAGCGCTGGGCACGTGTGAAGGGTACGCTAAACAAAGTGGTCCGTAAGCCTCAGCGGCCATTTATTCAGTACGTACGGTAGGCTTTACGAGGCGGCGCGGCGGGCTATGGGGGGCGGCAGCGGCGGCGGGCGGCGCAGTGCGGCGCTATCGAGCGGCGGGCGGGGGCGCGGCGGGGCGGGCGCGGCACGCGGCACGCGGCAGTGTGCTCGGAGCCCCCGGGAGCGCGGCATGGGTGGCGCGCTGCTGCTGGCGCTGCTGGCGGCGGCGCGGGCCAGCGGGCCCAACGCCACCGAGGCGCTCGCCCCCTCGGCCTCGCCGCCAGCCGAGGAGGACAAGCCCGCGCCACTCTTTCCCACCGACCTCTTCACCGAGGAGCAGCGGCGCTCCGGCGCCGTCCTCCTCCACGTGATCGGCATGGGCTACATGTTCGTCGCGCTCGCGATCGTCTGCGACGAGTTCTTCGTACCGTCGCTGGACGTGATCATCGAGCGGCTCGCGATCGGCAACGACGTCGCCGGCGCCACGTTCATGGCCGCCGGCGGTTCCGCGCCCGAGCTCTTCACCTCCATCATCGGCGTGTTCGTGTCGTTCGACGATGTCGGCATCGGCACGATCGTCGGCTCCGCCGTGTTTAACATCCTGTTCGTGATCGGTGCGTGCGCGCTGTTCTCGCGCACGGTGCTAACTCTGACTTGGTGGCCGCTGTTCCGCGACTGTACATTTTATTCGATCAGCCTGATAGTGTTGATATACTGTTTCGAAGATAGCGAGATCTACTGGCAGGAGGCGTTGGTGCTGTTCTCGTTGTACGGCGCGTACGTGATATTTATGCGCTGGAACCAGCCGGTGGAGCGGATGGTGAAGAAGCTGATCTACAAGAACAAGGTGACGCGGGTCCGCAGCACCGACCAGCTGATGCCGACGGTGAGCTCGCCCGCACCGCCTCGCATGCCCCTCACGCCAAACTACAAAACAGATACGCAAAGAAGGTCCGCTTTTATGACACTCTTTAGTTATTGATGCAAGAACAAGCTACGCATTTGTTTGGACACAACTTCACGAGTGTTATGGAATAATGAGATTGAGATTTAGAGCGATCCTTCTGCAGCTATCTGTTTTGTACTCCTTTCCCCTTACGCATAGATTTGGTCGGCGCAGGTTTGATTTTCAGGCGTCAATAAACAAACTTTTCCCTAATTAAATATTATTAATAGCTACTTAGTTATTTATAATGCTATTAATTGTAATGCTCTTACAGTTTTCAAACTCGAAAGACTCCTTTAAGGGCTTTGTAAGTTACATAAAATAATAAAAGAGTTTCGAGTAGAAACAAACGCTACCAACATCCAGTGAAACATTGAAATCATGACACAAACTGTAGAAAATATTGACAGTTCCACTGTGATATGTCTTCATGAAAGTAGTAGGTAATTGCAAATCAGTAGACAGTCACCTGTGCATCACATACTTGTTACTTCCATGAAAAACACATACTTACTGAACATGAACTGTAAACTAAAACAATCATGATTATATTCGGAGTCCAACATCAAATATTTAGTAAATAACTACTAAAAGAAAAAAGTTAATTACTTGGTCATTGTTTTGCAAGATAACTTATTTATTAGACAGATGACAATCAAGCCTAAGTAAGATATTCTTTATCAAGCGGCGACCCAAATCTATTAATAGTATTTACTTAGAAACAATTGATAATTGATGTTAGCTGAAATGTCGTTTAGTAACAATAACTTTAATGCATCTAAAATTAAGATAAGTTTCTCTTAATTACCATTAATAACTATAACTATTCATATAACTAGTAACCTACTAGTTACTCAGATCGCATAACTATTCATACTACTACTAGTAGCTTAATAGTTATACCTACTCAGATCGCATAACTATTCATATTACTAGTAATTGGTTACTAGTAGGCTTGTCACCTACTCATACCACTAGAAGTTTGACGTTTCCCGACGATCCCAAAATACTATCACTACCGTACTGACGTGCTTAATTAAGACACACTTAGGGCTAAACTTACTCCAGCATCCGCTAAGTAAACAGAGACCGCTCCTAAATTCATAGACAAGGTTAATTATAAATGGATACCCACCTAATTCACCGGCGGGCGGAGAGAATTAACGATGTCGAACGCTTCTAAGTAAAACCTTTTTAGATCGAAACTCGTAGGTAGTAGGAGAAATAGCTATGCTAAAGTGTTATTTTAATACCTAGGTACCGAGTTTGTACTTAACTCTTTCTTGATTTCTTCTTTTAGTATGAAATAAGAGTAGGAGACATTTTCAAAGGTAATTCTATCAATGATATTACTTACATTATAATAGTTCACAAAACACACGAGGCCGGGGCCACCCACCGCTGGACTGGAATAAACAGGTTTTTGTCTTTTAAGTACGTGTATTTCACTGAAATGCAACCTGTCTAATGGTGTTTTGGTGTTTCTCGTGCGCTATAAAATAAGGTTTTTTAAGGAGCGTGTTCTTTGAGGAGCTCGATGGCGCAGTGGTTAAGGCGTCTGGTCTGCGAGTGCTGAGGTTAAGCATTTTCGCAAAGACGGTCATCAGCAGGGTGACCTCCTCCTTGGATGAGCTCCTCCGTGCTTCGGAACGCACGTAAAGCCGTTGGTCCCGACTGTATTAGCAGTCGTTAACAACCGCCAATCCGCACTGGGCCTGCGTCGTGGTTTATGCCCCGATCTCCCTATCCATACGGAAGGCTCGCGCCCCAGCAGTGGGGACATAAAATGAGCTGATGATGAAGGAGCGTGTAAATAGGGCCGCAAAATAAAGAGACCCACCGAAGGTAAGCTTCATACAAACGCGCTCGAGCAACGCACGCATAGACAACCTCTCACGGACACGGAATCTCGCAACAGGTGCGCTCGGACTGTCTCGAGCTGTTCTGTTTGAGCGCGTTTGCTTGAAGCTTATCTTCTGAGGGTCCCCTTATTGTGTGTACTCTCAAAGCCGGTAAAGTAATAGGAAGCTCCCAGGATGCTGCAGATGTCCAGGCGGCGATGACTGGCCCACTCGTTTGCCAATTTTTAACGTAAAACATCTTACAATTACTAGCGGCCCGTCCCGGCTTCGCAAGGGTGGACATTTTGTTTAATATACCCTAGGTTACTCAGCGCTAATGTAGCATTCTAATGGTGAAAGAATTTTTTAAATCGGTCCTGTAGTTTTTGAGTTTATTCGTTACAAACAAAAATACAAAGCTTTCCTCTTTATAATATTAGTACATATGATAATAATAATAACAATAAAAACATTTATTTCATATTATAAAATCCATACAGAGGTGTTAGTAGGTTTCTTAATATTATGTTAATAAAGATATATAATTGAAATAAAATTATCATCACCAGCTCATTATAAGTATGGATGGATAGGGAGAACGGGCCATAAACCACGCGGGCCCAAAGCGGGTTGGTAGTTGTTACGACTGCTAATGCAGCCGGGACCAACGGCTTTACGTGCCTTCCGCAGCACGGAAGAGCTAGAGTTGATAATTTGTTCACCCATCTGATGAATAACCTATTCAAAAATTACTTATCCTTAGTTACAGCAGAACGGGCGCGTTAACCACTGCGCCATCTAGATGCTCTTATCTTATATTAGGATAGGTTATTCGTTTTTTGGAGCTTTTCTTATTTCTAATTAAAATTTCGCAAAGCTCTACATTGCAACGCAAAATAACTATTATACAGAATTAAAACCTTAGAAATATGACAATGCACAAACATTTTTAAGTAAAAAGCCAAGCATTATTTGCTGTGTTTACGGTGGACGTTCGTGCTATAGTTTGGCTTTACATGCACGAAATGGAGCGGGGCACATTTTTATTGCTCGCCCTAACAACTGCGCCCGACTTTATTTTATTCAAGTTATTATAATAGCCAAGTTCATAAGTTATTTAGTTAATCATTGTTTTGTCTCTTTTTCTCAAATTCAAAATGACGTTTGTGTGACGTTGGCAAAACAATATTTAACTAAATAATGCTCAAATAGTTTTTATGAATATGGGGGTAAGTTATTAAACAAGTATGTTTGTGGGAAAAAAATATAATCAACGATATTTTTATAACGATAGGAATCGATCCTGGGTCTTCCGCAATCCGGGCGGCTGCACTGGCCATTATGCTATCGGGAAGGCTGACGTAAGCACTGAATTTTTTCACTGCTTTTTGATTTTTGACTGCTTTTTAGCGGCAGAGTGCCATCTATCCAACGGTTATTGCAACCGATGGCCATGCAGATTCATCTTTACAGATGAAATACCACAATTTTGATAACACAACGCTATAGTAAATTTTACTTTTTTTATTTTTAAGTGCTAATTGCCGCACTAAAGCTCAATTAAATATTTATAAAATACAGTGAAAAAATTAAATGCCTCTTCATCATCAGCATCATCATCAGCTCATTTTATGTCCCCACTGCTGGGGCACGACCTATGGATGGAAAGGGAGAACGATTCCTGGCTGGGTCGGGAAGGCATTTCATTTTTTCACTGTATTTTATAAATATTTAGCCTTAGGAAGCTACGGTCAGAGCATTGCACAGGTTATCCAAAGGTCGTGGGTTCGATTCCCACTCGAGATTCCTGAGGGTGGTGGATTTTGTCTAGTAAAATTTTAACTTGTAACTATAATCAACGCTAGTTTATAAACGTAAGTTTATAAACCTATTAGGAAAATTGAACGGAATTGAATTGGAACGTTGTTTTCACGCTGTACCAGTTGTCTTCGCGTCTGGACTCCATTTCCATTTAACTTCAGGTGGGGTGGAGTGAATTTTACCGATCCGATCCGAACCCTTCGGAGAGTCTAGTAGGGCACGGGGACGCGGACTTGTGCGCGATGCCGTTCCCTCTAGATAACCTCTGAAGGTGATTCGTTTCACACGGCTTGAGGGACCCTGTACGTTCCTCGCCGCCCCCAAAAAAGCCCGGTGAAGCTGAAACTGCCGCAGCGGCAATCAGCAATCTCTCTCAAAAAAAAAAAAAAAAGAATTTTCCAATATGTTTTATTTATTTAGTTGACATATATTGTCATGTGCATAATAATCAGCTTATAAACGCTAAAGCCTCCTAACCGCGACGACCATGCTATACACGACTTTACAGTTTATACTGACATCCCTATACCAACCGTTAGGTTGTACGAAAAATGATCTTGCGCACGTAAATCTACTCGCTCAAGGGACCATCTGCGACAGGTCATAACGCTCGATCAGGACGCGCCGAAGTGCATTCTTCATCCGGAAATCTTAAGACTAGTGTCTCAAGCGAGTTGACCCGTATAGTCCACTTCCGATTCTCCAAATAGGTGACCGGTAAGCTTATTTCCGAAAAAAAGCAACTGGTCGGTTTATTTTAGAGCGCCGTTATGCACTTTTATTTTATTAATCGCTCGCTCGCTTATGGCGCTATAATAGCGTTTTGGAAGCGACAATTGCAAATTGTTACGATTGCGACTGTTACTTAAAGCTCGGTAATAGGTAAGCCTGCCGAGTTGTCAGGCGCGCGCACTTCTCGTTGCACGAAGAGCACAAACCGCAGTATCCACTGCTCGGGCCTCCTAACAGCAATTAATGTAGCTCATCAAAAATCTTAAATGCTCGTTCACGAGAAAAATAGCTCTTTTCAAAATTTACCCACAAGTTTATGCGAATAATACACATTAAAATAATACACTTTTTACGAATCTACTCACGTAAATTCATGGTGCCTAGTGTTTTTTAACCGTCTCTGTGGTCTAGTGGCTAAGAGCACCGGTTTAGACCCAAAGGTATTGGGTTCGATTTCCAGCGGATACATGTTTGAGTACTCGGTTTGGTTGGTGGTAGGGCTTGTTTGTCCGCCGGGCTAGATACCACCATCTTATCTAAATATGTCGCCATAACATCAATGTTTGTGGCATTTTTGTGTTCCGTCAGCTAGAGATAAGATAGCCAGTGCCTCAGTAGTGGAGGATTCCAGCCTTATCATCACTTAATATCAGGTGAGGTAAAGGCCAAGTGCTTACTTACTTACTTATTATAAGTAGCTGCCTCAATATAAGTAACGACATTTACACAATTAGATTGCCTTTAAACCAGATACGAACGTATCGGCTCCTAATTCAATGACACCATATATAGTATATCCTTTTCGATTTTCCCCAAAGGCACCCCACCTCTCTCTTGACCCACCCTTAAGCTGCTTGCATTACGTAACAAGACTTCAGGCAGGTATTCAGATGTCAAGTGCTACACGATTGATGGTGTGCATTTCCTTCTTCGCATTGTGAACTAGCGTGAACACGCCTCTGTTGAAATAAAACATTTTTTACAAAAAGTACTCATGTTTTTCTTTTATTTATTGACTATTTGATTTTATTCTGACGTTTCTTTACACTACAGGTATTGGTAATAGGTTTTTAGTGTTTAGACCTCTGCCCTTGTCAATCTTTTCGTGGGTGGACGAGGGAAGGGGAGGAGTGTCCCACATGGCCCAGGGTCGCCCCAAGCCCCGGTGTATGCGTAAGATAGGTAATCTACATAGTTAAAAAGAGAGGGTCCGTTCGTAGTTCGTAGTCTCCCCGAGACTACCAGCCAGAGTGCCTGTATTTGCCATTTGATCACGTCAACAAAAACGAGAATTTGTTTGAATTTGAATGAAGAAAGGAATAGGTATTCTTTAGTGTACTCAATAGTGAAACACAAAGTAGACAATAAAATAATTACAATATGAATTGAAACATACAAATACTCATAAGGGTGCGGGAGCTGACGGGATCCATCCTGTTCTCATATCCAAATGTGCCAAAGAACTCGCGGTACCTATTACTAAAATTTTTTGTGTCTCCATCCAAACAGGTATGTTCCCCAGTATATGGAAACGTTCAATAGTAACCCCCATCCCTAAAAATAATAGACGGGATCGTATAGACGAATATAGACCTATTTCTAAACTTTGTGTCTTTGGCAAAATTCTAGAGAAGATAGTAACTGCCCAGATGTCGCATTCCTTTCGTAATTTCATCTCCGAGGCTCAACATGGTTTCTTTAAGCACCGCAGCGTTGACTCCAACATGCTTACTTTTACAGACTTTTTGCTGCAAGCCATGGACGATGGCTTACAGGTGGATGTCTAGTACACCGACTTCTCCAAAGCGTTCGATAAAATCAATCACGATCTGCTCATAAAGAAACTTGCAAAGGCATGGCAGCCTCCTGAGGTGGATTCAGTCTTACATAAGTAACAGGAGTCAGGCAGTCTTTGTTAAGGGTTACTCCTCACAATTTTTGCCGGTTCCATCTGGCGTGCCTCAAGGGTCTCATATGGGGCCGTTGCTGTTTTCAGTGTATATTAATGACATCGGTGATATCCTAAAATACAGTCACCATCTCTTATACGCTGACGACACCAAGTTATATCGTGTCATTAGATCAGTCAGCGACTGTGGCAAACTCCAAGAAGACCTACATCAGTTGCATACCTACTGTAAGTCGAATCACCTACTTCTTAACAGTAATAAATGTTCCACAATATCTTATACGCGTAAGAAAAACAGAATCACTTACGACTACCACATAAACGAAAATGCATTGCAAAGAGTGACTCAAATCAGGGATCTGGGTATAATCATGGACTCAGGGTTATCATTTAACGCCCACATTGATCATATCCTTGCTTCTGCTTTTCGGAATCTAGGCTTCATACTACGAGTAAGTAAACCCTTCAATCGATCTGGCACATTAAAAATCTTGTACTTCTCATTTGTTCGTTCCTTTTTAGATTTTTGCAGCACGGTGTGGAGTCCATGTTATGAAGTTCATATTAATAGAATAGAGACAGTTCAAAAAAAAATTATTAAATCCTTAAATTATCGCCACAATATAATAAATAAAGAGTCATACACCACATCCTTAGAAAGAAATAACTTGTTATCTCTACGCAACAAGCGCAAAATGTTTGACATAGTGTTTCTCTATAAAATACTCAACAGCCTAGTAGATTCTTCGTTGCTACTGAGCAAGATGTCCTTTGTATCTCGTGCTCGTCTCCCAGTGCGCTCCTCACGTTCGAAACCACTCTTCGCCACCCCGCGATACCGTAAAAATTATACGCGTAACTCATTTGTATTCCGTTCCACTAACACTTACAATAAAGAATGCACCGATATAGACATATTTAATACATCGTTACCTAAGCTAAAATCTATTCTCTCAGAAAGCTTGAGTCGTGACTAATTATTTTGTTATGTTACTGTTCTCTGTGCTTCTTCTTATAATTAAATTTGATCATTGTAACTACGATAGTACATAGCTATAATTTTATCTTTTCTAATATTATTGTTTTTTAGTTGACTAGTTGTTATTGTAATTACAATAGTATTGTCTTGTCTTATGGCTCAAATAACTAAGATTATATTAACACGTTATAGGCACTATAGGTCTTTCTTTGTAACCATCATTAATTTATATTACTATATTGTAGAAATGACTGTTGCCTTAAATAAATAAAAAATAAAAAATAAAAAAAAAAATGGCGGCCTTATCGCGCTTCCGCGGCATTATTCTTATTTGATTATTTATTTTACTTTCTTAATGTTACCCATTTAAAACAAAATGAATTTATTTTCTATAACCAACTCTGTTTTTGTTTTAATAAACAACTTGCTACTTAACAATAATAATATGTCATATCAAGTTAGGAAGTAGATATAATTCCTTTTCGTATATCACCAAAATTATGCGAAGGAGCGTAGGCATGATGACTCCTAAATTGGTATATTTACCGTAAATTGTCATAACTTTTGTTTCAAAGTTCATTGGCGTGTTGTTTCGGATTCGTAGAAGCTCACGGCCTCCTTTCATTTGTACTTTACTCGAATATCATTCAGTAATTTTGCAATAAGGTAGTATGATAACAAATAAAGTAGCAAACAGAGGAATATAGAATATGAATTTAAAGATTCATTCGGACTATTTTGTTCATTCACAAAGAGTTATAGATAGCAAATTATAGATAGTTATTGCGAAAGTTGATTAATTTGTACGATCTCATCACAAAGTAAACGTAAAATTCGCTTTGCATTACTTACTACTGTTTTAAACATTTAATTCTTCCAAATCGGTAGGCATAGCATCGAAATCACCAATTTTGAGTAGGTATTACTCGCCATTAGTGACCCGACGCCACTTTTAGCATATACAAATTAGGGTTCCGAGATGGAGTAGTAGAGTAACACCAGTGATGGGTTGCTAGCCGATCTTGGAACCCTTGTCCCTAGTCGGCTCTTACGACACGTACGGGAAGGCAACCAATCTTTCATATTCCGAATCAACATGGGATACCTAATTTATGTTTACAAAAAATGGCAATTGTTATAACATTTACTCGGATTAACAGTTTCATAAATCCCCGGTTTACAGCGTATTTCTGTCCATATATCTCTTCTTCTTGCTGTATAATCCACCGTTATTTCACATTAATATTCGACATAACACAAATTTTAGAAATTAAAACAAAACCGCTGACATGACTCTTCACTTTCCCTCCAAGAAGTCCCAATGTAATTATTATTATTTTTAGTTTAATCTTTTTTTTTTATTATTGAAATGAATCAACTTTTACGGATCTACTCGCGTTTATTTTACACACATTACTTTTAATTAATGTTTATCCTGACGTTATTGAGCTTTTTTGTAAATAAAGTAAAGGGTAAAGTGACTGACTCCGTGGCTATCTCTTTCTAACCGATTACATCTTTACGTAAGTCTTGCGTGAGAGCCTCACGTGCAGCCGGGGTCGATCCACCAATTACGTTTGTGTATTTTTATGGCAACGATTAGTAGCCTAGCTGGCTGCGTTGGGCGATTTTGACCCGTTCCTACCCACAAATTGGGTTATGTTTCATTTGATAATTATTTGACTCGGGAAATCGGGTCAGATGCTTCTGCATGTTCACCTTGGCCAATTTAGTTTAGCTTTTTTAATTATGGTGTCTTTAGGTCTAATGTCAGCTAAGAAAGATAGAAAAAAAACATTTATCGCCACATAACAGTCACTATATTAAGTGTGTTTATGAAAATGTTCATGTAATTATGAACAAACTTTTGGTGTTAGTAAACGCAGAACACGCTTGCGCGTTGTCGTTCCCAGAGGCCTAACACCTACTCATTGTTATCAAAACGTTAAAATGGTAGTCAAATTCGAAGGTCAACCTTTTTTATTCAAATAAACATATGAAAAGCGCTTTTGAATCGTCCATACATTTATTACCTATTAAGAAAGAGTAGAAAGTTTTAGTCGGGAAGCAGTCACATAAAACTTAAGCAGCGCATTATCTTATCTTATCTTAGTGGAGCCTGCCGAGGTTTCCCTCTTGCAGTAACTAAGGGATCTTTTGTGCAACCCCATCCTTTCACTCTTCCTCCTCTGTAAAGATAGAGGCCATAAGTTTGGCAACGTCTTTAAGAGCGAAGAGCCTGAAGTCCTCCGGTTTCGGATAGGCCGACCCCAGGAGTCCCATTCTTTTCCTAGCCAGAGAGTCGCAGTCACACAGTAGGTGCTGCATCGACTCCGTTTCCTCTCCACACGCCCTACACAAACTATTTGTTGAAAGGTGCATTCTATGAAGTATTTGTTTTGTGGCATAGTGCCCTGCCAAGGCACCGATGGTTAGTCGGGCCTGCCTTCTACCGCCTCCGCATATGAACTTACTCCGTCCTAAGGCGTTTTCGCCAAGGAAGGATTTGGAGTGTTTCATACCCGACTGCTCCTTCCTTTCGATGCCGTGTCTGTAAGCAGCGCATTAGTTACATATTGACTCTTTAGCTGGTATTTACACATAACTTTATATTCTACTAGTTAACAGTAACATAGCAATGCAGAACACTGTCATGTTGCTTAGCTATTAAGCAGAGAGAAATCTGTTGAATATGACTTTTTCCACATACACACCAGTATCTAGTGATCCCGAAGGGTTTTTTAAAAAGCCTGACGTTATTCCTTGTCTACATCATAAAGGGAACCTCTGTTCGTGAGTTTGGGCTGGGCGTTGATGAGTCAGTCAGCGAGGGAGTCACTCCTTTTCTTATAATAATAATATGCCAGCCATCTTTGGGCGCACGAGCGCCGTTCCGACTAGGAGTCGAAATGGTCGCCATGACCAAAATCGGTCGGATCAATAATTTTTTTTTTCATTAGTTGGCTTATTTGCACCCAAACCTACTGTAAGAAATTAAAAAATCGTTTTAATTGAAACTGTTTGTTTAGCTTCCTCTTCACTCTACTTTTCCATCCATAAGGAAGGCCCGTGCCCCAGCAGTGGGGACAAAAAAATGTGAGCTGATGATGATGATTGCTTAGCTTCCCTGCCATTGGCTGCCACCGAGGATAACCTTACCATATTTTAAAATAAAAAAAAACGAGCGAGGCTTACAGTAGTCGCATATAATGTGTAACATTTGACATCTTAGTAATAAGCAATTACGACATTATGATCTGAAAAAATGAGTCAGGTATTAAATGATTTTATAACTATAAAATAAATGCAGTAAATACTCATTAGAAGACATTTGACATATCAAAATGACCTTTGATAGTCAAATGACACGATATGTCATATATAATAATTGCTTGCGCGCTTCCCCGACTTCCTGTTACACTGTTACACATACTTCCGTCCCATTTCACGAAATCACTCCCACAAATTGCTTATATAGAAAGCGAGAAAGCGTGCGGAAAGATGTTACACATCAAAAATCGTTTTAAATATGAAACATTAGCTTCCATTGTGGCCGTAACAGTAGCGACGTGAAACGAGCTGAAACCCTTGAGAGATTTATTATTCGTTACGACTTTTTCAGATTAATATCAAAGAAACGGCAAAGTTAAGAAACACTCCGGAATAATAGGATTTGATTTTGTTTCGTTTTTCATTTGTTACAATATGGTTACGAGTAAAGTTGTTTCATGGAAGTTCTTTAATTGCATCAGCTGTTTGTACGGTTCCGAGGCCGAGTGGCTAATTTCTGGGTTCTGGGCTTGATATCCAATGGTCGTGGGTTCAATTCCCAAGTCCCCTTTACTCCAATCTGAAATGAAGGAACAAAACATGGTAACTATTCGGAGCTTATTCTTTGTTTATTTGTAAGGGGGTTAGTGTAGTAACCTTCGGTTTCGGGTTACTCTTGTACAATTGGAACCACCAAAATTATAAAAAGAAGCGCCGCCGACGCACCCGACTAAGGGATATTTGTAGTGGCTATTTATCTTACGGTGCCCGAACAAACGGCCGTACGTGCCTTCCAAAACCAATGGTTTATGTTTTTAATTTAACAGCTGGCTTCTATAAAAATGTCTTCTTCTTTACCTATACGTAGGTCGTTTTTATTCAGAAGTTACCTTAAAAAATTCATTGAAAAGACCGCCTCTGTATTTTATAGGTTATCGGTCTCAGACCCAGAAGAGGTCCCGGGTTCGATTTCCAGCGGGGGCTACATGTTTGTGTACTCAGTTTGGTTTGTGGTAGGGCTTGTTTGTTCGCCTGGCTAGCTAAAAACATCTTATCTTATTATGTCGCCATAACATACATTGTTGTAGCATTGTCGTGTTTTGGCTGCTTAAGATAGCCAGTTCCTCAGTAGTTGAGGATTCGGGGTCAAGTGCACTTTTCACCTCCTCCTCATTAAGCTTGAGGTGAGATGCAGGCCAAGTGCTTACCCGTAAGGAATAAAAAAAACCCTTTGTTATATTATTTCTCTTTTGACTCTGAAATATTGGTAAACTGGTTTTTTTTACTTAAGTGAGTGCTTTTGCCGCTGTTACCCTTCACAGGCAGCGTAACCGGACTTTTAGGGGTGGCGAAAAGCTAAAGGTTCCTCAAGCTGTACTGATCGACTACCCTCAGAGTGTTCCTAGAGCGGACGCATCACGCAAGGGTGTGCCCGTCTCCTACTAGATTCTCCAAGACGTTCGGTGCAGAATCGTGTTTTTTTTTATTTAGGCATGTTCTGCCGCCCGCAATCCCTCCAATATCACGTAGGTAGCCAATACACGGCATTACTTAAAGCAAGCTTTAGCTTCATTTCTTCACCCGCGTGTAATTTGATCTGTCACAAAAAACATTAACGTATGCCACCGGATAGATAAAAAATAGAAGAATCAAACTATCTATACGCAAATAATACGTAGATCAACGTATATGAAGTATAAAAAACACACTTTCGCATTTATAGTATTAGAAAGTTAGTGATAGTAAGTAAGTAATTAGCTTATGAACTTTGCCATCGCTGGGCAAAACCCCCCAGATTAGTGAAATCAAGTCATCACCTACAATTGACGGGTGTTGGCTTTATCATCATGCTTGCCAAATGCGGGTTAAAATCCTATACATATTTTGTCGTAGTTATCTGGAAATTGAACCGTGTACCTCTAGATATCTGGCCGAGTGATATCGATATAATCGATCTAAGGCGTCTCATGGGCATCTCATAGGCGTTAGTTAATCTTTATATGAACTGATGTTAAGATTATATTTCTCAACGCTTCGTTTGAAATATTGCAACTTAGTGCATACACGCCACCATAGGAACACCAGCTATTTTGCCAGACACAAAACAATGCATCACTTCTAATGGCGGCTATCTACGGCGTAGCTCGTAGCTAGTAGCAGTTCGTATCTTTAATAGTTGCAAAAGGAAAACCAAAGGTTAACCTATTAAATTAATTACCAAAACGAAGAAAAATTATTTAGGACGTTTGAAAGGCTAATTCTGTTACTATTTTGTGTTTTCTTTTGCATGGCTATTATTCCGGGATAATTACTTTTGTAAAATTATTACTTATATTTTATTCATTACAAAAATTTAGAAATTACTTTTTTGCGCAATGACAACTACGCTAACATAACGAATGTATCTCGAAGGTAGTAAGTCATATAACGTGTTTAGAGCTTATTTTAAAGCTCAGTCTATCTACTTTCCTTATAGCCCACAATCAGTCAATTGAGAAATTTTTGCGACCGTTTTAAACAGGCAGAATTAAAGCCCAGGTCAACGGAACGCTTGCTGGCCAAATAATAATAGTGAAATAAAAATAGAACTCCAACATTAAAGTCTGTTTTCCCCAATTTATACGTAATTACTCGCAAAATTAAACTTTAACTAGGCAGCTATGTGAATGCCACGTGAGGCGGAATACTCGGTCATTATTATTGGGCTGCCGCAGCAATGTTGGCGGCCGGCCAGGTGCCAGCTTCGTTCGAAGATCTGGTGAACGCAGAGCGGGTAGCAGGGCTAGAGCGAGTTTTTCATTTGTGCGAGTACATTGATTTTTATATTACTTACGGGTAAGCACTTGGCTTTAATCTCACCTGATGTTAAGTGATGATAAGGCCGACGATGGAAGGGCACTTCACCCGGCATCCTCAACTACTGAGGCACGGCCATCTTATCATTTCATATCATTATAAATTAACATATAAACTCGATTACTCGATGCAGGAAAATGATAAAGAAGACTGACCCCACCACCATGGGAGATATATAGTCGGGAAGAGAGAGAGAGGAACTCGATTCCCCTGTTGGTGGTAAGGCTTTGTTATACGCTGACCTGGCTAGCTATTACTATGAGAGTGAGTATGAGATAAAAGCACTTGTAGTCGCTATAGTAGAGTGAGAAATTTTATCATTGATTCAAAAATAGCACCCTTGTACGTATGATTTTGCAGTCACAATCACAGAGCGTAAACGTCAGAAGCACGCAGTCTAACAATGTCATAAAAATGTAACAATTCCGCTTGTCGAGAGCGGGCCACTCTCCTTCACTGACACTCCATGAGAGAAGCTGAGCGGAAAGTAAAGCTGTGTATGAATAAACCAATAGGGTCAGGGTAAACATTTATTAAAATTAATGTGTAAAATAAACGCGAGTAGATCCGTAAAAGTTGTTTCGGGAACGCTATTGGTCAGTATTCACATAGCTCCGCTCCGCTCCGCTCAACTCTCTTCGTCTCATTGGAGTGTGGGCCTATGCGAGGCTTTCTGATAGCAACTTTAAACGACCGAGATGGAAGCACCGTTGTTATAGAAGATAGTGGGGAGAAACGTCTTGGTCTCTTGGCACGACTGCTCAGACAGTTTGTATCTTTAAAGGCTTTAGTTAATGGTACTGCAGTCTATTCAAACGAATGGTAAGGGCAATTACATTTAATTTTGAATAAGAAATACCTAGGGTAAAGCTACCAAAGAGCACACACTACCAAAGAGTACCGCAGTGCTACACGTCATCATCATCATCAGCCTACACAGGTCCACTACAGTGCTACTAATGGAATAATCCTACTAATATTATAAACGCGAAAGTTTGTAAGTATGGATGGATGTTTGTTACTCTTTCACGTAAAAACTACTGAATGGATTTTAATGAAACTTTCCTCATATACAGACCATGACCCAGACCAGCATATAGGATACTTTTTTTTTTTATTGTAGTCTTCGCGAACGAAGTCGCGGGTAACAACTAGTATTAAATATGTCAGCAACAATTTGCTCGTGACATAACGTGTGCATTGAGTCAATTTGGTACTGTTATGGAGTCGTTTTAAAAAAAAAATATTTTATAGAAACTGAAATTATATTGTATTAGAAAAAGAAAAAGGGGTGCTCTTCCTTTTTCAGCCATACCGGCAGCCGTACCGGTTAAAAGACGAAATCAAACTGAGGCTCGCGGCTGAGCAAGCCTGAAACGATGAAGGGAAATGCTTATATAGCAATCCTCTTAGCTAAGCTAATTACTATACTGAGAAAAGGTATAAAGAACGTAGTATTTATTAATACCATGAATGTGTGTTTGCCAATAGGAAAAATATAATTGCGTATACACGAAGACTTTTTATCGGTGATCAGGACCTAATGATTCCGACAAAGTAAATGATAGCCATTGCAATAATAATAAAACTTACATGTCAGCGTTCCATTTTTTATTTTTTTGTGTGGGAAGTAAAGTTAATAACTATGAATATTAAAATCATGGTCATCCTACTCCTCCTTGTTACAAATAAAACTTTTTTTTTTATATTAACGGGTAAGCACAGTGCCTTGATCTCACCTGATGTTAAGTGATGATAAGGCCAATGATGGAAGCGCACTTCACCCGGGATCCTCAACTAGTGAGGTACTGGCTATCTTATCTCTAGCTGCCGGAACACAACAATGCTACAAACATTGATGTTATGGTGACATATTTAGATAAGATGGTGGCAGCTAGCCAGGCGGACAAACAAGCCCTACCACCAACCAAACCGAGTACACAAACATGTACCCCCCGCTGGGAAACCCAGGACCTCTGGGTCTAAACCGGTGGTCTTAGCCACTAGACCACAGAGGCGGTTTAATATACCTCTTCATAAGTACAGATGCAACGATGATAACAAACCCTTCACAAACCTCATTGAAAGTTTTTCATGTTATTAGTAGTAAACTGTCAAATGGCAGACAACGTTAACAAAAACACTTCAATCTTCACTTCATAAAAATTTAGGAAGACCATACATTCTAATGAATTTTGGTTACCTAATGCGAAATACAAAATTAAATTTATAAAAAGAAAACATGTAACTACTAGTATTATTGCAATGGCCATCATTTACTTAGTCGGATTCAGTAGATCCTGATCACCGATCAAAAGTCTTCGTGTATAAAGACTTACTTTTTGGTATATCAAAGAGATACCATTGTGAGCCCATGCCTATTTTGTCTGTGGAGATTGCAACTTTCCAAAACAAAGGAGGTCTGGGGTTGTTCGTCTCCTTTTACAGCCTGTGTCTCTGGGTCCGAGACCGGCAGTCATAACCATGAAGCTGTAGCATATAAGGTCATGACCACAGAGGCGGTTCAAAAAAGCTTTTAACATTCCCGACAGTCCCATTATTTTTTATAAACATTTCTTAAAAGTAACAAAACTACTGCAATTGCTTAATTTGTTTTATAGCACGTTGATCTCGAAGTAACTGAGAGGCTCTATTTATGTTTGTATCCCTACTGTAAGTGCTGAAAGGTAATTTCGTAAGTGCTCATTGGAACACAGGTGCTCCCCGAAGCTACGCTACTATAAAAAGGTCCAAATAAATTGGTTGATCAAGTTAAAAGCAATCATTCTCTAATCAGTGTTGAAAGCTGAGACTGCAGTGAATTTCAGTCATTTGTTTCTAGTAATTGGAAAGTGCGTTACAGAAAGGCATGGTAAAAATGAAAACATCCAAAGTGTATATCTCTAGATCATGTATGCAGAGTTGCTAAGGCATAATTATTAAATTTAATTTGCAATTGTAAATTAAATATTTATAACAGTGAAAGTAGGCGCGTGTAAGCAAGCAGCAGTGAACATAAATGTGCACAGAGGTCACTAAACCGCTAGAGCTGTGACTTGTTTATGTCGATGTGCCGTAAAATAGAAATATTTAATTAAAAATTGCATAACAAACTAAAGTTAATTATTATGTCTTAGTTACTCTGCATACATAATCTAGATCGGATGCACTTTGGATCTTATCATTTTAACCACACCTTTCTGTTACACGTTGTATAACACAGTGATCAAAATAGGTACAGTCACGAGCGGTAACATGAATACTTCTGATTCATTTTGATTCTTACTGCATTGTATTAAGAGTAACATTGTTTACATGTTAACGCTCGTGATTGTAAAAGTCGACTATATTTATCTAATTTTCACTTGATATGTACCGGTAATTTTTCGTAGTTTTATCATCTTTGATATTGCTTCGGAATATTTAAACGCTTTCAGTCGTACATTATTAACATTTTCAAAATTTCGGAAAACAATATCAAGCTCGGTGGTAAGTTTAGGATTGTTTAGGTCAATACAATCGACCTATTTCGATCCCTGGTTATTTACATTCGTAATATGGGTGCTATTGTTTTTTTTAATCAATATAATGTGGGCTATGGCAGTGCAATAATACAATATGATTTAAGTTACTTGAACAAAGTTTTATTTAATTTAATTTCATATTTTATGGATACCACATACTTCATTCTGGATAACAGAAAATAATTATATTATTAATACCTCACTTAAAAAAACTGACAACTGCTTCTGATGGGGCCCTTCCCTACGACATTCCAACACAACTTCGCAAGCGTGTCCCCGTTCCCTACTAGATTTTTCAAGGGGTTCGGATCTGATCGGACCTCTTTCCACTAAGCTCTATCAAAGTTTTTTTAAGTGTGTGCTATTTTTACTTGGTTCGTTGGCAAACAATAACTAGAAAAATAGTTATTAAATATCTAAATTCTTGTGATAAAATATACGAGTAATTGGAACATATATACAGCGTGTGTATCCATACGATCCAAAATTTTAACATACGATAGATTTAAGCAGTATTAAGAGGTACAGTAATAAATTTTAACAAATACTTTAAATAATTAAGCGTAATGATTTTTTTTAAGTTTTCCCGGCCAGCAATGTAATACAAATATTGAGTTGACAATTTTGACACTTTTATTAAAGTGCTTACGTAGACGACTTGGTTATTTGAATACATTGCGGGCCGAATTAATTTGTATGATAAAAAAATGTTTTCTTTTGTTAAATTAATGTAACTAGGGTCATGGTAATTAGGGTCTTATCTAACTGCCCTTAAAATTTAGGATCGTATGGAATACACACGCTGTATAGATAGTATACTTAATCGTTGGCAAACGCCAGACATCGTCCCAATTGTCAGTGGAGCTTGAGACCTGCCTGTGACAGACACTTCTCAGTTGCCATACTGCGACAGATTATCAAGAAGCTATCACACTACTCGTGAATTGAATTGAAATATGTTTTTTATCTTCGAATAAATAACTAACGATTGAACGCTTTACGATCGACAATTTTTTCAACTAGATTCCTTTTGTTTTCTATATTTCTATAGTTTGTGGGAATATACTACATTGTTATTTTTACGTATTCCTTTGTTTATAATGCGTCTTAGGAGTATTTTGACTCAGGACTTACCTGATTATCTTTCTGTATCAAATGGGAAAATTCTTATAGTCATTCAGACCCAAGGTTTCAAATGTGAAGTGAGACTTTTTTAAGGAGTTCTGCTATACAGACCATCTGAAAGTTGGACGTTTTGCTACATGGACCTTCTCCTAATTAGGCTTACTGCTCATTAGACGTTTCGCGCTGTAGGACGTTTTGCTACGTGGACCTTTTCCTTATTAGGTTTACTGCTCATTAGACGTTTTGCGCTGTTAGACGTTTTGCTACATGGACCTTTTCCTAATTAGGCTTACTGCTCATTAGACGTTTCGCGCTGTTGGACGTTTTGCAGCTTAGACCTTCTGATCGTACGGCAATTTAAGCTATATTTTTATAAAAAAAAATTGAAGGGTTCGTATTGTACCTGACCTTGCATGTCATGGAGTGCGTGTTCGAATCCCGCTCGTGGAAGTTTTTCATTACTTTGTCTTTTTTCAAATGGTAATTTGTTCGCAACAATATAATTGCGTAAAATTATATATAAACAATATCTTTTTATCTTAAAATTATTTGACTTTCTTTGTTTGTTCTTTAGAAAGGCTATTGGTATGTACATACTATTTCAAATAAATATCTAATGATTGAACGCTTTAAGATCGACTTTTCTACGTACTATTTAGAAGACGTGGGTTCTCAATATGAGAAAATAAGACAAGGTTTTTGAATATATCTTGTAATAAAACTTTAATGAAGTCACAGGTCTTCTAAAAGAAATTTTTCGAGAAAAGTATTAGCAAACTATTACCTTGTTACTTCATATATTAGCCATTTTCCATAGTATATCTTAGTACAAACGAATAAAATAGTAACGGTGTATCTAGCGTCCCTAGTGTGCTCAGCTACGGAATGTTTCGATATCCGCCTCAAGCGCCCCGGGATTCTAGGAAAATATGGGGACACGCTGGAAAACCCTCCAGAGTGAGATCAGTCACTGCGGCTCACGGCTTAAGGAATCACATAGTTTCACGCCGTCCATAAACTCATTTACGCTGTAAAGGCGTAAAGGATGGGGAGACGAAAACAATTGCTTTAAAAAAAGAGTTTTGCGATTTTAATAATGACTGATAATGAAGCTGATACTGAGAGAACGCCTTGAAGGCTGGGTGGGTAAGCGCTCGGTCCGATAACCGCAGGTCCTGGGTTTATTTCCCAGGCATTAGCTTTGTCATAACAGAACGTTTCGGATCATCCGATGCCTAGCCCGGGTTTGTGATCACCAACTAGCATTTGGCAAGCATGGTTATTAAGTTATCAAGGATCGATGCCATTCTTTACAAGAATATTATGAGCATTAAAATGGCCCACCATCTCGCTGGCCTTATGCGGGTAGGCAGATTTTAACAACTGCCAACTTTTGACATCAAATTAGATCAGCGTATACTCGTAAAAGACACTTTTCACTGAACATATGTGTCCCTATCTACTGACCCTGATAGGTAGGGTATGGCAGCTGGAACTATGGGTCCGGCTGTCTTTTCAAGGGTACCACGGGAGTTCGGATCCTAGGCCCCTTGCCGGTAATGCCTTAGCGGGCGTCTCTGGCAGGTCCCGGACATGGGTTGGACTCGTGGTGGCTATGTGGTTAGCTGTAGAAGTGGGAATGATCGTCTGTCTGGTTGGTGTTGGCCAGACTTCAATTTTGTGCACAGCGAGCGGGTCCGAGTAGAGGTCTTGTGTGGGGCACGAAGCGAAAGGATCCACGGGGCACGTGATTTGTCCATAGTTGGTTGATCTGCTTGATGGTTTTCATTAAGTAGGCTTCCAACATCTCCGGTACTAGTCTGGATAACTAGTAGAGGCGCCCGCTAGATGCAAAGTCTCCGGTTGAATCAGCCGCGTAGGATTTTTGGAATTGATGAGGTGCCTGACTGGGTACTGAGAAGTGAGTGGGCTTACAACTCCGCCACCAAGGAGGACATTTGGTAGTTGGCTGTAGAGCTGACGTCCCGAGCAGTGGAACTGCGAGTTGTGCTTATGGTGCAACGAGAAGTGAGCGACCTTATAGCTCCGGTAACCTATCTGGATATTAGATAGTAAACTATACGTGTCCACGGAGCAACTCGCTCGAGACACTTGTCTTAAAAGTACCGGATGAAGAATTCGCTTCGTTGCCTCCTGATCTGGCGTTATGACCTGACGCAGATGGTCCCATGTGCTTGCGTATGGACGTTCTGACACTACTTTTTATAACCGTTAGGTTGGTAAGGGGTGTCAGTATAAACTTTAAAGTCGTGTGTAGCGGGGTGTAAACATATGTATGTGCAGTGGCATAAGAGCAGTGGAAATGCGAGTTGTGCTTATGGTGCAACGAGAAGTGAGCGAGCTTACAGCTACGGTAACCTATCTGGATATTAGGTAGTGGACTATACGTGTCCACGGAGCAACTCGCTCGAGACACTAGTCTTAAAAGTACCGGATGAAGAATGCGCTTCGGTGTGTCCTGATCCGGCGTTATGACCTGACGTAGATGGTCCCATGTGCTTGCGTATGGATATATGACACTACTTTTGTAACCGCTAGGTTGGTAAGGGGTGTCAGTATAAACTTTAAAGTCGTGTGTAGCGGGGTGAACAAGTATGTGTTATGTTTTAAAAAAAAAACGGCCAAGTGCGTGTCGGGCCACGCGCAGTGTAGGGTTCCGTAGCCCATCTCAATAATGCGGACTTTGAGAAGAGGGCTTTTGTGAACATTTATTTAATGTAGATACTACCGGTATCACACACCTGACAACGTTATTTAAGTAGTTCCCAACGAGGAATTTGTACTGCGCCAAGTATAGTCGACAATGAAATCACTTTACCACCTTAAAAGTGAATTTTGTTTGCAGATAATAAAACAACAAGTTCTATTTTTGTTTAAAAGACCAAATGACAGATACGTTGTCACTATTGACAATGAGCTTTAGCGAAATTTTATTGTAATGGAAGTTTTTGTCAAAAGTGATAAAGCAACTTCGTGGTCAACTATACATTTTATAAGTTGGTCGACTGTTACTCTTAAACTTGTAAGCCCTACTTAGCTGTGATAGTTTTCCTTTTAACTTCGTCATATAACAATACATCTGCCGTGAATTTTTTCACGTATCCAATAACAACCATTTGGCTGGCTAGGGGCACTTGACTCTCACAAAATTTTGCACTTTAAAGATTAATAGTTCACAAACGGATGCCTCAATATAAAAACTGTTTCCACAAACCCGCAATATTTTTGAAATGTCTGTCCAACAACACACCACACTATGGGGTAGACAAGAAAAATAAATTATATCCCCACTAAAAAATATTTTTTTAAATTTTACTTCACCATTTTGTCGGCGTGATTAATATTCATGCCAAATAACAGCTTTCTAGTACTAAGAGTCTATGAGCTAGGCTGGGGACAGACATACAGACGGACATGGCGAAACTATAAGGGTTCCTTGTTGACTACGGAACCCTAAACAAGTACGTGAGTATGTGAAAGTGACATACGGTACCGACTAACGAGCAGGCAACGTACAATTTGCAAGTCATCAGTTCGACTTTCCCTCGTTTAGTCACTAATTCACATCATGTCAGTTTTGAGTACTGGTAGTGGTACTGTAACTTTTACCAATTGTAAATTTGTTAACTTAATTTTTTTTTATACATGTTGTGGTTGCCTTCTATATTTTTTGTGTGTTATTTGTAATGGTGTAATGGGTGTAAAGTGTCCAATATTTTTGACGCTGTAAGGGAAATAAGAGCTGGACACTTGCTGGACACTTTCTTGCCGGTTCTTCACAGTACAAGATCGGGTAGACTTAGGGTCGGGTATAGTAACAGAGCTACTTGTAGCCTAAACTGAATAAATGATTTTGAATTTTGAATTTAGTATTGTTAGATACATACTTTTACGTCCTTCTCCCAAAAAGAGGTAAACAAAGTATCAAAATCACCAATTTTGAGTATACTCGCTGTTAGTGACCTCGACGCCTCTTTAACTTAACCAAAGAAGGGCTCCGAGGTGGAATAGATAACATAAATGAAAGGTTGGTAACCGATCGCCTGATGTTCTAGCATGATGAACCCTTGGCTTTTAGGCGGCTCTTACGAGATGCACGGAAAGTTAGGCAGCCGATACATAATGTTCATGTCCCAGACCAGCAAGAGGTATAGTAACCATTGTTGTAAGTCAATAATTAATCACTAGAAATATAAAAAAAGCTGTTTATAATATTCATTTCGAACATTGGTCCTTCGAGCCGGACCTTTTTCGTTGCTCGTCGACTGACCTTAAAGTTCAAAATTCAAAATTCAAAATCATTTATTCAGTTTAGGCTACAAGTAGCTCTTGTGAATGTCACTATGCCATCGGTTCGTAAGTCTACACTGGGCGGGAGATCTTGTACTAATAAGAACCGGCTAGAAACTCAGCAAGTGTCCAGCTCTTTTCTCCATTACAGCGTCAAAAATATTGGGAAATGCCCTATCATAGCAAGACACTTTCCATTACAAATAAACGCAAAAAATATAGAAGACAACAACAACATGTAAAAAAACACAAAATAAAAAAAACTAAGTTAACAAATTTACATCAGGTAAATGTTTCAATTTCCACAATGTCATACAGTACCACTACAGTACTCTAGTAAAAGTCAAAAATTGTTTAAGAAAAACAAAGTTATGATTGTGAACCCTATGATAGTGCCATTAAAGGGTCCATGTACTGAACAATATTATAACTGTGTAACATCTGTTTAAATTCACACGAAGCACATTTAAACACCCTTGTGCACTGTATATACCCACTTATTAACTTGAGTATCATTTGCAAACAAAGTTATGAATAATGACACGGCTGTTTGAACGACGGGCCGCCCGCCGCCGCTCAATTAATAAGTTTATTTATTTATCGATAATAACTGTTGCCACCAGTTGTTGGCAGCGGGCCAGCGCGTAATCTGTTACGCCTGTCCAGGACTAACAACCCACTGGACATGTTGACTTGTAATTTTAATTGATATTTTAAAGGCAGTCAAACAGGTTAGACTTGGTAGACAAGCAGGTTAGTTAGTAAATTGAGCAACTTTTTAACACTTGTCAAAATTACCAACTCCCCCGATAATACTTAGGAGCTAGATGGTGCAGTGGTTAACGCGCTCGGTCTGCGATTGCTGAGGTTAAGCAACTTTCGCAAAGGCCGGTCATCGGATGGGTGACCAAATATTTATCATCTCGAGCTCCTTTGTGCTTCGGAAGGCACGTTGGTCCAGGCTGCATTAGTAGTCGTAAACAAACACCAATCCGCACTGAGCTCGTGTTGTGGCACCTTCTCCCTATCCGTCCATAGAGAAGGCTCGTGCCTATACTCGTATATCGAAGTACGAAGGCCCGGTTAAAATGCGCGCTATACCCTGGTCTGTACCTGTACAGACCATATGACCAACCCGAGCCGTGGTACTAGCCTTTAGAAACGCTTTCGGGTACTGCCAAAAAAGATTTTAAACATTTATTTATTTATTTATTTGTAAAAGTTGTAAGTAGTTAAATGCATAATGCTACTTTTCAACAAACATTATATACAAAATAGTTTTATAGTACTTAAAAGCAAAGCAATTGGAATAAGTTCAGCATGTCCTGGAGGGTAACCACGAGCTCGTATTATTGCAGTTGTAAAAACGAGACGCGTGTAGCGGTGAATATACATGTGTCTCTTTTCCACAATGAAGACTTGCCCACAGGGATTGCCTTATTCAGAACCTAAGCCACTGATGTAAAATGGTAACTTTTCTAAAGGGTTTTGGTCGTAAAAATAGCTGTACAGGGTAGCGTGAGCGCCTGAACTTTTTAGTAGTCCACCATTATTTTACACTGATAATAAACACAAAATAAATTGTATAAAACAAAACTGCGAGCAAGAACCATCACTTTTCCGCCTATAAGTTCTTTTGTTGTTTGTGAGCGGGAGGATTGACTCTCAGGGATCGACATGAGGACACGTAGCTGTAGATAGATAGAGACCTAAGGATTAACCACGTCATTGAACTGTTATAAAAAAAAATAGACAACATCACATACATTATTCTGATCTCAAGGTGAGTAGCCAAAGCACTCGTTTCATGGAAATCAGAAACAGCAACGGTACCACAACCACCCAAACCCGACACAATATAAAAAGTTAGTTTTCGACTTTGACCCGACCGGGAAACGTACCCGGGACGGACCTCAGAGTTAGCGCCGCCCAAAGTCCGGCGTACAAGACTCCGCTACGGAGGTCGTCCCAGTCATCTTCTACCATTAAGGGCAGGCAAAGACCATACAGCCTGTAACTTTTGTTTTGTGATTGTAGTTCATGAGCTGATATATTTTTTTATTAATCATTTTATTAAGGCAAACCGAGTTTTTGGGCTTATGGAGTCACCGCACCGCCCACAGCTATTATAATATTTTTATTGTGCTCTCGATAATCAACGGGGCAACGTATCTGGGTCACGGAAAGGTCCGCAATTTGAGGCTGGCATCGTCGGCCGACGCATGGAAACATTTCTTTTGATCTGCCCGATATGCGGCCTGATAATATCAAGGTGAAACTGTTACAATCTGGTTACATTTGGGGCATTGAACTTTGAAATTTCTGTTACGTGTCCTTTTGTAATTGTGGTATGCATTTGTTTCTGGTTTGGCTGTTATGTTTAGGGTAGAGATTTTAGTGGTTTGCTCGTATTAAATACACATATATTAGAGATGCATACAAAAGTGTATGTCACGGAATAAGCAGAAGATTTGAAACTTCTGAACAACAACAACAGATAATATTATGTTATCTATATATGTACTACACAAATACCTCAAACCGTACCTAAGCTTGAATTGAAACCCGCAACCTTTAGTTCTAACGAATTGGCTGGGAAGACTGATAACTTGTGAAAAAGCATTGAATACGATAGATTTGTCACAAAATACCTATAAAGCCTTAGATTTTATTCTAAGTTTCAAGCTGACAGTTTCTATGACAACTAAACAAACAACTGGTTAAATAGTATACGCGTGAAAGCGTATCAAACAAACAAACAAACTCATCGTCATCATTATCATCTCAGCCAAAAGAAGGATCTCCACAACGACAAAAAAAAAACAAACAAACTCACTTTTTTTTAAATACTAGTTTTCTATGTCTTTGATTATACTCTTGAGAATATGTGTACAAAATTTTATGATTATCGGTTAAACAGTTTACGCGTGAAAGCGTATTAAGCAACAAACAAACTCACTTTCGCATTTATAATATTAGTTAGGATATCTTGTTATTATTTCAGAACGTATAAATATCGTTGTTTGCAACAACTCTAGTCTTAGATTTTAGTTGTCCGTGCTATCTCGCGTGGACATGAAAAGCGTAATTGTTTCCAGCTTAAAAGCCGTCCTAAAGCTTTTACAGTGCAATGCGGCGTTCAGCTAAAATCCGCGTGGTCGGTAAAGCCGTCAGATGGAAGCGCTTTGAAATCAAATTATAGTGTTGGTAACATTTTTAATTCGTCGTCTGCTGTGAGCTTAGAGCATTAAGCTGTGAATAAAGACACAATAGAATTTTTATTGTTTATGACACTGATCAGTGCTCGCCGCATACAAGCGGTTCAAATCTTAATCAATTTAAACGAACGTTCTGCAACTTTGAGTTGGATTGAATTTCGTTCAGTGTGCGTAAAGTATTTATGATGCAATTAGCTTAAAATTGTAATAGCCATATTTATAAAAAGTAAACCGCCTCTACGGTACTTTAAAATGAAAGAGATTTACATTGTTGGACGTCATTGAATCAAGTGTCGGTCTGGCTTTTAACTTATTCGAATTCTCGAATAGATTTAATATTTATGAAAATCTATATTTTTACTGACGACTCGATAGTCTAACGTGAAATTTGTACAAAGATTCACGAGGAGCTCGATGACGAAGCGGTTAAGCGGTCTGCGAATGCTGACGTTAATCAACTTTCGCAGAGGCCAGTCATTGGATGGGTGGTGATGGGTAGAAATATATCATATCGAGCTCCTTCGTGCTTCGGAAGGAAGGTACGTCCCAGCTGCATTAGCAGTCGTTACAATTACTGGTGTGGTGGTTTATGGTCCGTTCTCCCTATCCATCCATAGGGAAGGCTCGGCACCAGCAGTGGCGACATATAATGAGCTAGTGGGGAGAAGATTTATTAACAATACTAACGAATGAACGAATTATACATCATACTAGCTTAAAAACGTTAAAGAATGACAGTAGAACTGTGTAAACACCGTATTCTATACTCATGTTTTTTTTTCCTTTAGTTTATGGCTTCGTGCGATTAGCACATTTAGCCAGTGTCAAAGTAATTTTTCTTACAAGTAATAAATAAATATACAATATTTCCTTCCAGTATGATGATGATGAATAGTAATAGAAATGAGAAGTGAGAAATGATCCCAACCCCTCGATCCAAAGTACTAGTACCTGACAGCACACAACGAAGGAACACTACGTTTCTATCAAACACGTAAGAAACTGCAAAAAAACAGGTACCTGTACCGTTCAACCTTCTCTCCAGAGATACGAGTATTTACCGGGAAACAAGAACATACCTTACCCACCTCAGATATTTTATATCTCCGCGCGTAAATCATAACAGATCGCGATGCGTTTGGCTAGATGACTCCCATGAGACCAGGACCGGGCACGGGAATTCATGAAATACTCGCGTTCGAAAGACTTATAGAGCATATGAACTGTTAATAGAGCAAACGCTACTAGTTTTCAGCAAATACTTGTTTATGGTTTACTTTTATACAACGAGGAGCGTTTGGTTTTGTCTCACTTGATGTCCTGATGGAATATCCTTAACCACTGGGAAACTGATTGTCAAAATCAAGCTTAAGCTATGAAACCATGTTTTTTTTTTAAATTTCATTTATTGGAGTCAAACAAACGGTTTCACAATAATATTCATATGCAATAGTTTAGGTAACTTATAGGTGAATGATTGTGAAACCAACACCGTTAACCACAGACAAAGTACATAAGTGGATAGTGATATGACTATTAGTTAAATGATTTTAAGTTAAAAGGTGTCAGTATCCTGGCTAACATTAGAACTATGGGAATATTTTCCAAAATCAGGTGAACGGCACAGGCTCGACAAACAAAGGTTTAGGGGCCTGTACCCGTTTAAATAAATAAATAAATTTTAAAGTAACCATCAGGGTTATGGGTTAGACGGTATGCTCAATGTGACGATAACACAAAAAACGTAAAATTGTTATAAATCAAGTTGCACTTTAAGAATTTAATTTTCATCATGACATCGTATGACTTAACAAACTAGATAACAAAGTTAATAAATCAAAACCTGGCACTTTCCCACACAGCTCATTGCCATACTATTATGAATATTCTAATTGGGTACACACGACGCGACGGTGCCGTAATAAACAGGTAAGTATTACGATTTATCGAGAATCTAAGTCCATTCTTACACGACACTACTCCAAACAAACTAGTTACGATTTAACGCTACTCACATCAAACTAGTTTCATACTAATATTACTTAAAAGAAACTAGTTACAAACTAACGCTACTCAAAACAGACTAGTAACATACTGAGGCTACTCAAAACAAAGTAGTTACAAAGTAACGATACTTGCAGTAGCGTCGTGTAAACGACTAATATTTAAAGAACGTACAGCCTGCAAGGCAAGTCGCTGCTCACTGAACACTTAAGTACTTTGTCTATTCTAATAAAAAATGTAACAGGCGCTAGTCAACTTCTAGTTAAGCTATTATGACACGGTTCTAAAATGTTTTGCAACTTTCATAACTGACCGTACTTAGATTATGCTCAAACTTGACGTACGTAAAACTTTGCAAAGTACATACGCAGCAAAATTTTAAGACAGATTTGGAATTTATATTAGACGTATCAAGTTGAAATTAAGATCAGTAGTTGAGCATACAAGCTGAATGAAAAAAATAATTTGTTTAGTTTCACATAATTTAAATTATAAGATTTATTTCTAATTTACTTACTAAGACCATAAGACGTACAAAATATAAGAGTACAAAAGTATTTTATTTAAATTAAATATTACTATTACATCCTCAATTTTATATCTAAACTAGCTGACCCGGCGGACTTCGTACCACTTTAACAGTTTCTATGACAACAAAACAAACAAATCGTGAAACATTTTGTATTGGAAAATTAAATTGTCGTTTTTTAGTATTTTCCGTTACTTATTATATATGTTTCTCATCGTTTAAACCTTCCCTGAACGTCCACAAATATTTCAAAATCAAAATTAGTCACACCGGTCCAGCCATTCTCGAATTTCAGCGAGACAAACGAACAGCAATTTTAAAGAGAATTTGTTTATGTTTTAAGTGAGTTCAACCTTTTTTTTTAAATAAAATCGGATTGAGTTTTCAAACATATGTCAAAATAAAATGTAATTTAAATCAAAAGCACTAAGGAGTATGATATTAATTTCGAAGCAAATCACCGCCAAAATAACTTTCTACTTCTTTTTAACCCCGTTAGGGGATTTTTGGATTAGGGGATTAGGGGATTAGGGGATTAGGGGATAATTTCAATAAAATACGAAACACGTCTTCCATCAATTCTGTTAAAAATGTTTATGCAAAATTTGAAGTAGATTGGACCAAAGAATCACGTTAGGGGTAGAATTTCGGAAAATCCTTTCTTATCGGATGCCTACGTCATACAAAGAACACACCCTCCAAGTTTGAGGTCTCTACGATCAGCGGTTTAGGCTGTGCGTTGATCGGTCAGTCATTCAGGACAAAGCATTTCATATGTGCGTGCTGTATTGTACGAAAAAAAGCTTTTTTATATTTCTGTTTCTAAATAAGACGACTTGTCTCATGTGGCACTCGATTTCACTACCGTTCTGCAATATATCATATTGCATTGCAGACTATAATGCCTACAGCGACACACCGTAGTCACCATAATCTGCGACTATGGTGGTGATGACGATCATAGTCTGTCACCGCGCGTGTCGAAGACAACAGTCATAATTCGATCCTCCAATCTACCTAATAGGTCTCTACCTCCTAAATTATTAAGCTTGGCTCCGTTCTTAAGCTAGCCTTTCCAAGGATCTATTGAAAACATGTTATGATAAAACTGGTTAATAAACTTTCATTAAGAAACTGTTACCGATTTCAATTTATGAGACCATCCCTCCACATTTTACAAAATTTGTTTGTACTGGCACCCACCACTGGCCGTTTAGGTTATACGAGATGTGCCGAACTTCATTTCGCTAGCATCTACATGCAGGGAACCGTATAAGTCCTAAAGCCAGATTAGAACTAACCGAAGAGCATTCTATAACCAGTACTCATAAGACTTATGTCTTGGAAAAAATCGACCCATTTTACATATATTACAATAGATAAAATAAACGACTCGCATTTTATTGCATTACGTTAATAATTGTATCCTAAACTATACTGTTTTATATCCATTCTAATTTGACCAACATTATGTCCGCTTGATGATGATACACATTGATACTATATCTTGAAACTTTTGTATAACTTTCTGATATCCTAATAACTATCTTGTCTGAACTTCACTCTTTGCTTCAATTAAGGCCGATTTACACTTTTTTTATATACTATAATAATAAAAGTAGTATCATGAAACCTACTAGAATTTATACCATAGTAATAGATAAATAAAAAGATTAGCTATCAATTATATCTGGGATAGCTATTGCTATCGTAGTAAAACTAAAATTTCTTAAATTATAATCGAAGCGAGATCACATAAAATTTAAAATAGTAATAGCAGTGATCTTAAGATTCCATTATTATTAAATTTAGGGTATAAAGTTGAATTTTGAACTTGACGTCCCATAACGGCTGAGACCCATGAACGTTTACTATGGATTCATAAATGTTATTGCTGATATTTAGATAGTTAATGTGATATTGGTCGCAGTCGCATGTCTTACAACCCCACGAACATTAGGCTGACTTCCATCAAAGTAATGAAGCGGTGAAGGAATGAAAAACATCGAAAAAAAGGATTATGTTGCATCATTCTTAATGTGACATTTTGACAGTTCCTCGCTCACCGCTCGGCTAACTCGCATAGCTTTGGTGACAAGCGGCCTACAATAACAATTTTCTGATTTTTATTTTAAATGTTTTTATTTGATGAAGTGTAAACCAGCCTTATTCTGTCTAACTGTACTGGCTTAACTGACTAAAGCCTGTTTTTCCAGCACCAGACTGCCGCTCAGACGTTGGTGAGTGATTGCCTAATAAATAGCACATTTTTTTTCCACTATATTAAACAAATTTTTCTCTTATCTAACTAGCTTTGTCGCATTTTGCTTACATTATAGTTTGTAAAAAGTAACTCAGCTTAAACGGTTTATAAGTATTTTTTTATTATAAGTAAGTATTATATGTTTCATAAATTGTATTTAGTTTATAATAAATACTATAGTAATATTTATATGTAGGTATGATTTAAAAAATATATAATATAGGGTATCAATATATTTAAGTAGTATTTTTTAACTTATTACCTTTGAAAGATTTTAGTAAGTAGTATTTATTGGTTTGTAAATATTTAGACCCAATTCAGAATTTCTTCATAATATGTGTAATTTTCATGATAGCCATTTTTATGAATAAGCCCTCTATCAAATTCTAAAACTATGAAAGAGACAAACTTTTGGTTAGAATAGAATATAATACTAGTTCTATAATATAATACTATACTTACTTGGTTAGTTTATGACACCATACGAAATTGTAAATCTGGTTTTTATAGTTTTATATTTCATTAATAATGATTTAATTTGATTTCATGTGATTTTTACCGATGTTTCTTTATAGTTGCGTTAGTAATTCAAGAATAGATGATCAAACAATGTTTAGATTGGCAAGGTAGGTTTCAGCTTTTTACCTTTTCCATATCTTTAGTCGATTGAACGTCTATATTTTGATCAATTATGAAAGTACAAAACTTAGTACAAAATAGTGAAGATATAAATCTGCCAACATTAAAACGGAAACCTTTTAAATAAACCTCCGCTTTATTGGAGTTTTAAGCATGTATGCTAGCTAAGCTAAGGCCTACAAAGACTATTATTTTTTTTATGTATAATAGGTTATAATAGGTTCAAAATGCTTGATAATACTGAGTACTGATACATTAAGATTAAAGCTCAATTGGACTACGAGTTACCACATTTTGAGGAGGTCAATGGCGCAGTAATTAACGTGCCCGGTCTTTAATGGCTAAGGCAAAGCTACTTTCGAGGTCGATCATTGGATGGGTGACCAAAAATGTATCATCTCAAGCTCTTCTGCGCTTGGAAAGCACGTATAGCTGTTGGTCTCGGCTGCATAAACAGTTGTTAACAACCACCAATCCGCACTGAACCCACGTGGTGGTTTATTACCCATTCTCCCTATACATCCATAGGGAAGGCTCGTGTCCAAGCGTGAGTACATAAAGTGAGCTGTTGATGGTACCACATTTAGAGGAGATCTGTACCGCAACAGTTTGCGCCGTTCGGGTTGCAAAGCAATGCCAGGCCATCAGATGGGTGAGTGAATTTAAAAAAATTAAAGGCACTCTGTGCTTGGGAAGGCACGTTAAGCCGTTGGGCCCAGTTATTGTCGTGGATCGTTCTCACCTACTAACTTGCATTGGGCAATATTTACGGCTTAGTTTGTGAGTTGAGTTACTGTCTTAAATTATACTACGCTTATAAAACGATAATAATTATATCTGTATATTTTCTTAAAATGACAAAAATATCTCATGTACTTATTTATAACATAACAAGTATAATGAACCTTACCTGAACCTGAATATTATATTACTTATATAATATTAGTACAGTTTTTATATATATTATATTATTTTTACATAATCCTGAGTAATGCGCCTGGTTTTCCATCTTACAAAATAGAAAATAACATCCAAACTATTAAGTTAAACTAATAGATATCACCACACAAACACTCAACATGAAGGTTAGTAACAATGATTTTGCATGTTTTTTTACTAAATTATTAACGCACACATTAAATAAAATACATGAAACGCATACTCAATGAATGCTAGTTTTTTTTGGGTCATCGATCTTACTAATTTTTTAGTAAGAAACAAGTAACTTTTAATAGAAAAATGGAATGTTCCATGCTGATCCGTCTAAAGGACATGTCGTAAGAGTCGACTAAAGGACAAGGGTTCCATGATACTCGCACACCAGACGATTGGCTTGCTACCCATGTTTGATGTTGTCTATTCCATCTCCGAACCCTATTTGTTAATGCTAGATGTGGCGTTCGTTCCGAATGGCTTGTATACTGCAAATTACAAAAATCCTGCTCGTGGAAATTTTTTCAACATTTGTGTTTTTGTAATTTGTTTCGCAACAAAATTTGCTGTTAAATTATATAAACAAAACAAAAACATTTTAAAAAAATACTCCAAATTGGTGATTTCAATGCTCTGTTTTTGGGAAAACGACGTAAGAGTATCAATGTATTTATGTATTAATGTATTAATTATTTTAGTTTGTTTTACTTGCATGGACTTCTCACAATGGCCGAGGGACCAAAGAAAGCACTTTTATTATTTTATATTTTAAACTCCGTTATTAAAAGAACAAGCTCGATGGCGCATTGGTTAACGCGCTTGGTCTGCGATTACTGAAGTTAAACAACTCTCGCAAAACTTATTATCTCAAGCTACTCCGTGCTTCGGAAGGCACGTAAACCAGTTGTTTCCGGCTGCATTAGCAGCCGTTAACAACCACCAATTCGCACTCGCACATCGCGCGGTGGTTTATGGCCTTTTCTACCTTTAGTGTTTTCATCCGAAGGGAAAACTCGAGCCCCAGCAGTGGGGACACAAAATGAACTGGCGGTGGTGTGATAAATAAAATGTTTTACATGGTTTAACGCGGTATAGGTATCCTAGGCATTTATTTTTCATGTATTCTACGTTAAAATGTTTTTGTTTTGTTTATATAATTTTAACGCAAATTTTGTTGCGCAACAAATTACAAAAACACAAATGTTGAAAAAATTTCCACGAGCAGGATTTGAACCTGCACCCTTCTGACACACCGGGTCAGGCGCTCTTCCAATTGAGCTATCGTGGTTCTAACCAGCCCGCCGAAATTATTCAACACTATTTACTTTTTACTTTGAAAGCCAAAGGCGCCAATTCAATGTCAACAACTACCGTCATTAACTAGTGTAAGTATTTTCAACATTTGTGTTTTTGTATTCTACGTTATTTAAGTCATTGGTACGTTATAATATATAAGTTTACTTATTGCGATTACTGAGCAGCATATGAATCCAACTACCGCTCCGCACAACAACCAAACCCGAAAGTTTGGAACTAGTATGTATGTCAGTTAAAATATTTTTGTCTACCATTCCTACGAAAAGCCTGATGATCACTCAACTTTGACGCATGCTGAACCAGCCATCCCCTTCCTACTAGCGAGCGAGGTCATTAAAAGTGGTAATGCAAGGAAATGACTTGCACGTTCCCGCATGCGATACAGATAGCGTTTGAACGATTGGAAGGCAGTAAAGGAAGTGTTAATACAGACTATTTTCGTCTATAACTAAATCCTGCATTGGAGAGTTGATAGGCAAAAGCTAAGGCAGAACCACAACACAAAGAGACTGCAGAAAGTAAGCTTTACACATACCGCTTTTTTTTTGGAGATAGATTGCCAATTGCTTCAGACGGCATTTTCAGCTTCACCGGGCTTGTTTGGGGGCGGCGAGGAACGTAAAAGGTTTTCTAGAGGGAACGGCATCGCGCACTAGTGCGCGTCCCCGTGCCCTACTAGATTCTCCGAAGGGTTCGGATCGGAACGGGGAGCAGAACAACCCGAGGGTTGAACGAGGCTGAACCGGTTCTTTGTACCCTTGTTCTACGAGTACGGTGTCTTAGGCCTAAACTAGTGTGCATGTTTACTGTATTCTGTAAATGTGTAGTGGCATTTAGAGGATTGGGCGGGGACACATACCGCGCTTGAGCATCGCACACATGGACGCAGCGGCTAGTTGACTGACACGCACACATGCGCCGTATGCTTGTAGTAGTTTATCTACGACGGCGCGGTTGTATGAAGGTTTGTCTCTGTTCCGTTTTTTTACTCATGTGGTAAAAGTCCTAGCATAGCTGTTGCGGTTCAGTGTATGCGACGGGTTGCCTATCGTTTATCACATAGATGGATAGAAAAAGAAAACAACAGTTACACAAAAACTTAAAACAAATGGGCAAAGGCGGTGTTATCGCTACAAGCGATTTCTTCCAAAGAACCTTTGGTAAAAGAATCCAAGAAAGAAATAGAGGAAGTGCGCAAACATTAAATAAATAAGATACCTTTATTAGATACCACGCAAAACGATCAGCAACTTCAAAATCAGCTTCGTCAGAATTTAAACTCTCAAGACTGTGGCGGCGTCACCTACCGCATACGCCGCACATTATTCGATACGAAGTAAAAACACCTCAACCATGTCAACAGATGGCGCCACAAACGCATACCAACGACGTCGCCATACTACGACGATAAATAGTATGGGAAGCCTGCATCGCGGTAGTGAAGTTTCACAATCTCCTTCGCTATATATAGCACCTCCAACTAACATCCATTGGACCTCGGTCCCCGAGCTATACCACCCAGCTCGGAGGAAGATCTTCCCTTTTTTTGATATGGGAGTCATGACGCATCATGCCCGAGCGGTTGCTCACGGCGCACTGAGCGCTGCGGCCCGCGCCGGCGATATTTATGCAAGGCGCGCGGCGACGCGCGGCGGAGCACTAAAGCGGCTAGCGCGAAACGCGGCGTATTTACGTCGGTGTTGGAGCGAGACAGACAATCCACGATGCTTACCTTCCTTCTGATTGTCTTTCCTCATTGTGGCGCACCATCATACCCCATTACCACCACTACAGTCCTACTACTACCATCCTACAGTGGTGACCCCGACGGAGCACAGAAGCACCTTCAACATCGTCGCAGCCGCTTTAGAGTAGAATGCCAGTGGTTTCCAAACATTTTCAACTTTTTGTTGGAGTACTGCACCAAGGCTGTGGTCTGAGGCGTCAGTCATGATGGCGAGGGAGCTGTCTTGAACTGGATGCGAAAGTATAGTGGCCTCTGTGATGCTTTGTCGGCACTTCTCAAAGGCTTGCTCTGCTTCAGTTGTCCACTCGATCGGTGTCTTATCGTTACGTTTTGTGTTATGTAGGTACTTGTTTAACTGGATTTGTAATTCAGCTTGTCGAGGAAGGCAGTCTCGGTAAAAGTTGATCATTCCCAGGAATCGACGTAACTCGAGGATGGTTTTGGGTATTGGGTAAGAAGATATTGCTTGAACTCGCTCTGTTGTTGGTTTGATGCCGGTCGCTGATACTTCATAGCCAAGAAAATTTATTGTTTCTTTCCCGAACTCGCATTTTTCTAAGTTCAGTGTTACGCCGTACTTGTCTAACCGCTGTAATACTTGATGTAGAAGCTTTCTGTGCTGTTTTTCGTCTTCAGCGTATAGAAGTATATCGTCAACAAAACAGTAGGATCCGTCTATGCCTCTTAACACCTCGTGCATGAATCTTTGGAACGTTTGACTGGCGTTCCGAAGTCCAAAGGTCATGCAGTTGAATTCAAACATTCCAAAGGGTGTTGTGATTGATGTTTTCTGTGCGTCTTCCTTGGCAATAGGTATCCAATAATATGCCATTTTCAAATCTAGCTTTGAAAATATTTTCTTCTTGTGTAGCTGATATGTAAAATCTTGTATGCGTGGCAGGGGGTAACGGTCGGGTTGCGTGACCGCATTTAATCGTCTATAGTCACCGCATACACGTAGTTTTCCATTCTTCTTCTTCACTATATGGAGAGGACTGGCCCACGGGCTTTTTGAAGGCTTGCAGATCCCCATTTCCAGCATGCGGTCAAATTCCTCTTTGGCAGCCTTATATTTGTCCGGTGGCAGCGGGCGGGGACGGGCGAAGAGTGGAGGGCCGGTTGTTTCAATGTGGTGAACCACGTCATGCTTAGGTGGTTGTTTCAGAGACATGGGCCGTAGTACGAGTACATCAGGATATTGCTTCAAAATGTCGTAATATGCTTGTTCGCTGCTTATGATGTGGACCGACTCGGTTTTAGTCGATATTTCGAATGCGTCGATGGCTAGCTCGGTGATCTTGTCTACTAGTTTCCTTTTGTCCAGGTCCACTAGCAGCTTGAAGTGACGTAAGGAATCAGCGCCCAGGATGGAGGTCTTGACGTCCGCGATGACGAATGACCATACAAAGTCTCGTCGTAATCCAAGATTCAGCTTAATGGTTTTTTGTCCAAACGTCTTGATTGGCGTATTATTTGCTGCGTATAAAGTGCAGGTGCTTGCAGTTTTGTTGCTTTTCTTATGTGTGGCGGCTAACACGGAGATATCTGCGCCTGTGTCCACGAGGAAACGTTCGTGAGTGTTGCGGTCGTGTACACAAAGGCGATTACTGGTGTACGGGACACCGACGTCCGCCACGGTCGGTGTCGCCTTTAGTTTTCCGACGGTTTCTTCCTCCTGCAGCAAGGTGATTCGCAGCGCTTCGCCTTATCTTCATAGCGCTGGTGGTAGCGGCACTCCCAGTCGGCGTCTCCCGGTTTCGGTGCAGGCCCACGTTGCGTTGACTGCGAGCGTGAACGGGATAGCGGGGGTGGAACGGGCGGCGGCGTTGACTCTGAGGTGGCCGCTCTCGTCGAAGTTCAGCGATCTCTAGCGTGAGCTTCTCCACTTGCCTTGCTAGAGTTTCTATTGGAGTAGGTGCCGCTGAGGTTGATGCTGAATCGGTGACTGCGGCAATTTTGGGGCTCTCAGCATAGATCCTCGGCTGATTTTCTTCTGCCATACTTGGTAGCTTGCTCCACAAGGTCTTCTGCGTCTGGATATAACGTCGGCTTTTACCGGATCACGTCGGAAGGTTGCGTTTTCGTATCACGTCGGAAGGTTGCGTTTTCGGATCACGTCGGCGTCACCAGCTGTGGAGGCTTGCACCAGGTAGGGAAGGTGAGTCAAATAGCAATGTCGCAGATCGAATGTATGTTATTACTAACACGCACGGATATTTATACACAAATCAGAATCACAATCAGAAGGAAGGTAAGCATCGTGGATTGTCTGTCTCGCTCCAACACCGACGTAAATACGCCGCGTTTCGCGCTAGCCGCTTTAAGCCCGGTGAAGCTGAAAATGCCGCAGCGGCAATCAGCAATCTCTCTCCAAAAAAAAAAAAAAAAGCTAGCCGCTTTAGTGCCCGGCAGGTGTCTTGATGGTGGAGGTGTCCCTCCGCACGACCTCCGCCGCGCGTTGCAGCGCGCCTTGCATAAATATCGCCGGCGCGGGCCGCAGCGCTCAGTGCGCCGTGAGCAACCGCTCGGGCATGATGCGTCATGACTCCCATAAGACTAAAGGTAGAACAGCTTAGGGGTGATAAAAACAAAGTTCCAAGTAAAACTTGGAACAAAGAACATTAATAGGCCGCTGTTGCAACGAGCGAGAGAGCCATGGCACTCCGCATTAATATTCAATACTTTGGTAGCCGTTGGGTGGGATGTTTTGAATATCACCGAACGCCGCGTAAAATATGATTTTGGGTGATCTGCGTCAGATGTCGTAAACAGTCGGCTAATGAATTGAGGGCACAATTCAGAAATGTAGATATAAGTTGCGTGCAACGACATTTACTGGGCTAGTAAGTTTCAGAAGTTAAATTTAATATTAAACAAAGGCAAAGACAACTTGTATATATGTTTAAAAAAACATTGCAATGCTTTGACTCCAAAGACTGTAGCTTAAGCACTGTTGTTATGGAAATCAGGAACAATGACGGTACCGGAACCACCCAGACCGGAGAAAATATAAAAATGCTCATTTTTCTACATTGACCTGACGGGAATCGAACCCGGGACCCCGGAGATGGCAAAACTAGAAGCCGGCATGCGAGCCACTCAACTACGGAGGTCGTCAAAATGAAACAATATGTTTTAAGAAGGAGGGACGTGTGCTGTGAGAACCGTACAAGCATGTCCTCTCTATAGTCAATAACTTGATCCACAAGCATTCCCCGAATAGCAGCACCCACCGAATCCATGTTAGTGGGAGTCCTGGCTCGTGATCAATACATATCAGGAATACCTGGACTGGGTCGGAATAACAATATTGAGGTGCAATGATTTATTCGAGGACAACACGCGAGCGTGAAAGTCAACGGGCGAATAGTAAACTTTCTAAATGTGCCGAACCTTGGGAATGCTCGCAGCGGTTGAGTTTACGAGCTTTTTACTGACCTAGTAAGTTTAAGTATTTTAGACCATATGAGATATGTGAGGGTTTTATTTCTTTTTAACGTAATAACTGATAGCTAGCGCTGCTTTTATTTTATTTCATCTTTATTGTATAAACGGCGATCTGATAGGCAATGGCTTTCTTAGACAGAAGACGAATAAAAATAATGCTGTTTTATGACTATTATATGGGTAAGTAAGTTTATATTCAGAATGCAAAAATAAATAATGCACAAGCCGATTTTTCAGAAACACAATATATTTTGGTATAGAAATAAAAACGCAGACACGTATCTAGTCCGCCTACACAAACATTCCATAGATAATAAACATAAATCTATAATGCATATTAGCATAAAAAGAAAGTCATTTCATTCTATCCGCGTCTGTCCAGCAGAATCTTGCTGGTATCCTATTTGGGCGGTCAGGCTTAACGCCCAATTGACTGATGGAAGACGAGGCATTTAAACCTCCTGCAGGAACCTCTTCTCCACATCCCAACGTCTCTTTTTTCTTGTCTACCTTTCCGAAGTCTTCATCGAGCGCAACAACGACGCTTTTACCGCTCTTTCTTACTCTTCGTCGGGGAACGTGATATTCTTCACTGAACTCATCTTCTGACAACTTATCTTCTTTTGTTTCGAAAATGTCCTTGCCTAGTTCTTCCAATTTAGACGCTTTGTTAGCCGATCCCACTCGTGGTGACTTCCTTGGCTTTGTGGCAGTTTGCTCAGTATGAATGCTGCTTACCTGCTTCTCCAAGTAAGCTAACTTTTCAAGAACTTCGTCCAATTTTTGATTATTACATTTAATAGTTCTTTGCACAGTTTTCAAATCGGTATCATTATTAATGCTCAACTGCGATAAGCAATCCCTGATAGCATTTATAATAGGGTTTTTTATCGTCTCACAAAACATAGTTTTATCAGTGTCATTCATTAAATGTATTTTAATTTTATTACCCTCACCGTTCAAGGATTCTGTGGCAAGGGCGTCAAACGAACGCGAAACAAAATATTTTTGAGAGTTATCGTTGGTAGCTTTAATGTTACTGTTTTCTCTCTTATACTTCAATTCAGTTGATTCTGTAAAGGAACTTGACTGATTTATGTTAATGTGTATATCGTCCAATGTATTTTGTAAAGATGGATCAAAAGATTCTCTAGCGCTGCAACTTCCTAAACGAACATTATTTTTAAATTTTTTTGCAGTTTCTAATTTATGCCCTTTTTCTTTACTGTACGTAACATCTTTTTCAATGCTAGATTCGTGTAGCTTCTTGTTAAGCTTTTTATGCTTTTTTGTTGTCTTTATTGTATAAAATAAAGGCGCAGACGGAGGTTCCTTTCCTGTTGGAATGACTAAAGGCACACAATTCTTGGCGAATTTTAAGGTATTCTCGAAAATTGGGTGCAAGCCCCCAGTTTCAAAAGTTTGAAATGTACCTTTTTTCTCATCAATAACTTCACTGTTAAACTGTTGTGCCTTATCGTGTTTGCTGCTACTCTTTTTCTTTCCTTTACTTTTATTTTTTGGTGGTTTCTCTTTTTCTTTGGGTACTTTTGTTACCTTTCCCTCTTTTGCAACCTTCAAAAATTTTTTGTGAAAATATACTACAGAGTTATAAGAACGCCGGTTAGGGAAGTAATTATCCAAGTTGATCCCTTTAATCCCACCAGCCGTCAGGACCGAGTCTGCAAATAAAACCCAAGTAGCTACTTTAGTTTACGTTGATCCCCAAAGGAACTTTCGGAGAGAATTTTGTTGTAAATATGCAGAAGAGCATCTGCTCAAAGTGAATGCATTAAGATTCATTAAGAACTTAAAAGTTTCGCCAACCAAGTTTCGTTATAATTAATTCATACTTTATACGAAATAATTACATCATCAGCCTATCAACTTAACTGGGCTTAAGCCTTTCCACTACAACCCAATCCAAGTTGGTGGGTTTCAACGTCTACTAACTGATGACAACAATGGGGACCAACGGCTTTACGTGCCTTCCAAAGCACGTAGATAAGATATTTTATTAAATCACCTGTCAATGACCCGGTATTGAAAAAGTTTCACAACTTGCAAGATCGCAACCTCAACCCTAGCCACTGCGCCATCAAGCTCGTTTTAGAATAGAAAACGCCGTTTATTATTGCGTGTTTTGCTGAAGCATATTTGTAAAGCAATCTCACCAAGTAGTCTGAGTAATATTAACCGATATACTATCCCATTGCTGGGCAAATTGTTTCTATCCTCCAAATCAAGTCATCGCTACAATTCATGGATATGGGCTTGATCACCACGCTTGTCAAATGCGGATTGGTGAGCGATCACATACCCGGGCTACGCATCGAAAAATAAAAATACGAAATACATTTTGGCCGACCTGGAAATTGAACTAAAGACCTTTGAACGCTGTGTAGCGCTTTGAAAGTTTGAGTTCAAGTAGTTTATGAGAATTACCTGCATCCATAAGGTAAAACCACTAAACGAATAATAATCGAAAAGCTTTCGATTTCAAACAATCAAAACTTAAATGTAAACGTTATTTAAGAAGCCCTGTTTAAGACAAATCGAAAGCGAACACAACAAAAAATGTAATCAATTTTATCAGATTGACGTTCAAGAAGTCATGACGTAACGTCACAAAAGTGAGGTCAGGTTTTATTTAACAACCACAAACTCTTTATTTACTAATAGTTTTTACCGTGTTTTCGCCACTTTTTTACCAATCTCGTTTTTTTTACCTTTTTATTAACTACAAACCTTCGATCAATACCAGTACTAGATTCATCATCATCATCATCAGCCTACACACGTCCACTGCTGGACATAGGCCTCTCCAAGTGCACGCCACCGAGTACGATCCGCGGCTACTCTCTTAGAACTAGATATGGATAGGCAATTGGGTAGTTGACTGGTTAGTCAATATAGAAACTTTTTAACAACTGTCAAAACGATTATTTTTAATAGAAATTGTATGGGATTAGCAAACTATGACGTCACTATTTCTTTACGTCAATTGAGTGTTTATTAAATAACTTTTTAGGTTACAGAAATACACGCTTAGACGTGATTTCATTTATACGTTTGTTGTTCTTTAATTAATTGTTGTTGTTGTCAACTACCCAATTAAGATGCATCACTAAAATAACCGCGTATGCTCACTTAATCATCCTAATAACGTAAAAAAGGTTTAATAGCATCAGCAGCATATAACAAACCCTAAAACTCGAACATAAAGGTCAATTATGTTGGAATATAAATTGATAGAATTTTATGTCTATGAAAATTAGTGGCTGGCATTCAGTCTATGGGTTTTAAAAGCATTTTATTGGAATGTTTTTGAATTATAATGAAAAATATGTCAAAGGAAAAATTGGAGAACTTCTATTTAGACTTTTGTATGGTTCGAAGTGTTTATTTATTAAATCATGTAATTTCGTAAATATCTATTTAAAAGTATTATTTTGATAGAAATATGTAGTAAAGAAAATCGTTCAATAAATAATGGTGCCGTAATTGTTAAAGACTTTGAGATGTTTTATTGAAGAAAGGATCCCAGTCCATATACATAAGAACATTACACAAGGGTAAGATTCTAACACTTCAACAACAAATTATGATTGTCAAATATTTATACTTAAAACTGTACTTAATAATTTGAATTTTTTCGGACGGTTTTCGAAGTGCTTATCTAAATAACCATAATTACTAAGTCTGGTGTCAGAGAATTTCAAAATTTTAGATCACCCATCTAAATTCCAACCGTCCAAAGCTTGCTTTCACGATCGTTACAAATAAAGTATGACCAAAATACTAAATAATACTCTATCTCAGTATTTGAATAATTTGCGCTAAAATCTTAATGATCGTTCTTATTAATGTGAATCGTAATAAGCATAATGTCCTCAGAATAATAATTATTGTTCTGAGATAATGTCCATCTGACTGCGACTGTCAGTCCAAAATCCATTTAGATTATTATAATATACTTAATATAATTTACGTATTTATTTATGGATCATTTAATTTAAAACAAAAAAAAAACAAATTTATTCATACCGTCATTTGTTAATAATATCTATCTATATAGTATTCCTATCTTTTGATATTATTTAATCGACTGTTTTGTGGTTCCCAGATTTAATCTTTGTCCTGTCGTTTTGTGAATAATGTGATTATTTTCAATTGTTTATTATCAAATTAAGCTAGTTGTGTACATTTATAATTAGCCTTGGCTGTTTATGTACCGATTAACATAAAATAAAATGAAAAATTCTATCAATTAAGGTAGTACATTTTTAGATAAACCGAGCTACGTTAACGGAAATATAACAGCTTAGCGCAATATTTCCACTATGTTTCTAATGGAGCCAAAGCGCAATGCCACAAAATATAATTTAAGCTGACCGAAACTGGCCCAAACAAGTTTGCACTTTCATTGTACGGTAAACACCAATTTAAATGCTAAAATGGCAATTAAACTGCCCGCACAGCACTTCCCGAGAGGATAGAACTGCTGTTTCATACACCGCATAAAACAATTTGAACTCCGCAATCATATAATACTATTGCATTAGTACTGGCTCGAATCCATTATCGTCTCTATGTCAAAGCTCTCGAGTACACTCTATTACGCAAGCGCCGGGTGCTATCAAACAATTTTAGTGTTTATTCCCATGGTATTACGTTGAGTTTCCGATGGAGGCGGTTTGTGATTTGACAGCGTTTTCTTTGTGACAAACTGCAGGAAATCCCGGGCAAACCTCGAGCGCTACGGAGCTCGTAGTCGTAGCCGTTCGTAGAATTCACAGTAGAATTGTGCGATGACCTCTACTACGGTTTGGATTGTAAGCACGTTATAATGTTTTTGATGTGTAACATCTTTCCGCTATATATACTTTCTTATCATTCAAAGAATCTGCATATCTATATATATATATATATATATATATATATATATAATAAAGCTGAATATTTTGTTTTTTGTTTGAACGCGCTAATCTCTAGAACTACCAGTCGAATTTGAAAAAATATTTTTGCATTTGATAGCCCAATTTTTGTGGAAGGCACAACATTACGCAATGACACCTAAAAAATGTTAAAAAAAAGCTTAGTGACTAAGCTTTAAGTTTTTAAGCTAAGCGAAGTGTTAGCGCATTCGGGCGACGCGGTGGGTCGGGGAACAGCTTGTCAAGCTAGTTTACATTCTTGGTGTGCACATATTTTGCATACAAATTTCACGTAAATTAAAATTAAATAATGATTAATTAATTACATATAATATTCTTTTTTGATACACTTAAGGCTAGGTATTCCTGCAAAAGTAGCCTAGTAGTAAAATCGGGCCTTGCCGAGCAGCCGTACTCGCGCATTTAGTAGGTATTTAAACATAGTAAATAAAACAATCATTTTATCAAGTCAAACTCTGCGAACATATCTGCGAATTATTTAGTGTCTTTAGTTGAGTACAAAAATTAAATGTAAAATATCAGTAGTTTAGTCATAATATTGAAAAAACATTACAAAAAGGGGTAACTTTGGGTTTTTTTTTTCTATCGAGTGAAGTTCATTGGATCTTGTAACTGAATGCGACTGTGACTAGATTTGACCTTAACAAATACATACTTTTTTCCAGAATTTAAACCATTATTTTCTGTCTCAGATGGTTTGAAAAAAACTCAAAAGCCCGCCGGCCTACCTAGCCTTCTAGTCTATCGGGTTCTTTTAAGTCTCTATTTAACGATACAATCAATAAAGTTAATTGTTCGGATAGTTGTTTTATTGCTCAGATAGATGTAAGTTCTTTTTTATTTTTTTTAGACTTATCAGACCATTTTTTCAACAAACATATTTTAAATACGTGTCGTGTCACTTTAATATAGACACTCGTAGCAATATGATCAGACACACCACCACCTTTGATTGACCCTCACCCTGGTGCGAGTTTAACTTATTCATAACCTCCCACTTACTGTTTCATTCATGAGATAATTACGTCTGGAGGTTAATTCACTTAGTGGCTTACCCTCAAATTGTGGGATTATGACTTTAGCCGCATCCATAATTATGAGAACAAAAGAATATGGAAGTTCCCTGTGAATCTTAAAGTGCGGGCCAGATTTGCATTGTTCATTAATGAATACTTTGATTGCTGTACTGTTTCGTTAGGGATTTTGATTTTTAATCAAGCACAAAGAAATTGAGCTGTGCTATTTTCTGTTTTAAATAATGGCTACTTCACTTTGCCTATAAATAAGCAGTCAATGAAATCCAGGCAGTGAAGACTATATACATACACCCTCAAACTTTCGCGTTCTATGGAATTTGTTATCAATGTTATCAATTATGCCAAAAAGAATTGAACGAAGATTAACGCAAAGTTAAAAATATCATACCTTCTTTACCCGACGTTTCGACCGAGTTACAAAGTTAGTGATAGGTGTGCTATGTTCACAACGGTATGCTTTCTGCTCCCCTCTTCACATAAGTCGGCCATTGAAAACCGTCGTGGTATGTTTCCGCATCCTCGCCCCAATGATACGTGCGTGGTAGCCTTTTTGGTGCAACTAAGTAAATGTATTTTATTTTATTTTATTTGTTTCTTACTTTTATGACCGTGATGTTGATGACCACCGATATAATTTGGTAGCTCACTTTTGGTACAAAAATAAAAAGTGTAGTTCACATTTGTCACCGCGCCATGTATGCAGCAGGTACCATTGCACTTCGGAATTCACTGTGTAACGGGACAAGACATTCTGGCCGTCGGGACGTGATATTATGGCCGTCGGGGCGAGATATTCTGACCGTATTTCCGCTAGTAGAGGGCAGCAGTTAGTAGTATGTATATTTGACGGCAATTTAGGTGTTATGGTACGACTGCAGAGATTACAGGTTCGAATATCAGCGTGGGTACATGTTGTGCTTAATTATTAGTGGTAGAGCTTGCCACCTGGATAGCTTACACCATCTTATCTATACCTGTCGTCTTTATAAAAATAATATTGTGTCCAACAGTTAAAGATTGAATTTAATTATTTACAAATATCTTGATAAAAAATTAGATCTCAATATTGAATGTATGAGTTTATATCCGGTTAACATCATCAACAGTTTCATCGATTCTGTAGCTGTTAAGGTCTCCCTTGCAAAAATCGAAGCTGAGTTTTTCTCGTTTTAAGAAAGAAAAACTTTTAAACTCTCTTACACCGGACTCTGTTAGAAATTCGTGTCCAAATTTCATCTCCAGAAATGAGCTGTTAGAGTTAGACCTTGCAATTGAAGAACTGAAATGTTGCTCAAAAAAGAAAGACGGCACCTGGAGGAGACAATATCACATATAGCTTGATTTACAATTTTCCTAGTGATGGCAAACAATTTTTATAATTTATAAAGTTGTATAATCTTGTTTTTCGATCTGAAATAGTCCCAATGCAATTTGGCCTTCCCGTATTCCAATAAAAAGTATTGCATTTAGTGAATAAGACAATGTTAAAAAACCCAAACATTCGTGTGAAAAAAGTGTTCTTAGAGCCGATATTACATCGACTCTAAGAACAGAACTTCAACTAAAATATAATAGGTGGCAAATTGTTTTTACGGACGGATCAAAGAGCGCTGAGGTGCAAGGAGCGGCATTTTTCGATGCATCACGAGCCAAATCCGAATGTTTAAAATCAAAAATATTGTTTGTATTATATTATGACACTGGAGCGTAATGCAATTTCAGAAGCGTAAATGCTTCTGACTTATATGGCAAACTATCATTTAAATTATACTTATATGTTCCGATAGTAAGAGTGCAATTCCACACCTGGCTCGATGCACCTCTGGATACATAGACGTACCGATAGCCTTTACTGTCAAGTACAGCTGCGTGAGCTGCTTGCTTGACATCACTGTGAGGTTTCAATGGTTTCCAGCTCATATTGGCATACAGCCTTTTTGTTACAAAAAGGCTGATAGGTTTGCTAAAGTTGCAGGTTTAGGCAGTAAATATCATAATATTAAGCCGGACTCGGAAATTATGCCAAGATTTAAAAAGTTGCCATGTACAGTAGGAAACGCTCAAAACCGACCGACGTTCTTTTCTTAATTTATTGTAATGACTTGCCATTATTTGTAGAGAACTTCTGTGAAATTTTATTATTTGCAGATGATACTTCACTCAGAAACCAAAAAGATTACCAAATGTCAGAAATGAACCAACCGATATTAGAATAAACGGTGATCAGTTAGATTTGATTTTACTCAAATGTCCATCCGATACGAAAGGGTGCGAAGTCTCTGCAAAGTTTTAAGAAACTCGTCAAAGATCTGTCATTGTAATCCTACTGTTAGTCCACTAGATACTTATTAATTTTTTGTTTTTAAATGGTATGTATATATGTTCTACATATTTATATGGTTGTATACATGTATGTGTGTACAATTATTAATCATTGAAACGAAACAACTTTTACGGATATCTTATATATTATCAATCCTCTCCATCCCTAGGTTGCCTGGAAGATATCGCTTTTAGTGATAAGGCCGCCCTTTGTACGACTCCAATTTTTATTTTTATGTGTACAATAAAGCTTTTTTTCTATTCTATTCCGCTGCTTATGCCGTTAGAAAAATTAGGCAGTTAACAGACGTTGAAACTGCTAGAACAGTTTATTTTAGTTATTTTCATAGTGTCATGTCGTATGGCGTCCTACTGTAGGGAACAGCGGCTGATATTGAAACTATATTCATTTTACAGAAACAAGCAATAAGAACAATCTATAAACTCGGATCATGAGGTTGCAATTACCGTTGGATAGATGGCACTGTGCCGCTATTGGCACTCAAAAAAATTAAAAAGCAGTGACAAAGTCAGCGCTTACGTCAGCCTTCCCGGTAGCGTAGCGGTCAGTGCAGCCACCCGGAATGCGGAAGACCCAGGTTCGATTACTGGCTGGTTCCGGTGGTCATTTAATTTTTTCACTGTGTTTTAAAAAAATTATAAATATTTAATTCTTTCGCAGATTAAACTTTTTACGTCCTAAATGACTCAGCTGTAAACGCAAAGACAATTTCACGTCCACAGAGCTCACGCTTTCACAATTAATAAGAAATTGCGTTACTTAGCAGGTTTGCATTCAAATCAGGGCTGCCAACATAATGGAATAAATTAACACTACCGCCACACGCGGGGCAATTAATCACCCGCTAGCTATTGTAAGCTTTCAAACAGTGGGCTGAATGAGGAACGCATATGCAGTGGAGGGTCCTGTTCGAGTGGAATCAGGGTGCCTAGCGCAAGTTTTGTTTGCTATTAAAATATGTTTTTTTTTTTATATTCCTTACGGCTACGCACTTGGCCTTCATCCCACCTGATGTTAAGTGATGACAAAGGTGGAAACGCACTTCATCCGGAATCCCCAACTACTGAGTTTAGGTGTTAAGAAAATTTGCGTCGTATAAGCTGTATCGGTATTGTATTGCTATTATAGTTTACAATTTTTTTTTTATTCTTTTGTTATACACTTAGCTATAGACAGAATATATTTACCACCAATGTAAGTCCCCATAAACAGAATTACCTAGTTTGGGGACTACTAGTTATAATGTATACTTAATGTATAACTAAACATCAGTTGAGATGAAGTGTGATCAAGATCTGTCAGTGATGATAAGGCCGAAGATGATAGCGCACTTCACCCATAATCCTCAACTACTAAAGCACTGGCTATTTATCTCTAGCTGCCGGACCACAACAATGCTACAAACATTGATGTTATGGCGAAATATGTAGATAAGATGGTGGTAGCTAGCCAGGCGGACAAACAAGTCCTACCACCGACCAAACCGAATACACAAACATGTACCCCCCGCTGGGAATCGAACCCGGGACCTCTGGTTCTAAATCGTTGGTCTTAACCATTAGACCAGAGCTATTTCACGTGAATGACAAAAGAAAAGCTACCGCGAACAAAAAGTAGGTCGTACCTTGCATGTTAATACCGCCAGATCAATGTCACTGTCCGTACAGACAGCACCACATACAAGGGCATACAAAATGGTTAATGAGGATGTTCACATTTAAAGTAAAATTCCTCACTTTAAACTCACATTTAAATTAAAATTAAAGCATACGCTTTAATTAAAACTGTCGAATTAAAATGTTGACTGTAAAATAGTCAACACAAAAACCATACTCTACTCACATCATCACGAATCTATATACGTCCCACTGCTGGGCTCGAGCCTTTCCGCATGAACAGCACATGGTAAGATCGAGCTTTAACCAATGCGGGTTATTTTAATATAAGTATTATGGTTAACAACATGACAGTAAGGATGTTTTAAATACCAAGATATCTATGACCGTTTAAGTTGCATCGATATTTCACATGCTAACTGTATACAGTTCAAACGTATTGCAGATGTCAAACGCTCAGGCAAATAAGAAACAATCGCGGACGGCGCGTACCAATAAAACTGAAAACGCGAACCATCAAACAAGCAGAATGATAAGGGTCGCGTATATCCTCTCATCTGTAAGGATTTCACGATTTCTTTTTTTGCCCAACGTCGTATTCCAACAAGAGGAAAACAAAACACAGTGCGGATAATCCTCAAGACAGTTCTGAACACACAAATACACAACAGCACTCTGCGCTGCCGGGTGCGAAGATACATCGCTGAAAGGAGATTCGAATTTTGAAACAATGACGTAACCTCCGACCCGCCAGATATTGGATTTTATGGACAACTGGGATAAGGATAAAATTTACTATGCGCAAGTTGGCCTACTGAGGAAATGAGCAGAGAATTCAGCAAGTGTCAAACTTTCCGAATTAAGTCGGTTGATTTTTTAAATCAGAAATGTAGAACTTCTGTCGCTCGCTCACAGAATGTACACTGGCGTGTACACAGAAATGATACCAGATCTTTTCTGTTCCATTTTCAATTTTCAGAAAAATGTTGATTAAACCATTTAACCCCGTTTTTATTAGGGTTCCGTAGTCAACAAGGAACCCTTATAGTTTCGCCATGTCCGTCTGTCTGTCTGTCTCCAGCCTAGCTCATAGACTCTTAGTACTAGAAAGCTGTAATTTGGCATGGATATACATATATATCACGCCGACAAAGTGGTGAAGTTAAATTATGAAAAATATTTTTTTAGGTAACTACACGTGAAGTGGAGATGGAATTTTTTTTCTTGTCGTTGGATATCAATTTCAAAAATATTGCGGGTTTTTGGAAACAGTTTTTGATTGAGGCATCCATTTGTAAACTATTAAGTTTTAAAGTGCAAAATTTTGTTAGATTCAAGTGTTCCCCCCCCCCCCCCCTGCCAGCCAAATGGTTGTTTTTGGATACGTGAAAAAATTCACGGTAGTTGTATATATGACGAAGTAAAAAGGAAAACTATCATAACTAAGTAGGCTTTGCAAGTTTACGAGTGACAGTCGACCAACTTATAAAATGTACTTGGCGCAGTACAAATTCCTCATTGGGAACTACCTAAATAACTTTCTCAGGTGTGTGAAACCGGTAGTATCTACATTAAATAAATGTTCATAAAAGCCCTCTTCTCAGAGTCCGCATTATTGAGATGGGCTACGGAACCCTACACTGCGCGTGGCCCGACACGCACTTGGCCGGTTTTTTATTTATTTATTTCTATAGGTACACAAATAGATTACAATCAAATGTATGAGTAGGTATAGTAACATATTTGGTTAACCACGTTAACCAGGTTAACCAAATATGTTATTTACACATACTTACTGAATGAAAGGAGATGAAACAACCAATTCATGGGTTGCTACATACTAGTGTTTAATGATGTTCCATAAAAAGTTTCTTTAACTTCGAAATCGTGAAGAAGAGATTTATAAGAAATTGGAAGATGCACACGTAGCCTGGACCAGGAACCTGGAACCTGGACCTGGACCTGACTGGATCAGGAAGATATAAAGCTTTTGAATAGAACGAATAGAACATAAAACTTAACCAAAATGCATAGAACGTTAAAACTTTACCCATTATATTGAACATTCTACACACATTCAATTTTTATTTTTATTTTACTTATCCTGACGTTTCGAAAATAATATACAAAACATTATAATTATATAACAGCTGATTTTGGACAGTGAAGGGACGACCAAGAGACGCATTTTTATATTTATTATATTTTTTTATTATTTGGTAAACACAATGTTGCAATTCATAAATTTTAAAAAGAACGACGATAAATTATACACATACATCTAAGTTACTCTATCAACCAAATTTTACTAAAGATCCATTTTCATGATTTATTGTTATGGTTAGTCAGACCAACGCCAAATCGAGCAAAAAACGGCACGGCCATCCTGTTCTCGAAACAGTTCAGGCCATTTTCGACCCCCTATAACTTTGTTGTGGATAAAACTCTAGTTTTATTCAGGCTTCTAAGCCTGAATTTTCAGTAACCAAGCAGGCATTGTATAAACACGGTATATTTCAAATTTCATTCAATTTAAACTAGTAGTTTAACACCCGTTTGCACTAAACTTATGAATCGCCTAAGTCTATAACTAGTCGAAGTTTCTAATTTTGTCACTGACTGACTGACTGACCGATCATCAAAACTCTAAGGCACTTCTAGCAGATGTAGAAGCTTCAAATTTAGAATACAATTACCGCCTCACAAATAAACAAAGAATAAGGTCCGAATAGTTATTCCGTGTTTTGTCTCTTTTACTCTAATTTGAAGTGACGTTTACATGACAGGAACACAACACGGAAAAACTATTCGGACCTTATTCTTTGTTTATTTGTAAGGCAGTTAATGTTTAGTGTATAAATCAAGGAAAAACTAAAATATTTTGCAGTGTCGGTCCAGTTTTCTAAATACACCAACTGCATAAATACCTTTGTAATTCCATATAAATATATAGGATTACAAAGTTACATTTGCAGTTAATGAATCAGTGTACGTATATGTATAATATAATGGAATAATAGGTGTAGCCAGGTACCTAGATGGTACCAGAAAGGAAAAAAGTAGGACTATCTACAAAAAGAAATGAGATGCCATCAAAAACAAATTTGTAAAAAAAACAAGTTTGTTTTTGATGTCTGTAGTTGAGCTGACCTTCTAGACGAGTTTTTTATCTGTATCCTGTATCCTTTAGTTGAATTTCTTTTGCGAGTGATTTTGTCAATTATGCAGACGAGAAAAGGGCCATTTTTATTAGGCCTCAACTTTGTTTCAACTGAATGCTTGGCTTGTACCAATCTTTTTCCCGGAAAATTTGATATTTCGGTTCAAAAGTCACAGTCTAGCTATAACTGACCTATGAAACACGATGACAAACAGCTGAAATTATAAATTTCACATTTCTTTACTTTTTCGTTTGTATCTAATCCGTTACTTAAAACCAGTTTTATTTATATGTGAATACCGCTGATAAAAGTTGTGTGCGCTGATGTCTATGGGAGCTTTCAATTTAGACGTTTCATGTCGGACCGCTGACGTGCCAGCCGCACGACAGCCGCACGCTTGTTGTTTTAATATGGAACCTTCGATCAACAATGGAACGCAGTGAAAACGCACGACAGCAGTCTGACACAAAACGCCTAATTTGAAAGAGGCCTAATACTACATAAACTGAACAAGACAATACGCCGCCGTTGTTACAATTTTGTTTGAAAAGAGAGTACTAGCGAAATTTTATTATCTACAAGCCCAAAACGTTAAATAACGGCTACGAAAAGCTACGACGTAGATAATAGACTTGTGCGTAGCAATCATTCGTAGCAAATTTCTGTGGTGCCAAGATAGATGGCGGAGTAGTTATCGCGCCCGGTCTACGACTGCTAAAGTTGCAAATGCTGGTCATCGGATGGGTGACCGAAAAATATCATCTCCAACTACTACGTGCTTCGGAAGGCATGTAAAGCCATTGGTCCTGGTTGCATTAGCAGTCGTTAACAACCACCAATCCGCTGGGCCAATGTTGATGATGATTGATAATTTGATTTGATGAATGATTTGTGGCCCATTCTCCCTAATATCCATCTATAGGGAAGGCCCGCGCCCCAGCAGTGGGGACATAAAATGAGCTGATGATGACGGTGGTAGGATGGATTTATAAAATCAATCTTTTTTATAACAATTATCTCTCTGAAACACCTCGTAAATATATACATATACATATACATATTTATCTGTATAAATGCAATGTTTTATTATCTAACGTCTTTCTGTAATGTTTGTGTGATCGTCAATAAATATTTACTTAATTTTGTACGCCATTCCGAATTTTATCAATGAATTTGGGGGTCAATAAACAAGCTTTAGATGGTGGTAGGGCTTGTATTGATTTCGCCTGGCCAGCTCATTAATTAACTATTTGGCCTTATCTTTATTTAGCATCACCCTAGTTGAAGGCCAGAACTTCGCCATTGTAGAATAACAAGAAACTTATAAATAAACGAAGTTCTGTCTGCCTCTTCCGTAAGTAGCCGTATTTTCAAAACTGTTGGTCGTAGGGGTGTGATTGCCCATAAAGCATGGACTAGTCTATAATAAGATTATTTATATTAGTTTCATACATAGTTCCATAGTTCCTATAGTCTCCTAAAAAGCGGGTGAGCTTAACGTCTATTTGTAGTTTTAAAATTATGTTGTTATCATAATTATTATTATTATATTAGTTATTAAATAAGAACGCCTCGGTGGCCGATGTCGACACCACAAGGGTTCAATTCCCAAGTCGGGCAAAGTGTGTTTCGTATTTGTCGATGCATAGTCCGAGTTCGTGATCACCAACCCGCGTTTGGTAAGCGCGCTGATTAAGCTAATACCGATCAGTTGTGGAGATAACTTTATTTCAATGATGGAGCTGTTTGCCCAACCGTGGGACAGTAACTTTTTTGTTATTATTGTATTAACCCATTTGTCCCATTGCAGGGCAGATATTTTTTATGAACCATACTACACAATGCTTTTCAGACTGTACACGCACACTACACTTCGTATTGAAATATTTTATTTATACCTGTGATTAATAAAAAGAGTAAAAGTAGCCTATAACTGTCCCACTGCTGGAAAAAGGCGTCCATCATTGAAATCAAGTCATCACTACAGTTTATGGGTGATTAATACTTTTCTTTAAATACCTGACATTATAACTAGTTAGTGCTAATGACTAAAAGACCATGGTCACATCACTTTGTGACCAGCTAACGATCGTAAATGATAATGGTAATTTATTTAACCAAACGTTAGCCGATCCTTAAGTTGTTTCATTAGGTACAATTTGACGCATTTCAAATAACACAGAAGGTGGAAGATCAACTGGAAGTGCTATGGTGTCATCGCTTCTCAAGCTGTGTGGCATGAGGCGGATGAGTGTCTGCAAGATTAACAGTGAAATCAAGTTACAACTCTAGTCTAATTACGTATTATTAAGTACTAGTTAAGTGTTATATTTTACTTTATTAATTAATTAATTGTTACCACCTACTTATTTATATTAAAATCAAATCAAATCAAATTAAAATGATTATTCAATTCCTAATAAAAATCATAATCAAAAATTACATTCATTTATTTACTTACATACAGTAAATATCACATGATTCTTAAAGATATTACAATACACAATAAAATTTAATGTTTTACCCTCTTAGGTATAAATTAACATTTTCATATGATGAAAAATTATATTTGATTAACATTAAAAACACTAAAGAACTATTCTAAGCTTAAACTCAGTTTATTTAAAAAGAAGGCTAGTTTTAAATAAAAACAAATACTACGTGTATTATTTCGACATGCCACCGTTTGTGTTGAAATCAGCCAATGACACTTCCATCACAGTATAAATAAGTATTCACTATTTTATTTTGGTAGTGTACTTAAAATAACTACCTACGGCCGCTTGGTAGTTACAAGTCAATATAAAACATGTCACGGGGAAATGAGCGTGCAGCGAATATTTTGAAAATTCTTTTATTAGAATAGAAATTCTTCATAAACATAAGCATATGGACATGGACATATTATTATATTTATTTTGTAAAATATAAAACTATTTTTCATAAACAAGATGACAATTAATCGAAGTTTATTTAAGTAAATAATATTAAATTGTTACCGAAATAAAGCTTATCGTCATGGGAAATTTTTGAGAAAATAAAGTTTGCCTTTTGTTATTGTTACTAAATCATTTGCATGAATAGCTTAGATCTGACGACAGTGTACATGACACAAAGAAGCTGAAATAAAGCTGAAAATAATGTTATTTTTTTTCTAGTCTTTTCTTACCAATATATGTGTAGTTGGTAAATAAAAAAGGTTATCTCTAATTTAGACATTAATATTAATAAATTGAAACATCCGTACACTGAATAATAAATTCGATAATTTCGTGCCATAATCTATATATTAATACGTGAAGCAAAAACTTTGTACCCCTTTTTACGAAAATTGCGCGGACGGAGGAGTATGAAATTTCGCACACTTATAGTTTATATAGAGAAGGAGTGCAGAATGCTAATATTTTTTTAAAATTATAATTTAAAAATACATTAAATTAAATAAACATTGATTTACACTTTTTTCAAAAATTTCAAAAATCTGTCAATACCAATCCAAACTCTCATTCTATCTTTTTTAATTTTTCACTGCTTAGGATGCAATCCGTGCAGCCTTAATAAGATTACGGTCGAATTTCGACCACTGGGCGAGCACTAGTATACGTAATTGCGTGGGAGCATTCCACCCTGTCTGCGATCGCACGTCATCGTCGTCACTCAGGACTGCTACGAATCGATGCAAACCGAGATTTCGAAGCGCGTCATTTCGGTCGTTTTATATGAAAGCGTAATACTGTATAGTTACTTATTCTGTGCTTCCGATGTGTAAATCGGGTGTGCAAACTCGCACTGTTCGTGGGAAGCCCGCCGCGAGGGAAGCGCGTTCATTTTTTATAAACCAACCAACCAACACGCAGCGAGATTTCGCACCGACTATTTTGTTAGGACAACAAGGTGTTGCGTCCCATTAAATTTAAATGAGCACACGTACGTTTGCACTGGCTTGTGGCGTATGTTTTTTGTATGTATTCAGTGAATTTTTTTGTGATTTGCAGTGTAAGTAGGTTTGTGACATGCTTTAAACATTGCGTGCTAGCTTTGATATGGAAAAATGGTACATATTTCAAATGGTAACAACTCGCTATCTGCATAAGGTACACTCTAAAAATTTTAAACGCAAATTGACACGACGCAGATTGACATGATGACGTAATTCCATCTAACACTGCGGTTCCAAAGCAAAAGATTGGTCTAGTCAAGTCGTTAAAGCATTTTTTATTTTAAGTTATTTTCTATTATTATTCCGTAGACGTTGTAGTTTGTTTGAAGAATTTTGATCGTGTGGTCGATCTAACAGTTTTTTGAAATACGAAACGACATACATATATACACTCGAAAAACATAACCCTCCTTCTGACGCAGTCGGGTAAAAAGTACGTCAATCATAGTAATAATCTATATATATTAATACGTGAAGCAAAAACATTGTACCCCTTTTTACGAAAATTGCGCGGACGGAGGAGTATAAAATTTCGCACACTTATAGTTTATATAGAGAAGGTTATCCGAATGTTAATATTTTTTTTTTAATTATACATAAAAATATATTACATCAGTAAAACAAACATTACACAAACTACCATGTATTTGACACACACGCATGTATTTGCCACACAGGAGCGGCCGAAATCTGTCAATGCTAAACCAAACTCAAATTCTACTTTTTTTAAATTTGTCATTGCTTAGGATACAATCCGTGCAGCCTTAATATCTTTGAATAAAAATTACGGTCGAATATCAACCTCTGGGCGACCACTAGTAGTAATAATAAAGGCATTTGCCCTGTTTTGTTATTTCTATCTTTAAGTAGGTAATGGTTATCGGTATTCACCAATGCTACTTAATGACTTTTGAACTATCCCCACGATACAGTTCCACATAGCATTGTCCATAATAGTAACGACGAAGGACTAATAATTGAGAAGAAGTGCATGAGAAATAATAATATAGAAATAGCGAATTATAGAGTAATAGAAAAAGATGGAAAAAGAAAGTATTAGCGATGCATGTGCATGCGCTACACACTCTCGTTACGTACACGATGGAGATTTTTTATAGAGTAACGATGACGTACTATGTATTTAAAGAAATATTGCCATAAATATATAGCCGCTGGGGCGGAGCAGTTCTCAAGAGGCGACCGCACACCAGAAAACGCAGTGTGGGCACGCCTCCAACAAGGTGGACTGACGATCTGGTGTAGGTCGTGGGTTCGCTCTGGATGCGAGCAAAGCCAAACCGGTCGTTTTGGAGATCCTTGAGGGACTTTGTCGAGCACTGAAAGTCTTTTGGCTTAGATGATGAAAATTATGATGTTGCCATAAAATGTTAAGTAAATATAGTTTCTGAACACAAAAATAACAACAACAATGTTCAATAAACACATCCATCGACCGTACACTCTTTCGTATTTCAGAATTGTTTTCATTGATGCGTACAATTGATATTTCATTGTTACATTTTTGATACGTTCAGCGGATGATGTATTACTCCGGACGAGTGTTTGCTCCCACAACAAATTTGCGGCATCATTGCAAAATGTTTCCACTCCATACCCCAGGCCTGATTGGAAGCATTGAGCTACAAGTTTTTGGGGATATTAAATTACCAATGTGAATGAAGAGCGAATGTTACACTGTGGTCTAGTAGTTAAGACCACCGGTTTAGACCCAGAGGTCCCGGGTTCGATTCCCAGCGGGGGTACATGTTTGTGTACTCGGTTTGGTTGGTGGTAGGGCTTGTTTGTCCGCCGGGCTAGCATTGTTGTGTTCCGGCAGCTAGAGATAAGATAGCCAGTGCCCCACTAGTTGAGGATCCCGGGTGAAGTGCGCTTTCATCATTGGATGAATCTCAAACGTTATATGAACGTTAAATGACCTTTACGAAACCACACATTTTGAATTTCTATACACCAGTCCAATTGTCATAATAACACTCTAAGCTAACCTAAATCATGAGAAGTAGCAGTTATTTTTAGTAAAGAATGTTGTTGGAACCCAGCTCAGCGTTTATATGGGATCATTGGAGGTATTCGAGCATTAGGGTGCAATTTATAGTTTCCCGCGGAAACTCCGTGCGAATCGTAAACACCTTATCTCGACCGCCCCCGGCCCTAAGCTCGGCTTTTTAATGAAATATTTACCTGCTAGATCCCATTTTAGATGGTTGTAAGGTCATGTAGTGTACGTTGTATAAGATTAAGTTAAATAGATGAGGTATTGAATCAATTGCGGACATTTATGGTAACTACACGATTCTGCTATTTAGGAACGTATTCAATCGTGTCTCAGTGACTTAATTATGACATTGAAGGTGCAGTGGATAACGCGCTTAGTCTGTGATCTTTCGCAAAGACCGAACATAGGATGGGTGACCAAATATTTATCACTTCGAGCTCCTCCGTGCTACGGATGGCACGGAAAGACGTCGAAAGTGCGTTAGCAGCCATAAACCACCAATCCGCACTGGGCCCGCGTAGTGGTTTATGGCCCGATCTCCCTGCGGTGTTTCACCAGAGCTGGTGATGATGATGATGATGATGATTAAATTTTAAAAAGAAATATTTTCACATTTGGACTAAAGAGAAAATGGAATAATCAGGCCACAATTATGGAAGTTATTACTTGTAAAGTAAAAACTTGTGAGACTATATGTTTAAAAATAAACTTAAACTGCATATCGCAACGAGTACCACAGGGTGACAATTTGTGTACTGAAATGAAACAACTTTCACGGATCGGTCACAGGGAGACTCTCTCGTAGTCTCCCTGTGACCACGGTCACAGGGAGACTACGAGTACGACGAGTACGACTACGAGTGGTCACAGGGAGACTCTCCCTGTGACCACGGACCCTGCAAAGGGTTCGAAACGTCAGGATAAACATTAATTAAAACTAATGTGTAAAATAAACGCGAGTAGATCCGTAAAAGTTGTTTCATTTCAATGTGTAATGTTCGCGTAAACTTTAGAAAACAATAATTTGTGTACTGTAATTTATATATTGTTTATATCTCATTAGAAGTGAAATGTAATTTCGTATGAGAAAATCTACTTTAGTTTCAGTAATTTTTTTTGATAAATAAGCTCTCCAAGAATGTTCTTATTATACAGATTTAATTTTTTATCACCATCCAAACCTTCCGAGATGACTCCCGTGATAAACGAACAATTCTTATATTGAACCAACTCCCTGACCGAAAAATAAAATTCAGCTGTTCCACACATTTTGGTCGAACGAATATTGATGTTTTGATAAAAAACTCAACCTGTATTTACAAAAATACCTAAACTTTGTTAGTTGCAGCTGTGGTACGGCATGTACACATGTATAAGACAAAGTAACAATATTGTTCATAGAATCGGCCATCATGATATTGCACCGCTTACCATCTGGCTGTTCGCATGCTTGTTAACCGATTCAGTCGAATACACATGACGTATACCTATAGCCGGTCTGCTCTGACCGCTCTACCGAAACCCCAGAAGACCTGTATCTCAGCAGTCAGAGAATTGGACTGATTATGCAAATGAAAGGTGTTGAATGAAATGAAATGAAATGGAAATATTCTTTATTGTACACCATATTATATTTGACATAAAGAGGATACCACAAAAAGCTCGGGGTCGGATACACTAGATATAGACAACTTTAAGGATCTGAAGGTGGAGCAGACCGCAAGATTCACCAAAGAAACTAAAAGATTCGACGGGGCGCTGTGAAAGCTGGATAAACCCAAGCTCCCCCAAAGGGGAGAACGGAGAAAAGGATGAAGTGGCCCGCAGACAACGCGGGTGGATCGTCCGTTCGGCTGGCGACGTCCCCACAGAAAAAAACAGAACAAAAACACAACAAGAACAAACAGAAAAAAAAGTTATTATTTTTTTTCATATTAACGGGTAAGCACAGTTCCTTGATCTCACCTGATGTTAAGTGATGATAAGGCCAATGATGGAAGCGCACTTCACCCGGGATCCTCAACTAGTGAGGCACTGGCTATCTTATCTCTAGCTGCCGGAACACAACAATGCTACAAACATTGATGTTATGGCGACATATTTAGATAAAATGGTGGTAGCTAGCCAGGCGGACAAACAAGCCCTACCACCAACCAAACCGAGTACACAAACATGTACCCCCCGCTGGGAATCGAACCCGGGACCTCTGGGTCTAAACCGGTGGTCTTAGCCACTAGACCACAGAGGCGGCTATTTATACACTTTTAAACTTTCGCGTTCCATAGTTAAACAAAAGAACTAAAACGGGGATTGACGCAAACTAATTCGTAAAAAGGTATCGTACCTTCTTTATACACGACGTTATTAATTATTTAACTAATTTAATTTTTAATAGAGTTGACTGAAGTATTTTTGAGAGTTATTTTACTTTGGCATGTAGCGTTCGCGTACCTACATTACAGCAATAAAAAAGCTTGTCCAAGATAATTTCGTCGCATTACCGAACACTTTTCTCGTCACTTAATTAATAAGGCAAATTTTTCAAAACTACCGCTAACACGGCTACTTAGAGCAATCATTTCGCGTAATGACCGCGATTCGTCCGGCCGTTCCGTGCAATGACGCGGCCGCACGCCAAATGACTGACATTCAGCGGACACACGCTGAATTGTCTTACGCTTGTAAAGCTAACTTTTTATGTGTAACTAAAGTCAAAATCTCTATTCCACTTAACAACAGGTAAAGGAGAGTCACCTGCAAGATTTCAAAATTTAAATAATAAAAAATAAATTATGTCGGTATTTGGATAAGGCGAAAGCGGACATCATAGTCCAAGAATACACGCGGCTGTGTACGCAATTCGTCAATTTCGCATTTAGCCGTTCGCCCACTACTCAATTCGTCAATAATTTGATTCGACCATTTCGTGAATCGTCATTATGTAGTTCGTCCATTTCGCGAATCGTCATTACGCAGTTCGTCCATTTCGTGAATCGTCATTACGCAGTTAGTCACAGTTAGTCGTGAAACGAATTCATTAATTAATCTTGCAGTAGGCTTTAAACCAGCCGCTGTAAGTTTTAGGGTGCCGTACCCAAGGTTAAAAACCTATTACTAAGACTCCGCTGTCCGTCTGTCTGTCTGTCACCAGGCTGTATCTCATGAACCGTGATAGCTAGACAGTTTGGACCTACGGCTAATAAAATCGAAATTTTCAGACAATGTATTTCTATTGCCGCTATAACAACAAATACTAAAAACAGAATAAAATTAATATTGAAGGGGGTATTATTGTATGGAAGCCACATCAAACGTGATTTTTTAGCCGTTTATTTCTCGACGTTAATTATCAGCACTCTAATAACAATACATCATAATAAAATAATCATCTGGACTCGAACCGGGGTCTTATGGTTTCGGGACCGCCCGATTTCCCACTTGAGCCGTTATAACCTTGTAGATGGTGGATGGTGGATGGTAGAACTTACTTTCGTATTCTAATGATATTGTAGCAGTTTTTCATTGCCTAAAAACATGGATAAAACGACGTTTTCTAAAAATTAAACCCAGCTAGATCAATTTATCGCCCCCGAAACCCCCTGCATACTAAATTTCATGAAAATGGTTTTAGCCGTTTCCGAGATTCGGATTATATTATATATACACATATACAAGAATTACTCGTTTAAAGGTATTACATAAATAAATAATAAATAAATAAACTTTCCTACACTCACACCAATTATCTAGCCCAAGAGAAGCTTCGTTATGAAACTCGTTAAATGGTTACTAGACAACGGATAAACATACTTAAAATACTTAAATACATACTTATTATACATAGAAAACACCCAGACCCGAGACAATTTAGAAAAACAATAATTTCTAAATTGACCCGACCGGGGATCGAACCCGGGACCTCTGAGAATATTATTACATATCCTCAAATATTTTAAAGGGTTTTCATTATTTTATAAACACGTCCAGTGTTAAGGTAATTAGCCTATATATTGTCCCACTGGTAGACAAAGGCCTTCATTGTTGAAATCAAATCATCGATTCCCGATTCAACCCGAACCCCTCATATAACCTAGTAGGGAACGGAGACACGCTTGCGTGGTGCCATTCCTTCTACAAACCCTCTGACGGTGTTTCGAACATGGGGTGTTGAACCCTCTAAGTTTCTCGCCGCCCCCAAACAAGGGCAGTGACGCTGCAAAGGCCTGGTCAATCATCATCGTCATGTTAACAACCACCAATCTGCACTGGGCCCGTGTGGTGGTTTACAGCAGAGGGCACATGTTTGTGTACACGGTTTGGTTGGTGGTAGGACTTTTTTGTCCGCCTGGCTAGCTACCACCATCTTATCCAAATATGTCGCCATAACATCAATGTTTGTAGCATTGTTATGTTCCGGCAGCTAGAGATAAGATAGCCAGTGCTTCACTAGTTGAGGATCCCGGGTGAAGTGCGCTTCCATCATTGGCCTTATCATCACTTAGCATCAGGTGAGATCAAGGCACTGTGTTTACCCGTTAATATTAAAATAATAAAAAAGATCCCCCTGCGGTGTTTCACCAGAGCTAGTGATGATGATGATGATGATGATAACGATGATGATGATGATTATATATAAAAAAAAATATTTTGACATTTGGACTAAAGAGAAAATGGAATAATCAAACTACGATTATGGAAGTTATTAAATAGCAGTATCGATGCCCATGTCTTTTACGATAACGATGATGATGATGATTATATATAAAAAAAATATATTTTGACATATGGACTAAAGAGAAAATGGAATAATCAGGCTACGATTATGGAAGTTTTTAAATAGCAGTATCGATGCCCATGTATTTTACGATTGAATAGGCACAGAGCCATCGACCGAATTGAAAAACATGTATGAAAAGTAGACAAAATCAACGTTTCGTAGTCCCCTGATTCCTCCTCCAAAACTGGGCACGCCAATATGGCAACCCTAGCGGTTAATTAGCGCTGGCGGAGGCCTGGCCGCAAGTGGGGCTCGGAATGATCTCGGCCTTCCGTTGATTGCACTTCAATGCATCGGAGATTAACTAGCTATTTTTGTGACAGGTTTTTTTGTCGATACGCCTTTTCACTCAGAACATTAAGCTTTAATTATTGTTCTGAGCTTTAGTTATTATTCTGAGCCTTTTTATTAAAAGTGTCAAACCTTCTTCGAACACGTCATCAGCTACAAGCAAAACCAAAAACTAGACAAGACAAGTTACGCTTTTTGTTTGCCGATTCCATAAACACCTCATTCGTATAATTATCAATTAGCACATTGTCAAAGTGGTGTCAAAACGGCTCAGTGGCCAAGTGGCAACGCGTTTGGTCCAATGCTTGGAGGTTCAATTCCCAGGTCAGGCAAAGTGGTTTTGTGGAGTTTATGGATACAGTATTTAAAAGTTGGTGAGCACCCCAGCCCAAATGGCCTAATGTCTACCCCAAATGGTCAAACATGAGTCCCCATTTAGATGCTGTCATACTTGAGCCGTTTAAGGCTCTCTGCGTGCTTCGCCAGCCACGCCAGCGCTGACAAAAGTTCTTAAAATGTGGTAAAAGCAAACTTGTTAACACAAGTATCATCCTACTCAAAAGCCAGTTTCACCCTCCTAGTAGTTTCAAAAGTTAATACAAAAAATGTCTCCCACAGCACGGCAACGCGACAACGTCGAGCGAAACCTCAGTGGGGACTAACACCGCGACGGCGACAGCGGGCCCCAGCAAAGCGGCGCCGCCCGCCGCCAAGTTCCGCCACGGTCTGCTGCAACTCATGATACACACCATCGATCCGATGCACGACGGTGAGTTAGGTACGCACCGCGCTTCGCTTCACACCTACACTAGGGCTCGGCCGCGAGCGCGAGCGACTTGCGATGCGGCGAGCGGATCACTAGTTCAATCCGCGTTATGATGATTAAGTCCTCCATCATCCTCCGTCCGACGTATCTGCCGACGGCAACACTCTAGCCTTATTTCCTGACGTGCGCTCTGATGGGACATGCAAAGTCGGTCTTGAAGATTCGGTTGCAGGTCTTAAGGTATAGCTACCTCTACGTCTGTTATAGTCAATGGAAATAGAAAGAACGCAATGAACTAGAAATCCGCTCGCCACGTTCGTAAGACGCCAAAGGTCGTGGCCGAGCGGTAAGTTGATTGCGTCGACATCACCAGCTGATTTCAGACTATTAACACTTTATAAGGGCTACTTTTCCATGAAGTAAGAATTTACTTGCAAGTACTTCGAAACCTGGTTTTTGGCATTGGTATTTAATAGGTTATAATATTATACCAGGTAGCCTCAGGTTTGTGCAGTACGACTAATGCCTATTTCGGACATTATAATTTTTCGTTACTTAATTTATGGCTTGGTACGATTCGCACCAGTTAGGGCGATGTTGTAAAATATTATCTTTGTTAGATGATTGTAGATGATGATAAGAAATTATTATAATGCTTAATTATATAATTCGCTCCGAACGCCTTGAGTACCAGTAAAGATGTGCCACTTTACTGAGACCGCGGTCTTCTTAAGCTTTTAAAAGTAACGTTGCACTGTTTTGTTTTATTATAAATCATTAAATATTCGTCAATGCACAAATTCTTGAAAATAATATAAAACTGCTCTTCGTCTACTTTTCACTTCCCTCGAAGATCTCCTTAATTTTCATAGTTCAAAAAAATAAGAACGATTCGGAATCAAGACCTGATTACATTCATTATAAAGTGTTGCCAAAAGCATACGCTGTCAAATACTACTCTGGCTATATAGTTTCAGTACCAAATTCCATATTCAATTAGTTCGATCGTTTGGATATTGTCATCAAACAATGCTGCCGTCACACGACCACAATCAGCCAAGCAGGCATGCATTCCAAACGCTCAGAGTCCTTAGTGCTGAGTTCGAGTTTTTTCATTGAACACGAGAATTCGATTATGGTGATGGCGTTAATACAGCACCCCCTCGCGACAAAAGCGGTGAGATGCAATTTCACCAAACAAATTCCCGTTTGTGGTGGTAAAAATTTTCACTACGTATTTTGAGTGCGAGATTCTTTGTTATTCGTTCGAGTTAGAGTTAACTACAAATTATATTAGAAGAACAAAAATGGCGTTAAATCATAAGAGTTCGTCACTTATTAGTAATACAGCTTCAAGCTCATACAAGTTAATTATCTTAATTAATGGCTTCGCGTTTAGCATTTAGCCAATTTCAAGCATTTTTATTATTATTAGTAGAAAGAGTACGATAGATAGAAATTAAAATGGAGTCTCACAACACGTGTTATTATGGCAAGAACTCGGGTGAAACTCCCCTCATACAAGTTGCAAACAAAACTTCACTTGCGTGTAACGTCATCATGGATAAAGCAAATCTGCTGATTTCAATAAAATAGCTAAAGCTAAAAAAGTTTATTAAAGTAAGTAAGTTTAAGTAATTGTAAAGTTCTTTAGTTACATTATTGCAAATCACTTTACAACTCATATTATCGTTGTTTCTGATTTCCATGAAACGAGTGCTTTAGCTACTTAAGTACTTACCTTGGGATCAGAACAATGTATGTGATGTTGTCTAGTTAAGGATAACTGATCAAATAATAAAAAGATCTCGCACAAGGCACACTACTGCTACTGGCAAAGCACGCCGAGGTACAGCTTTGATCACTATTTTGGTAGTGCGGAAGGTAAGTTAAACTTTAGTCTAGATGTACTGTACAATGCTTTTCCTATAACACAACTTGTTGACTATGTTACCACATACCAAAAAACATTGCGATATTTTACAAGAGAAAACTTTACTAGAAAAAATCAACCAGCCTTAGGAAGCTCGAGTGGGAATCGAACCCACGACCTTTGGATAACCTTGTAACTATATATAGGATTGTGAATGCAAAATTCAAAATTAATATAAAATTGCGATGTTTTCATACCTTCAACAAAACGATTACCTCACCGTGATTCTAATGCAACTTCTGGCATTTCGGACTCAAATCTTCTATTTTAAAACGACAAGCCCTTCCCTTAGCCCAAATGTAAAAATCAGGCTCAACTGTAGACGTTTGTGAAATCAAGGCCTTGGCTTAGAAGAAGGAAGTCCGGGCTCAATGATCCGCCTTGTGGGAGCCTATGTCCTGCAATAGGCTGATGATGATGAGGACTCGATCTTTTAAACTACGTTATTATATAGGTAATACTATTATAATTACGAATTAGATTATTGTGTATATTGTAATAAATAAGCATTTCATTTTAGAATACTGACATATCTATTTTAAAAGAAACCGTAGCGGCACCGAAGATTTCTCATCCGATTATGCGCAAAATGCAATTTTCTCTCGAAAATAATCCAAAAGTAGATAGCACATCATGATATGAATTGGAAGATATGGAAGTCACGATAGCCCTCTACTATCGCTGAGACATCTAATATTCATATCTTTTCACGTTAACTCGAACACAACATGATTCAGGGAGCGAAACGCGAATTTAAAACCCTTGAGACTTTTTTACGAGCGCCGCTTGTAGCAATTTCGCTTCTCAAGTGCAACCTTAAGAATACCTTCACAGATTATGCTTTCACTTCAAGGTTTCTAGATCGATCGTACCGATGGCGATGGGTCGTATACTTCATTTCAAGGGCTAGACAGCCAACAGTAATAGTATCAATTTATTAATTATTATACTTTCAACGCCTCGGTGGTTAAGTGGCAATACACTCGGCCCGATACCCCTGATACCCCCGATACTCCTGGTTCTCTTATTGTCTCTATAGTTGTTACAATAATGCTATAACAACTTATTATTAAGTGCTTAAGATGTTTTATTTTTTGTTAAAATACTTTTTAGCTAGCTTTTAGCAAAATTTTTTTAGCGGCGCAATTTAAGGTTCTAAAATATTTTATGTACCACTTTAAATTACACGGGTGCAATAAATTAATTGAATGAATCTGATTTGAGGTTCTGTGTTCAATTCTCAGGTCAGGCTAAGTGTATTTCAGATATTTCCGATGCATAGCCCAGGGTTTTTGATCTTGTGAATGTTCTATCAAAATTACAACGACACGTATCAAAATAATAGTTATCTGGTTTTGGTTCTTGCCCTTAGTGATTTTGTATTATTCATAGAAAACGGTTATTATTAATTGTTCAATTTTACTTACCAATAGTTAACAAAACATGTTAACTTACCTCTTTTGTATACTAATTATAATATAGCATTGAGATTAAATATTTATTTTGCAAAATTGCTTGTTGGTTAAAAAAATGTTCTTTGACTATTTATGGGATATCGAAATGTAAATATATTGTGTATATATATATAGGTGTATACATTTCTATAATAAATATAAGTTAATAAATAACATATGTATGTAAATTTAGAGCCAAGTTCATATTAATTTCAGTCGTACCGCAACAGCAGCACCGCAAGAAAGAGACAGCAAAAGGATAGAAGATGTCCGTCTCGGGAATTAGTAATATTAAGTACTAAATTTTACCATAATGACGTACTTATCCTTGCTAAATCCCGCGGTGGAACCAACAACGCTTGTTCGGCGCGCTCTGCCGGCAAGATACAGCATTACTGGGCTTAAGACATTTATTCTCATAAGAGCTTACAATTTTTAACCGACTTCAAAAAGGAAGAGGTTCACAATTTGGTCATATATATGTTTTTTTACTGTATGTTCGCGCATATCTTCGTCATATAGGTGACGAAGATATGCGCATAGGCACCGATTTTAATGTTGTTGTTTTTTTTTTAAAATAAAAAGGACATTAAAGTAAAACTAAATCCCAGCTACACAGGAACGTAGGATCCATAAATGTTAGCTTCAAAATTATTTATGGGGATATATAAAATGTTTGGTTTCCTTTTTTAGGTTATAGTTTCGCCATGTCCGTCTGTCTGTCTGTCTGTCTGTCTGTCCTCAGCCTAACTCACATACTTTTACTATTAGAAAGCTGTAATTTGGCATGGATATACATATTAGTCACGCCGACAAAGTGGTGAAGTAAAATTTAGAAATTTTTTTTTTAGGTTTTCCCCTACACGTGAAGTGGGGGTGTAATTTTTTTTCTTGTCTTCCCCATAGTGTGAGGTGTTGTTAGATAGCAAAAATATTGCGGGTTTGTGGAAACAGTTTTTTGATTGAGGCATCCGTTTGTGAACTATTAAGTTTTAATGTGCAAAATTTTCTTAGAGTCAAGTGTCCCCCCCCCCCCCCCCCCAACCAAATGGTTGTTTTTGGATACGTGAAAAAAATCATGGTAGTTGTATATATGACGAAGTTAAAAGGAAAATTATCACAGCTAAGTAGGCTTTACAAGTTTCCGAATAACAGTAGACCAACTTATAAAATGTACTTGGCGCAGTACAAATTTCTCGACCATTTAGGTAGTAGTAGGGAGAGATAGGTGTTGGTCGTCTCATAATTAGTTAATAGCTTTGTTTACCCTCATTTAAATTTAATCATGTGCGTTCCGTTTTGCGCAGAAAAAGCTTACAGTACCTTTTGGTCAGGCAGTATGATGTTGGAGCTGGGATTTAATATTTTGTATGATGGGATCCCAGGCTAATGGTAAATAGGGCTGAATCGTTGTTTTCAAGCGGGTATTTGAGGTTTATCGAATTTGATGTAATTGTTGGGCCCCTCTAGAGCATGTTCGCGTACTGCAGACTAGGCGCGAAAATAAATACGCTTAGTAGTAAAGGATTCGACACTGGATGTCACAAACGAGTTTTGTCACTTACGTGAATCGTCATGCAGTTTAAATTTACTCAGTTGATCACATTTGCGTGTGGCCATATTTTAAAAAAACGCGAGTATGTCCGTAAAAATGTTCCGCGGAAACTTTACAAAACAGTAAATTGTTATTATTATTCATTGCTACATATATTAGAATAACCCTGTAATGTAACCACTTTACGATGGTATGCAGTACTGTTGGTGTAACTATTACAAAATAAATGAATAAATAAATATGTAAATTACTTCTTGTGCGTTCGAATCTCGTGACACTGATTCTTAAGACTAACGAAACTATTAGTTAATCTGTGCTAACGGTGTATAAATTGTGGGAAGCGTCTCTATAGTCAAACTGATATATGCTGGTGTAGAAGAATGCGATAAATCGTGGCTCTGTAAAAAACAAATATCAAATCCAATCTTATCTTTATTACATAGCTCCGTTAGACTATCTGAATGAGCCCTTTTCCAACAAAAGTTTTCTGGTGGCGATAACATAATTTATGTAAGCGTTACCATGTGTTCCAATTAAATCAATATATCATATCAAATTCAAATCTGTGTACCTATTTTTATTGAGCAAAGAGAGTTTAATTAAAACTGAACTGTATTGGATACCGAAATAAACATGTATGTAGCCTCCTAGGCTATTGTTTCCTAACAATAATAGCACAATCCCTTTGTTGACACGTAGGCTTGACCTCACTACAAAGTTCAACCGGCTCTAATTCCGTTAACACACCGCAAATCTTACTTTACGACGATTGGAAAGCCCTAAGCCAGCCTCCTTTGTCGGCGATAATCCTCTATTACCGCCGCGGCATAAAGAAGAGGTTTCAATGCTAAATCCCAGAGACAATTTCTTGCTCCGCCTACCATAGACATTTTCTAGGAAAGTTGCAGTGAAGATTGTACGCTTTTTTATGGCTGGATAGAAAAAAAATTTTATCTACGTATTGACGACTCTCTTCTCGCACCACAGCTAGGGTTGGCTGTAGAGATTTGTTTTAGAGATAAGTTTATAGCCTTTTGTACCGTGTGTTTTAATATGTTTTGTGTACACACGCCTGCACATCAACATACCACAAACTGTCAAATTTTCTCAATAGACTTTGAACTTTACGGCTAAGGTGTATGGTTGAAAATGTATTGAAGAAATTTGACAGTTTTGGATAGGTTGATGTGCTGGCGTCTGTACATTATAAGATTAATTTATGAATTTCAACATATTGTATAGCGAAGGTTTTTTGTTTATCCAATCACCGTAAAAACCTTTCATGCCCTTACAAACTTTGAATTAAATAACTAGCTTTCAATCTTGTCTGCTGTCTAATAAGAACGAAGTTTTATTATTTGCATCTTTTCGCCTGATACTTAGGAAAAGCAGTTGCATTTTTTTAAAATTAAATTAAATATATATAAAATTTTATTCGTGGCACTTAAGACCCAATGGTAGAATTTCACACTGGACCAGCTGTCAACCTCCCTCCACCTACCACCCCCAAATCTGTCTCTAACACCATAAAACACTTACAGCAGTGTTTATTTAGCACTTATGTTTTCCAATTTGAAGGGGTTTTCTTCTCTTCTTCGAAGCAGCAGTTTTCAATGTTGTGGATGTAGGTCTTCTTCATATTTTGCTATTCTTCCCCGTTTTGTGCTCTCTCTCTAGACATAAATTACTGAGCATCAAAAGCAAAAGAAGTATTTCCTCAGGGTCAGCAACGCGCCAATTTGGATCAAAATAAGCTTGTTTGCCAACCGTACAAAAGCAAAATTCAACAGCTCCACATTTCCAACGTATATCCAACTTTTACAACAACTGAAAATTAATTTAAAAGCTCCCAAGTGTCTTTAGGCCGCAACTAGGCCGAGCCCACCGCTCTTAAAGTCTATAATCGCTTGTCGGGTCGACACATGTCCAAACTCCACCCAATCAACTGGTTCATCATCACAACTTCAAACTGTGCCATCCAACTATCTCCGTTTCTGTTCGACCCATTTTTGAGGCCTCAACAAGTTTCACGAGCTGTGAGCGAAGCTATTGTTTGTACAGTCAGAAACAAAAGTAGTTCAACATCTAAGTAACATGATATAACAAATTTAATAAAAGTTGACAAGCGCTTTAGTTGATTTAACAAGGTACTAAAGTGTTAGCGACTATTGTTACCGGCTATACTTGAGAGTGCTATGGTTTCTTTACTGTTCTGTGGTTCAAATGCTCCATTATATAGATTCTATGAATATTTACGAGGATCTTAAGTTGCCTTAAGATATGCACCGGTGCAGCCCATGGATGCATACCAACGTGCTTTACTGACCCTGCGCATTCTGTACAGAATCTTACCGCCGAGTCTAAGCTGTAAATAGTAGATTATTAACCAAGGGGATAAAGCAGTGTCTTCTGCCGCGGGTGACGATTTAAATCGCGAGCGTAACGAAGGACTCGAGGTTTACTCCCGAGCGTAGCGAGGGTGTTAAAAACTTAAATCACGAGCGAAGCGAGGGATTTAAGACGAGTCCTGAGTGTAGCGAGGGATTTAAGTTCACCCAAGACTAAGACACCTTTATCACCGAGGAAAATACTCTACTTTTCGTACCATTTGCGAAAAAATTAACACAATAATAATATGAGATAAGCCTTTATTATATATAATGACAATTAAAAGTAAAAGTTAACATTCGAAACATTGGTCCAATTATTGATAGAGAGACATTTTTGTTTGGTACATTTATTGTTGATGAGTTGATTTGAGTATTTATATACAAACTCAATGGTGTAAACACAGATGTAGTTTAGTATAAATTTCGGTAAGTATTCCAAATTTAAATCACATTCTCCCCCTAGAGTGGCCTAGAGGATGAATGAAATTCAGTACAATTTTCTTTCCCTGTTTTTAACAGATCAAAATGTATTTTTGTTTAATTGTCATTATATTTAATAAAGGCTTATCTCATATTATTATTGTGTTAATTTTTTCGCAAATGGTACGAAAACGAAACAAAGCTCATTGATTAAAAAAAAAACATTAAATTCTACATTTTTTCCCCCTAGAGGATGAATGAAATTCAGTACAATTTTCTTTCCCTGTTTTTAACAGATTAAAAATGACTATTGTTATGTTCGCTTTTTGTGGCATAGAATGTCACTTTTTTGAGCAAGTGGTACGAAAAATACTTTTTTCAAACCTTCAGAGAATCTCGGATAACAGACCTAGTAATCTCAACGTAAAGCAAGCCATTGAGTCCCAAGGGAGATAATGTTGTATGAAACTCCCTTAGGATTAAAGTGTTTTTGAGTTTGGAACGTTGAAATTCGTATGAAAACTCTTAGCACACGGGCATAATGCCATTCACAAACAAAGGAGGCATTTGATAGGTCTACAAAAGTCTAGTAGGCTACGGTTTTAACGTAGGTTCTCAGCAAACAGGTTTTTTTTTGTAGTTGATGGCTGCGTGCGATTAGCACATTTCGCCAGTGTCAAAGTATTTTTTCTTAAAAGTAATACATAAATATACAATATTTCCTTTCAGTATGATGATGATGAATGATAATAGAAATGAGAAGTGAGAAATGATATACCTCTCAACCTCTCGAGTATCTCAGTAAAGATTTACTAATTCCTTGAGCGGACTTCTTGAGAGAATTTGAATAGTGAAGTTGCATTGTTTTGTTTCATCTGCTAACACTCATGCGCACTTACGAACACTTCACATCTAGACTCGTGATCTAGACATCATTCACTTTCCCGCCAAGAAGTCTCAGGTTTACCTCTAATAATAATGTACGGGCATTGTAAAGAGTCGAGTTTTTTATAAAAACGAAATGGCCACCAAAAGTAGAATAAAAAAGTTGCATAGAAAAAAGTGTTTGGTGCAAGATTGCTGTTATTTTTATTGAAATGTCGTCAAGCGATAGTGATTTGACTCCGGAGTTTATTAAATCGGATGCTTTAGGGATAATTAATAACTAATTTAATAAATAAATATAATAAAGCCTTCGAAGATTTCAATAAATGGAGAACAACAAAACGAGTTAAAACTGTGTCGGAAATAGTCCTCTTAGTTTTCTTCGAACACTTAGCATCAACTGGAAAGTCAAGCAGCCTATGGTGCATTTATTCAATGCTCAGATCTACTATAAGCATCAAACCATATCCAAATCAATATATACAGCAGACTGTTGGCTTTTTTAAAGAGGAAATCTGAAGGTAATTTGGTTTTCTTTAATAGTGTAACTTACCTGCCTAATTACAAAAACACAAATGGTCAAAAAATTTCCACGAGCAGGATTTGAACCTACACCCTTCTGACATACCGGGTCAGGTGCTCTTCCAATTGAGCTATCGTGGTTCTAATCAGCCCGCAGAAATTAACAACACTATTTACTTTTTACTTTGAAAGCCAAAGGCACCCATTCAATGTCAACAACTACCGTCATTAACACCCGATCATAATATTTTTACAAAAACTAAAGATCAGTTAAGAAGTAGGCAAGCTATTTATAAAATGTTTTTGTTTTGTTTATATAATTTTAACGCAAATTTTGTTGCGAAACAATTACAAAAACACAAATGTTGAAAAAATTTCCACGAGCAGGATTTGAACCTGCACCCTTTTGACATACCGGGTCAGGTGCTCTTCCAATTGAGCTATCGTGGTTCTAACCAGCCCGCCGCGCAAACAAAAAAAAATGTAGACACTAACCTAAGCAGGTAAAATGTTTTTGTTTTGTTTATATAATTTTAACGCAAATTTTGTTGCGAAACAAATTACAAAAACAGAAATGTTGAAAAAATTTTAAAAAAAGGTTCAAATCCTGCTCTTTGAAATTTTTTCAACATTTGTTTTTGTATTTTTTTTTTGTATATATAATTAAATGCTTTATTTATGTAACTTCTGGCTTTTATTCTCTCGCAGACGGTGTGAAAAGTAGAGTATGCACCTCGGGATAAAGCATGTATTCGTCTTGAGTGGCTTGAACCCCTCGCTTCACTCAGGACTCTAAATAACTTCCCTCGTTGCGCTCGGGGTCCAATATGTCATTCGTGACGTAAGTACGTACGTACGTCGTGACGTACTTTACTTCCTTGGTGCACAATATACTATTATGAGACCTTACTCGTATGTCAAAAAAAATCGTAAAAAACATTGAGTTAGGTTAAAAATTACAATTTTTTGTGCATTTTTTTAAATTAAAGTCGTGTCTGTTGAGATCTGTTTAAGTACCATCTAATTCGATTTGTTCAGCTTTTTACCTCAACTTCTTGACATATTCAATCAAGGTCATCGCCAATATCCCTGAACTTATTGCGGAACAGCAGGCAATTTCTCCACACATGACCTTCTTAATTTAAATAGCCCTCTAGAATATCGAGCGAGTTTCGTGAAAGATGGATAGCATCTTCAGCTATTGTTTCACGCCTTTGATTTTATACTTCACGAAAGTTGGCAGAACAAAGCAAATGTTACTCGGGAAAAACTGCTGAACCGAATAATTCGTTAGTTGCAAAATGCAATATAATAAATGGTGGCATTCAAATGTATTAACATTATTGGTTTTGTTAAGCAATCAATAAGGGCTGCTCTTGGAATTTTTTTTTCAACATTTGTGTTTTTGTAATTTGTTTCGCAACAAAATTTGCGTTAAAATTATATCAAAAACATTTTAATCATTAAGTGTTATGTTTAAAGAAACTTTATTCTCATAACAATACAGAATTCACTTATACATGAGATTCATAATTATAAAAAGTAATTAAATTGCCTTGTGACGAAACATGCATTTAAACTAGGCTATTGGTACATAATTTTAATAATACAAAACAAAACAAAAACGAAAAGTCAAATTAAGTGGGTAAAAAGTTTTTGTAACAAGTAATTTGTTAGCCAGATCACCGAACGAGTCTATCGAATTTAAACTGAGATACCCTCAATGACTCAAAAATCATGTCACTGTGTCATAGTTATGACTGTGTGTGTTACGAGAACGCTGCGCAGCAGCTTTGTAGGTAGCGGCAGTTTGTAAGTGTTCATATTTAACATATTTTGTCCCACGTCTGGGCAAAGGTATCCCCATATCTTTCTTTAATTATCGTACTTTGGCGGTCTCCAAAGTCGTCCTTACTACGCTTTCTCGGCCGACCCCTTTTTTTTATATATTCATTTACACAACACTGCGCCTTTTTATTCTCTCCGACGGTAAAAACTGTACTTAATAGTAATAGCAGGCACACACGTTACGATTTTTTTTCCAAATCTAGGCTGCCGCGAATTTGCAGTTACGTCTGTGTAAATAAACTTAGATTTTTTTGTACAGACGTAACTCTGTCCAGTCCACTTTTTGATGTCGTCCAGCCATTTGCGTCGCGGACGTCTCGGAGCTATCTTTCTCGGAATTTTGCCTTCGAGAATTAGCCGTGGAAACTCGGATAGATAGGGACGGCTCATAAATAACCACACGAGCCCCTGTCTAACTCGTCCAATATCTTCCAGGGAAAGTGGACGAGAAGGCGACGCAGCTCCACGCGATCGCCTCCCTGAAGGTGCTTCTCGAGGCCACGAGGCCGACGGCGGGCGGGGCGGGGGCGGCGGCGGCGAGGCATTCCGCGGCCGCCGCCCAGGCCAAGGAGACCCCGCTGGACCTGCCCAACGGGGGCCTGGCGGATGTCCAGTTAGATGTTATAGAAGAGGTTTGTAAGCTATACTTTTACAGAACTATAGAAACGCGTGGTGTCAAGTGACGTTGGAAGTAAAAAAAGGCAATAAAAAGCAAGCCTACTCTCCCAAATCTCTCAGCTTTGACCTTAGCCTTATCATCACTTATCACCAGTTGAGATGAAGGTCACTATTCTATGTTTATGGCAATAAATTATCATCAGGCAGTCTCCCTGTGACCACGGACCCTGCAAAGGGTTCGAAACGTAAGGATAAACATTAATTAAAACTAATGTGTAAAATAAACGCGAGTAGATCCGTAAAAGTTGTTTCATTACAATAAATTATTTTTATATATTCTATATATTATATAACACCCGTGTCTGACATATTGATGTCGCTCTGCCAAGTAGCTTCCCAATAATTGTACCATTTGTGGATCAAATCCTAAAGAATGAAGTTTAGCTAGGAGGATATTATTATCAACGCGATCAAATGCTTTTTGGTAATCAAAATATAATACATCTACTTGCTTACCGCTATCAAGACTAGTTGCTACATATTGCGTTAGAGTAAGTAAGTTGGTATTTACTGATTTGCGTGCCCTAAAGCCATGCTGTTCTTCCGTAAGGTCTGGTCATTTATCTTTATCTTTATCTGGTCATTTATGGTTTCTTGCAACAGTGTCTCGAATATCTTAGCAAATGCCGAAAGTATTGCTATAGGCCGATGATTCTCAACCAAAGTTTTATGTTATTGTTTGATTTAGGGATCGGTATAACTTTAGTAGTTTTCCATTGAGGCGGGTAAGTTGATGTATTTATAATCAAATTTATAATATAACTAAGAGGTATACTTAGAAGTTCACTGCAAACCTTTACAACTGTTGTAGGTATACCATCTGGTCCAATCGACTGAGTATTTTTAAGTTTTTTTTTATGGCTGACTCAATATTGTCTTGCAGTGTACCGTTCAGTATGTACGCACGTGTCTACTTCTGGGGGCGAATCACTAATATCAGCTTTTGTTTTATCTTTAATGTAAACACTTTCGAAAAAACTTGCAAAGGCCTCGGCAGTACCGGCGCCTGAGTGAGTGTTACCTTTATAAGTGACATTAGGTTCAAAACCACCACTACTGCGAAGACTCGATACGTGATTCCAAAAAGCTCGAGGGTTTGTCTTAAGGCTGATTTCTAAACTATGAATGTACTCAGAGTAAGCTAATGCTATACGCTCTTTTAAAGAAGCACGAAGTTTTCTGAATTCATCATATTTCGAAGGACAGTTAGATGTTTTCCAAGCACGGTGCAATTTACTTTTTGTATGAATATCCTTTATTATATCTACTTTGAACCAAACCGCAAACCGTCTTGAATGTAATTTTGACCTTCGTTTTTTAGGAACTACCCTATTAAATACATCATATATGTTTTCATAGAAAATTTGAGTAGCTACTATTACATCTGTGCTTAATAAAATAACCGAAGACCAATCAATTCTGCTCACCTCTAAAAAAAGTTGATTGTAGTCAGCTTCATTAAAGTTCCAATCTATAGAAGACTCTATATTACTAGGTTGATGTGGCTTTGAGAGGGTAGAAGTCGCGAAGTGTATTGTAATGTCTAAAGGGGGGTGATATCTGTCTACACGCACTATCCCTCCACACTCAGATTTACTAACAATAATAGTATCACTGCACTCCTGGGTCAGCACAACATCTAACTTTCCACCATATTCATTATGTACATTATTGTACTCAGTTAAGTTACAAAACGATAGAAAATAACAAAAATAATTACGAACACTCTCAGACACACTATTAAGATTAAGGTCTCCAATGAAGTACACTGTACCGTTCAGGCTAGCTATAAAGCTTTCAGTTTTAGTAAACCAGTTAAAATATTCACTATCAGAAGCAGTAGGTTTGATATAAATGACACAAATATATATATTTCGACCATTTTTTTCGACCCATAAGTATGCATAAGTTATACAATGAGTTATACAAGTTATACATAATGGTAGGTACAACATAATTAAAACAACAAAAGAGGGCTTGTACAAAATTAATTATGTATTATTATTACGATAATATTTGTATTACCAAGATACAAATTGGTACAAAACCCATAAATTTACTACCGAGTGCTTCCCTTTATTGTTTTTTTTTTGTGAAAAATACCAAAGTTCTTAATGGGTTATGGTAAATGACGTTTACATGGCTTGTTCGGGAGGTTGGAAGTCGTCAAAGTTGCAACCAAAGCTGTTTAAATCCTCGTAAGTAGCACAATGGGGCAGAGGCAAGGTGATGTTGTTCTTCAATAAGACTCTCCTGAAGAACTACAGACCCATCTCGCTTCTGAGCCATCTAACTTGCCACTTTGCTTGGCGTTCGTGGACTATGACAAAGCCTTCGATTCGATCAAGACCTGGGCAGTGCTGCAGTCTCTCCAGAGGTGCCAAGTAGACTACAGGTACATCGAGGTGCTGAGGTACTTATACCAAAACGCCACTATGTCGGTCCGATTACAGAACCAAACCTCTAATCCTATCCAACTACAGCGGGGTGTGAGACAGGGAGACGTTATTTCTCCGAAACTGTTCACAGCTGTGTTGGAGGATATTATTTTCAAGCTTCTAGACTGGAAACGATACGGCACCAACATTAATGGTGAGTATCTCACAAACCTTCAGTTTGCCGATGATGTAGTTCTCATGGCTGAGACCTTGGAAGACCTGGAACACAATGCTCGAAGATCTCAGTAATGCTTCTCAAAGAGTGGGTCTTAAGATGAACAAGGACAAGACGAAAATTATGTCCAATGCCAATGTTGCACCCCCTCCAGTTAATGTTGGGAACGTTACACTCGATGTTGTTGACCATTACGTCTACCTGGGACAGACGGTCCAGTTAGGTAAGTCAAACTTTGAAACTGCGACGCGACGTCGCATCGTAAAAATCTATCTATCTAGTTTTTTGCGTTGCGAATTCGCATCGCGCCGATTCGCAGTTTTGTGTACAAGCCCTAAGTCAGACGCCTGCACATCAACCTATCCAAAAGTGATAAATTTCTTCAAAACATTTTTAACCACAATATCCTTCAGGCATAAAGTTAAAAGTCTATTGAGAAAATTTGACAGTTTGTGGTAGGTGGGTGTGCAGGCGTGTGTACTAACCAACCACTGTTATTAACGATGTAAACTTCGTATGACACAGACATGAGTGCCGGGTACAGCTCAAGAAACGCCTGTTTAATGGATTTCTGGCCAGTCTCCAACCGCCAAAACAAGTTATTATTCTCTAACTTCTAATAACACGATCGTTAAGAGCGTCGATATAATAATGAATTGATTAATGTTAATACTTGGGAACGTTACTCTCAAAACGTGATGGTTGCACATAGTAACAATGTTGATACTTTATGGGATCAACTTAATAAGATCATAATAACCATTCATTGCAAAACATAGGTTCAAAATATGATGTCAGCTTATAAATAAATTCTTTAGTTATGTCTTGCTAGCGTACAATGAATATAAGTGTTGCCTCTGTATTAAATTCATATTTAAATTAATAAACAATTGCCACTATAGATATCAAATAAACTTAAAAAAGAAAAACCTTTTTAAAATACAGTCAAACAATTTAATAATTCTTTAACTGTGGAAAAATCGTAAAAGAGTAAATGTAAATCTTGTTGACGTATGCATAGCATTCGGAGAACGCAATGAAAATTATGAATAGATATTGAAACCTGGTGTGCTAATACAAATTTTTTATGGCTTTAGTTTACATGGGTATAATGGTACAAAATATGCAAAATACTTATTTTATTTAGTACGTCAAAGTACTCTACGTTTTGTGCTGTGCCCCCCCCCCGCTACTCTAACCGAAAAATATCCATACAGTATTTCTGTTATAGAATATTTCTTTAAATCTGCAAGACGACCCTGCTGATCCCCTCTGATATAATGTCATATAACCTAAACTCTTTTATCCCCACGATTTGGCAACCCTTCCTCGCAAATATTCAAAGATAAATGTTACCTTCACAAACAGGTACGGCAATATCACAAGTTGCGAATACAAGTGCCGCTGCCAAAACCGATATCTCATTCGGACACATGCGGCTGACAACATTACGTTAGCCGGGGCTGGTCGAGGGTGGATACATTGAAAGTATACAATACAATGCAGAACGCACAGATTGGAACTGCTCACATACATACACTTTAAAACTTACGCGTGCCATTTTTATCTAAGTTTTATATCAGGGATTAATGCAAACTACTACAGAGTACGAGGTTCTTAAGTATCATAGACATTAATTTATTTGTTTATTATTACACTGAATTGTACAACATTACAGTTTAAACCAAGACGATACACAATTTAAATAAGGACTCCAATTTCATACTTTTCGCTCACAGAACGCCAAGCATGGTCTAGCACTGGGATTGGCAAACTACGTCCCGTGAATGATCGAAGTCTTTTTTTTTTTTTTTTTGAGAGAGATTGCTGATTGCCGCTGCGGCATTTTCAGCTTCACCGGGCTTTTTTGGGGGCGGCGAGGAACGTAAAGGGTCCCTCAAGCCGTGTGAAACGAATCACCTTCAGAGGTTATCTAGAGGGAACGGCATCGCGCACAAGTGCGCGTCCCCGTGCCCTACTAGATTCTCCGAAGGGTTCGGATCGGATCGGGGAGCGGAGCAACCCGAGGGCGCCTCTAAAGGCACGGACCTCGGCTCGGGTTGACCGGGCCGTGGAGGAGGAGAGACCGGGCCGTGGAGGAGGAGAGCGATCGAAGTCTGGCCCGCGACCATCAAACAAAAATTCAAATGCGTGTGTGTTTCAGAAAATTCATACCGATCAATATTTTTATTTCACAAAAAAAACATTTTGAAAAAATACAGCAAAAAATTCAATAGCCTGGCCCGCCATAGATTTTGTTAGTAAATATTGTCACGCGAATGAAAAAGTTGCTCCTGCTCTAGCAAGACCGGACGTGTATCATTAAAAATATCGAAGTCCTTGCCAGGTACTGATGCTAGAAGTGTATTTATTTTTTTCAAGCCCACGTATACGGAGTGTTTGCCGTCGCACTTCAGTACACACGCCTGCACATCAACCTACCACAAACTGTCAAATTTCCTCAATAGACTTTGAATTTTATTACTAAGTTGTATGGTTGAAAATGTATTGAAGAAATTTGACAGTTTTGGGTAGGTTGATGTGCAGGCGTCTATACGTACCACTGGTAATGCGATCAAGCTGTGGCGACGATTTCGCGTGTAATCATTGGGCACAAAGAACCGACACACACGGGACTACTTTGACTACTTTGTCGAACTAGGTATAAAAAAGACTTCTTGGCGGGAAAGTGAAGACTCATGTCTGCGGTTTTGTTTTATATTCTAAAATTTGAGTAATGTCGAATATTAATGTGAAATATTGGTGGATTATTAACCGTTAAGTGTTCGTGAGTGTGCATGAGTGTTGGCAAATGAAACAAGACAGTGCAACGTCACTTTTCAAATTCTCTCAAGAAGTCTGCGTGAGGGCTTAGTAAAGCCCCACATCTTTACTGAGCTATTCGAGGGTTTGGGGGTATATCATTTCTCACTTCTCATTTCTATTATCATTAATCATTATCATATTGTATATATTTATGTATTACTTGTAAGAAAAATTACTTTGACACTGGCTAAATGTGCTAATCGCACGAAGCCATCAACTAAAAGAAAGAAAAGGTATAAAAAAAAATCACTAATTCAGGACATTCAGATTCCCCTCGCATACATCGGCAAACAAACAACATTAGGTAACAATTGCGACGCACTTGAAGAGAGTTGAAACCCAGTGCACTTACAAGGAATTTAGTGGGGTATACAAAAGGGACCTTTAACATACCTTTGTACCCGACACGCGACATCGAACGAGTTGAATGATAAATACGAGTAGTAGTGTTTGCGTTAATCCCCGTTATAAAAACTTCGCTCACGTATAGATTCATCATGGTAATAGCGCAACGATTTTTTTGAAGTTAACGTTGCGTGTTAGTACATGTTGGTCTTGGCCTAGCATATTTTTTTAAATCATAATTTTTCTTGACTTAATACACCAGTATTAAAAACTATACACCATTAGTAACGCCCAGATCGTGCCTGTCCAAATGTATAATAATTTACCTAATTATTATATATTGGAAAGGCTGGTGCAGGTGGCAATCGAACTTAGGACGTTCCGAAGTTCAGACGACAGCTCGTCACCACGGTCACACGACCGACATCGTTGTATTAGCCGGAAATGATCGAAGGTCGATAGATCGACGAGTGTCATTTTTTACCATCGCCGCCGTACCCTTAGACGCCCGAAACTTCCGACGCGTGTATCCTTGAAATGGGACAGATAAGGAGATTGGGTACGCCGAGACGAATACCGATGATACTAGGCTTTTTTTTGTTGCCTACTTTTCAGCCTTTTTTCATTTATGTCGTTGATTCCGCCGTTTGAGTTGAGTGTTACTCTGATATCCTAATCTTAGAGAACGACTCATATAATAGATCCATTAGTATAAAATTGTAATCGTAAAAGTTTATTACGTGTATTCAAATTAGATTTTTTATTTGCTATTCTTGGTATAGGTACAACTTAAAACTAAACCCAATTAGCTAGAGATAAGATAGCCAGTGCCTCATTTGTTGAGGATCCCGGGTGATGTGCGCTTCCACCAAATGGACTTATCGTCACTTAACATCAGGTAAGATTACGGCACGGTGCTTACCCATAAATGTAAATAAAATAAAAGATCACACAAGAACCCTGCAAGGGTAAGGGCAAGCACTGCAAAAACCACGTGCTTATTATTTCAAATTGTAGAATGAATAGTATAATAATAACAATAGTACCGCCATGTGGGATGTTGATTCAACCATTATTGTCCCGATAGTCGTTTCAGCGAACGGTCTGATAGCGAAGAGCCTCGACCAACATCTTAAGAGGCTCTCGCTTGATGGTTGGATCAAGGGTCAGATTCAGAAGGCAACTCCTTGACACGGCACGTATTGTCAGGAGGTTCCTCACTCTGCAGCCCTGACCACCGGTAGCTTGGGCCCTGCCCCGCTGCTGGTGGTACTCTAGAATTAGGTTTTTATAATGTTTTATTGTTTTTTTTATTAAAATTTGTAAAAATCTAGTTTTAGGAAAGAAAATAAATAAAGAGTATAATAATAATAAGTAAATAATATATTTATATATAATATGACATTTTACATTATAATTCTTTTAATAATAATAATAAAATTAATTAATTATATTTTATTTTTTTTATTACCTCTTGCGGTAGAAACAACTGGTTGCTGGTGTTCTGAGGCCAAACTGTTTTTCAGGGAAGTGGGGCGCCGCCTACGAGAGAGGGGTCTTGACCCTCGCTCCGAGTCATTCCTGATGCAAAGTTTGCCTATCGCTGTTCAACGTGGAAACGCGGCAAGTGTGTTGGGCACCTTTGCACCTGGAATGGCACGGGGAGGGTTATTTGATTGAGCAGTGGTTGTTTTTATTTATTTTTGTTTTATTATTATTTTCTTTATTAAGTACGTAATATTTTACTTTTAACCAGAACAGTTTTGATGTTATTGGTACTTACTAAATTTTCAATTAAACTATTTCGAATTTAAAATTATATAAACAAAACAAAAACATTTTATAAATAGCTTGCCTACTTCTTAACTGATCTTTAGTATTTGTAAAAATATCATGATCGGATGTTAATGACGGTAGTTGTTGACATTGAATGGGTGCCTTTGGCTTTCAAAGTAAACAGTAAATAGTGTTGAATAATTTCGGCGGGCTGGTTAGAACCACGATTGCTCAATTGGAAGAGCACCTGACCCGGTATGTCAGAAGGGTGCAGGTTCAAATCCTGCTCGTGGAAATTTTTTCAACATTTGTGTTTTTGTAATTTATATTTATATTTATATTAATAGTCTGCTTGAGAACACCCGTATGCCATGATGGACCCTATTTCAGCGCCACCTACCAGGTCCAATTGTATATCTAAACCATTCTCGGATCCACTTGAACACACACGAAAAATTTCATCAAAATCGGTCCAGGCGTTAAGAAGGAGTTCAATTACAAACACACGCACAGAAGATTTATATAATAAAGATAAATTACAAAAACACAATGTTGAAAAAATTTCCACGAGCAGGATTTGAACCTGCACCCTTCTGACATACCGGGTCAGGTGCTCTTCCAATTGAGCTATCGTGGTTCTAACCAACCCGCCGAAACTATTCAACACTATTTACTTTTTTACTATGAAAGCCAAAGGCGCCAATTCAATGTCAACAACTACCGTCATTAACATCTGATCATAATATTTTTACAAATACTAAAGATCAGTTAAGAAGTAGGCTAGCTATTTATAAAATGTTTTTAATTTGTTTATATAATTTTAACGCAAATTTTGTTGCGAAACAAATTACAAAAACACAATGTTGAAAAAATTTCCACGAGCAGGATTTGAACCTGCACCCTTCTGACATACCGGGTCAGGTGCTCTTCCAATTGAGCTATCGTGGTTCTAACCAACCCGCCGAAACTATTCAACACTATTTACTTTTTTACTTTGAAAGCCAAAGGCGCCAATTCAATGTCAACAACTACCGTCATTAACATCTGATCATAATATTTTTACAAATACTAAAGATCAGTTAAGAAGTAGGCTAGCTATTTATAAAATGTTTTTGGAAGAGCACCTGACCCGGTATGTCAGAAGGGTGCAGGTTCAAATCCTGCTCGTGGAAATTTTTTCAACATTGTGTTTTTGTAATTTGTTTCGCAACAAAATTTGCGTTAAAATTATATAAACAAATTAAAAACATTTAATAAAGATAATTAAGGTCGTTGACTTGTTGTACGTGTATTTTGTTTGTATACACATCAATATGTTTTTATACCTTTTTTATTTGTGAGTTATATAGTTTTCCGTAGCTATTTATATGGTTATTAATGTAAACCAGCTATTGGTATTCCTAAAAATAAAGAAATAAATATTTCTTTCAAAAAGCTCGATGGGTAAGCGGCAGGTTATATATATATATATATGCAAAGTAAAGATTTATTATTACAAATTAAATATTCTATTTATCTCATTGCAAATCAGATTAATCTGTTCTGTGTACCTTATAAATAAATAAATAAATCTTATGAAACCGCAGTAATCAGGTTGTTTGCTCTTGAGGGGATTAGTTGATTCTTGAACAATCAATCACCGTTAATTAGGGAGAACAAAGACAGTTGGATTCCGCTTACTTTCAAACCTTATTGGGACTGCATTGTTTCCCAATCTCTATTCTTAGATTTAGTAGCTTTCGTGTTTTATAAATATTCCCTGGTAATACTTTGGCAAGCGTGGTGATTAAGACAATACACATCAAATAAATATATTTTGTATTTCTATTTCATATATGGCTTGTGTTTAAACGCCTACCAAAAATGTATCAATTTTACTACCAATAAAATTCAAAACGCTTACCAAAATGGATTAATGCTCACCAAATTGTGTTTCTTAAAATATTATAAAAAGAATACAATTGGAAAGTGCCCTCTAAGGTTATAGCTAAATACACAATATATTATATAGGTACATAATTGATCGAATTTCCAAAGTAAGAAATAAATATAAATTCCAATTTTCCAATCTAGGAGTACGTATCTGTTTCTTTTTTTTTTGATAATAACAATAATACTTTTATTTAATTGAATATGAAACATAACATAACTAACTGCATTAAATAAAAAAAATTAGGATAACTTAAGACAAAATAAAACCTATAAATAAAAAATGTCCTCCAGCTGTGTATGGGCTCATGGGAACGGTCCCAAGAACGCTGGCAACATTACCTCTTTGGATTGCCAATATTTTATGCCTCGAGTTTCAATTTGGTAAATTTTGCTTTCTGTTGTCTAATAAAAAAAATAACCTCAAAATTCAAGACAATCGCTACGCTGCGCTTCGCGATTATCTTCAATTTCTAACCTATCACGTGACCCACAGGAGTAGGGCAGCAGGCTAGTATCCTCAATCATTTGAATAATAGTGTCAAAATGGTTGGTATCAATGTTACTGTTTCAGTAAAACAATATTTGTTGAGCATTCATCCATTTTGGCAAGCAAAAAGAATATATATTCAAAACGTACAATTATTCTGATGTGTGTATATTAGGGTATAAAAATTATTTTGGTGAGCACTTAAAATGTACCATTCATATATTAGCGATGACTTGATTTGAATGATGGAGGCGGGACTGGCCGGGAGAGACAGGGTCATATCATACATACTCGTATATAGACATTTATGTAATATCTCTTTAAAATCTTAATACTTAATTTAAAAATTATGTTACTACTCGTAATACCTTAATCTTTTACTAAAGTACACACAACTGAATTCAATTCAAAATTCAATTCAATTCAAAATCATTTATTCAGTTTAGGCTACAAGTAGCTCTTGTGAATGTCACTATGCCATCGGTTCGTAAGTCTACTACCTTGTACTGAGAAGAACCGGCAAGACACTCAGCAAGTGCCCAGCTCTTTTATCCCTTACAGCGTCAAAAATATTGGAAATTGCCCTATCATAGCAGGACACTTTCATTACAAATAAACACAAAAAATATAGAAGACAACCACAACATGTAAAAAAAAAATCTAAGCTAACTTTACAGGCCGATGGTGAGCAACTCTACATAGTGTCATAGTACATGTGTCACTCCAACGTCTGTTCCAGATAGGAGACCTGGATGAGGACACGACGCCCCTGGACATGTCGTGGCCGTCCGGGTTCCGCAAGCGGCTGACGTACCTGTTGGTCGCACCCATTGTCTTCCCACTATGGATCACCCTCCCGGACACGCGGACTCCGAGAGGTGATACCTTCATACTTTGTTTATCATCATCATCATCATCATTTCGGCCAAAAGACGTCTACTGCTGGACAATAACCTCCCCCAAAGGTCTCCACAACGACCGGTTTTGTGAGCGGCTTTTGAATTTTTATTATCTCGTTCTTATGAGTCGTAGGAGGAACCACAAGGTGACCGAATGGCAATGCGCTCGGCCCGATATCTGGAAGTCCTGTGTTCAATTCCCAGGTCGAGAAAAGTGTCTTTCGTATTGTTCGATATGATGCTCGGGTTTGTGATCACCAACCTGCATTTGGCAAGCGTGGTGATTAAGCCAATACCCATCTATTGCAGCGATGACTTGATTGCAATAATGTAGGCTTTTGCCAGCAGTGAGACAGTACAACTGCGATTAGTACTACCATTACTAATATTTTGTTAAATTCATGTATTGTAAAGTGTACTTTCTCTTTCCAGGGAAGAATCTGTTCCCTATAACATTTATAGGGTCGATAGTTTGGATAGCGTTCTTCTCCTATCTTATGGTGTGGTGGGCGAACGTGGCGGGTGCAACGGCGCAAGTGCCGCCCGAGGTGATGGGGCTGACGCTGCTGGCTGCGGGCACGTCGGTGCCGGACCTGATCACCTCGGTGATAGTCGCCAGGAAGGGCTTTGGAGACATGGCGGTTTCCAGTTCTGTTGGCAGCAATATATTTGACGTTACTGTTGGGTAAGTACTAAAGAAACTGGGGCTTTTTCTCGTATGTCCCTTGATATGTCTCTGTCCAAATATTGGCCACCATAATTTTAACTTTATTCCCTTAACATAAGGTTGAAAACCAATGAAAAATTTCAACATGCTGTGCTCTTTAAAGGGATATCAGGGATGGCTATTATAACTTATAACTTTTGTATATTTATTTTTATTTACTTTGTCGCACCTCCAAAAGATGGTATATTCTACCAGCACACATTTCCCTCCTTTCTATAATATGGGGATCTTCAAACGAGGCGTGAAGAGGCACCTTGTGTGCCAGCAGAGTGAGGTTGACATGCTGCGTTGTTTTCACGCTGCACCAGTTGTCTTCGCGTCTGGACTCAATTTCTTTTTTACATCAGCTGGAGTCATTGGCCGTGCTAATTATAAAAATTTATAGGAACGATACACCAGCATAAAATCGATCGGTGAAATCGATTAGGTAGCCGGTATTCTTAACAAATTAAATTCAGAGGGTGCGTTTATTACGTAACATGTTGTATTCTTATCATTATTCTTATGTTTATTATCCGTTACCATATTCAAATCCGTGATCATGGCGCCTGCAACTATGCCGAAATATCAGATACTCACGTATAATACCAACATTCTATGTTTACATTAGTTTTTAATTGGATATAGTTTTGAATTAGGTAAACTTTAACATGGACGCTTCGTCCATGTTAAAGTGTCTCGTACACATGTTTTAGATAGGAATTTAGCTCTTATACAATCTATCATGTTTTTTTGTTATTTTTTAGTTTCTATCTGTTTTGTGTACCTAATAAATAAATAAAAATAAAAATAAAATAATAAACATCGGGTAAGAATCCCGTTAGTAATTATTCTAATGTTGTACTATTTAACTATGCTAATAATACTATAGTGATTGTACTTTACAATTAAAATTTAAATAGTTGCGACCTTACGCGTTTTGAAAATACCAAAAACAAAATCCACTTAGCAGTTTGATAGCATAAAATAGTGTTGCCATTTCAAAAATATATTTCAGATTATGTTAACGTAAGATAAAAACTTCTTAGGTATCGCACCGCCGCCGCCGCTGCATTTTAAATTACGCAAATGCCACCTTAGGCTGTAAATGTAACGTGCTCCTGGAGATGCGCCAAAGTAAGATGGCGTCCCCAACAGGGTTGCCACTATACAGCATAAGTCATCAGAAGAAATGGGAAAATTTTTAAAACGAAATAGGTGGCATGTTACTGAGCTTATATTTATATGTATTTATTTAAATCAGGCTAAAATGGCTTACAGTAACATAAATACCTTACACACTAACGTATGTAACAATACAAAGTGTCCTGATATATTAACGCTGTAAGGGAAAAAAGAAACGCCCTTGCTGAGTTTTCTGCCCTGTGTAGGCTTATGAACCGATGGCAAAGTGACTTGTAACCTAAACTGAAAAAATGATTTCGAATTTTTAATTTAAAATTTTGAATAACAAATATAATCTTAGAACTATGTTCCACGTAAGGAAGTGGGACGCAGCGCAGCATTGAATAAAGCTTGGCTTACAGAGTGTAAGATTCAAGCTATGATGTCATTGTTATTAATTTATATAACGTTCGAAGGTAACCAGTTATAATGTATATTTAGTGACAAGTATCTGTTATTGGCATTATACTGAAACGCGTTTAATACTAGTTCCTTTATATCAAGTGATTTAGTCGACTGGTAACACTGACATTGACAGATATGGGGCATTATGAATTTAACGGTCGTGGAATAAAGAGTTGTTCAAGAATAAAATCGGAATATATCTTATCAATCGTTGTTTCATTTTATGAGATTGGAGTAAAGACTTCATCTCAGAAGTGGGATATTGATAACACACCCACAATTTAAGTGATATTAGAATCTTATCGTTATTAATTACTGGTTTTTTTTTCTTTATTTTTATTGCAAAATAACTTAAAATACTTAAGTTATGAGTGGTGTTCACCGTGACGACGACATTAGATCGCGAAAGAGTCGTTCACGTGTACCTGTGGAGCAGTCAAAATCGGAACGTAAGCGTATACGCGATAATATAGACAACCAGAACAGATCGAGTGAGGCTAAACGTGTAAGGCGTCGGCGAAGCACGCGGAGTGGTTCAACCCATCGAGATGAGCGAACACGTCGACCCCGGACGCGGACTGGAGATAGACGAAGGCGCAGTCGGAAGTATAGCAGCAGCCGGGAATGCAGGCGTCGATCGAGTTGCAGCAAGGAGCGGATGCGACGTCCAAGGCGTAGCCGTAGATCATCCAGTTTGCTTAGCAGTAAGGTAGGTGACTCACCACCGCCGCCGCAGCCGATTTCAAGTAAGGGTATTAATTCCACTATTTTTGCTAATAGTGAAACTCAATTATTTTTTAGCGAATTACTTAGATCTATGACAAATTTGAAGCCAGAAGGCAACAAATTTCCTATGTTAGGCAATGTCATACCCGAGTTCGATCCAATGGTTAAAGATCAATCTATTCACACTTGGATCAAGAAAGTTGATGAGTGTGCGCGCTTGTATAGTTGGGGTGATGAACAGGTTATACATTACGCATTACCAAGATTAGCAGGCGTTGCACGCACATGGTACCAAGCACTTCCAACGATGTCATTCTCGTGGCCTGAATGGAAAAATAAATTAATTGATTCCTTCCCGTGCAGTGATGATTATGCAGAATTATTGACCGAAATGTTATCCAAGCGTGTAAAATTTAATGAATCATTGGAATTATATTATTATGATAAGATTAATTTGCTTAATCGATGCGAGATTTTTGGAAAACGCGCTGTAGATTGTCTTTTATACGGGATCGAAGATCGTTCTCTAAGGTTAGGAGCAAAAGCGGCTAAATGCTTGGTACCAGAACAGGTTTTGAATTATTTTCAGTCAATTAAACAACAAAATCGCGAAAATGATAGAGTTAAAGTTGGTAATGATAAAAAGGCCCTCTACCCTTTAAACACTTCAAATGCAAATTCTAAACATTTTGTTAGTAACGAAAAATTTACAAAACCTCAAACTAGTTCTTCTGTAACATGCTATAACTGTAACGAGACCGGTCATTTCAGTTTTAAGTGTACTAAAAAGATATTAAAATGTAATATATGCAATAGACTAGGCCATTTAACAATTAATTGTCCAAGATTACCAAATGATATGACTAGTAAGAAAGATACTTCTGCCGAAAAATCTGTAATGCAAGTTGACGTTGATAATACTAGTAATAATAAATATTTTATTCCTTTAAGAGTGAATGGTATTATGACTCAAGGATATGTCGATTTAGGTAGTCAATGCACTTTGGTACCACGTAAAGAAGCGACCAAGCTAGGTATTTCTTGGTCTGTAGGCAACCTACCTGTTATGAGAGGGTTAGGGAATAACATTGTTGTTCCCATAGGTACGGCGTCTGTGGAAATTGAAATCCATAACGTTCGTGAAATGGTCGATGTATATGTAGTAGAAGATGGTGTAATTAAATATCCTGTGTTAGTTGGTCATAGCTTCACTGAAAAGCCTGGAATAATAGTAACGAAAACTACAGACTCTTTGATGTTTACAAGAGACCGTAAGATAAAATTGCAACTTTTCCTGAGTAAAGATGTTAATGTTCCGGCAAAGCAAATGTCATTAGTTCCAATTTATTGTGATCCTATGTATTCAGGGTTTGTATACGTAAGGGGTTCTTTGCGGGGAGAACTTAGCAAAGAATTTTATTTACTATCTGGAGAATATAGTATAGAAAATGGTACCGGAACACTATTAGTGCAGAATTTGAGTGATAAATTGTTGACTATGGATAAGCAATCACTGGTCACAAGAGCCTTGAGTAGTGATTCTAGTTTTGATGTCAACATTATAGATTTTAACGATCCTGAAACTGAACTAGATCTCCATTATGGTAAACAGTTAACGGATACGGAAGTCAGTCAACTGAGAGATCTTTTAAAGACTTATGAAGACTGTTATTCCTCTAGTTTGAATGATTTAGGATATACCAACATAGTTCAAATGGAAATCGAGTTGAATGACAAACAACCCGTCGTGTATCGCCCATACAGACTGTCTTATCCAGAACGCGAGTTAGTTAAGTCTATGGTGCAAGAAATGATAGATGCTGATATAGTGTGCGAGTCGAATTCATCGTATGCTAGTCCCATTCTTCTAGTAAAAAATAAAACAGGCGAGAAGAGACTTTGCGTCGACTACCGAGCCTTAAACAATAAGACTCGTAAGGAGCATTATCCCTTACCACTAATTGACGATCAATTGGATAGGTTATCTGGTAATTCTCTTTTCATTAGCCTTGACCTTGCATCGGGATATTACCAAATCCCTATAGAAGAGCATTCTCAAGAATTGACTGCATTCGTCACCCCGGATGGGCAATATCAATTTAAGAGAATGCCATTTGGGTTGGCAAATGCACCCTCTATTTTTCAAAGAACAATGAATAGAGTCCTTTCTAAACTAAGCTACGTAGTTATTTATATGGATGACATACTGATTCCAGCATGTTCATTTGTTGAGGGGTTACTGCGATTAGAGGCAGTACTTAAACTTTTATCTGAAGCAGGGTTGACGTTAAAATTAAAAAAATGCTACTTTTTCCAAACAGAGTTAGAGTTTTAGGTTTTCATATATCAGGGGATGGCATACGGCCAGGTTCACGTAAGACTCACGCGGTTTCAAATTTTCCTGTCCCACAAAATGTACACGACGTAAGACGTTTCATAAGTCTTTGTAGTTTTTTCCAACGATTCATTAAAGATTTCGCACTGCTTGCATATCCTTTAACAAATTTACTAAGGTCTAAATTTGAGTGGCAATGGACAGCAGAACATTTAAAAGCTTTTAACTTGTTAAAAGAAAAGTTAGTGCAACGACCAATTTTAGCTTTATATGATGCTCGATTAGAGACCGAACTGCACACAGACGCGTCCAAAATCGGTGTCGCAGGTATTTTAATGCAGCGTGGCAATGATGGTCAGCTTAGACCAGTGGCTTATTACAGCCGAAAGACTTCAGTGGATGAACAAAAATTTCATTCATTTGAACTTGAAACACTGGCCGTTATTGCCTCGTTGAATTGTTTCCGCGTATATTTATTGGGATCGAAATTTAAAATTGTGACGGATTGTAATGCGTTACGGACAACTTTAACAAAAAGAGACCTATTACCTAGAATTGCGCGCTGGTGGGTGCAGTTGCAGGAGTACGACTGCACAATTGAATATAGATCAGGTGCTCGCATGACTCATGTAGATGCACTCAGTCGTGCACCTGCAACTGAAGCCAATGTTGAACCGGTTTCACATGTGATAGATGTATTGCAAATAGAAATTAAAGATTGGATCGCTACGGTTCAAAGTAATGATGAGGAGATAAAACGAATTAAAGATATTTTATTAGATGATCAGACAAAATTCATAACTGAGGTAAGGAAAAATTATCAACTAAAGGGGGATCACGTATATCGTATTTTAGATGATGGAATTCGTTGGGTGGTACCAAGAAGTGTCAGGCGGCAAGTGCTTCGGATGAACCATGACGACGTGGGACATTTCGGTTTTGACAAAACTTTGAGCAGGTTGAAAGGTACTTTCTGGTTCCCGAAGATGCGACGCTTTACTAAGAAGTTTGTTTCGTCATGCTTGCAATGTGCCCACCATAAAGCGCCGTCTGGTCGCAGAGAGGGTCTGCTCCATCCTATACCGAAGATAGAAATGCCGTTCCATACGTTACACGCAGATCATCTCGGCCCGTTCGTTCGCTCTAAAAAAGGTAATATGTACATATTAGCTATCGTCGATGCATTCACAAAATTTATTAACATACGTTCTGTTAAAGACACAAAAACTTCTACAGCGATTCGAATATTTAAAGAACACTTTAGTTATTTTGGCACTTCAACTCGTTTAATTACTGATCGAGGGACATGTTTCACGAGCTGATGAATGAGTTTACAAATAAATTAAACATTAAGCACATATTAAATGCAGTAGCAACCCCTAGAGCGAACGGGCAGGTTGAAAGATTTAACCGCACTATATCCGATGCTCTCAGCAGTAAGTGCCACGGTAATAACGAAAATACATGGGACGAATATTTAGGTGATATACAGTTAGGAATTAATACCACCGTTAATAAAACAAAAGGAAAGAGTCCATCTGAATTACTCTTTGGTTGTAAGTTAGTTAGCACTTCAGAGAATGTGTTGAGTGACGTAATTGTTGAAACATCTCAGTTAGTAAGTGGTGATAGCTTAATGAAACTGAGATCCAAGGCTAAAGAAAGAATCGATAAAGACCAAGAAATTTCTAAGAAAAGATTTGATAAAAATAGAAGAGTTCCAAAAACATATAATTCAGGAGATCTCATTAGAATTGAGCGAACAATAATTGACAAAGAGCATTTAGGTAAATCAAAAAAACTTTTACCAAAGTTATACCGATTATACTCGCAAAATTTAAATGTTGATCTAAAAGATTGAAATGAACTTTGATAATTGATTTTGATATTGAAGTGATATGATATATGATATGATATGATATGATATGATATGATATGATATGATTTGATGGTCCACCCTAAGTGATCAGTGCAGATAGCGAATGGAACTGCAATACGGTTTCGCACAGATGGTCTTTGCTTATGGTGGTATGTATATAATATGAATGGAGCGCAGGTTATGTTATAAGCAATCAGTGCAGAAGCGAATGGTATCAAACTATTGATATCGCACAGATGATTGCAGATTATGACTGACTGTGCAAGATAGTTATGTAAGATTTACTTAAGGTAGAAAAATAAATATATCAGTAACTACCATGTTATAATATATTAAAAAGTTATATTGATTAAATAAGTAGTTATGTATCTAAATCAAATTTATATTTTTTGTTAATTTTAAAGTGAGAGGACTCACTTCTTTAATGGATGGCCGAGTTGTAAGATTCAAGCTATGATGTCATTGTTATTAATTTATATAACGTTCGAAGGTAACCAGTTATAATGTATATTTAGTGACAAGTATCTGTTATTGGCATTATACTGAAACGCGTTTAATACTAGTTCCTTTATATCAAGTGATTTAGTCGACTGGTAACACTGACATTGACAGATATGGGGCATTATGAATTTAACGGTCGTGGAATAAAGAGTTGTTCAAGAATAAAATCGGAATATATCTTATCAATCGTTGTTTCATTTTATGAGATTGGAGTAAAGACTTCAAGAGTAATAGTAGAAACTGTTGATAAATTCACACTGGCCAGGCAGAGAAACAATATATGGACATGGAATATAACTTGTATCTCAGAAGAGTGGAAGGGGTTCGAAAATGGCAAATGGAAAAAATAAATCTTACGAATTAGCCTATGCAATTTATGTGCCACACAAAACAGGTTTACACCAGGAATATATATTTTATTTATTTATTTGTATTCGGGAGTCTTGCAGCAAAATAGTCAAGTAAACAAATTTATTGATAAATATGGCTATGCTAACAACAAGTCTCCAATTACAAAAACACAAATGTTGAAAAAATTTCCACGAGCAGGATTTGAACCTGCACCCTTCTGACATACCGGGTCAGGTGCTCTTCCAATTGAGCTATCGTGGTTCTAACCAGTTCGCCGAAATTATTCAACACTATTTACTTTTTACTTTGAAAGCCAAAGGCACCCATTCAATGTCATAGACTACCGTCATTAACACCCGATCATAATATTTTTACAAATACTAAAGATCAGTTAAGAAATAGGCAAGCTATTTATAAAATTAATACGTTTTTAATACGTTGTATCGACAGTACACCATATCGATTGTACGCTGCATCGACTGCCCGACCCATAAGACACACACATAAGATCCATATGTATACAAGGAATTTGGCATGACTTAGCATCAAAATGAAAATAAAATTTAAATAAGCTTTTAGAATTTAAAAAAATAAATGGCAAATGGTGACGAAAAACCGTGAGAAGTGGAGGGTCCCCCATACCCTTTGCCAAGCCGTTGCCCGTTGGATAATACAGGCTAACTGTAATTGGCTAACTATATTTTTTTTTAATTATAATAGCACAAGACCTAGATTTTGTGCTTTTGTTATTTTGTAAAAAATACTTATAATTGAGAAAATAGTTGAAAACATTTTCACAAAGAATGTTTGTATTGCAATTAGGTTATTCTCGGTTGAATGCAAATTTAGTCAACACTATCTACATAACTTTGTAAGTAAAATGAGCCTTATTCAATATTAACAACTGCAACAATCCAACGATTTTAACATTATAATGGATCAACAAGGGTCAGTATCAAACAGGCTAGCTCTGCCTACTACATAATATATTTTTGAAAATTATGTTCTAAATTAAGCCATATCTTTGCACGGGCACTCAAACATTTAAAATAAGATCCTAAAGTTTTGCGCTACTTCAAAACGATAGTACACCAACCTGGTCCCAATTTTCTCCTAACAAGCTAACAGCAATTTCTCCACTTTCTTGCAAACAATATGAAGTTTCATTTTACTTCAATTTTCCACCAATTCCAGCTATCGTCCGCTCTTGAATTTTGACTACAGCTGCACAATTTCTGCCTTGATGCAGTTTTCGCTCCTGTTATAATACAATTCATGCAACCCGATCAATACACGCAAACATACGCGATGAGCAGCCTAATTCCCTACGGAATAAAGTTTGGAATTCTTTAGACAATCCCTGAACATCGGACCTTCTTGTTTGCAAGGCTTCAAGTGCCTCGTATAAATTCGGATTTGCAGGAAGGACGCGGTCTTGAATCCTTGAGAGCATTTATAGCTTTAGAATTCGCTGTTAGCTCTAACTATAAATGCAGCTATAGAAATCATGTCATAGAGTAAAACATTAATATTTATGTGAAAAAGTTTGGTGTTGGCCTTGAACGCTGTAAAGCATTACGCCACCGGACATTAGGCCTTATCTACTAGAGAACAGAGTATAGACATGGAACAGATATTCCGTGTTTTGCTCCCGTAATGTAAACTTCACGGGCCCAAGTGGCCATAATGATAGCTGATCTCCCGTAAGAGATGGCACATGAAGTAGAAGAAGATTATCCCCCTTAGAGCCATGCCACACTGGCGGATTGCAAGCGTTTCCAAAGCGGAGCGGTCGCGCAGCGAACACGCCGCGTGTGCGCGGCGCAGTCGTCGCGGCTTCGCAGCGAATACGTTGCGGACGCGCAACGGCTTTGCCGCGGAGAGAAGCGTGGACGCCATTTTGTACACTCGCATAGCGAAGTCCCTGCCCCCGCGCTACTTTAGTTGTTACAAAGTGACGTGTGTGAGCGGACGTAGCGTCATGGCTTCATTGACAGATACAGACTTTGATACAGAATCAGTGAAATACAAAATCGTCCTGTTTTATGGGATCAAAACCAGAGGGAATATAGTGATCGTAATAAGAAAAAACAAGCGTGGGAAGAAATTTGTAATTTATTGATAAAAGACTTTGAAGCAAAAACAAATAAGGAGAAAAATGAAGCAGATAAGACATTAATAAACTTTATATGTACTTATTTTGCCATGGCAAGTAAGTGTTTATCTTTAAGTGTTTATCTTTATGTTTTATATCACTTTCAATCCGATGTAACAACTCATAAAATGTAGCTCTTGACATACGCAGGTAAGAATAAAATTGTCTTGGATTATTTTTAATTCTTTTGCGAAACAACACATAGAAGTCGCCCTCGTTCAGTCGATTGATTGTTATTGGATCCTCCCAAAATCTTCGATGTATTGATTTACGTTTCTTGCGTCTTCGCAATAATAAAGCTAACAGCAGTATTTCCTCGTCGGAATCCATTCTGTTACTGAGTGTATCGTACGCCGCTTACTTGAGCCCGCGGAACCGCGACGTGTGCGCTGCGCAGCCGCGACGTCTGCGCCGCGCATACGCGGCGTGTTCGCTGCGCGACCGCTCCGCTTTGGAAACGCTTGCAATCCGCCAGTGTGGCATGGCTCTTATTCATAAAAACTATTTAAGTATTATTCAGTTAATCATTGTTCTGTCTCTTTTTCTCAAATTCAAAATGACATTTGTGTGACGCTGACAAAACAATATTTAACTAAATAATGCTTAAATAGTTTTTTTATGAATAAGGAGGTTTATGTTTAAGTTAAAGTGTATTGGATTCAAATTACAGTATAGACTTATTACTTTTATTATTATTTTTATTTAACAAGTGAGCGCAAACTAGTGCTGCATCTAAATTACTATTTAAATTGAAAATTCGGTCCTGGATATATTATCAATATTGAAGAGTTGTGGGTTTACCACCGTAAAATTAATTACGGCCCACTTTGTAATGTATGTAGTACAGTCAGTATTAAATTGATCTGTACATATTAGTGGTTATTAATATCTTGTCACACAAGTAGTAAGCAATGTAGTAATCATTTCGTCAAAGAAGCTATGACGACTTTAGTCACATACTCAAACAGGGGTCAGTTAAGGAAGCTGACATTATATTTAGAACATATAACTGTGTTTTGAACAGGATAGAGAGAAAAAAATGACGCTGACAACATTATTTATTCAAAGATTCAATATTCTATAGGCCTCTTAGCTCAAAATAAAGCTGTGTAATCTAAATACAAGTATTTTTCTTCAGTTTCATTCGAACAGTCACTTGCGTGATCCAAACTTGCAACATAGCATGATCGAATTCTATTGTTCAAGGCTAATCTGCCCATTTGTACCGGCAAGAACGCACACGACCTTAAGCGCAGGGGTTGTTACTGTTAGTCATAACCCCCCACTCCCCACTCCCCACTCCCCCAACCTGCCCCCTACGTTCGTTCCCACGTGAAAAGTTAGGATACAAGTTAACTGTTTGATGTTTATCAGCACAACCGACACACGTCCTTGGCCTTAATATTAAAAAAGGATAGGATTCTAAAAAGAGTTTTGCGCGGAAGTAATTACTTCATTGTTGAAATTAATTCTTTCCCACAGTCAACAAACGTCCTTGACCCTAATTTTGGAAAGGATACGTTTCTAGAAAGAGTTGGCGCACATGCAATGATGAGTTCAAGAATTATTACAGAAAAACGAATTGCTAAAACTTTAGAGTCGTCAACATGGTTATATATAATTTATTGCAATTTTTTTTAGCGAAAAATAAACAATTTGAAAAAGTAAGATCGGATGTAATGTTGATGACGTACCTAGATGTCGGCATTGAATAAGGATTTTTGGCTTACAAAGTAACAGTGGATAGTGTTGATTAATTTCGGAGCCACGATAGCGTAGTTGGTAGTGCACCTGACCTTTTAATGTCTTACTGTTAAAAGTTACATACACATGATCTTCGAACAAAATAAAAACAGACATCTCAGAGGTCACAGCTTCAAACTACGTACCCGTGTTGCTAACAGCAATCCCTATAAACATTTTATATGCAACAGAGTGGTAAATGAGTGGAATAAGCTCCCAGATTATGTTGTTTTAGCCACCAACATCAACCTATTTAAAAATAGACTAGACAGATATTTTAAAAAATTAAATGATACTACAGTATATTACGATGATCAGGATACAGGCCTATCAGTTGTGGCAACTGCTTGCCTGTCAAGATAATAATAATAATAATACTATAGTTGTGTCTGCGAACGGTCTGGTAGCGAAGAGTATCGACCAACACCTTAAGAGACTCTCGCTTAATGGTTGGATCAAGGGTCAGATACAGAAGGCGGTACTCTTGGACACGGCGCGGATAGTCCGAAGGTTCCTGTCTCTGCAGCCCTAACCACCGGCAACTTGAGCCCTGCCCCGTTGCCGGCGGCACCCTAGGCTAGGTTTTTTATAATATTTTTATGTTTTGTATGTACTTTCGTATTTTACTTTTATATTAATATTATAACAAACCTAGGCTAAGAAAGAAAATAAATAAAGAGTATAATACTAATAATAAGCAGTACTTCTTGACACGGCACGTATTATCAGGAGGCTCCTCACTCTGCAGCCCTGACCACCGGTAGCTTGGGCCCTGCCCCAAGCTATAGCAAAAATCTAGTTTTAAGTAAGAAAATAAATAAAGAGAATAATAATAATATTTAAAGGATGTTCGAACAGGGCTAAACGCAAATATTGTATATCTTAGGTTGGTCATTTTGAAAAATTCGACCAAGTTTCGGCCATAACACCTTTACAAAACAACTTGAGATATGAAACGAATGCATGCCTATTTGGAAATTTCTATTCTAATGGAACGGGAAAGATTTCAATTACACAAACCATTTTATATTCACTAAAGTTGACTAAAAACATAGAATTAAGTAAATTGTTACTAAAACTTGGAAATAAAGGTGAACGCACATCTAACCGCACCGCACGCACCGCAGTCGCCGCATTCGAATTCTTATATGAAGTTCTGACACACCCACCCGCGCTACAGTTGCACACTTGCACAGAACTTCGGTGCGGCTAGATGTGCGTTCACCTTTAAAGCTATTTTTGAAGTGTTAAAAAATGTCTAGTCAATGAACCAACTTATTCTTTTTCAGATTACCCCTGCCTTGGCTGTTGTACGGCCTGATCTACGGGGAGCCGGTCCAGGTCAACTCTCAAGGCATGGTGTGCAGCATAGTATTGCTGTTCGCTATGCTCATCTTCGTCATCATCAGCATCGCCTGCTTCCGATGGAAGATGAACAGAGGACTCGGCTTCACCATGTTTATGTTGTACTTTGTTTTCGTTGCCGTCAGTTTAGGTCTAGAGTATGGTTACTTACATTGTCCACACGAATAGAGTGATAAACTCGAAACAGGCTGATTTTTTTATAGAAAAATACGGGGCACAAAAGAATACCTTCAAAACTTCAGTCGTTGTAGCGACAGCGTTGAATCAGCAGACCCCCTAGACAAGTGATTTCAAGAATAGAAACGAAATAAGATAATTATTGTACGAGATTGTTTAAGTCAACATTACGTACATATATATGACATTAATAATGTTAATCCCATACAATAATCATTCTATTTAATTGATATTATATTAGCGTTATGCCACTTGTCTAGGGGGGCTACTAAATGTACGTAGTCGTAGCGGTAGCAAATATCGTAGCCGCAGTCGCCAGTCGTAGTGTATTCCATACGATCCTAAATTTTAACATACGATAGATTTAAGCAGTATCAAGAGGTACAGTAATAAATTTTAACAAATGCTTTCAATAATTAAGCGTAATGATTTTTTTAAAGTTTTCCTGGCCAGCAATGTAATGCAAATATTGAGTTGACAATTTTGACACTTTTATTAAAGTGCTTACGTAGACGACTTGGTTATTTGAATACATTGCGGGTCTAATTAATTAGTATTAAAAAAAATGTTTTCTTTTGTTAACTTAATGTACCAATTTACGTTAATTAGGATCTTATCTAACTGCCCTTAAAATATAGGATCGCATGGAATACACACGCTGTATACGTAAGTACAAACAAAGGCCAAGACTGGTGGGAACGCGTGTAAGGATACGAGTGGCGACAGCGGCTACGATATTTGCTACGCTGCTACGGACTAAACTGCTGAGTCAACGCCATCACGCTACAGTCGTCGCTGCGTAACTGCTTTTCATTGGTTTATAAAGCTTGCATGACATCATCGTTGGTAATACAATTGAGTGTATTGATAAAACAAAATGCGATGTAGCAACAGTATTTGTCAGCAGAGGACATGCAAGCTCCATTTCTAACGTTTGATTTTGTTGCACAGTCACTACGGTACAGTGTTGATTTTTCTTTAATTAGCTGAAGTGGTGCAAGGGTTTGCCCAGAAAATGTCACAAAAAGGATTGGTGGGAGAAAGATTCTGGAGAGACCTTTGTCTACAATCAAATCAAATCAAACAGTCAAATGTTTTCAATAAATGTTCAACCTTACGAGATGGACATAAAGTTCAAAGTCTATTGAGGAACTTTTGCAGCTTGTGGTAGTCTAATGTGCAGTTGTGTGTACAACTTAGAATGCGCCTTCGAGTCAACGTTTCGAAAACTAATAATGTCGTTTAGACGTATTTAGGTGTGGTTTTAGAATATTACTTTTCTAAAATTAATGTTATTTTTTAATTATAATTTAATGTATAGTATTCTATAGTTTAAATAGTTTTTTTTTTGTATAGGAGGTTCAGTAGCACAAACTTTATGAATTGCTCAAACACCCTGTATTGATTTCTAAATGTTTTGCTAAATAGTTGTTTAGGTGTTTCTTATAACGATGAATGCTTTAATATAACGTTAAAAAGTACAAGAGATACGAGCACCAATATTTAAAAAAAGGAAGAAAACTTAAAAGACATTAAAGGATAAAGAAAGACGTACACGATTATTGTGGTATATGATTCCTCTAAATGCAAAAAAGTACAATGATTTGTCATATGAAAAATGAGGTTTCCATGTTATGGACTACATCAATAAAAATATGAAGCTGCGGGGTGTGTCATTAATTTTTAGTCAATTAAAATATATTAAGGGGTCATATTTAGTCTACATTAAAATAATTAATAAACAAAAAAGAGAAGACAATATAAAATTAAAAGAAGTGAACATCTTTGATATCATTAAATTTAGTTTACGTGTCATTGATTTATAGATATTTTATCAGGTACTTAAAAGTGATATTGCCATAGGTGGCGGTTTTCCATTACTTTGCGTTGATTGTTTTCATCATAAATATATAAATAATATAGCGTTTTGCACACCCATATGTACAAGTATGCAGATTTTTATTGATATAGACACTAATAATTGGAATAAAGTGGTATGAAATCGTTTTTATATCAATTATAAAATTTTAAAGAAAATGTATAGCCATTAATAGAGACTGTAGTAATATATATATATATAAATATATATGAATGTTAGTTGTTTGTTATAAGTTCGATAGCGCTTTTAGCGTTATTGACATTTAGTGAATTTTATTATTTGGGGGGGCTACTTCTGAAATGCTATCGGTAACTGAATCTAGATTTTCTAACGTTAATCCTATATTTGAGATAGTAGGTAATAATATATTTACAACGGTAGTGTTTCATAAGAGTTGCCGAAATGTTAATTCGTATTATGTATTAGTTGATATTGATTTTGTAAATACACTTTCCGTTTGGTATACAAAGTGATTAGAGTACGGATAAATAATGTCTATTGGTCGAGCGACCTTCAGTCCACGAGTTGACGTTTATAAAGTTTTATGGTACCGTGAAATGATTTGTCGGTAGTGTTGTAAGAGACTCGAGCCCGTGAGTCCACATTTTAGGACCTGACTATAATCACAAGACTCGACTCATAAAGGCAGAGACTACTGCTCGCTGCATTAAGAGCATATTGAGTTTCCGCATAGACTCGAGTTCGACTTCAGTGCTCGAGTCTGGTAAGTAAGAGAACTCAGTGTTCAGTGACAGGTAGTAGGTGGTGTCTCTTACAATAGGGACGTCACGCGGGTGAGCCGCTGGTAGAATAGTAAATAATAAAAATGAAATATTATACAATATAATATCTACAAAATTCAGTAAAATTGAACCCTGCTGGTTGTACTAGAGACTCCGTTAGGTACAATTTGCTCGAACTCTCTCGAAAAAAAACTCGAGTTAGGTTAATGACTCGAGTTCTTTTTAGACTTGAGTTTGGGCTTCGGGGACTCGCGCTCGACTCAGCTCTGAACTAGTGAATGTTTTACGCCACCAAGCCGTGCGAGTTGAGTTTATAAATTTAAACTCCTGGACTCGAGTTGTTTTACAATACTATTTGTTGGTGATGTTGTATTAGCACAAAATGCTAGAGTTAATCCTGATGTACATACACGAGTAGACGTGTTGAGGACGTTGAGCGGGGCAAATGTGACTATTGTAACGTTCTTATTCCATAAAATGTGCCTAAGGGTCCAAGAGGGCTCAATAGCATTGTTAGCATCGGTATTTATAGTGCGACAAGTCCTGAATGTTGTATATCATTCAGTATCAAACGGTCGATACAATTGTGAATAGTCCTAACTTGGGTACATATGTCCCGCTCTCATATATACGGTAGTTAGATTTTTACACTATCTTTGTAAACTCTTATTCTATAATATATATGAATGCCTATTTCGTTTCTCCTGATTTAGTGAAGGTCTTGAAAGTTATAGTTAAACTAACTCAAATATCGAAATTTATGAGACTTAAGTCAATTCGGACGATTTCTCATCTCCCTTCTATCGTATGATATTAAAATTTTCGTCACTCCTACACGGTACGGTTATCCAATTGCATCAGATTTCTCTTTCCCTAATACTTATGACATCGTGAAAACCGTCCATAGACTTTTTTTTATTTGAATGCTTTCGCGAAGTTACATACAGATTTTCTTTTATTCATACAACAGAGAGAACAACTAACGTTTGTTAAACGCAAACAAATTAAATCCAATTGTTAATAACCCACAATAATGATTGTTGATGACCCGCCTAATTGACATAGCAATAAATAGACTAGAATAGATAGTTAAATATTTGTATTGTTAAGCTTCAACCAATCTTACCATTGTATAACGCTCAAATAATGGAAAATCAACTGCTATACGCGTACAAGGTTATTAATAAACATTGACGAAGCGCACAAGTGTTCTCAAAAGTTAAATTTCATTGAAATGTTCGCTGATACGAAACGTACATTAAAACATAAAATGTTATTTTACTTATCGCTGAAGTGACGGTGATACGATATAGTTGAACATTTCATGTTATTAAAATTTGTATAATGAAAATGGTAGCAGTGAAACGCTACTGTTTGCAGACAGTGGTGCGGAGTATATATGGACGACATATCGTTAGATGTCGGGCAGTCGACTAGGTCATAATCTGTGATAAGGGCATGCTTATGACGTAATTATAAAATTGTTTATAGAATTCAACTGTCTTCAAGTCACAGCCTCTGTATATTGTATCATAAGCTTGGATTTGACTAAAGCCTTCTGTAGTTCGCATAGCGGAGCCACTTTGGATCAAACAGTTTCAACGATTCTACTACTTCATATAATTTACCTGTGAACTCTCCGACAAACTCTCGGACTGTGCGATCTTTAAGTGGCCACTCTTTAAAATAAGGATTGAATGATATTTGCTCTATTTCAATGGTTTCATTAAGATTTGGTGATATACTAATATACTTAAAATTCAAACTAGGGTTGTTTAGTGAGCTGTATATTATGTAATAATCCTGAATACATACGTGTAACTAGGACATGTTGGGAGGTACCAATTGCCGAAGTTGTGCGTAACGCTACGAAGCTGCACTTATATACTACGCTAAAGTCTTATTATATTATTACTATTTATAAACTAGTGATTTCTATCTATCTCTTGAATAATGTAATTAGTCTTGTAAAAAATAATCATCCTCCCATTGTTTCTAGTGTCGGTTTATACTTTGAATGAACTGACTTCTGATTGGGGCTACTGGTGGGCGGCGAAATGGTAAAAAGCTTGATTTTCAATACTCATATGAAACAATTAGTCTAACATCGTGTTGTACTGTTGTGTCTGAAAGTGTATTATCATTTCCCTTTGTTGTATTTTATGTAACATTTTTATTTGGAATTATATTCTCAGATCAAGAAGTTTAATTCTGGTATTGAAACATCTGCTCTTTATGTCCATTTAATGCGGTACAAACTCTTAGGAGAGTTGTTAATTTTAACAAAGTATTTCCAAAGCGTTGCTATAGTTTAAAAAATATATAAAACAACCGTTTTGCGTGTACCTGTAGCCCGTAGTCATTCACATTCGACTATTTTGCATGTCATACGACGTAGTTACATCAAAATTGCATTTGTTCAGTACCAAATAGCACAAGCCGAGCTAGATCTCATTATTCCAACTTATTAGGCCATTGTAAGGGTTGAAAATTATTGAAATATTCCGTCGGCGCCGTGCTATCGGCGTTGGCAACACGTAACCTTCGTAACTTCTCTCGTAGTCTAAGATTAGGCTTACAAGCTATCATTAAATTTAAAAATGTTTATTAATAAAAATAAAATATGGGGGTGTTTCGCCTGTTTTAGGATATATGATTGAATTTTATTGTTGTGACGTCCATTTTTTTATATCAAGTTTAAACAGAATGCTTAGGGTTGAAAGGATGTTCATCAAACTGTTAAAAACAGAGTTATTAATATATGTATGGTGTGGTAACTGTGACTTGTTTACGAGGAGAAAAGCAACATTTGTGGCGTTTTATTCAGTTATAGCCGGAAAAGTTGTTGTAGAACTAATCTGCTCAAGAATGTCCGTTACATCATTATACAATTCAGTAATCATAACTTATTGTCACCCTGAATCCGGCGAAATAACCTTATCCAGGTAGAGATTGTTACTAGTGATGGTTTTTATATAAAATTAATAAAGTAATATTATTGCAGATAATAAAATTTATTAAAAATGAAGTTTCCACTATTCTCAACGCACAGGTGGTGTTGTACGAACACCATGAATCTTTATTCTGTTTTAAATGTAAATTCTTTTTCTTACAAAGAACAGCTTTAAAATGCCACTTGTGTGAAGGATAGTGGAGAGCGTTATTATTTGTTTTGTGCGAAGCTGCCATTTGTCGATTTCGCGTTCGAAACTTTAACGTAGCTAACTTTGTGTACAATATTGCAAGCAAGCGTCTTGTACAAAACATTGAGGAACGAAATGGAAACTTATTGGACCAACAAGTAGGGGTCCTGATTTTTAGCAAATTCATTAAGTAAGTTTGTATCTTTGCTCTTTGATAAACAGTAGTTAATTTAATTAATTGTATAGAAAGACTCACTAGCGCCATTAATAATAAAAAGGTTTATATAAAAGTTAGAATCATCGGAGGCTCGCGAAATCGAAATGGCCGCGTAGATTGTTAATAGTGATACTACAAAATAAGTAAAACTAAAAAAAATGTTATTGATTTTAAAAACAAAGTAGATAAGTTTTAGTGATTTTCATCATGTTGTAACGAGTAAGGAACGGGTGGAGCTCCGACTAGGGTTATTTGAGAAATTATTGTGATTTTGAAAGTGGTTTCAGCAGTATTATTGTGAATTTTTCTGTAGCCTCATTGCCAAATGCTTGAAATAGATATACATAAATCTGAGGAAGTGGCATAACGCTAGTAGAATATAAATGGAATACGAATAGAATGATAAACGAATGCGATTGATATTAAGCCAATCAAACGTAATTTATACGGATATGCTCCATACGATAATCATTTTATTCAATTTCTATTCTATTAGCGTTACGCCACCTTGTCTAGGCCCTCTGAGATAACAACAAATCGGTAAATAACAAAAAAAAAAAATTGATGAATTGGTGTTCATAATATCAAACACGTTATCAAAATAATAAAGTTATAAAAATAATAACACAATTCTAGTTCAAGTAAGCGGCGACAATGAGCATACTATAATGTGTACTATAGCATGTTGACGTACACAAATGAATTGTTGCTCTTATCAAAGCTTTTAATGATTGTTGATAATTAAAATATATTGTGATAGTTTTCCGTACCTTATTACTAGTTTTTTGCATTCAGATGTTTATAGATTGGTTTGTGATTTTTAAGTGAAAATTTTGATTCGAGGTTTTAGCATAACCAAGGGCGTCGGTGTACCCGCAAATCAAAAAGTGACGGTATTATGAAAAATTACAATAAAAATAATAAAATAGAGAGTGAACATGTGTTTTGATTTCAACTGTAGTTTTATATGAAAAAGACATCTTACCTCTATTCCCCAAAATACCCACGATAACTTATTGTACAATACGTATCCCAATTAAAAATTGAACTTGGAATGTATGAAAGTAACTTTTGTGGAAGGTAATGTAAATATTCATCCCATATGTCATATCAATTCATAATCATCAGCTCATTTTATGTATTCACTGCTGGAGCACGAGCCTTCCCAATGGATGGATAGAGAGAACGGGCCTAAACCACCACGCGGGCCCAGTGCGGATTGGAACGTCTTTACGTGCCTTCCGAAGCACGGAGGAGTACGGAATGACAAATTTTTGGTCACTCAAAACATAACAAGGCAAGGTGAGACAGCGTCCTAATGATTTTATCTCGACAGTAAGCGACGGACGATCTTGCTTCACTAGTTGTTTCGTAACTGGACTCTGGAGCGGAGACACTATAAAAAATAACCGTAAAGAGCAACAGCATCAACTTTAAAACATTTAATAGCAATAAAAAATAGCGAATTCAAAAAGTAGTAAGTAGAGCTAAACATTTAGATAACGTAAAGAGTCAATCGAGACACAGGGGTGCATAAAGACAAAGCTTCGAATGTGATTTTAATTTAGAGTACCTACATAAGAAAAAAAAAGAAATTTTAACATATTGAAAGATATAAAGCGTGCCAATAAGGAGTCTAAATTACTGTCCTTAAATTAGAAATAAATAATCGAACTCCAACGTTAAAAATCGTTTTAATGCTTTTTTGCCGATTCACCCCTGAATTTCTATTCACTCTGGTTAACTTTTATACCGCCTCTGTGGTCTAGTGGCTAAGACCACCGGTTTAGACCTAGAGGTCCCGGGTTCGATTCCCAGCGGGGGGTACATGTTTGTATACTCGGTTTGATTGGTGGTAGTGCTTGTTTGTCCGCCTGGCTAGCTACCACCATCTTATCTAAATATGTCGCCATAACATCAATGTTTGTAGCATTGTTGTGTTTCGGCAGCTAGAGATAAGATAGCCAGTACCTCACTAGTTGAGGATCCCGGGTGAAGTGCGCTTCCATCATTGGCCTTATCATCACTTAACATCAGGTGAGCATCAGGTGAGATCAAGGCACTGTGCTTACCCGTTAATATATTAAAAAAAACTTATTATTAAAACTAAACACATAGGTACGTACATGAAAGTCACAATTAATGTTGTTGTTCACAACATCGGAAAATGTTTAGATCAAGTTTAATTACAAAAAAAAAACAAATAACAATTATTAGGCGTATTTAATTAATTTTTCCATAAAATACACGCGAATACTTTTCAATGCAATGGAACACTTCTTAACGCCACATACTCTTTGCGGCTACATACGCTGTGAGGCATTCAATAGGTCATGCTTGAGGCTGAAGGAATAAGTTATAAAGATACTTAAAGGTAAATTTAATAATGAAACTGGACATCATAATAGCATATTAATTTATAATAGATATACAAATTCCTCCTGAAATATTATAATAAATCTGAGCGTGTTATGAAATCTTCGGACACACTGCGGTTCATCAATAATAACTTATGAAGAATATTATTGTTAATATAATTTAATATTTAATATTATAACATACATACACAATAGAAATAACGAATTACGAATGATTGACATCAGCGTTTTATCATACAATTCCTCCTCCGACCTCCGTAGCCGAGTGGCTTGCACGCCGGACTTTGGGCGGCGCTAACTCTGAGGTCCCGGGTTCGATTAAAAGTTGACCCCGGTCGGGTCAATTTTGAAAACGAACTTTAACTTTTCGATATTGTGTCGGGTCTGGGTGGTTGTGATACCGTCGTTGTTTCTGATTTCCATGAAACGAGTGCTTTAGCTACTTACCTGGGGATCAGATAAATGTGTGTGATTTTGTCTCATATTTATTTATTATAATTATTTATTTATTTAATTCAATTTAAAAAATCTTCTTTATTTATTTACATTATTGATTTCCATATATTTCACATATTAGTGCCCATTTTATGATAGATATAATTTTTTTACATTAAAATTCTTTACATACACACAGCCGTCAAATTACAAAATTCATAATTCCTAACGTTTATGAAAAAACCTACAGTATCAAAATTAAATAAAACAATATTTAATTTATTTGTTATGTTGCATTCAAAATAGTTCTTACTCTGAAAATAGTATTTATGAACTTAAATTCAGTTTAATTAACCGTTGTTTATTTTGTCTATAATTTCAATTGACTAATAAATTAGTTTAAAAATTTTAAAAGTTTTTATGGGATACCGAAATGAATAATGCTGATATTTTATATATTATAATAAATATGCAGGGCAGTTGAACAGCTGTAGGTATAAGATAACTAAAGCAAAAATTGCTTAACGATTTAGTTAATTTCGTTTAAAAAATATCTTGGCACACACTCGGCACCAGTCAAAAGTTTTAGAATAACTGTTAAGCCAATATTTTCAAAGTGTTTGTTGTTTTCGTATATTGTATTGTACACACGCCTGCACATCAACCTACCCAAAACTGTCAAATTTCTTCAATACATTGTCAACCTTAAAGTCCATAAGTTCAAAGTCCATTGAGGAAATTTTACAGTTTGTGGTAGGTTGATGTGCAGGCGTGTGTAATACACAGAGTAACAACAAAATAATAACCCCCACACGATACTCGAACACAACTAAAGCATATAAGTTATCTTCATTTCTTCTTTATTTCTTATTCTTTTATCTTCTTTTCTTTAATCATTATATTGTTTTTGACCATTATAATTTTATTTACATATTATATTTTGTGCCCAACGATTTCTATTGGGCAATCATGATGTCCATCGAATAACTCTCTTCTCCATCGCTCATCTACCCATAAACTCTTCACACTCATTACATCTAGTAACTAGTACTCTTGACGACATAGATATAACTACAGCAGAGCTTGTCAATACGAAATTTAAAACTTACAACCACTGTACAGCTTCCAATCCTGCTCAAGTACAAGAATTGAATGACATAAGACCCGAGCTTTTAAAATGCGTAGTACAGGAGCCATGGTTTCAACATTAGTGTTGAGTTGGTAAAATATTGAAACACAACTACGTTGCCAAAATTGTTAGCTCAGCCAGCCAGCTAGTCAACCAAACAACCAGCCAGCCAGTCAGCAAACAAACCAGCCAGAAATAACAAAATGAACTGACAACATTATTGTTCCGTGCAGCGAGAGGCTACCAACATCTAATCTTTCGTATAGATGGGTTTCTTCAAATTGTTCTCAAGTTCTTCAAGTTGTTCCTTCATTTGTTTAGAGTAAAGCTTGCCGCAGGCGCATGCGGCAGAACAGCAGGAACGCCACCAGCGCGGCAAACGCAGCCCCGGCCAACAGGGTGTCCTCACGCCGCGTGCCGTTCGACAGCTCTATCACAGCACTCTGAAGAAAACAATTGATTTTGTAGATTGATATGGGGAAATAAAACTGAAGGTCATGGAAGCTCTTATAACTAAGCCGTCATGGTCGGTAAAGCTTCGCTGTGCTCAGTAGTTCCACCCAGATCTCGGACCCAGGGGTCAAGGAATGGTTGCCTAGCACGGTGATCCTTATTAGTGTACTCTTGTTGTCGATAGGGCATAGGGTAAGTTGGGACAATCAGCTAAACTTTAAACTCAACGCTATAAAGGCAATGTTAGCAATGTTTTGTTCCGACATATAACTAGTTCTTGAATGGTTGAGTATTTTAGGATAAGAACGCTTCTATCTTCAGCCTTATCGTCACGCTACCATCAGAAGGTTTTATTTACTGGAAAGTGCGTTTCACAGCTTACTGGGATTCTCTCCCTTGTTCGCCGCCCAACTGAGATAAATTGAACAAGGCGCAGGAGGGCATACCCACTAAAAATACAGCTGGTACCGAGTACCACCTCGCGCCGGTTCGCCAAGGGGAGTCGTCCGGGATAGTTTGACAACCCCCAAACTACCTTATGCCGTGTTCTCATCTCATCGTCTCATCATCTCGTCATCTCTAGTTGCTCTGTTGTTAGGTTAAAAAAAGCGCAACTTATTTCCCTGATAATACAAACCTCTATCTATATAAGCTGTATGACTGCATTATCTGTCACTTTCTCTTAATATGTAAAAACAATCACAATGTTAAACTCACCCATCCCCCATGCCTAATAGCCCAGGGTGTTGCGAACTTCGCAACGTGGTTCGCAGCCCAGTCCGTGGCGCGGCACCAGCCGCCGACCCGCACTGCGCGCGCGCACACCTCACACAGGAATGCCAGCACCACCAACGCTCGTTGCTCCACGTGCGCGCATGCCTGAACCATAACATTTGTAAGGCCATTAAGTGGATGACATTGGCAGCAGCAGCGCTGGTAGTATGAATAAGGCTGGTTTTGTTTTTTTCTGCTATAGCACCTATCCCCGCGCCAGCGTCGCTGCCACAAATACAAGCTATTGAACATCATGCCATTGCCACTGTCACCCTAAATGCCACCTAATGTCAGCTTAAGGCCTCACCTAATCGCACAGAGGAACCGTGAAAGTAAACCATTAGATGAGTGACCAGATCTCGTGGTTTTAAGTATGTAAGGATGCAAGAAATTACAATAAGCCTTATCCTAATCAAATTAGATACCATATTGACCTGACAAAGCTCCTGCATGATGTCCTCGAAAGCCACTTCGTCTAAACTGAGAAGCGGTATGTGTTTCGCACGATCAGCCAGCCGGCCCTGGGCTTTGGTTTCCCGAAACTTGCGAGCTGCTCGCTCCAACGCTCGCCAATCGCGCCAGTACATCCACCAGCCTCTGGAAAGTTTAAGAATTCCTCAAAAGCTTGGATGTTACCCCTTCTGTATACTGTGATTTTTGTTAGAGGCAAATAAAATTTAAATAACTTTATTTAAGTAAACTTACATTTGTGAACATCACAGTCTGTCAATATTCCTCTCAATTTCTACCTACCCAGTATCAGGCTAGGATTGGATGCAACTATGCTAAGCGGTTATCAGCTCTTAAAACCTTTTAAATAATGGAGCAGCACCGTCCTAAATAGTCTTAACAACCTTCTCAAAACATGTACTTACCTAGGATCTGGCTTAGCAGCTGCCACAATGCAAGGCGGCGGTCTCAGCTCCTCAAGCCTCAGGTGTTGGAGCAGCAGCGCCCTGAATAGCCTCACTCCCCTCTCCTCCTCCTCCCCCTCGAAGTCCTTGCCGCGCCAGTGACCTTGGCAGTCGTCACGCCGCTCCTCATCCAAGGACACTTGACGCAGCAGGGGTGCTCTCGGTCCATCGTAGTCTTCTAATGGCTGGATGCCGCAAGCTGTGATATAACCACAAATTTTAAACATGAATTTACTGAACTTGCTCTTTACCTATTACCTCTATCCATTAAATTACTTTGTTAGGTTAATAAACAGTTCCCTTTAATATGTATCAATACTAAGCTAAAATAACCTTTTAAAATAAGGAAACTAAAACTTTTCTACTAGTCTCATACTAAATGTATGGGAGTGATAATGTCAAAATTTTGGATTCTTCTTGTTTGATTTTTAAAAAGTTATTGATATCATTTTACTCATTAGGTAACGTCCTTTCGATATCAGTTTAAAGTTTTTTTGATATCTGTAATAGTTACGGAATAATCGCCCGGTCACACATAAGGATTACACCCTGTGTAACTAATTGTTTTTACTGAATCACAGCACATTTTTATTAGAAAACCAAAAATCAGCCCATAATTAAGTTAGGTCAACGAAAATGTTTTTGTATTGTTTACATAATTTTAACGCAAATTTTGTTGCGAAACAAATTACAAAAACACAAGTGTTGAAAAATGTTTTTAACTAAATTTGCGTTCAAATTATATAGACAAAACAAAAACATTTTATAAATAGCTAGCCCACTTCTTAACTGATCTTTAGTATTTGTAAAAATATTATGATCAGATGTTAATGACGGTAGTTGTTGACATTAAATGGGGGGCGGCTTTGGCTTTCAAAGTAAAAAAGTAAATAGTGTTGAATAATTTCGGCGGGCTGGTTAGAACCAAGATAGCTCAATTGGAAGAGCACTTGACCCGGTATGTCAGAAAGGTGCAGGTTCAAATCCTGCTCGTGGATTTTTTTCGACATTTGTGTTTTTGTAATTATCTCAACTAATCTAATGTTAATGTTGATAATTATAAACTACTTTCTATTCTATTCTAATTCTAAACTAAAAATCATCGAAACTAAAATCACATGAATACCACTAAAGTTAAAGTAAGTAAAAGAAAAGTCATAAATTGACTTAGAAGATTCTACAGGTTTTTTTAATAAATTACTAAAAAAATATCGGCAACTATCCTGTGATTAAGAAATCAATCCCACAAACAATGAAGCAATAATTATTTCTATTAAACCTTAGATATCATCAATCGTATACCACCATTACAAAGAAATCGCTTAGTTTCACGAAATATGAACACTATCTCTATCGTATTTCTCTGCGCGTAGCAACAACAATAACCTAAAACGTTGTCCTACATCGACTGTTGCTACAAAACCATACAAAACTTTAAAAAAATACAATACGACTGAACCATTTACTATGTAGAATAGGGCTAGTACCTTGTGTAGCTATTTGAGGCACCAAATCCATGTTGAATCCACTACAGAGCAGGAGTAATGAGTTCTTGTATACCTTCAGACGGCGCTGCGAGGAGTGACAGCGGAGGTTGTACGCTAAACATTGTCGACCTTGGGCCTCAGGTCGTGGCCCTGACATGGTTTCTGGCGCATGCGCTCTAGCCAGACGTCCGTGAGAACTTCAGGGGTGATTTAGTCGAGAGCGAATGAGAAAAAATGCGATGATCTGAGGAGCTTGCTTTTAAAATACTTTTGAAATACAGATCATCTCATCGATCTCTAAGTTGTTATAGTTAGGTGAAACTTTATTTTTACTGTAGGTACTTTATAATGTTGTATATAGGAGTAAGGTTGAAACATAACATCGCCTCCAGTTTAATATAATGAAGAAATCCACTTGATAGGGTCAAGGCTGTCGATAAGCTCAGTTTACAATAACGAGTGTACTAGAAGTATGTCCACACAGCTTTGAAACTTTTAAATGGTTTTCTAAAAAGTTTATTCAAACACTACAATCGTATGAAATTATATAAATAGTATGAAATTTGCTAGCTATCACACTAATCCTACTATAATATTATAAACGCGGAAGTTTGTAAGTATGGATGGATGTTTGTTACTCTTTCACGTAAAAATTACTGAATGGATTTCAATGAAACTTTCCTCATATTCAGACCATGACCCAGACCAGCATATAGGATGCTTTTTTTTTACTGTAGTTTTCGCGAACGAAATCGAGGGCAACAACTAGTATTATAAATGCGAAAGTTTGTGTGTATATTTGTTGCTTCCTCACGCTGCAACGGATGGGTGGATTTGGATGAAATTACATACGACACGACATACAGATAGTTTATAACCTGGATTAACACATAGGGATAGTTTTTATCCCGATATTCCATAGAAACTGTCAAAGCGGTACGAAGTCCGCCGGATCAACTAGTAATATATTTATCAACATTGGCAGACTAGTGAGGCGCACGTGTTAACATACTCATACGTTTTATTTCTTTTGCTTCGACAGATGGCTGAGAAGAGGTGAAAATCTGGCTTTGTAGGAGAGCCTTATATCTGTTAGCGTTTAAAAGTAACAATGGGGAACTTAACACGTTTACAAGCAATTCACACAATTCACAAGAATTTATAAACTCCCATTCGTGAGACAATTTCACCACTTTTAAATAGTTAAGTCCCTTATACGTATATTGCACTAACCCGTCATTGTAAGTTCTACCCATAATATAAGTACCTTACTACAAAATGTTTGAAGTAGTTGCTCAGCTCTTATCATGATGATTTTGAACCGCCTCTATGGTCTAGTGGTTAAGACCACCGGTCTCAAGACCCAGCAATCCCGTTACATCAAAATAAATAAGTCCCAGCACTAGTGATTCCTTGTGTACTTACATTTATGATCACTGCTGCTTGCTTATGCGCACCTGACGCGCATTACGTCACTAATAAAAATATTTAATTAGCGATTGCATGACAAATGAAAGTTATCTAATAGTAAAGTCTAAGTAACTCTACATACACTTTGGGTATTTTAATTATGACCACACCTGTCTGGTATGACTCTGCTTTTAGGATGAGTGTGTGATGTAAGTGTTTTTGTAAGCGACTGTTTTTTTCTGTGCTGTTGAATTGTTTGCTATTTGTGTTTGATATTGTCTGCTGTTTGTTTGTGGTGGGTATTATTTCAACAGAAACATTCGGCGGTTGGTTAGCTATTTCTTCAAATTTAGGTCTCAGTATTAGAAAGTTTCTATCTTGTACAAGCGCAACGCTTTTTTTTGGTTTTATGCTGAGTTACTGCCTAATTTTTTTTTACTGGCTAAATCATAGCGATAGCCATCAAACAAGAAATTAAATTGAAATAGAAATATAAAAACATTTATTCAGTATCATAACATATGGGACAAATAAAAGATTATATACAATATATACATAATATTATAGATTATATACATAATACAATATATGATACTGAAAGGGCATCTTCTCAGCATAAGTTATCATAGCATTTTACTAATGCCACCCACGACGCGATCCTGGACTTCCGAAGATTCCCAGACTAAAACTAAAAAGTGAGCACTGCTCATTATTGAATATAAATAAATCTATTTTACTATATTTATATAGCAGAACAGTCTTCATCTAAAACAACTAAGTGCACAGCACAGAGGTCGGCGTATGCTGTCGATTGCTTGATTGAATCGACTCTAATCGTGAGCCCCAATTGTTATCGGAGCAGTACCCGTTGTGAAACTGTCCGCGGCGCACAGGAAGAGACATATTGCTCCGGATTATGGAGAGATAACCGCAGCAATGAGACATGAAACAATTACTCACATAAATAGCGATAAACCACAAACTGAAGCCGTTTCACATAGTGACGACAATGACGGCAACAGTCAATTGTTAAGTGCTAAATTTCGTGAAGCTTTAAATGATATAATGTTGGGAGAAGATGACAATATGTGCGGTACAAACAAAAGTAAATCTTATGACGATGCGCCCGCGCTGTGTTGCAAACTTTCCGTTTTGGCGTTTGTGTGTGCAATTATATCGTTGGTAATACAAGCTTTTAATGTAGGGTATGTGAACACGAGGAGTTGTGTGGACGATCAAAGTGCAGATCTAATTAAGAATGTTCTAGAAAATAAGCTTCAAGAAAAATTGGAAGCTTATTTATCGAGTGTCACGGGGCTTACTTCGCACAGGATAAAAAGGGAAGCTATGTTGGTAAGATCGAAAATTGTAAGACCAGTAAATTTTCCAAAAAATTACAAACTTTTATTAATGTTTTTTTTTTTCGATTACAATAAAAATAAATGAAAATTTTAATACTTATTAGGTACCTCTACCTAACCAACTTATTTGGTTTTTTCTGGTAACTGGTAACAACTTGAATCGTTGTGCTCTGACAGTTAGAAATAGAATCCATTTTCCCAGATGGTTGGTCATCATTCAACTACAGGCTTATCCGCATTTACTAACACGCGAAATAAATAACTTGACACGCAAAAAATACAACTTTATGTTAACAGGATTATTATTAATGTGTTAGTAAAGTAAAGTAAATAGCTCATATCTGTCCCACTGCTGGGCAAAGGTCTCCATCACTGAAATCAAGTCATGACTACAATTGATGGGTAATCAATGTGTTATTTAGACTATAATAATAATAATCAAACATTTGACTCATCTATAGAAACCGTCATCGATTCAAGAAGACAACACAGTGGCACCTCACGTGGAGTTCTTTAACCCTAAAATGCGGCCGGAACTTGAAGAGAAGGACGAGGCAGAGATGCGTAGGACGGGTGCCAAAGGGCCAGCCCCTGGCGGCGACACGTGGGTCTGGCTGACCAGCTACTCAAGGGTTCCAGTAAGTACTTTAAAAAACAAGCTTAATGACGTTAAGAAAGTACGATCGAAAGTGAAGAGTCATGTCTGCGGTTTTGTTTTATTTTATAAAATTATGGTGGATTATATACCGATAAGTAGCTATTCGTGAATGTGCATGAGTGTTGGTAAATAAAACGAAACAGTGCAACGTCACTTACCGAATTATCTCAAGGAAGCGTGAGATCTTAGTAAAGCCCATCTTTATTGTGATACTTACTAGGGGTTGGGGGGGTACCTATATCATTTCTCATTTCTCATTACTATTATCACTCATTATCATCATAATTAACAAATTAAATAATATCTATTTATATAACTTGTAAGAAAATTACTTTGACACTGGTTAAATGTATTAACCGCACGAAGCCATCAATTAAAAGGAAATAAAAGTACGATAGAGTGAACCGAACTCCAAAGCGGAGGCGGATATGAGAAAAGCTGTGACGCAAACAAGAATCATTAATTTTTGCCCCTTGCTTTAAGTGGACGACACATCTCCTCTCCTCTCCTCTCTGCCCATCTCCGTTTTGGTGGAGTCCGTGCTTGATCATTGCTGGAATGAAGAATCCCGGCATCATGTCCTATCATTAATCATTTTGACCCTACATACATACATACATATAATCACGCCTCTTTCCCGTAGGGGTAGGCAGAGACCACTTCTTTCCACTTGCTACGATCCTTACATACTTGTTTCGCTTCGTCCACTTTCATTATTCCCTTCATACATGCTCTTCGGTTTAGGGTACTCTTGACCTGGCCTTTTTTCAAGACGTCCCTGATTTGATCTCGAAACGTCCGCCTAGGTCTACCTCTACCAACACTTTCATTCACACTCGCCTTATACACTTTTTTATTTTGACCCTATGTCTAATAAAAAAATAATAAGTGTAATAAAAGTATTAGGGTATGTTTTAACCGAACAACTCTTCTTAAGGCTTCACTGTAATCTTAATTGTATCTTGCAGTAGTTAAGTTAGATGTAGATTTATAATTCTATTGTAAGTGGCCCTTTAAATTAAATAAAATAAAATAAAAACTTTACATAACCAATCACTATAAAACTTTTCAAACAAAACTATACCTTGACACCCTCTTTCTTGGTTTCAGTACAAGGTAGTGCAAGGCTTCTGCAAGGCTACTCAAGATTACTGCCCTCCCGGTGTGCAAGGTCCAAAGGGACCGAATGGATCGCCTGGACCAAAAGGCGACAGGGGTGACCCAGGGGCGCCTGGGACTCCAGGACATTCTGGAACGCGAGGTCCATTGGGGCCACCTGGACCTAAAGGTTTGCGAGCATATCCATTGGTTTGAGAGCATATTCATGGGTTTGAGAGCATCTACATGCGATGAAATTCAATACGAGTTTTAAGAATCACTGACTTTTTCATGACTTCCTCGGTTTAGTATAGGCAAATCCAAGACAACGGAAAAAGAAGCCCGATCCGATCTGAACCCCTCGGAGAATCTAATAGGGCCCTAGTAGGGAACGGGGTCACGCACTAGTGCTCGATGCCGTTCCCGCTAGAAAACCTCCGAAGGGTATCCGTTACACACGGCTTAAGGAACTCGTTAAGTTTCTTGCAGCCCCCAAAAAAAAGCCCGGGGAAGCTGTAAATGCCGTCTGAGGCAATCAACAAACTCTCTTTAAAAAAAGAAAAAAAGGAAAATTAAGTGTTTGATTAAGGTAAAAACATGTTAAGAAAAGTGTATTGATCCTAAATCAGTGTTGTAGTTTTTTTATAGCTATTATTTAATAACTGAAACCTAGAATTTGAAATCGAGGAACCTTTTAAATTTTATGTTGTTTTGTCCTAGTCGAGTTAAACTCTGTGTAAATTAACCGCCTCTGTGGTCTAGTGGCTAAGACCACCGGTTTAGACCCAGAGGTACCGGGTTCGAATCCCAGCCGGGGATACATGTTTGTGTACTCGGTTTGGTTGGTGGGTAGGGCTTCTTTGTACGCTTGGCTAGCTATTATATTATTTTTTTTAAAGAAAAGTGGGTCACGCTACTTTAACTGACTGAAGAACTGACGTATTACAAAAAAAAAACAGCCAAGTGCGTGTCGGGCCACGCGCAGTGTAGGGTTCCGAGCCCATCTCAATAAAGAGGACTCTGAGAAGAAGGTTTTAATGAACATTTATTTAACGATGGCTCATATACTTAAATGTAAATATTACCGGTTTCACACACCTGACAACGTTATTTAAGTAGTTCCCATTGAGAAATTTGTACTGCGCCAAGTACATTTTATAAGTTGGTCGACTGTTATTCGTAAACTTGTAAAGCCTACTTAGCTGTGATACTTTTCCTTTTAACTTCGTCATATATACAACTACCGTGAATTTTTTCACGTATCTAAAAACAACCATTGGCTGGCAGGGGGGGGGGGACACTTGACTCTAACTAAATTTTGCACATTAAAGCTTAATAGTTCACAAACGGATGCCTTAATCAAAAAACTGTTTCCACAAACCCGCAATATTTTTAAAATTGCTATCCAACGACATCCCACACTATGGGGTAGACAAGAAAAAAAAATTACATCCCCGCTTCGTGTAGAGGAGGTAACCTAAAAAAAAATTATTTCAAAATTTTACTTCACCACTTTGTTGGCGTTTTTAATATGTATATCCATGCCAAACTACAGCTTTCTAGTAAGAGTCTATGAGCTAGGCTAGGACATGGCGAAACTATAAGGGTTCCTTGTTGACTACGACACCTTAAGAACAGAAAAAATGAAAAGAGAAAAATAATTTTATTTCGAAGTAATTTTTGCCCTATTTGTAATTACAAGATAAAAAACACTAGAAAAAATCAGCCAGTCTCAGCAAGCTCGAGTTGAAATCGAACCCACAACCCTTGGATTACCGGTCCAATGCTCTGACCACTGAGCTACCAAGACCCCAGAAGAATTAAAAAACCTTGAAAGACCCTTTGTTGAATTTAGTACCTAGTTTCTAGTACCTACAGTGTGATTTGTGCTGCAAGCCAGCCCCCGATCCGATTCGAACCCCTCGAAGAATCTAGTAGGTAGTAGCACTAGTGCGCGATGCCGTTCCTTCTAGAAAACCTCCGAAGGTGATTCGTTTCACATGGCTTGAAAACTTAAGGGTTCCCCTTTAAGTTTTTCGCCGCCCCCAAAAAAGCCCGGTGAAGCTGAAAATGCCGTCTGAGGCAATCATCAAAATCTCTCAAAAAAAATGCATTTTTTTTACGTTACATTACATTTTTTTTGACGTAATAACGTCACTTTGAAGCCCATTGTGTAAATACATTTATTATAATTATTTGGATTTCCCCTTCAAGGTGAACGCGGTTTCCCTGGAAATCCAGGACTGGACGGCAGAGACGGTGTGCCCGGAGAGCCAGGCCTGGATGGGGTATCAGGCAGGAACGGTGCAGATGGAGCGGCCGGCAAAGACGGCCGCGACGGGATTCCTGGCAAGGATGGCAGCCCAGGGAAGAATGGCAAGGATGGAAAAGACGGTGAGCTGCATACAAAATGATAATGACGGATCTCATCATCAGGGCTTCAATTCTGCTACGCGAGCACGTCCACAATCGTACCTCAGTGACAAGATTTTGGTTAGGCAGATATTTTTTATTTCTTACGGATAAGCATTGTGCTAAATAACGTGAAAGTCCAAGGTAGGAGCGCATTTCACCCGGTATATTCAACAACTCCTTGAACTGAGTATTGACTTTATCTTATCTTTTGTTATCTTAGTGGAGCTTGCTGAGGTTTCCCTCTCCAAGTAGCACTTCCGCCCATCGCGATCTTTTGGGAACCCTTCTTCCTCTATAAGGCTCTTCTAGTTTCGTAGGTTTAAGTTCCAGTTTGGAGGATGAAAGTAATCTGTCCCATGTACACTTAAGCTAGAATTCACAATTAATTATCGAAACAAACTAAGTTATCATAAACGTCTTAGCAGAATGTTTGCCGAGTTTATAACTCCTAAAATAAAGAACCATCAAATGTGTCTCACCGTCTCACGAACCTTCGTGTTTGATAAAAATGAGTGGATGACTTTATAAGAAAACCAGTAACTACTACATATCACGTCACGCTATTTTGTTAATACCAAACCTTTCTTTGTTATATACCATCTACTTTCGTAAGCCTTAATTTATCTACTCGCTTAAGAGTCTTTTGCAACCTTTAATGATAAAAATTATTACTAGTACATCAGTAACTATTACAACACACTACTTCGAGGTGTGAAGAAGATGCTGGTTGGGTCGGCATGGTCAGGACTGTAGTGCGGCACAATCCTGCGCCACTAGCTCTCTTCTCATCTGGAGCCGGCTTCTCGACGAAGAGTCATTCGTCTACTCATTTACAAAAACAAACTATTACCTATTTTACCAGTGGCTGCACTCCCCTCCGTTTCTTATTATTAAATTATAATTTCATCATCATCATCATCATCATCAGCTCATTTTATCTCCCCACTGCTGGGGCACGAGCCTTCCCTATGTATGGATAGGCAGAACGGGCGATAAACCACCACGCGGGCCCAGTGCGGATTGGTAGTTTTAACGACTGCTCATGCAGCCGGGACCAACAGCTTCACGTGCCTTCTGAAGCACGGAGGAGCTTGAGTTTATACATTTTTGTTCACCCATCCTATGACTGGCCTTCAGCAATCGCAGAACGAGCGCGTTCACAACTGCACCATCGAGCTCCTCAATATAATAAATATTTGCTTTTCAGTAATATTTTTTAGGTCGTGGGTTATGATCCTACAGGTAGGGCCGGCGCTCCAGGGCCTTCAGGCATCAGAGGGCCGAAAGGCGACCGAGGCCCAATTGGTCCCAAAGGCCAACGGGGCAACGACGGACGGGATGGTGAACCAGGCAGGCCGGGGCTATCCATCTACAACTACACCAAGGAGAAGGAGCTACTCATACCACCCACTTTTGCACGTGAGGACTTATTTACTCAATTTACCGTACAATTCATAGTTTATAATAATAATTACTACTTGACGCGAAACCTTCCGAAGCCGAATTAATTATGATATAATAATATGTGTGGCAACAATCTAATTTTACCCATCTTACTTCGGCTTTTGTCCCATCCCTCATTGTCACATCTCCTCTTCTCTTCTCCCATGTCAAATTTAGTGAACACTCAACCTCAATTTAAAGAAGCTGTCATTGCGAATGGTTTTTTTACATATTTATTTGTTTCTACTACGTCTCACAGAGGATCATACCAGAGTAATAGTCCGCGAGAGTGACACCCTCCGCATCAGCTGCAACCCCGTGGGCAAACCGGAGCCAGCGGTGGAGTGGAGGCGGTACGACGGAACCGCCGTCATACAGGTTTGTCTTTTTTTATATTCTTCTACTACTTTAATAATGTACTCCTGGCAATGTTGCCATACAATGTACGGCTTCTGAGTCATGAGACATTATGGAGGATGGCTGGCAGAAGCTCCTTTTAGTCGTTAGAGCGATGAGGGTGGGTCCATTGGAGAGTATTGAAAGAGGCGTTGTAGGGACGCATGTCTATTGTATGGCGTCTAGCTATTGCTTAGAATTAGGTACATTTTACAATATAAGTATGTATCTAAGTCAACAGTTAGTTTGTGTCACAGTTGGCAATAAGACGTTGTAACGCAATTCTGTGTTGACACACTTCACTATAAACCGATGATGACGTAGAAGCATAGCTGTGCTATGGTATGGACATTGCATCACCAGATTTATTATTATTGCGTTCATCTGAATTGTGGCTTTAAGAAGTTCACGCGAACATTACACGAGGAGTCTCCCTGTGACCACGGACCCTGCTTGAACAGTTTGAAATGTCAGAGAAGACAATAGGTGAATAAATGCGAGTATCATTTCATCTAAATTAAAACCATAGAATTTAATTGTGTTTATTTTTCCTGTTTTATGTCTTAAAAGACGTTTACAACTAGTAAGGAAGTCATACTGTGTTTTTTTTTGTAATTGAAGTACAATTTAGTTTTAAACGTCTTACAGAAACAAAAGTCATGGGTATTTTTTCTAATAGCTTTTTATCACAGAATGAATCGAATCCCGCAGTTAAATGAAGCCCAGTCGTGTGTCTACACCTTCGACAGCCTACTGACTCGTATAAGCGTATTGGCTTATGGCTACAGTCCAAGACTTAACTTATCCAGAATTCTGCGCACGGCTATATTTTATGCTCCTATCCTAGTATTAGTTATCTTGGCTCGGCTTTCATATAACATAGCTAACGCATGGTCCCATTATTGTTCGATGTGTAGATGATATACCTACTGTATGTAAATGGTGGCATTATATCAAGTGCGTATATTTTAATTACCAGATAAGTTGTTTATCCTAACTATAACCAATGTTGCCCTTACCCAGGAGTGGGACAGTATACAGACATATGCTAAGATGATGTTAGTTTTCGACTAAAAGTTGGTAGGTAAGCCACCGAAAAACAGAGAACCTATATGTGCACTGTGTTTGTGAGTTTTTCGTTTTAAAAGTCTCTGTAGGTACTTCCATTAGGCATAAAAAGTTATATTAAAATTGAGTTATTGATATGAAAAAATTAGAGTTCTGAAGTTAGTATGGAATACCGAAATGTGAAATGGCTCAGACGGCATAACCTCAAACTCTTACTGAAACTCTTCGCTTGCTCCCAGGGTTCTTGGAGGGACGCGTCTGTAAGCGGTCATCTCCTGAACATACCAAACGTGTCCCGTTGGCACACCGGCAAGTACGTCTGCTTGGCCAACAACGGCATGCTGCCATCCGCCAACCAGACGACAGATGTGGAAGTCCACTGTAAGTTATTCGGTAAATCATTTCTTTGTCGCAGCAAAATTATCTCTCAGCACACGTATTCCACATTTATAGTTCAAAATTTATTGTACAGACGCCTGCACATCAACCTATCCAAAACTGTCAAATTTCTTCAATACATTTTCAACCTTACAATTAGACATAAAGTTCAAAGTCTATTGAAGAGATTTGACAGTTTGTGGTAGGTTGATGTGCAGGCGTGTGTACGATTATAATTACGAAAACGATTGTATACAAAAGAATTGTCATTACCTAAAAAAACACAAATGTTGAAAAAATTTCCACGAGCAGGATTTGAACCCTTCTGACATAGGTACCGGGTCAGGTGCTCTTCCAATTGAGCTATGGTGGTTCTAATCAGCCCGCCGAAATTATTCAACACTTTTAACTTATTACTTTGAAAGCCAAAGGCACCCATTCAATGTCAACAACTACCGTCATTAACACCCGGTCATAATATTTTTACTAATACTAAAGATCAGTTAAGAAGTAGGCAAGCTATTTATAAAATGTTTTTATTTTGTTTATATAATTTTAACGCAAATTTTGTTGCGAAACAAATTACAAAAACACCATTGTTGAAAAAAATAGGTACAAATCGGGCTCGTGGAAATAAACAAAACAAAAACATTTTTGTCATTACCTGTTAATGTTAATTTTTAAAACCATTCCATTTGTCTTCCTTTCAGTCAGCCCATACATTCGCGTGCCTAACAATGTCGTTTACGTGTACAACAAGACAGCAAAAATCGAGTGTGAGGTAAGTTGTTTATAAATAAATACTGCTAGCCTGAGGACCTCTCACATAGGGAGACAGGGACGTAACATTACCTAACATATTAGCCTAAAGCGGATTGATAAAAAACTGTCAATCGATACGTTCACTACTAATTTCTTATAAGAACATGTTCTTGACTCAACAGTGGACTCAACAGTTAGGTAGCACATCAACCTACCACAAACTGTCAAATTTCCTCAATAGACTTTAAACTTTATGACTGAGGCATATGGTTGAAAATGTATTGAAGAAATTTGACAGTTTTGGATAGGTTGACGCGCAGGCGTCTGTACATAAAATTCGAGAAAACCCAAATACTCGCTAAAGAACAACAATTTATCCTGATAAAATTATATGTAAAATAACCGCGAATGGATTCGTATACAATTTTTTATTTTAAAGTTTAGTGTTCTCGTAAACTTAAGAAGAAACTGGGTATTTTTATCTATAGCATTCACACGTATTGCACATTAGTTACAATAGATAGATTAATTAACAAATAATGATAGTTATAATCCAGCTACGATCTGCTACGAACGTCTATAAGAAAACATTTCGTAGTCGCTTCTCGATAAAAATCACATTTTTTTTTTTATTAAATTTTATATTATTTTTTAGATTGTCACTATGCAATTGGTTCGTAAGTGTACGGAAGGAAATCTTATACTGAGAAAAATTATTTTATTTATTTATTTATATAAAGAAAACCAACAGTCTATTATTAGACTAAACTACAAGAATGTTTATTTTTATTTCCAATAACAGATTTTGAGTTTAATTATTTTTTTAAAGCAATTATTTCAGTAAATCAGTCAAAACAATGTAATAATTTGTAATGAACATTTAAAATAAATAATAGTAAATCGGAATTATCTTTTGTGAATCTTTAAACTGCTCCACGATATTTCAGGTGCAAGCATGGCCCGAACCAGTCCTAGCGTGGCAGAGCAATGACGTCACCCTCGAAGGTCCACGGTACAGGACCGAGGTGGTGGCCACGGCCGACCCCTGGCGGTGGGTCATGAGGCTCGAGATCCCCGGCATCAGGGAGCACGACCTGCGCCAGTATAGCTGCGTCGCCAAGAACGAGCTCAACAACCAGACTGTGATGGGACATATCAAGTTGGCTTGTAAGTTTTTAGATGTAGTAGGAATTTTACTAAGATCTGAGAACTGCCGCGCCTCTGATGCGAGTATCGACAGGGTAAATCTCTTTTCTTCAGTAACGACATGGAGTTAGCTTTCAAATTATTTCCCGAACCAACTGTAAATTTCAATCCGATCCGAACCCTTCGGAGAATCTAGTAGGGCACGGGGATGCGCACTAGTGCGCGATGCCGTTCCCTCTAGAAAACCTCCGAAAGTGATTCGTTTCACACGGCTTGAGGGACCCCTTACGTTCCTCGCCGCCCCAAAAAAGCCCGGTAAAGCTGAATATGACGTCTCAGGCAATCAGCAATCTCTCTAAAAAAAAACCTACTGTAAAAATAATCTTTTAAAGATATAATGATTCATAATTGCCTCTTTTACCGTTTGTTTGGTCTACTGGTTAGATAACTGGTCTCAGATCCAGGATTCGCGTTCTTTTAGGGTAGTAAGTAGAGTTTGTTTTTAGTTCGCCCAGCTACCACCATCTTATCAATGTCTGTCGGCATAGCTATAAAAATTGGCAGTAGCATTATTTTTTCTTTTGTAGAGCTTCGTTGAGATGAAGGCTAGGCGTTTCCTTGTGTAAAAAGTAAAAGATCCATTAAACCTCTTTCGTATCCAGACCCAGGACCCAACCATCAGATGACGGTGCAACAGCCCATGGAGTTCGGCTCGCGGCCCCCGGTGCTGACCTCGTACGAGGAGCTGTGCCAGGTGCAGCGATGCCCGTCCTGCCCGCGCTGCGACCGCGCTCAGCTGCTGATCACCACCATTAATGGGACTGCCGGAACCAAACCTAGAAGGAACACAAGTAAGGAGACATCCTTAACCCCTTTCTGCTGCCAAGCTGCATTGCTGTGTTCTATGAAAGCTTGCTCAGCAACGCGCGCGTGATACCCTTGATGATGAACGCATCTATCTGTTGCGGCTGCTTTATAAAAGGCGAGCCTTCATTATTCTTGGATGCCGGCTCATTAGCCTAAAAATACAAATTAACCCCATTTTCATGACCTTCAGATAATGATTTAAGAAAGTGAAAGCGCCCTTCATATACCCGTAACATTAGAATTGGCTGCCTTAGTTCGATTACTGCCGAAACAAAACCATACCTACGCTACCAAAATTGCAATTGTCCAATCGGATCTGGTCATCGGACTCCTAAACCTCAAAGAATCTAGTAAGGTAAAAGGTCATGCTTCAGTGACGCCAACCTTACGGCTTAAGGAAACATAAGATTTCACTGGCTTCCGAATCTAAGGCCTTGAAATCTATTATAATAAATAAAAAATAGGTAAATAGAATAGATAATTAAAATGATATAGAATCATTTTGTTGCGTCGTGGGAGCGGAGAAATAATAGGCTTCGTTGTCGGTGCAGAAAGAGGATTTATTTGGTCTTACATTGGTTTATAAGCTGTGGCTCAGCGCCTCTATAGTAGACAGAATGTACTAACCTACAAGATATTGCTATTTCGATCTATGCTATTTATGATATGTTGCTTATAGCATACCATTTGGTTATTAGTGTGCCTCCCTGGCGGCAGAGGGCGCCGCTTGTGAAATCCGTGATGCAACATGCTGCCACCTCAGCCTCGGGTGTGCGTTTACATAATCGGTAGGCCGGTAGGCGTATACGGTTGGTAGGCGTATACGGTTGGCAGGCCTATCCGAGGTGATTCATACCTATTTCAACGTAGTTAGTGTTGAAATAAATATGACTCGAATCGTTAGGTAACGAATTTGGTAATATGATTTTAGATTAAATTAGTTTGACCTTTCCCTTGTTAAGTGGTGGGATTAAATAGGTAAGATTACTAATTTAAATGAATTTGATTTCTACTTAATTAAATAGCCACTCCCACGACGCAACATTGGGATAAGTCAAATAGTTATGTACTAGACAATCTGCTAGGTTACAGGAAAACACAAACAATAAAAACGTTTATTTTACATTTTAAAGAAGTAGACTTAGGTATTTAGGTATGTGAAATTAGCTAACTTATATCTGTCTTATATCTATTGTATTTTACATCGTAGACTTAGGTATTTAGGTTAAGTTATACATCTATTGCGTTTGTTGGTAACGGGCAAATGTTGTTGAAGGCTCGCTTGATGATCCCGCTTGACGTGAAGATCTCCGCCACTCTCGCTATGCCGTCGCGACCGGGAAGACAGGCGACGATCCGTCCCATCTTCCACAGGCACGGGGGTAGGTGTCCATCGCGTACCAGCACGACGTCGCCCACTTGCAGACTTCGCCCCTTCGGACTTCGCCACTTTGTACGCTCCTGCAACAGGCCTATGTAATCTCTTGACCATCGGTTCCAAAAATTTTGTTGTAGTTGCTGTAATTGTTGGTACACAGTGAGTCGGTTTATAGTTATATCTTTATAGTCGTAATCGGGTAATGAGTGAGGCGTTCTACTAAGCAAGAAGTGGGCTGGCGTTAAACATGAGATTTCATCAGTATTTGAATTTGGAATTGGGCATAATGGACGTGAATTTAAAATTCCTTCAACTTGTACAAGTATAGTCATAATCTCCTCATAGGTTAATAGTGCTTGACCCAAAACACGTTTAAGATGAAATTTACATTGTTTGATGGCTGATTCATGGAGCCCTCCCATGTGGGGGGTATATGGTACAAGAAATCTCCATTGGATTCTCTCATTTGCACAAAAAGTTTCCAGCTCATTGGAATTGTTGGTTAAAAATTTGTAAAGTTCTACTAGGTTATTATAAGCACCACGGAAGGTAGTACCATTATCGGTCAGCATTTCCTTTGGTCTCCCTCGCCTCGCAATGAAGCGTCTGAAAGCCGAAAGAAATGCATCAGATTGCAGCCCTGAAATTAATTCTATGTGAACTGCCTTAGTTGTCATACATACAAATATTGCAATGTAACATTTATAGGTTTTGTAACCGCGGCCCCTCCTGTCTCTGACCAAATATGGCCCACCATAGTCCAAGCTTGTAAATAGGAAAGGTGCCGTGGGGGTAACCCTAGCCAGTGGTAAGTTCCCCATTATTGGAGTGTGGGACTTCGGTTTGGCTCTGAAGCAGGTCACACATTCTCGTACTATTTGGTTAGCCAGACTCTTACCGTTAATCGGCCAGAACCTTTCTCGAACACTCGACAGCAGCAGCTGCGGCCCCGCATGCAGCTGTCTGGTGTGTACATCACGCATGATGAGCTGGGTTATTGTGTGTTTGTGTGGTAGAATTACAGGGTGTTTTTTATTATAGGTATAAAGCGATAAGGCTAAACGGCCTCCTAATCGTATTAGTCCATTTTCCATAAATGGATTCAATGGCAATAAATTGGATGATTTTGGTAATAGTTTTTTGTTTTTAAGTAAATTATATTCTATTGGAAACCTTTCGACTTGGGAAATTTCGATTAATTTATTTAACGCGCATTTTAATTCGTTAACCGAAAATGGACCTGTAAGTTTGTTATTGTGATTTAAACAATTGTGACTGAATCTAAATATAAACGCAACACTACGTGTTAGCTTGTTTATATCGGACCATCTTTGAATTAGGTCATTCAAACATGAGGTTGACTGTACGTTAGTAATAACATTACATTGTGTCTCGGTTTCGGTATTTTCTGACAAGGGTGTGGGTTGATTTCTAGGCCACACGTCACTTGGTTTACTCAGCCATGAGGGACCCTGCCACCAAAGTGTGCAGGTAGCCAACTTGTCAGCCGGCAATCCTTTTGTTAACAAATCGGAAGGATTATCACTAGAAGGTACCCAATGCCAATCGTTTGTATTGGTTAATGTTTGAATTTTTATCACTCTATGCTTCACGAAACAATCGAGATTATTTGGTTGTTGTGATTTAAGCCATGCTAATGCCACCTGTGAATCCGACCAAAAATACTTTTCCGTGAAGTTACACTTCAAGGCATTGTTTACCTTAGTGTACAACTGCGCGAGTAACAATGCAGCGCATGTTTCAAGTTTTGGTATCGTTTTATTACAAGCTAATTTGGACTTAGAACACAGTAAGCGAGTTGCGATATTCCCTTTCGCATCTGACGCTCGTAGGTATATCGCGCAGCCAAGTGCTACAAGCGAACTATCGGCAAACCCATGCAGCTGCAAGTTGACGTAATTATCTATAAACACATATCTAGGTATTACAATTGAATTAAACTCGATCAGTTTGGAATAAAAGTTATTCCATTCTTTTATTATATCGGCTGGTAACGGTTGATCCCAGTCGATTTTGTTTCTCCATAATCGCTGGATAATAAGTTTGGCAATGACTAAAGTGGGGCTAAGATGGCCCAATGGATCGAATGTGGCTGAGGCTAATGATAACATTTTTCGTTTAGTTAAACGGTTTGGCATTGTGTCACCTTTAAATTGGTAAATTAAAGTATCGCTAGTACTACACCATGCAAGGCCCAGTACCTTTTCAGGGGAGTCGTGTGTCAATGAGGTCGGCAGTGTATTAGGAATGTTTTTATGTTCGGTATTACTTACAGTTTTTAGTACGTTGGCGGAATTAGACCTCCACTTGCGCAGGTTAAAGTTTGCCTTACGCAAGGTTGACTTCACCCGGACTACTGTCTCTGCTAGCCGCTCCTCATCCTGGTCTCCAAGGAGCATGTCATCCATGAAAAAATTGTGTAATATCGCGTCCGCGGCTAGCGGGTATTGCCCTTGAATTGACTCCGCTAAGTGTTGTAGGCACCTAGTTGCTATGTGTGGCGCGCTCCTTAACCCAAAACTCAGAGTGCGTAAAGCGTACGTAAGTAAAGGGTCCGTTGGATTTTCTCGCCACATAATGCATTGTAATAATTGTTGGCTACTATTAATAATTATCCTTGTATACATACGTTCTATATCTGCGCAGATTACGTATTTATGTATTCGGAATCTAAGTAAAATATCTATTAACTCATCTTGGTTTATTGTACCTTTAAATTGGATATCGTTAATTGACTTTCCGTTACTTGTCTTAAATGCACAGTCCATGACTACCCGTAAAGGTGTGGTCACCTTATGCGGTGTCAACACTGCGTGAATTGGTATGTAATTGCAGTGGCCAGTGTCTTGGACCTGTACCATGTGCCCTGCACCTTTGAAATCGTTCATAAATTGAACAAATTTTTGTTTAAATTCGGTATCTCGCGCAAACTTTGATTCTAATGCTTTGAACCTTTTATAAGTTACGGATCGTGATTGGCCCAGACATGTCACCGGTTCTTTTAGTGGTAATTTTACCACAAAGTTTCCATCAGAATTTCTATAGTGCTCACTGAATACTTTCTCGCACTGTAAGTGTTCATCATTTGGTATCGAAGATCTAGAATGGCATTTGTCCGAATTCCAGTCTTGGGTGAGGACTTTTGTTTGTACAAAGTTACATCTCACCTTAGTTGACATGTCTGTCGAGAATGGCCCCGCTATTATCCATCCTAATCGCGTTCTTTGTAAAATAGGTAATCCATTTCCTAGTCTGTATTGACCAATACACAGTAAGTTATAAAATTGTTCCGCGCCCAAAATTAGGTCAACTTCTCCCCCTTCGTGGAACAATTCATCTGCTAATTTAAATCGTTTCGGTATATTGAATTGTTGCACCTTTATCGCGTAGGTGGGTAAGTTGCATATGTTAGGTACAATGAAACAAGATAATTTGGTTGAAAAGGAGTCATCTTTTGACTGAATTGTGATATTGCATAACTGATTTATTTTGGTTACATTTTCGTTAAACCCTAAAACTTCTAAATTTATTGGTTGAGTCGGTAATTTTAATTTTTGGTAAGCATTTTCGGTAATAAAATTCGAGGTCGCGCCTGAATCCAATAGTATTCGTAAAATAATAGACTTATTATTCAAATCGTGCACCTTAACGCGTGCAGTGGACAAAAGGACACCTTTTTGAATTTTATTTGGTGTCAATGTCTTGGTTTTGCCATTTAGGCCCGAATTTGAAAATCGTTGGTTAACAATTAGATTGACTGGCTGTGATTCTACAGGCAAAGTCTGATTGGTATCGCCGTAAAGCGTCGATGAACGTGGACGCGATTCATCACTTTCGGTAGGTGAAACGTGTAATAATGTATGGTGCTTACCTTTGCAGTTTCTGCACGTGCTCGAGCGACAGTTTGGTAAAAGGTGTCCGGAACCCAGACAGTTCAGACACAAGCCTAGCTTCCTTATGACCCTTATGCGTGTTGCTGCATTCAGAGCCAAGAACCTCGGGCATTGGTTAATGAAATGCGCTTCCTTACAATTTGGACAGTGGTTACGACCGGTAACAATATGTTTAGGTATTACCTTACTGTTGGTTTGAGACGGAGGGCACGTGGTTACCATTGACCTTCTCGGATGAAGGTCGCGCCGTCCGAGCGTCTGTGGCTCGGCCGCCACGTGAGTCACCGCCTCCCTCATCTCTGCCTGAGACCGCAGGAAGGACTTGAAATCCTGTAATGTAGGTAGTTCACGAGAATTATTCCGTTCCTCCCATTTATGTTGTAAGGGTTTCTCGAGTTTCGAACTAAGGAAAAATATTATTAGCAGATCCCAACCATCCGTAGGTATCTGTATTGATCTAAGAATTCGCAAATGTTTGGAAATATTATCATGTAATAATCTAAGGGCTGTGGCTGTGCTAGGTACAGTGTCTACGTTAAATAGCGCTCTTAGATGGGTATAAACCAGGATTTTCGGGCTATTGTACCGTTCGCACAACAACTTCCATGCTATGGCGTGGCTTTCCTCAGCATACTCCAATGAGCTGAGAACTTCAAGTGCGCTATCGGTTAGACAAGTCTTCAAATATTTGAATTTTTGTATCGGTTTCAAACTTGTTTGGTTAATTAATGCATCAAATGTATCTCTAAAGCTAATCCAATCGGCCACGTTGCCATTAAATGATGGTAAAGCTAATTCTGGGTACCTAATGTGGTCCTGGTCGCGTGTCCCGTGACACGTGGTCACCTCGTGGCCTTTGGCCCCCGAAGACACTGCTCCCGAACCGCCGTCTCGCGCTAGGTAATTTTTGCTTTCAGAAATACACTTATAAAAGGAGTTTTCAAAGGTTTCTCGTTCTAACAAATGCTCATCTACAACTTCGCAAATTGTTTCAATACGATCCTGAATTTTTTCGAATTCTTTGAAAACTCCGTCTATGCGGGCCGTACGCAGCTCCAAATCTATCAATTGCTCAGCAGTTAAAGGCGGCTTAAGTGTAACTAAATGTTTTTTAAATAGCGTTAACTTCCCTTTAACCACACCTCGTTTTTTAACTAATTGCTTTAGCTTTTTATCACCTATGACTGTCGCGTCACTGCCGCTATCTGAAGACGACATGGTGATTTTTATGTACTTTATTATTTTTTATTAAAAAAATCAAAATATTAAGTAAAATTGGGAAAAATTGATAGATTTAGTACCGTTACGCACGCTTACACAAGGAAACAATGACACTTAATCACTTATACAGGATAGGTCATGTGACTATTGAAAATTGAAGGAATTTAAAAAAAAAAGTACCCTAAGAATAAAAAAAAAAATATGCTATTTCTACGTTTTGCCAGCCACTTACTTGGTAATATAGCCTACTCAGTCTCTTTTGTTGTCCCACGACTCTTATTGCCTCTTCTTTCCGGATTCCGGTTCGCCTCACCGCGCCACGCGGTCTGTGCGCCGCCTCGTGATGACCAAATGATGCGTCAAACCAAATGATGCGTCGCTTCGCTCGGCTCGGACCTGAAGATGGCTTGGAAAATCTGCTCCTTGTCTGCGTCTTCGGTATGTCGAGAGAATCTTCTCGACCGGCGTCCTCGATGTGGTCGCCGTCGTCGGGGTCACCAAATGTTGCGTCGTGGGAGCGGAGAAATAATAGGCTTCGTTGTCGGTGCAGAAAGAGGATTTATTTGGTCTTACATTGGTTTATAAGCTGTGGCTCAGCGCCTCTATAGTAGACAGAATGTACTAACCTACAAGATATTGCTATTTCGATCTATGCTATTTATGATATGTTGCTTATAGCATACCATTTGGTTATTAGTGTGCCTCCCTGGCGGCAGAGGGCGCCGCTTGTGAAATCCGTGATGCAACACATTTTAATCCTAAGCAAGTTGTTGACTGTCTCCAGATTGCCAGCTCTACGCGATTGGGAAACCAGTGTACCATCGCTACAAGGAGGAACTCTTCGGAGCCTGGCTGCGGGACTCGAATGCTAGCGATACTCAGGTATTGAACATCAAAGCATTAGCATATAAATAAAGAGGTTACATACACGAGAAGCGGGTGCCATAATCTTCCTTTTTTTGAAACTCCTTTCGTTGATTAAAAAATAAAAAAATATATAACTACAGTTCTTTAAAAAGATTTCAATAATTATTATTGACCGAAAGTAGGTATTAACAGAGTGAACGATTTTTATTTTTTTTTTTTTGGAGAGAGTTTGCTGATTGCCGCTGCGGCATTTTCAGCTTCACCGGGTTTTTTGGGGGCGGCGAGGAACGTAAAGGGTCCCTCAAGCCGTGTGAAACGAATCACCTTCAGAGGTTATCTAGAGGGAACGGCATCGCGCACAAGTGCGCGTCCCCGTGCCCTACTAGATTCTCCGAAGGGTTCGGATCGGATAAGAGTGAACGAGAGTGCGGCAACTTCATACGAGAGCGCGAGCGCTTCGAAACGCACGCACACAAGCTCGTAGTTCACCTACAATACAAAAAATTCACCTACACAGAAAAAGCACGGGAAAAGAGTACGCGACGACGCGGGCTGTCCCCGCAAACGCGGATCGGGCCGCGTGTGTTGCTGTAGTAACGGAGAATAACAAGTATGTCACTGAGTGCTGCCGATCAGTAATACACGTATTTTTCGTGTTTTGGGTGTCGCGATTGCGAGTTTTGTTGCATATTATAGGCTAAATGTTTGGAAAAACATACGCGCACAAATAAATTTGGTGACTCATTTCTTTGTCGCACTTCCAGAAGATGGAATAGTCTACCAGCACACGTTTTCCCTCCTTCCTATGACATGGGGTCCTTCAAACGAGGCGTGAAGAGGCACCTTGTGGGCCGGCAGGGTGAGGGTGACTGATGCTGTATTGTTTTCACGGGAGTCATTTGTCGATCTACGTATAAAAAATACAAGCATGTCCGTCTGTCTGTCTGTTTGTCTGTCTGACCCCATTCTAGCTCATAGTCTCGTAGTACTAGAAAGCTGTAATTTGGCATGGATATACATATTAATCACGAAGACAAAGTAGTAGAACAAGATTTTCAAAAATATGTTTTTTAGGTTACCTCTCCTACACGAGGTGGGGATGTAATTTTTTTTTCTTGTATACCCCTAAGTGTGGGATGTCGTTAGATAGCAATTTCAAAAATATATCGGGTTTGTGAGAACAGTTTTTTGATTGAGGCATTCGTTTGTGAGCTATTAAGCTTTAAAGTGCAAAATTTTGTTAGAGTCAAGCGTCTGCTGCCCCCTGCCAACCAAATGGTTGGTTTTGGGTACGTAAAAAAATTAACGGTAGTTGTATATATGACGAAGTTAAAAAGAAAACTATCACAGCTAAGTAGGTTTTACAAGCTTACGAGTAACAGTCGACCAACTTATAAAATGTACTTGGCGCAGTACAAATCCTCATTGGGAACTACTTAAATAACGTTGTCAGGTGTGTGAAACCGGTAGTATCTACATTTAAGTATATGAGCCATCGTTAAATAAATGTTCATAAAAGCCCTCTTCTCAGAGTCCGCATTATTGAGATGGGCTACGGAACCCTACACTGCGCGTGGCCCGACACGCACTTGGCTGGTTTTTTATTTTGCCGACAGATATAACAAGGTAAGAAAAGTTTTTTTCGTTATTACTAATTATGCTAATTTACCACTTATCAGTTAGCTAGGTATCCGTTTTGTAGTTGTACCTAACTACCTAGTATCGTAAGAATAAACACTCGCACTTGAGTATTGAGGGTATTCTAGTTTGAGTTGCCTGAAATTTTTATAATAATTATTTTATGTGGGTATAGATTGAAATTCATCTTTTTTCAGGCGACACAATTGGCTTCAATTGATATCACGGCAGGGCCTGTTGAATAAAAACCATAAGTCCTATGTAGTTTGTGAAAAACATTTCGATGAACAGTTTATAGTACAACATTCTAAGTGCAAGATTTTAAGCCGAAAAGCGTTACCGTCTTCTCATTTACCTTTATGTTCGCAAGACTTACCACAACAGCCACCACATCAACAGCAACAACAGCTTCCGCAGCAGGCGCAGCAACACAAGGAAATACAAGTTTTTACAACATATTATGTTCTACTAAAACAACTGAAATTGCTTCAACTCAAGCTGACAATATAAACCAAGGCATAACAGGAAGCACTCAAACTGCACCCAGTCTTAACGCTTCAAGTCCTCGCAAAAGGAAACTTAAACATGAACTGTATCAGTGCAGAAAGAATTAAGACTGAATGAAACTGAAAATACAAAAAAAGACACCTTTTATAAATTATGCGATTGATTTTTAATAAAAGAGTTGTCTCAACTAGAGCACAATTGCATTTAAAAGTACATAGTAGGTATAGCCTGCAATATAAGTTATTTTGAATTAGCCTTTATTATACTAGCCCCGTGGCATACGGGTTGCTTAAAAAGGCTATCTTCCATGTCCAAGAACACTATCTAAATGTTACACCCTGTTACTTGCCTGTCACGACTGAAATCAACGACAGTTTCATGGAAATTTTAAAGACAAAAGTAAATAGCATGAGTAATTCAGAAAAAGTTTGCTCTATTGTAGTGGATGCGATGAGCTTAAAAGCAAATTTATTCTATGATCTAAGTAAAGATAAAATTATTGGTTTCAAAAAGTTTTCTTTGCCAATTTAATAAAACCGCCTGATCGTGGTAATTGTTCCGAGGACTTAACGGAATTTTTAGTACAATCTGAAATATTTCTAGCAGATCCATCACAGAACCAACCAAGCAATTTCAGTCAAGCCCGTAAAAATACACAAGATTTTAACTCCGATTCGGGTGATACTAATAACGTAATATGTTCTAATTACAATTCGCTTGACATGCCTGAAACTAATTCATTGATGTACATTTGTGGTTTTCTTCTGAAGAAATGTGCCGAACACGACAAATGTTCAGCCTTCAAATATTACTTTCGGTCACAGGAAACTACTCATAATTTTAGTGCGAATGCTCGGTACACAAGATACTAGAAGTTATTCTACAGATAACGTAAACACTATTTTGATAATACCTCCCGACGATTTTGTACACTTAATTAAAAAAATAGAAGAAGTATTCAGATATTATTTCCATAGAAAACTGTAAAACCGGCAAAATAGCCAAAATTATTTTTGAGAATATGTCCGACCTTGTATGTACTTCCATGTACATGCTTTTCAATAATATATTTTATAAAAATATACATTCGCATGCGGATATATTACGTTATAAAATTTAATAACGCAGCTTTCAAAACTGGCCGAGCGAGGCGTAAATATTTTGCTGTGTCCAATATGTAAATTAATATTTGATTACGATTGTACTTTATAATGATATAAGTATTTTATAGTGTACATGTAAATTGTGTGTTTCATTTATAATATAAAAGACACCCAAATTCACACAAAGATAAATTAACTATGTGTGGCTCAACCCTAGCCGGTAGGTACAGCTCGGTACGTCGATTCAACGTCACGGCAATGTTGCCGCACTCTCGTTCACTCTGGTATTAACGAATAAACTAGCATTTTCACGAATAAAACTCGAAATTGATCACTGCCTTCGTGGATGCTTCAGAGCTTTTGATATAAACTGAAAATTCAATCACAGTACCTTTTTAGAATAATCAAAAAAAACACAAGAATAAGCAGGTAGCAAGTTTAGTTTGAACTCAATATTACGTTCGTAATTTCAGAGAGAAAAGCTGTGGACCACACAGGAGAATGACGTGGAACGTCTGCGAGAGTACAGAAGTAAAACAACTTTCAAAGCTGACCACGTCGATGAGTTCCACAAACTGCAGAAGCCTTTCTTTGTACGTCAACTATAATTACGCGATGTAAAGTAATAACTTATAACTGTCCCACGGCTGGGCAAAGGCCTCTATCATTGAAATCAAGTCATCGCTACAATTGATGGGTAATGGGCTTAATCACCACGCTTGCCAATGTGGGTTGGCGATCACAAACCCGAGCTATGCATGGAAAATCCGAAAAACCCGGGACATTCGGGTATCGGGTCGAGCGCTTAGTCACTCGACCACCGAGGCGTTACGCAATGGCATTAGATTTTAAATACTTTTCGTTCCAAGGGAAAGTGCCTTTACTTCACCCGAATACCTAATGTATAAGACAGTGGGATTCAAAAGAAAGTCAAAAGACGAAGTTGGTGTGTTTTTCAATAAATTCATGAAGTTTAGTGAGTTGTTTTAGTACTGGGCCAGGAACCCAGGAACCAGGGGAAGATTGTCCGAGACATAAAAATTGGGTGTAAGTTTTTTTTATTATCCGTATTCATTCGATTACGTTTACGAAAACGTAAAATTGTATGGCATTTTAACTCTTCTCGCATGTCGCCAGGAGGCGCTGCTTCAATGCCACACTAATTTTCGTTTTCGTTAACGTGATCGAATGTCAAATGAAACTCACACTAGGCACCCTGATGGTGGTAGGTAACGATAATGGCAGATGATGGAAGCGCACTACTCCCTATAGCTTTAACCACTAAGGCACTGTCTAATTTCTTAACTATCGATACAAAGCTGCTACCAGACATGAAACAACTCAAACCACCACCAACTAAACCGAGCTCTACAAGTACCACTACTGGCAAATACTGGCAATTGAACCCGGAGCTTCCGTCCGGGTCTATACCCGATCCACTAGACGAAGGCGGTTAAAATTTCACCTGGTCGAGATCTAGTTACTGTGAAAAAAGTTTGACTCTTTAGTATTTCGAATATCTGTGCTCATATAAAATCCAATCATAAGACCGATTTACACTTCAATAAGTACAGTAGCGAGTTAAGAAATTAGTCAGTTAAGTAACAAGTAGTGAGTTGTAAGTAGCGTCCAAACGTAGGCGAGTGAGTAACCATAAGTTACCGTTCCGACAATAAGAACAATTTATGCACTGTACTGAACTCGCCCGTCTACATGCCCGCCAGTTAAGTTGGCGGGGTGCGGGAGACGCGAGGGAGGGGCCGGGCCTACTTCGCACTTGACTAACCGAAAAATAGGATCGCGATCTATTCAAATCAACTTAATAAACCACTTACTATGTAGTTAACTCGCTTTTGCCGTTCAAACGACAATAATAACTTAACTCGCCGATGTCGTAACTTAACTCGCTACAGTACTTATTGAACTACTACTTATTTGGAGTCAGAGCAATGTATGCGATCGATGTCTATAAAATAAGAAAAAAAGACTATCGTTTTCTACATTTTGTCGTGCAGAAAACACAAAAATTTATAGTTTCTCATACATTATATTAGCTAGGATGCTGTTTTTATTGCGCAGGGCAACGGGCACATAGTATACAGCGGCTCGTTCTTCTACCAAGCCAACGAGTCGGGCCAGCCTGGCGACATCATCAGATACGACCTGACGCAGAGCCGCATCAAGTCGGTGCACCTGCCGCACGCTGCGGGCCGCCTTTACACCGCCCAACATAACCAGGTTGACTATACACTATATGGGCTTTCCAAATAAACATAGAATAAGCTTTAAATAGTTAAACCGTAGTTCGTCTCTTTTGTTTCACTCTAATTTGAAATAAGAATAATGTAAGCACAACAGAAAAAAACACAATATAACTATTCTGTGTTTATTAGTAAGACCCTATCTGCATTATCATTAGTGTACAAGTCCCACTGCTCCTTGACTATTTTGGAATTCCTACATTATCTTTTTCGTATGTAAAAATAGAATGGCACCATATTATTTCCCTTTTTGTCTTCGATTATAGTAATACTTTTTTTCTCTCAGTAATACAGGAGCTCGATAGCGCAGTGGTTAACGCGCCCGGCCTGCGAGTGCTGAGGTTAAGCAACTTTCGCAAAGGCCGGTTACTGGATGGGTGACCAAAAATGTATCATCTCGAGCTCCTCCGTGCTTCGGAAGGCACGTAAAGCCGTTGGTCCCGGCTGCATTGGCAGTCGCTAACAACCACCAATCCGCACTGGGCCCGCGTGGTGGTTTAAGGCCCGTTCTCCCTGTCCATCCATAGGGAAGGCTCGTGCCCCAGCAGTGGGGATATAAAATGAGTTGAGGATGATGATGAATACTTTTTATTTGGGGTAGTGACACCAGTGTTCATAGGGAAACAGTTATCGACATTTAAGTCTTTAGCAACAATTTAATACAAACTTTCTGCTTTCTAGCTGTCATCCCGTACAATTTAATTTAAATTTAACCGCATCTGTGGTCTAGTGGCTAAGACCACCGGTTTAGACCCAGAGGTCCTGGGTTCGATTCCCAGCGGGGGGTACATGTTTGTGTATGCGATTTGGCTGGTGGTAGGGCTTGTTTGTCCGCCTAGCTTAATTCGCCTAATTTAGCCTTATCACCAATATTTGTAGCTTTGTTGTGTTCCGGCAGCTAGAGATAAAGTAGCCAGTGCCTCACTAGTTGAGGTTCCCGGGTGAAGTGCGCTTCCATCATTGGCCTTATCATCACTGAGCATCAGGTGAGATCAAGGCACTGTGCTTACCTGTAAAATATATTTTTTTTAAATTGTGTTTTTTTTTGTCGAGAAAAATTGTGTCAAACAAAACAGTCTGGGTGTTTTCGTTGTTCAATAAGATAATCAAATATATAATATTTCTGATATATTATATTTTTTTCTGGTTTATTTACTCTGATCTCTCAGAAAACAGTTGTTCTGTATTCTGAGTCTGATATATTCTATCCTACTCTTGCCACTCTATTAAAATGTCCGTGACAACTTGATTTTCTCTTTTTTAGGTCGACTTCAGTGCTGATGACAACGGTTTGTGGGTTATATACTCAATTGAAAACTCTAACAACACAGCGGTGGCGAAGGTAAATTAAGTTTATTGGTCCTCTTAAAAGGAATTTAACACTATAAGGTCGTCTGAATTGAAAAATATGTATGAAATGTAGACAAAATCAACGTTTCGTAGTCCCCCGATTCCTCCTCCAAAACTTGACCGATTTAATTACTTTTTTTAATTAAAAATTAAAGAAAGGCTTTGTATGTTTTGCTTTTTTATATAATCTTGTCAAAAAAACAGCGGAAAATCTGGCCAATTTTTAAGGTTTCTGAAGCTTCATATCTTTTATAATAATTAATTTACGAAAAAGAAGTTAACACAGCACACACATTTTTTGTGAAATATGTAATAAAATCGGTCCAGTTTTGGAGGAGAAATCAGGGGACTGCGAAACGTTGATTTTGTCTACTTCTCATACATATTTTTCATTTCAGTCGACCATAGTATTTCCTCAAACATTGCAATATAGTTTCATGTTATGACTTTGTACGGAAATAGACGTAATTTTTATGGTTAAATCTTTTCTCTTTTAGCTCAGTTTCGATCCCAGCAAAGATGGCCTAAACATCGATTACATATGGAACATATCTCTAAGTCATAAGCAGGTATTACACATATTTTATTATTTACCAATTTCTACATTAAACATTATTTCTAGATTAGGTTAGTACGCGACTTACTAGTTTATTTGTTGACCTTATTTTATACCCCCATTGCTGGGGTACGAGCCTAAGGATGGAAGCACCACGGGGAGAACAGGCCATAAACCACCACGAGAGAAGAATTGTTTTTGTTAGCGACTACTAATGCAGCCGGGACCAACGGCTTTACGTGCCTTCTGAAGGAAGATGTAAAACTTTTGGTCACCCATCCGATGATTGCCCTTTGCAAAACTTCAACAATCACAGACCGAGTGAATTTACCACCGCACCATTGGGATTCTCTTAAAGAAGTTATTTTTCTGTAAACCTTACTGGAAATAAATAAAGCAAGAAAAGTATAAGTAAAATAGTCTATAACTCAATCATTGAAATCAAGTCATCACTACAATTGATGGGAAAAATGCGAAACACACTTTTCCCGACCTGGGAATTGAACCCAGGACCTTCCGGTATCGGGCCTAGTGTTTTACCACTCAACCACCAAGGCGTTAATAATAGGAAATAAATAAATACATAAAAATGACGTTGCAGGTGGGCGAGATGTTCATAGTATGTGGAGTGCTATACGCCTTGGATTCAGCGACAGAGCGCGAGAGCAAGGTCACCACCGCCATCGACCTGTACCTGAGCAAGCAGCTGGAGGTCACGTTGCAGTTCACCAACCCCTTCAGGAAGACCACGCAGCTGGGATACGATCACACGCATAAGGTAAGACATCTTGTCCCAGCCATGTCACTTCATGCCTTGGATTCAGCGACAGAGCGCGAGAGCATGGTCACCACCGCCATCGACCTGTACCTGAGCAAGCAGCTGGAGATGGCGTTGCAGTTCACCAACCCCTTCAGGAAGACCACGCAGCTAGGATACGATCACACGCATAAGGTTTGACTTTACGTTAACCTTACCTTATTCCTTATCACCAGCTCGAACCAACACCAACTGGTCGAACCCCTCCAGGATGACCACGGATTGCTAGGATACGATCACACGCATAGAAATTACTTCACATTAACCTTGCCTTATTCTTCATCACCAGCTTATTTTATGACCCCACTGCTGGGGCACGAGCGTGCACTTCACCTCATACTTCATTGCCGGCTCATTTTAGGTCCCCACTGCTGGGGCACGAGCCGATGAAAACACCACAGGGAGAACAGGCCATAAACCACCACGCGGGCCAGGTGCGGATTGGTGGTTGTTATCGACTGCTAATGCAACCGTAAAATCGGGCTTTTTACCGACACGCTGTTGAGACGTTATTGAATTAATAGACTTGAGTCAAAAGGGTGCTTCAGCGCTTCGCTATGTCGGTTTTTTTTAGTTGAAAAAAGAGTACCTATAAGATCAATCTTAGTTCAGTTTCCTTTAACTATCGTGGTTTTATTTAACTCCTTTAATAGTAACTTTCAGTTCAACTTTAGCTTAGGGCTAAAAATTGTTTAAGGTGTGTGCAACAGGGCCACTGATCGTCAATTTTTTCCTTTGATCATTAAAAATAGGCGTCAAAGACTGACTAAAGTCTAAAGTCTAAAGAGAGTCAAGTCTAATGTCTGAAGACTAAAGTCTTTACAAATTTCAATGAAAAACAATGTTATTTTTTGGTGACGAAAACTGTCGAACACTTGGCTTAAATGTTGACCACTGGTGCACTACGAGACTGTTTATTTGTCTTTCAGGAGCTGTACTCGTGGGACCGGGGCAACCAGCTGACCTACCCAGTGCGGTACAACGAGCTGTCGGGACCTTGACCAGTCACTGAACGAACTTTTGTAAAGTATTTAAAAAAATTTATACTTTCTATAATTAAAAAAAAAATTTTATTTAAACTGTAATCTTTTATTCAATCCATTTTTGTTTTAGACTATATTGATGGCGCAGCGATTTGTGCGGACAGACTGCAACTTTGCATAAAAGCAACTTTGGCAATGGCAGTGTAGACTGATGCGAAAGACAGTGCAGTTATAGAATAAATAAATAAAGAAATGAATTTATAGAACATTACCTAGTTCTTTGGCGTACCTACATCTATTGATGACTTAATTTATTCCTTTTTTTACAAACTTTTTCCTCTAACGCCATTATACCTATATCATTACTTTGACCAATCGTAATTTAATTTCATATTGTAAAAACGTTGCATTTTTAAAGAATATTTTTAATTTGATTCGCAACTTGAGTAAATTTTCCTTTCAACGCTAAAAGTTTGTCTTCAACGTAGCGCCATCTATCTTCACACAACATAACTTTATATAAGCCCGCTGCAAAGCGTGCTTCACGACGCTTTCACGCGAACATGTAGTTGTCTATTACCACACCAGATGGCTCTGTAACAAAAAAATTATGTGTTCTCTACTACGTCCCTACCAATAAACGGAAAGTCGAACTTTGAAAATAATTTAACAAGTTATCAAATACAGCTGCGCTACTGGGCAAGTTAAAAAATAAAGCTCTCGCGATCACGATACCAAAATGGAATGAAATATAGGAACGGTCGATTGTAATTGAATAGGTACAAAACCGCTGAGCTAAAGAGAATAAGTACCTAGGTATAAGAACTACTTGGCGCTTAACAATCGTGTCTAAATAGGTACTTTGATAAAGGAGCATCATATTTCGCTTAAACTGTTCCCAATCTTGATTGGATTAACATTATAATTATGAGTTACCAAAATAGGAACTGATTTAGGTCTAGAGAAAATTATGTCTTCTGTCTTTATTCTTCTTGATCTGCCGTTATCTCTACATTTACTCCTATCTTTGCCTTATCATCTCTAGCAGTCGAATTGTCTCTTCTTTATTTTACACAGGGTATACAGAGCTAAAACTATTATAGTTACTATGTAACATAGTTTGTCGCATTTGTCGCAGACTCATGCCTTCCTACCATCAATACGTCATAATGGGGAGATTATACCCATACCATAAACCCGAAACGCTTACCAAAACCACCATTATCTTACAACACCGGTTTGTCCCCGCCGACAGCTTAACGTACCCTCCAACACGCGTAAAAGGCAGTGTTATTATTATTTGCTTACCTATCAAAGCTCCCGGCTCACAGAAGTTGCTTAACCCATTCCCTGTCCCATGAACCACATATGATACATAACAATTGAAAACCAATTGTTATAATTCTTGGACAGCGAACCTGTTAACCACAATTGCAAACCAAACTCTCAAGCCGTTGCACCAACGACCTTCCTTAAAAGTAATCTGGGAGCCACATGATTCTTTTTAGGATAGGTCTAATGGTTGCGTAGGTAATCTTCATACTCATAATCAGCATAATGAACTACCACGACACTATTGACCTGATTTGAGGTCTGCAAGCCTTACAAATATAATAAAAAGTTGTTTCACTTCAATTAAATAAAGATTAAACGTGGACATGGACTAGAATAATTGGAATAGAGATTCCGTGTTTTGTTTCTGTATGTTACTTCGTTTCAGATTAGAGTAAAAGAGACATAACTATTCGAAGCTTATACTCTGTTTATTTGTAAATCTCTTAGTCTTTAGAGACTTTGGGTTCTACGCTCCCCCTGCTCCCACTTCAGCATTTTCTTACTTTATCATGTTCTCAATCTCTCGATACAATGCGGAGAGGTTCTCTTTCAGTCAGATTATCAACATTATCTTATAAAATATGTGCTAGTCTAGCTTAGTCTAGTCATATATATTGCTCGCGTGTCACTTCTGAAATTGGAAAGGAAATAAGGCGGGAAGATTGAACTCTGTCAATCAGGGAGATACTCGATTTAGGCTATCATAATTCTGTGTAACTATTAAGGTCAATGAAATATAAAATGAATTAATTTACAAAGTTAACCGTACATGATGATTAAGGAATCATCATGCATGCTTAACTTCAATCTTGTAAGTTGATGACTGCATGCATAAGTAGCAGCCGTTATTTATAAAGATCATTTTTAATGACTATTGGAATGATGATCATCCGTACATTTTAATAAGAGGAGTGAAATTATTTTAAATGAAACTTAAATTAAAACTCCTTCCACAGAATGTCAGTAAAAAAGCAAATTAAAAAGTTTTATAAAGAAAAAAATACAAGCGAAGGCGCTATCGCCCCGCGTCCGCGTAACACATTCGGAATTGTGCGTTCCAAATTCAAAACGCAGCGCATGCAAGTGCTCTTCGGCCTCCGCGCTCAAAAGCGGACGGGCGGCCCTGTATCCCATCTCAACCCCCCATTTTTCGCCACAATAGCCAGCAATACATTCCGTGACTTGGCAGAAGTGATGTCGAGAATTTGGCCCCTGCCGCGCGATCAATACGTGCGCATAGCGCCATCTAGCAAGCATCGCGCAGCCAAATTGCAGTTTAATAGTTCATTAGATCCGACAAAAATGGCGGGGACACACAGTTTAAATTCGGTACAGTATCGATTCGCGGACGCGATACGGGACTTTATGATAATGCTGGAAGAGGTTTTACGTATATTAGGTGGGCCAGATGAAACTTTTATGATTGAGGAACGAATTGAAAACTCTTTTTGGCTTGATTTGGAACATTGAACTTTCTCGACATCCTATCATCAACTTGTCCAAAGAGATTTCATATGAGATATTTTATATCTCATTATTAATGAAGATTTGACAAAACTAGCAACTAATTGTTTTTTCTTTCCTTTTTTTTTATTGGTAATTTTTATTTGACCTCACCTGATGTTAAGTGACGGTGCGGTCGAGGATGGAACATGCCTGCCTAGAAATAGCCTATTCACTCTGTGGCCTTGAAGGGTCCAGATTATAATTTTCAGGGAACACACTTGCAGGCTGCGCGTTCTACTAAGAAACTACTAGCTGTACGCACTAAGAAAGTTGAACCGAATCGGCTCGTGCGACAAGGTGGCATATCCGACATATCTTTCCGTTTTAGCAACTTAAATTAACTTGACAATATCGTAAATCTTTTTTTTTTATTAACTAAAGGAGTTTAGCTGGTGAGATAAGGTTTAACATTTTAACATTATAACATTTTTATTTGTTAGTTTTTCTTTATTTACATTGTTGGTAGGTATTGATGTAGCTACTCGATTAGGTTGGTGGTGGGGCTTAAGTCCGCCTGGCTCTACCAACATCTTGTCTAAGTATCTCGCCATAACCTGTACCATAACAGACTTATAATAATGGCTTCACTATTTTTATTTTTTTTAATTGTGATATGTATGATAGTGGTTTTTTATATAATTTTACGCAAATTATGTTGCGAACAAATTACGATTTGAAAAAGGACAAAGTCTTGAAAAAAATCTACTAAGCTATCGTGGCGTAGTATAGTTGGCAGTGCACCTGACCCGGCATGTCATGGGTTGCGGGTTCGAATCCCGCTCGTGGAACTTTTCAACACTTTCTCTTTTTTTAAATTGTTATATTATGTATGTAAATTATGTTTTGTTATGTGATATTAATAAATGTATTTTTTTCTTTCCTTCTTTCATTAGTGTGTTTCGGATATACATACCTACATGCAGTGTGAATAGAGCTACGGTAAAAGTTTCATAAGTTTTAATTATAACCCGGCTTCTTACAACCCCGTAAACGAAAACCAATTGCTATTACATACAAAAAAGGATTAAACAACATTCAATATACATAAAAAGGAAATGTGTGTCAGAAGCACCGTTCGTCTATATTAATTCGCACTCAGCGCCTTGCGGGTACTATTTGCGCCGGTTGTAAAGCCTTCCCCCTTGCCCACCCCCCACCACCTCCAGATGAATGAATCATCCGGCATTCAACTCGCTCGTTAATTCGTAAACTGAATCGATACCGCTCCAATTACTCCCACGATAGAAGAGATAGTCATTTTAGCGAGTTTCCGGTTCCTTTTTTTTTGACGCTTCACTTTTCCGCCAAGAAGTCCTTCCGGTTCCTTGTAACACGTGAATGTCAGTATTTTTTTAAAGTTTGCTGTTGACTTCAGGCCGCCTTTACAGCGTCACCGGACTTGTTTGGGGGCCGCGAGGAACTCAAAGGGTTCCCCAAGCCGTGTCATCGAAACACCGTCAGTGGATTTCTAGAGGGAATGGCATCATGCAAGTGTGTCTCTGTTCCCTGCTAGATTATAAGAGGGTTTCGGATCGAACCGGAATAAACGTCATCATATATCTATACTATACTATTCACGCGGACGAAGACGCGAGTAAGGTGCTGGTTATACGTAATTATTATTTGTTCCGTTTGCGGTGGAACAATGGGTCCATGGGAGCCGGAGGCAAGGCAGCTTGTTAAAGAGCTAAGTGCTCGCTTTATTGAGGCCTCCGGTGACAAGATGGCTGGCAGCTACCTCTGTCAGCGTATTAGCTTGGCAATCCAGAGGGGCAATGTTGCCAGAATTCTTGGGACCGTTCCCATGAGCCCACAGTTGGAAGACATTATCTTTTATTTATAGGTATTTAGTTTTTAATTTTCTATTTTTTTCTCTGTTTTTTTTTCTAAGTTCAGTTGAGTTATGTTTCTTTTTGTTGTGTATATATTACTTATGCTTTAAGTACCATATTATATGCATGTATTATACTTACATATATATATATATATATATATACTAGCTGCCCCCGGCGGACTTCGTACCGCTTTGACAGTTTCCATGACAACACTACAAACAAATCATTTTGTATTGGAAAAATTTCAAAAATCAAAAAAAATTTAGGGGTGGACCACCCTTAACATTTAGGGGGATGAAAAATAGATGTTGGCCGATTCTCATAGATACCGGATAAGCACAAAAAATTTCATCAAAATCGGTCAAGCCGTTTCGGAGGAGTATGGCAACGAAAACTGTGACACGAAAATTTTATATATTAGATAGTATCTATACCTATATCTATTTAATAAGGAGGTAAATGTCGTGACTTTGTTTGTTTAAGCACGGTAATCCCTGGAACTAATGGCCCAATTCCTAAAATTCTTCCACTGATAGAATACTAAATTCCTTGCGAATAACATAGATTAGGTATATTTTTTATAAATTTGATAAAAAAAAAAAGTCTCATCCAAGCGGACGAAGACGCGAGTAAGGTGCTGGTTATAAGTAAAAAGAGGAGTCTGACTATTCCTCGTGTCGTGACTGACTATAGAACGTTTAACATAGCGCAGTCCGAGGTGCTGGACTTAGAGCGCTAGGATTTAGAAGGCAGAACTCGATTCTCTTATTTTAAACGAACACTTTTCCACTTCAAGTAGATTTCGTACTTTTCCGTACAAAATTCATGATTCCCAAATTTAAAAAAAAAATAGAAACCACTAGCTTTGCTCGCGACTTCATCCATGCGGAATAGTTATTTTTTTTAAATTTATATTATCAATAAATTACTTATATTAATAAAAATAAATAAATTTCTAAAATAAAACAGTATCCTAAGTTACTTCTTATTACATCAGCTATCAGCCAGTGAAAGTCCCGTCAAAATCGGTCCAGCCGTTTCAGAGATTAGCCGGAACAAACAGACAGACAGACAAAAATTGTGAAAAATGTTATTTTGGTATTTTAATATTACAAACAGACACTCCAACTTTATTTATTTGTAAGAACCTTTTTTTATCAAAATAAAAGAGAATCTATGTTACCCGCAGGAAATGTAACATTCTACCAGTGAAAGAATTTTTGGAATTGTACAGACGCCTGCACCTATCCAAAACTGTCAAATTGCTTCAATCAATTTTCAACCATATGTCCCAGTATTAAAGTTCAAAGTATATTGAGGAAATTTGACAGTTTGTGGTAGGTTGATGTGCAGGCGTGTGTACCAGTAGTTGCAGAGAGTATCATCCTTAAACAAACAAACTCACAAAATTTTCTTCTCAAAATCAAAGTCAAATCGTTTATTCAATTTAGGCATTTACAGGCACTTATTGACGTCCGAACTAAGTACAAAATTAAAATAAACATAAATTAAGTTAACTAAACAACTGAATATACCACTATCTTTAATAATACATTTGTGTTTTAAATTAAAACGTCCATTATCGTGTCTCAGCGACCTAAATGACTAGTGCGAATTTAATCTGCCACTCGATCACGTGAAGGGTCACTATTATTATTTTTCGTTTCTTTTGTCACTATGAGGCTCAGCTATAATGCCATACAAATTCTCGTTTACGTTACAATGTTGAATGGTGTAAAAAAACTCGCACTAGGCACCTTGATACAATCTTGGTGGGATGAAGGCCGGTTTTTTCTTGGGGTAAACAAAAAAATTAGACTTGGAGAGGCCTATGTCCAGCAGTGGACATAGACCACAGTGGTTATAGGCTACAAAAAAGTGAGATAAAATTGATAATAATTAATTAAACTCTTGATTATCAAGTCCTGGGCGTTTATAAGTATCATACATACATACATACATACATATAATCACGCCTCTTTCCCGTAGGGGTAGGCAGAGACCACTTCTTTCCACTTGCTACGATCCTTACATACTTGTTTCGCTTCGTCCACTTTCATTATTCCCTTCATACATGCTCTTCGGTTTAGGGTACTCTTGACCTGGCCTTTTTTCAAGACGTCCCTGATTTGATAAGTATCATCATCAGTCTATAATCGTCTGCAAGGTTACTCCCACATAGAGATAGTATTTGACCGGATCGGGTTATACATGACCCACAACACTGACCTAATGCGAGAAGGTGGGTGTTAACGACCGCCATCTTACGATTACAACCGGGAACAAGGGCTTGACGTGTAAGAAACATCTTACGTCGAAACAGAATGAATTGTAGCGTAATTTTTGAGGTAACATCTTTTCGCTCGCCTTCTATAATATACAATTTGTGGGACTGATTTCGTAGACCCCGCCCGATCCTTTAAATTTACAGAATACACTAAACATGCACACCAGTTTAGGCCCAAGACACCGTACTCGTAGAACAAGGGTACGAAGAACCGGTTCACACTCGCTCTACACCAGGTACAGACATGTACCTGGGCGCTTCTCTCCTCCTCCACGGCCCGGTCAACCCGAGCCGAGGTCCGTGCCTTTAGAGGCGCCCTCGGGTTGCTCCGCTCCTCGATCCGAACCGAACCCTTCGGAGAACCTAGTAGGGCACGGGGACGCGCACTAGTGCACGATGCCGTTCCCTCTAGAAAAGCTCGGAGAAGCGCGTCATTTTGTAAATTTTAAATCGACATTATGACATATTATTATTGACATATTGACATAATGTGTCATCGTTTTGATATGTCAAATGTCTTCTAATGAGTATTTTGCTGCATTTTATAAATTTAAAATCGATATTATTATCAAGACATATTATATTATTATATGTGACATATTGTGTCATCATTTTGATAATGTCAAATGTCTTCTAATGAGTATTTACTGCATTCTCTTTATGTTACGTAAAAAATATTTGTTAATTAATATTCTATTTTTTATTGTATTATTTATTTCAAAAGGTGAGATGTCAAATGTTACACATCATAACCGACTACGTTCCTTTTTTTATTTATATTTATATTTGTTTATTCCAGTATCAAAAACTCATAATGGTTAGTAACAATGGAACTTAAGAGCTATTTTAGTACCTACATAATACAATTTACACTACAATTAAAATCAAATTAAATTAATACAACATCAATTCAATAAAATAACAATTTGATTATTATCAAGGGTATGGCTAGATGGAAGCATGCAGGTGAACCCAGTGGCGCAAATAGGCAATAATTGAAAAAAAAAAGATTAAAATTATTGGCGGGACAGTTAAATAAATAAATAAATAAATATTTAGACAACATCACATACATTGTTCTGATCCCAAGGTAAGTAGCTAAAGCACTCGTTTCATGGAAATCAGAAACAACGGCGGTACCACAACCACCCAGACCCGACACAATATCGAAAAGTTCGTTTTCGACATTGACCCGACCGGGAATCGAACCCGGGACCTCAGAGTTAGCGCCGCCTAAAGTCCGGCGTGCAAGCCACTCGGCTACGGAGGTCGTCAAATACAGTTACAGTGTGGCCCACCGTTGGGATTCGCTGATGCTGGAACACTGGTTGCGCTTGCATACAATAAGCAATTTTAAGTTTTTTTTTAATTTTTATTTTCACTCTATGGATTTGTATTTTTTTTTATAGGAGGTAAGGCAAATGACTCTGTTCTGCCTGATGTTAAGCATAAGCAGGATCCAGATGCGAGGGCAGCTGTAGGACAGAATGACTGAATCCTGCTACTAGCCACCACCACCACCACCACCACCACAACCACCTAACCTACCCGCAAGTTGCTTCCTCACATTTCGCTTTAAGGACCCTATGCTGTAGAAAGAAATCATCATCATCATCATCTTCGTCAGCTCATTTTATGGCTCCACTGCTGGGGCACGAGCCTTTCCTTTGGATGGATAGGGAGAACGGGCCATTAACCACCACGCAAGCCCAGTGCAGATTGGTGGTTGTTAACGACGGCTAATGCAACAGGAACCAACGGCTTTACGTGCCTTCCGAAGCGCGAAGGAGCTCGAGATAATACACTTTGATCACCCATCCAACGACCGGTCTTTGCGAAAGTTGCTTAACCTTGGCAATCGCAAAACGGGCGCGTTAACTGCTGCGCCATCGAGCTCCTCTAGCTCGTTTTCGTTAACGTGATAAAATTTGGCACTAAATTAAGTACCCTAATTTAGGGGAGGTTGGGCGGTTTGATGTATGCTCAGGTGTGCGATGTTGAGCTATATGCGTCTACCGTCAAGTCCTATCACGAACGTCCTCGTCGCTGCTTGTCCTGTCGACCATCTGTACAGGCAGGCGGCGAACCCACCCAGTGGTGGGTCGTCCGCCCCGGGCAATGCTGTGGTCACTAAGCAAGCATCGCACACTCACTAATCTACCTTGCGACCTCAGTAGCGAAGAGTGGAGGGCTAACCCGCCAGTGATATCCCGCACGGCGGGCCAATACCCTACCCCTTTTTCCCATGATCCAATTCACATAATTTCACTCCTTCCCGCATTCCTTATTTCCTACCCCAGTCCCGGAGGGATGACAACCTCGACTCCAAAATTGTTAACAATCCAAAATAATGGCACATTTTCTCAAACGAATTTACCCCAGGAGGGTACCGGCGGAGCCGGAGAACCCCTCCCTGGGCCTTCGGGCTCAGGCTGCCCCTTGTATCTGGGGGGGGCAAAAGATTTGCCAATATTTAATGCTGCTATATGCGGCGAAACTGAGGTTCCGCAAGGGACGAAGGCGCGCCGTGCCCCTACGGGTGCAGGCGCGTTAACAGCCGGGACTACTCCGAAGCAAAGTGGAGACGGACACCTTCGGGGACCGAATCTGCATAGCGGACGAGGCAGAAACCGTAGAGGGAAGGGCGTGGCGTCCGGTGCTCCGGCACGACATCCACTGCCGGGACCTATGCCAGGGTCAGGTGGGATTGGGAACCTTAGGGGGCCAAACCCGTCGACCCTTGTGCGAGGAGACCAAGCAGGTGGGAGGTTGTTGCATGGTAGGGGGGGGTCTGCAGCACCAGCCCAGCAATCCCCTATGGAGGGCCGTGGAAAGGTGGGGCTACGGGAGGGGGGTCCTGGTGGGATCCATCCCGTCGTCACCGCCGGACCATCAGGGCTGCTGGTACTGGGTCCTGATGGGATCCTACCGGTTGGTCCTCGGCCTGATATAGAGAAGGTGAGCGAGGGCAAGGCGCCAGGTCACAGGACGGGCCACCGCAGGCGTAGGGCGAAGCTGTTTAAGCAGCGAGCCGAGGAGGAGCAGGCTGCGGTGGAACGCTCTAAGCGGCAGAGGGAGGTCAGCAGTGAGAGCCAGGCGGCGGCGCTTGATGCTAAACGCGTTAAGACTCACGGGTCTTACGCGGGAGCAGTGAGTGCCTTTAAGATGGCCATCATTGCTGATGACTACCCGGCAACCATGCTAGGGGAGAGTCACTATGTGGCCATCCAAGGAACCATTTGGGACCTGCTGGAGGACACACCTGACCCTCTCCCAGTAGTTAATATGGGAGGCATTTCGTCGGGAGCCATACTCTTCACATGTGAGGGGAGTGGCTCGGCGAAATGGCTTCGAGCTCAGGACGGCCTAACCGTCGAAGGCGTGCTACTCAGGGTGGTTGATGCCAAGGACCTTCCAAAGCCAGTAAAGATGGCATGGAAGTCCCGAAACGTCAGCCGCCTTGACACGGGCAGAGTCTTGAGGATGATGCAGAGGTGCCATCCCGGTTTGAAGACCTCGGGCTGGAAGATCGTCGACACTAAGGTCGAGGGTCTGACAGTACGGAGGGTCATACTGATGGATGGTGCCTCTGCAGCATTCATCAAGGCGGAGGGCTATTGCCTTAACACGGGCGTCGACAGGAGCGTCTTTAAGCTTCTGGAGGAGAAGCTTACGGGCGAGCCTGTCGATGCCCAAGGCGATGGTGATGGAGTCGTGGCGGGAGTGACTGGGGGTGAGTGCTCCCAGAGCGCACCAGTGGTGAGGGTGCAACCAGGACTGGGTGCTCCTGTTGCTGCTGTAGGGGATGTTGGAGAGGAGATGACACCAATGGAATGTGGTGGGATCTCCTCCCCAAGATCTGAAGACGTTGTGGGGGGGCTCACCCTAGATGAGCTCCTTCTGGGAGGGTTCTCTCCGTTGGGCGCGCAAGCGCACACGGATGGAGAGCTCGGCTCGGAGGATGGCCACTAAACAGCAGAAATGGCGGGTTTAAGGTGTGTACAGATTAATTTGCACCACTCTAAGGCTGCAACTGCCCTTCTGGCACGCGAGCTTAAAATGAACAAGTTCGATATTGCCCTAATTCAGGAACCCTACCTTTATGGGGGACTGATAAAGGGCTTAGGTGGAGCTCCGGGTACTCTTTTTCACAACTGTTCCACTAATGATATGAGGACTTGCATTTATGTCAGAAATGACATACATGCAATGCCTTTAATCAAGTTCTGTTGCAGGGATCTGACAGTTGTCAGGATCCACACAGGGGAGGGGGGGACTAAGCGAACGGTAATCTTATCGTCAGCTTATCTCCCTTACGAGAAGGCAGACCCAGTATCACCACAGATACGGGATCTGGTAACCTACGGCAGCCGAGAAAACTCAGATGTCATCATCGGCTGCGACGCGAACGCGCATCATGTCGTTTGGGGCAGCTCAGACACCAATGAAAGGGGGGAGAAGCTTCTGGAATATCTGGTAAGTTCACCCATGCAATTACTTAACAAAGGTAGCAAGCCTACATTTTTCAACGCCCGCAGGGCACAGGTGATCGACATAACCATTGCTAACAATAGAGCGGTAAGGAACATCACAAACTGGCATGTGTCGGATGAGGTCTCCCTTTCCGATCATAACTACATATGCTTTAGGTACAGACTAGGTGTAACCATAGAAACTGTGCGTAGGAAGAACCCTAGGAACACTAACTGGGAGGGCTTCAAAAAGGACCTCAGAATGGATCTGGATGGTCCTAGCTGTAAACTAAACTCAGCCTTGGACATAGAGTTTGAAGCTGACAGAGTTACAGAAGCACTGATGACGGCCTGGCAAAATAACTGTCCAGAGACGAAATCAGTGGCAAAGAGGGTACCATGGTGGAACCCGGAGCTGGCTCGAATTAGAAGAGCTACACGACAGGCGTTCAATGAAGCGAAAGCAAGGAACGACTTAAGCGACTACAAGGAGGCCTTAACGCGGTATAGTAGTGCGGTACGTAAGGCAAAGAGATCTGCCTGGAGGAAACATTGTGACCAGATTCAATCTGTTCCGGAAGCAATGAGACTAACCAAGGCTATCTCTACAACAAAGGCGATTCCATTAACCACGGTAAGGAAGGAAGACGGAGTACGTACAGAGACAGGGAGTGAGACATTGAAGGTTATGTTCGACACTCATTTCCCTGGATCAGAAGTCATCCAAGACGATCATGATCCAGTCAGCTGGAAGGAGCAGCAGAGAAGAACCTCCAAATATGACTGGATAATAGCGAAAAGGGTAGTAGATGAATGTAAGGTTAAATGGGCTCTGGGGAGTTTCCAACCGTTCAAAGCGCCAGGACCTGACAACATTTATCCCATTCTACTACAGCAGGGCGCCTCCATCCTGGGACCCCATCTCTGCAGGCTGTATAAAGCATGCATAGCTTTTGGACACATTCCCAGAACATGGAGGCGTGTTAAGGTAATCTTCATACCCAAAACGGGAAAACCAGATTACGAAGAACCCAAAGCCTTTAGGCCTATAAGTCTACAATCTTTTCTCCTGAAGACCCTGGAGAAAATGGTAGACAAATACATCAGAGCGGGTCCACTGAAAAGATTCCCACTCCATGGACTTCAATGTGCATATCAGGCAGGGAAGTCAACAGAAACTGCTCTTCATCATGTGGTGAGTCGAGCGGAATTTGCGCTGGAAAACAAAGAGATTTGCGTCTGCACATTCGTAGATATCGAAGGTGCATTTGATCGCACTACCTTTGAATCCATCAAGGTTGCAGCCAAGAACCATGGTGTGCCACAACCGATCTGTAATTGGATTGAATGCATGTTAAAGGGTAGAATTATCAACTCTGAACTGCTAGGAGACAATCTTATTGCACGGACAACCAGAGGATGCCCGCAAGGAGGGGTTCTCTCGCCTCTTCTGTGGAGCCTTGTGGTTGATTCAATTGTGGTAAGGTTGAATAAAGGACCATTCTATACGGTTGGTTATGCGGATGATCTGGTCATCTCAGTCAGTGGGAAATTTCCCTCTACGGTATCGGGGTTAATGCAACGTGCCTTGGGTCTGCTAGAGGAATGGTGTAATGACCATCACCTCTCTGTAAACCCGGGGAAAACGACAGCCATCCCCTTTACAAGAATGAGAAACACTACGGGACTAGGTAACCTAACACTCTATGGCACCCGGCTTTCTTGGTCCAAAGAAGTGAAATATCTAGGTTTAACGCTAGATAGGGAACTTACTTGGAAACAGCATGTGGACACGACCATAGCCAAGGCTTACAGAGTCTTTGGCATGTGTCGGTCTACATATGGCAAGATGTGGGGACTCAACCCCAGGATCATTAGGTGGATCTACATGACGATGGTGAGACCGATCCTCACATATGGCAGCATCGTCTGGTGGCCCAGAACCAGGCTGAAGATCTGTAAGAATGCTCTTAGCAAACTTCAGAGAACAGCTTGTCTGGCAATCACTGGTGCCTTTCGAACCACTCCAACGGCAGCGCTGGAAGTCCTCACAGACCTTTCACCACTGCACATTGTGATAGAAACAGAGGCAAAGAAAGCGTTACATAGACTAAAGGTGGCCGGACTATGGGACGCATCTAAACCTCTGACCAGACACACAAAATGGGATCCAAGTGATATTCCTGACAGGGTCATGGAAATGGGGTGCGATAAAATATCCCCCATATTCATGTTCGAAAAGAAATTCAAAGTTTATGTCCCAACCAGGGACGAATGGAAACGAGGGCCACCGTCTCCGGAGAAAGATAGCCTAATCTGGTATACTGACGGATCAAAAATGAAGTCGGGCACAGGAGCAGGCGTCTATAATAATGACTTCAAGCATAGTCAAAGCATGGGAAAATTTGCTACTGTTTACCAAGCAGAAACTTTTGCAATTCTCCTATGCGCAAAGCAGAATATAGAGTTAGCTATGAAAAAGCGAAATATATTCATCCTGAGTGACAGCCAGGCTGCGCTCAAGTCACTCATATCGCCCAGAATCGATTCTGGCCTTGTTCTAGAAACCACTAAAGCTCTAAACAAGCTAGGTAGACATAACAAGGTGCGATTGATCTGGGTCCCAGGCCATATGGGAATCCACGGTAACGAGATGGCGGATGCGCTTGCCAGGGAAGGCTCGGAGACCCAGCTCATTGGTCCTGAGCCGTTCGTGGCACTTGCACCAAGTACCATTAACAAGGCCTTTAAAGATTACATCAAAAACAGGCACGGCATCGAATGGAAAGAGCAGCCGGGTATGAAACACTCCAAATCCTTCCTTGGCGAAAACGCCTTAGGACGGAGTAAGTTCATATGTGGAGGCGGTAGACGGCAGGCCCGACTAACCATCGGTGCCTTGACAGGGCACTATGCCACAAAACAAATGCTTCATAGAATGCACCTTTCAACAAATAGTTTGTGTAGGGCGTGTGGAGAGGAAACGGAGTCGATGCAGCACCTACTGTGTGACTGCGACTCTCTGGCTAGGAAAAGAATGGGACTCCTGGGGTCGGCCTATCCGAAACCGGAGGACTTCAGGCTCTTCGCTCTTAAAGATGTTGCCAAACTTATGGCCTCTATCTTTACAGAGGAGGAAGAGTGAAAGGATGGGGTTGCACAAAAGATCCCGATGGGTCGAGGTGTTACTGCGAAAGGGAAACCTCGGCAGGCCCCACTAAGATAAGATAAGATAAGTACCCTAATTAAAATATCACGTGTAGATGGCACGTTTAGGTACCCAGTGTTATCGTGGAAGTTGTTGAAACTCATCAACACGCATTGGGCTTCTCCATTGTGAAACATAAAATAAGTTGCTGAACTTATTTTTTTTGTTGGTTGTTTTTATGATTTCAATTTAGAAGTAGTATACATTTGATATAACAAATTGTACAATAAAATAGTGTTTCACATATATAGCGTAGTGCCATCAGAGTTCAACACTTTAAACCCAATGTTCGACATAGTACCTACCTAGTTTAAGTCGCCGAAAAATAACATTGATTTTCGTCGAAATTTTACGGGATGATCAACGAGGAAGCAGGTGCTGACCTATATTTTTTATGGTTAAAGGGAATAATACTACATAATATAATACATAATACCCTCATACTAATAAACAAAGTATAGTGTAAGCTTTGAATCGTTTTTCGTTTCTTTAACTCTTATTTGTATATTAAGCTTACATGCCAGGGACCAATCACGAAATATCTATTCCAAGCTTATACCATGTTCATAAGTAAGGTCCTTAGAATAGAGGTCGTATACCCTTACCGCACGATCAACCCTGGCCAAGGAAACCCTTTAGAAGCCCTCGGGTGCTTGCATTTGCCTCTCGTCAATCGACTCAAACGCCTTAGTGGAAACGAAACACGTGATGCCATTCCCTCTAGTAAAACTCTGACGGTGTTTCGATTCACACGGCTTAGAACACTTTAAGTTTGTCGCCGCTCCCAAAGTCTGGTGACGCTGAAAATGTCACCTGAGTCGATGAGCAAACTCTCTCCAAAAAACTGAATCTAGTAAGGTATGTGAGTAAGTAAGGTATGTGAGTAAGTAAGTAATCTAGTGAGGATAAGCTTGCGTTACGCCAAACCCTAGAAAATTTCCAGGGATTGTTTTGTTGATTTAGATTAAGAAACATTATGATTCTCGCCGCAATTAGACACGGTTACGCGGCCAACGGAAAATACTTAATTTCCTTTTATTTTCAATTGCATTCATATTTAGTTTTTAATAAAAAGATTTTAATTCACAATTCAAACTTTAATAACGGTCATGTTAACCGTAACGTAAAATGCCAATAGGGAGAGATGGGCCTCCGGTACTTTCACTCACTGGACGAAACAAGAAGAAGGTTGTTGGAAGATTTACAGACAAATATCAACTATAACTAGACAATTGAGTTAACCAATGCCATTTACAAATCTCCGTGTATAGGTAATTTTAATAAAGTAGGTTGTTGTTGGATTGAACCACGATATCTCGCATATAACCCGAGCATCTATCCGTTCAACTGCCGACTCTCTTGCATAAAAGCAAGAGAGTTTGCTGACAACCTCAAGTTGCCTTTACAGGGTCACCGGACCTATTTTTAAGGGCGACGAGATACTTAAAGGGTTCCTCGAGTCGTGTAATCGAAACACCGTCAGAAGTTTTCTAGAGGGAATGGCACCACACAAGCGTTTCCCCGGCCCATACTAGATTCTCCGAGGGGTCCGGATCGGATTGGGACGGCTACCCACGCTTCATCATATTGTCATCTGAATACTGATTCTTAATACTAAGTTGTTAAGTGAGACAATAAGTCAGCACTTTATGTGTCTAAATATCGGTAAACACCAATTTAAAAAAAATGTAAACAAACCTTTCACTCTCATAGCGATCAGCTGGCTCGCTACATAATTAGCTATATATTTATATACAGTCATAGTACACGGGTTTATATACAGCTCACGGGGTTTCCTCGGTTGCGTCCGAGACATAGATATTCGCGTAATAAAGCGTTTTAAGCGCTGTACGACTTCAATCTGCGCATTACAAAAGCTTTAATTGTTTTTTGCAGCCATAGACAAATGTATAGATAAAGCGAGTTATTACGTCAATTGTTTTACGTATTTAAATACAAATTGTTAATAATTTTTTTAATAAGTATTCATGAATTATGTAAGGAATTGTGTTTGAAAATAAGCAATACACCATGGGTGTTGCTGGTATGCATGATAGCGAATGAAAGCAGCTGCAATAAACCAATGGATTAATAATAATCTTCAAGATTTGAAAAAAATTTAGACCCAGGTCTACAAAAATATTGATAATATTGGCTACATTCGGTTTAATTGAATATTACACAGTATTATTAGTACATTCATATTAAATCTTTTACTCTTTAGTGGTCGTAGCTCATTATAAAATGCATTCGTTGTAAAATATTTTTTTTGCATTGTTTTTAATTAAATTGTATCATCGCAAGATCAACCTACTTTTTATTTACATTAATTAGTCCACGCATAGCATACAATATTCATTTGTTTGAAAAATCATCATTTCTATGAACCTCAATAAAAATTGTAGAGTCAGAAACAAAAGATAGTATCATCACATTGTATTACGGCGAGTATACACGACGATGTCTATAAAGACGATAATTGTGTAACTGCATACAAAAAAAATATAAACAAAAAGGTCAACGTCACCTTACACAATGTAGCGGCTGCAGCGCTGTACAGGGGAATCTCAGCTGAGCAGGTCGCCACCTGACGCGCCCCGCCCCCCCTCGGCTGCCATCAGCTGTTAATGTCCCCCCCCGGGCCCCGCCGGCCTTTCCCCTTCGTTTGTGTAATGTGAGGAGGCAGGGCCCGAGTGGATTAGTCGCGGAACAGGCGCTTTTCTTTTGTTTTCTTTTCAACGTTACTCTTGGAAAAGTTTTTTTTTCATAATTGCGATATGGTGTTCTCAGGTATTAATTACCACAAGTATTGTTGTAAAGTTTATTAATATGTCGAGGGAGAATAATACGAGTAGGTGTGGTTAAAGTGGAATGTCGTATTTACATTTTACAATTAAAAATTAGAATGTAAATTTATATAAAATAACTTTGTAAAAGATTGTGATAGAAACAGAAAACTGACGTCCCTAGGATAGTACTAAACGTTCAAGAATTCGTTATGGTTGCTATAGGTTGCTATCTTAAATATATTATTTCAAAGTGATTTCCACATACTTATCGATTTTATTCCTAGCCTCTACAACAACACAAAAATGCCATCTTTTAATAATATATCGCACATTATGCCGCCAAATGAATAATTTATCGCAGCGTGTCGATTCGGGGCGCGCATCCTCAAGCGGGGGCCGAGGGCGGGGCGGGGCGCGGCGGGAGGGGGCGGCGGCCGACGTCAGTCCGCGCCGAGCGGCCGAGCGAGCGCCATGTCTGCGTGTGCGCCGCGCGCCTGCTGCCGGCCGCGCGCCCCGCCGACGTTGCTCGACATCACCGCTAAGATAGTCGCCGCGAACATCCCATTCCAGCGTATCGAGGAGCGCTATGAACGTATCCCGGAGCCGGTGCAACGGCGCGTCGTGTACTGGTCGTTCCCGCGGGACGAACGGGACATATGCATGTACTCGTCGTTGGCGCGGGCGCCGCCCGACGACCACCGCAACATCGCCTTCTGCCGTGGCCTCAAGCTGCTGGAGGCCGGCTGCGTGGAGAGCGTGCTACAAGTCGGTGAGTGCCGCCGCGCGCCTGCGCTTGTTTACTAATATGCGCCTCGCCCACCCGCGCCGTATAAATAAAAACCTCGACGTGTGCGATCGATAGATGCTCCTCTCGGGAATTATTCATGCGTCGGCTCGTAAAAGTTTCAGGAGATTAGGACTAGGGCCGGTGGTGGCACGGAGCACCGGCCCCGCGGAGCACCCGTCATTACTATCTGCATGACGCAAGTTATAGATTAATCAGCCCTTGATATCGATAACCCGGTAGTGCCACTTGACACGTTCGATCGATCAGGATCGTATTCAACGGCACGAAGAACATGTAGTTCTGGGCCTATTATGTTACCTCATGTGCCTTGTGGTATGCCAAGCGAAAAAGGAAATCCCAGCGTTAGCAATTATCGCAAATTCATAATTAAGCACAGAGCCCTATCTGCCCTTATGAACATGGGCCACTGTTCCATTATTACATTTTCGTATGGCATGATTTCCTGTCGAAACACCCGTTGCATTTTATCGAAGTCTCGATTAAAATCTACTTTCAAAACTACGTCAGATGCTTCGTGAAATTCGGCTAATATTATCATAACTGGAAGTCCCGTTGCATGTATAGGGAATTACACAACCGGATTTTCTCATTCAGTCCACATTACTTGCTCCGAGAGACAACATCGGTACTCGGATTGCATTAATTCATACCGGAGTCGTATGTTACTGTCGCTGCTTTGAATAACGGACGCGAATAAACAATATTAATTGCCCGTTTTTATTTTTATAGGGTCAGGCCCAGTTTTATTGTGCTCGGTCGTGGGAGGACGGGCGTTACATATTCATTTGTGCTTATCTGCCATCAGAGAGGCGGTTACTGGTTATTTCCAGCCATTTCGGGTCGTGTCGCGGTCGCATAAGCCACATTTGGAGTGATTATGACGTTCATAATGCTCTCACGTCTCAGGGGTACCTCGAACCCACAAATGTAACAAGAGATATGGAATATAAACGCGCTGGAATAGTTGAATCATGTCCGCAGTCCGCTTTTAGGCACTGGCTTACGTCCAACTTTAGGGCAATGCAGGAGCCGTGGCGAGATAGCGCCCTCGATACGTTTAGTGCGCTCAACTTCGAGATAAACATTAGAACCATTCATGTCCAAAATAATAGTTCCCACACCCATATCATCTGGCTCGCACAATCTACGATCGAGCGGTGCCGCCCACTTGAAGTAAAAACAGACTGAAATATGTTCTCGGAATTTAGTTGTAGGCAACGAAGGTTTTCCTCGCGCTCAGGAAGGATTAAATTGTCTGCCACGTAAATTATAGGTCAAACGAGGTCGGAGGAGTACGGTTAAATGCAAATTGTGACTAATTTACTGAGAATCTGAGAGCCCATCGATCAGCACGTCTACGTACGTATGTTACATGTATGCATGAAGGGAAAGTTTGTTCAATCATAAAATAAATAATGTGTTACTGCTAACAGTGGAACTCGATGACACACACCAAGACAAACCAAAATATCACGCGAACGTAAAAAAAATCTCGTTGGCACCATTCGAGCGGCGACTGGTTACCAAACAAGAACTGCCAGATTCGAGAGTGCATGAACAAAACAGCATTCGGTCTGCCCTTACGGCCCATGCAAATGATCTCAACGTTATGACGCAGCCATGTATGTAGGTATTGTCATGCAAAAAACCGAATGCACCCGGCAAGGTTCTGTAAACATTTTAATTTAATGTTAATACCTAACTTCATACGGTTTCGTTAGGCGTGCTTCCATTGGGTCGGGGACCGGTTCTCTTTCGAATCAAGATCGCCCGATAGGGAATATATTCGATTGAATTATTGATAATAACTTGTGTAGGGATTTTAATTTTAGATTAGCATTGCACTAAAGAGGAACAGTGGAATCAATTGTAATGTAAATTGGTAAACGAAACTCTGCAGCACATACATACCTGCAGCTACATTTTTATAGCATCAGCTATTACAGGTTTTAAAATACTTAACAAATTATCATCATCAAACACACACACACACATATTTGACGTAGCTGTAAGTTTGTCTGCTTCAGTATAATCTAGTTCAATCTATTGTTGGAGGTTATTAATATTTCTGGTCACATCGTGGTGCGCTGCCGCACAGATGCGCTTCCCAGAAGGTTGGAGTCAAACGTTTTATCGCCGAGAGGTCGTCGCGACATGATTCATACGTGACGTGGTGATCTTTGATATCCTTTCAAGTTTATAACGAGTTTCTTGAGGAGCTGGTTTACGAACTTTTTGCTTCGTCTCTATTATGAGAATTTGGAAGAATAAATAAAGCAGACACGTTACAACTAAATCTGGAACAACTTTAGCTTATGTTTTATTGCACTGTAGGTGCAACATACTCGAATGGTTGCATCATTAATATTTAAATTGATATACTTACTACCCATTTGAGTTAAATTAATCGTGAAATATCAAATTAAGTTTGTTTGGATAACAGTGCAAAAAAAAATAGGTATGGCCACGTTGACAATTGACGTAAAACAGTTTACTGTAATGTTATCCCCGTGTTCTCTTGTTTTAGCATCAGGCGGAAACTGCTAGTTAAATTTTGATGAAATACGTCATAGAAATAACTCATACGTAGGACCATTCCTAAACATACCTACTATTAAACCTGAATATAAAAGGGTTACCATAAGGTAGCAGATTAAAATATAAAACTTGTTTAAGAAAAAAAATTTTACAGCTGTGTTGGAACATCAACCTCATAATATTTGACAGGCCCTTACAGTCGTTCATAAAGAGTCTTGTGGGGCCCTTACAAATAATGATAAAGCAAGCAAATGTCAATGCTGAGGCCCACAAGTTTTTGATTCTTACGATCAAAATAACGCAGTCAGATAATGTTATACCTACCTACTTTTTTTTAGGGACGGCTCCCTCTTAATCTCTAAGCAATTTAAATAGGTCAGTCACAAGGTTGAGAAAGAAGAAGAAAAGTATAGAATAGTCCGAAATAATATTCTGCCATAAATTCTCGTATTCGATAACGTTATCGAATGACTAATAAAACTCACACTAGGCACTCATGAGTCGCTGCTTTAATGGCATACAAATTCTTATTTTCGTAACGTGACCGAATGGTGAATTATGTCACACTTGGCGAGCCCAACAGTGAAACGTTTACAGGTTACACATGAAAAACGCTTAAGCTTAAGTCGCGCGAACGGAGTCGCAGACGCAGCTGCTGCCCACACGACAAGACCAACCCAAGCCGAAGTCTTTATAGGCGCCCTCGGTTTGTTCCACTCACGCTTGCGTGAGGCCATCCCCTCTTGAAAGCGTCTGATCATGTTCGATCACTATAGCTTTATTTATTACTTGCGGCACGTCCCGGCTTCGCACGGGTGCACATTTTTTTATTTATATAGCCTATGTTACTCAGCGCTAATGTAGCATTCTAATGATGAAAGAATTTTTTAAATCGGTCCAGGAGTTTTTGAGTTTATTCGTTACAAACATACAAAAATACTAAAATACTTAGCTTTCGTCTTTATAATATTATATTAGTATAGATTTTTTTATCTAGTACAGCCACATGATACCTAAACATTTTCTTAAAATTAGTTTCTGATACATATCGAAATGACGGCGTACAGACGCCTGCACGTCAACCTATCCAAAACTGTCAAATTTCTTCAATACATTGACAACCATATGCCTTAATTATAAAGTTCAAAGTCTATTGAGGAAAGACAGTTTGTGGTAGGTTGATGTGCAGGCGTGTGTATATAACATCCACTGTATTTTATTTTATCTTGAGAAACCTTTAAGTTTCTAGTTACCCCAATAAAAGTCAGGTGACACTGAAAAGGCCACATGAGACCGTCCGTCGTCAGCAAAATTATCTCCAAAATAAACTCGAGCTGAGGTCCTAGACTTTCGAGGCGTCCTCAGGTTAATCGCTCTCGACTTCGATCTGAGCGTCTTTTTTTTTTAATTTATTTATTTTAAAAGGCCTTGGAGTATCCAGTCGACAACAAGGATGCGCTTGCGTGATGCCATCCCCTTTAGAAAGCCTCTGATGATGTTCGATCACTATATCTTGAGGAACCTTTCAGTTTCTAGTTTTCCCAACAAAATTCCGGTGACACTGTAAATGCTATAAGCGGCCAACAGCAATATCATTCCAAATAATAAAGTCGCAGCTGCTACAATAAAAATTAAGTAATTTAGTCTCTGGTCACGCAGCGCGCTTCCTATATGTGGCAAAACCATTTGTAATATTTATGTAGCCAATTAGCGCTCAAACAGAAAGTCGGAATTGAGACATTACATAGTGATCATTATATCTGTAGACGATGTTTATTAAACCTGTTTGATGGGTGCGTCTGTTGTCTTTATTAGTTACCTTGCTGCGTTTGCATTGGGCGTTTGTTATTCTGAGAACACCTACAAATAATGAAGTTTGTAAAATGTCTTTGACGACAACTGTATGTTAATGTGTTCGAGAATGTATATGTTTATACAATGCGTCGTTCATTACTGTCGTGTGTAATTTTTCAACAAACCAATAATACATTATCGTTTCTAAAAACGATTTGTTGTTATTTCTAAAAATAAGATGGCGTCAATACATTTGCGGATGTTTTGAGGTCATTTACGTCTGATTATTTTTTTTAAAGATCTCATTCGACAACTTGCCAACTAAATTTAGTTATCGATATATATAGCTAGAAAACATACTGTGCCAGCTGATTAGACTATACTAGATACTGTTTGTCCATTCCATTCATTTGCGCTACTTCAATGAATACGTGTTTGCGAGTGAGATTTCACGTTTTCTACAGTACGATGCTATGATTATTTTTTTTTTCTTTCAGCATTTAAAATTTACACAAATTTATTTCTGTTGTTTGACGTTTTTAGAGCCTGATCTGTATATACATTTAATTCAATGACTCACTATATATCTAATACAGTCACCTCTGTCATACACAACTAAACATAGGTATATTAAATGACAAACACCGACTATTCATCCGCTCACGCTCTCGCGTCCGTAGAAAAAAACCGACGGTCCGTCCGTCAGCCGTCAGCACAATCGCGATTCATAGCAACAAAGAATATACTGAAAGACATACTAGCGCACGGCTGAATGCGTCTCTGTCCAATAACAGAGTTTCACAGTGTCTACACAAGAACTGTTCTGTCGCACGGCCTCGCACCAAAAACCACTGTAAGCGAAACCCCAAAAGCGTACGACCCACCACTTGCCATCCCCCCGCAGTACCCAGCCTGGGGGGCGAGGAGGCTCTAAAAAAGCTGGTCGCACTTACAAAGACCTGCTTGTAAGTACCAAAAGCACCTCCGCATTTTAGACCCACTGCCGATATTAGTCACGCAACACAATAGGACCTTAACAGCTTGGTTATAAAGAGCGGATTGCAGTGATTTCTGGTTTAGTTAAACAGCAATACTTTAACGTTCGAAGGCAAACAAGGCTCGAAGGAGTCGTGAATGCCTGATTTGATGGTGCACCCATAGATAATGTAGAATGCCAGATATAAAAAGCCGGTCAAGCGCGAGTCGGGTCGCGTTGTTTAGTTTAGGGTTACGTAGACTGAGGATAGGTCTCGATTCTGCTATTTAAACGTCCACAATTATTTGTCGGTGGTCTTATTTTTAATAATTTTTGATAGCCCTAGTGTCTATTTAATCTGGCTACCAATATATTATTGAGACGTTATTGAACTTGCAGATTTGATGCCCAGGAATAAAATGAAAGTACTTAATCAAAATAATGTTTTTGATAACCAAACCAAAAACGCTGGTCCACAAAAAAGTGCACTGACTTATTAATTTTGTTTTTTTTAATGTGACGAGTTCACGAAGCATTCAAAGCTAATCTTTATAGCAATAAATAACTCGAAAAGCTCTAATAAAAATATGTATTTAAAGATTTTAAGCAATACATGATTGTTTTCAGCTCCATTCTCCGGCATTGTTATACCTATTTATTACCTATATTTTATATTTAAAAAACAAGTAGTCATCTCTACGACCAACGCACCCAAGCGTACGTCGAGAATTAATTACTTGTACTGTGTTGCCTAGAGGACAGATGGAAGCCACTGTGGTAAAAAGCCACTCACATATTCATTTTATTTTTCTAAAGCACTGCTATGGCTTTGAAACCCTTCAAAGATCAATCCTGTTTGATTTACATGAATCTTTTCCTTTCATCAGTTACGAGTATGGCGAATGTGACGAATTGCAACGTCATAAAATACGTATTGAAATGTATGTAGAATTCAAAATAATAAAAACATTAAATAATAGCAAAATATTTACACACCAGCGAAACATTTGATTTGTTTTTCATTAAAACTGGTATCGATTTTGAAAATTTACGCGATCACTACAAATTGAACTGTTGATTTATGTACGGATCTAATCGTGTTTATTTTATTTAGTTACGTGGTGACGATGACGTTTCGCTCCTTTTAAAAGGACAAATTAAAATGTAAAATAAACGCAAGTGAAATAATAATCACACTAATATTATAAATGCGAAAGTTTGTGTGTGTGTGTGTGTGTATATTTGTTGCTTCTTCACGCTGCAACGGATGGATGGATTTGGATGAAATTCGGCATACAGATAGTTTATAACCTGGATTAACACATAGGATACTTTTTATCCTGATATTCCATAGAAACTGTCAAAGCGGTACGAAGTCCGCCGGGTTAACTATTGTTAAATAAATACGTGTTGGCATGAATAGAAAACTTAATGTTTTGTGATTTTATTCCTTCTGTCAGACTGAACTCACAACGCTTACATTTTGTGCTACTTGTTTAGTGTGTTCATCATCATCAGCTCATTTTATGTCCCCATTGCTGGGGCACGAGCCTTCCCTATGGATGGATAGGGAGAACGGGCCTTAAACCACCACGCGGGCCCAGTGGGGATTGGTGGTTGTTAGCAACTGCGAATGCAGCCGGGACCAACGGCTTTACATGCCTTCCGAAGCACGGAGGAGCTCGAGATGATACATTTTTGGTCACCCATCCGATAGCGCCTTTGCGAAAGTTGCTTCACCTCAGCACTCGAAGACCGGCCGCCATTGAGCTTCACTTAACTCTAACTGGATAGCCACAATTGCAAGAATGTAAATTGTTATGACCCTTCCTTCGTCATTAATTTTTATGTTATCGGGGAAAAAATCACCTAGATAAAAATGCGTAAAATCAATTTGTCGCCGATTCTAATCGAACTAATTTCAGTAACTTATATAATATGACTGTGACTACCTTTGGTTAATTAAGATCAAACAACTACGAATGTACAAACGCCTGCACATCAAACCTAATACAAAACTGTCAAATTACTTCAATAAATGTTTAACCATATTCCGTATATATAAAGTTCAAAGTTTATCAAGGAAATTTGACAGTTTGTGGTAGTCTGATGTGATGACGTGTGTGCTATGCTATACACGGCAAATAATCTTGTGAGAAATGTACACACGGATGGTGTGTTAGCACTCCACCGATGAATCCACGACCTACATGATAAACATCGACTCATCCATCAGTAATAATCAAAGTTTCGAGATACAGCGGCATAGGCATGCCGTTTCATAATGGTGCCTAGAAAACTACGTGGTAATGATAAATAGAGCATAGTCATTATTTAGAAACTACACTTTTATATATTTTTCCCTGGGTTCGGATGCAGGTTCTAAACATGCTCAATTGTCTACACTTTTTTTAGCAATATTACTATTTGTTAAAATTTAATTATCTAGATGTAACTTTAGTTATAACTATGTAATTTTGAAAAATCAATTTAAACAAATTATTGTATGTAGGTATGTATGTATGTCTGTTTCTTTGGTACGCCCTACAGCCCAAACGGCATAGTGCATTTTATAACATATGAGGTGGCGTTAGATTTGATGTACGTATGTGTGTATGTCTGTTTCTTTGGCACGCCCTACAGCCCAAACGTGGGAGTGACATAGGCGGGTTAGCTATTAGAGCTTATTAGTCTTGACCCCAAAAAACTATTAGATCGATCACACGATCAAAATTTTAACTTGTCAGTCAAAAGTACTAGACGTCAAGAGTTTCGTTTTCACATTATTGACAATTGGTGTATGTGCTATGACTTTGCTATTTAAAAGAGTAAGGTGTTTTAATATAATTATTTTATGTAGGGTTTGAAACCAAATTATTAAACTAAAACAAAAAACCCGACTGATAAAACAACTATATGTAAAACAATTATATACTTACTCGCAAAAACCGGACTAACATAAAAAAAACTGTAAAGAAATAAACAAGCTCTACGATCCCAGAATTCAATTTGAGCAACGTTGAGGCGGCCGTGGCTAGCTCAATTAAATCCGCACTCTTTGGTTGGTGATTGTCCCCGCCTGCGACAATTATCTATATTCAATGTATTTATTATAAATACTTATTTATTATAGATTTTATTATTTAAGTATAGGTATCGTACAAGGAAATATTTCACGTTGCATTCAACATTGCTCAAATTGAATTCTGGGATCGGGATTCTGGGAGCTTGTTTTTTTCTTTGCAGTTATTTTTAAATAAGTCGATGTTCTTTTACAATATTTTTTGGCTTTAGTAAGTACTTATCGAATTATTATCCTATGTGTGAAATGAAGAATGTCAAAAGAGATTGATGTAATATTTGAAAAAGCAGACTGTCCAGTTAGGACTCGACCTCAGGGCACGCGCTATAGAGTAGCGACTTGGTTATTCAATTAAAAGAGTTACACCCGTTTGCACTAAACTTATGAATCGCCTAAGTCTTTGCCGAACTATTACCCGGTCAAGTTAACTAGGCACTTGAGTGTAAGCGACGTTTTTGAGCCAAGTGCTGAGTTAAGCCAAGAGCCAAGTGCTGAGGGTAGTAGTTAAGCCAAGACTTAGGCGATTCATAAGTTTAGTGCAAACGGGTGTTAAAGTTTCTCCCAAAGTGGAGGCTTATTTCAAGAGATGAACGAGTATTTTTACTTACCCAAATAATAATTTGATGAAAAGAAATAACTAAAACTATTAATAAACACCAAATGTTGCCTTTATTTAGTAGTGTCGTTGAAAAGAGCTCATTTGTAACTGTAATTGTATTTTATTTATTTATTTTTCTATACATATTATTTTAGACCCAACATAGCTTATGTCACAATCTTGTGAGAACAGTAGTTACAGCAATTATTTCAATACCCTTGTATTGGTATCTTAATTTTTGTGTGAAACAATCAACGTATAAATCCATAAGATTAACAACAGTTTTGATTCACGATTGCACAATAATTTCTTGAAACATTTCTTGTCTATTAATATGTCTTCATCATTACATATAAAAGTCCTATATTTATTTAATAAGGTAAGCCTACAGCCTTATATATGGGCTTAGGCATTCCGACATAAGCTATGGCATATGAGGAGGTCGGACCAAAACCCACCAAGCTTAAAATTGCGGGTACATGTGTTTACAATAGAAATCAAGGTGTCTAATGCGAGTTTAATTTGTCATTGGATCTTGTTAATGGTACTGCAGCAGCGCCACATGGTAACGAACGAAGATAGTTATTGCCGCACGAAATCTAGTTTTCAACTCTACCCGATATGATAAGAAGTTCTAAAAATCTAAAGTACATAAAACAAAAATACAAAAAAAAACGTAACAAGCTGTTTTAAAGCAATTTCTTCCAGACGACCAGTCGGGTAGAGAGAGAAAATAATCGTTATCGAAAGTGTTTGCTATAAAAGATGATGCCTTGTCTTTCTGCACATTTATGATTGTACTAAAAGCTACATCTGCTCAGGGTCAAATATACTAATAATTAGTACCGGGGTGAAAGGTGGGGGTCGCCTTATTAGTGCCCATCAGTCGCAGGCGCACTTAATTGTACAGTACAGGCGACCACACATAGTGTAACATTGTTCACTGTCTTTCTTTCTTTCTTTGTTTTGATGACCCTAATGTGCTTTTGCATAACTCTGCAATTATCACGTATATAAAAAATACAATAATTATTTGGTTTACTTTTGCAATTTTATAGATTTGTGTTGTTTACCAGAAACAAGACACAATTATGGGCAACATAGAACATAAAATATACCTGTTATATTTTTAATTTGCTAACATTAATGAATTTTTAGACAGTGCCATTTTGTTATTGTGGCATTTGGGAGAGAACATTTTGCGAACGTGTGATTTTGCTTTAAGACTGTCATTTTAAAAAGAGAATAAAAAATAATGATGAATAAATAAGAGAAAAATGCAAATCACTAACATCTTTCTAGGATAAGACGTAGCGATGCGCAGTTATTAGTAATTTGTTAGTATCAATTTGGAATCACTTGACACGATGATGTATGCTGATTATAACTTTAGGAAGCGAATTCTAAGAGCGAGTTTAATTTAATAGTCAACACGTTAACGAACACTTAAAGTTGTTTGGTAAAATTGAGACTATTTTTTTTTTAAACTAAAAAGTTTTTGATACAAACTTTTTCATTCACTATTGGCTCCCAAATCTTAGTCACATAAACTATTTGTATTTTTTACGACAAGCTTACGGTCTCTTTTGCAACTCAGAAATGGTATGGCTAAGTTGTAACTCTCCTCGTAGGTATTCCACCAGGAGACGCTGCTCCAACACTAGACTAATTCTCCTTTTTCGTTATGGCGAATGAAACTCGCACTTGGCACCTCTGATAGAGATCAACTTTACGAGTACACACTAATTAGAAGGTTGCCGGTTGCCAAGTTGCTAGTGAACGACCTGAAATGATAAATGGTTACCTACCAGGTAGAGCCAACCTAATTTAGATGGCGAGAAAGTAAAAAATCACAATGTAATTCTCAACACACAACATTAATACTGAAATCTGCCAGCAGATCCATTAATTTTAAACATAACACAAGTAACGATACCCACTCGGCTCGGGGAGGTTTTGTTTATTATATTAGATCCCTATCATTTGTTATTGTCAATTATAATGACGAACGTGGATATGGAGATAGGTGGGGTTCAATACGAAATTGATCCCTAAAACGAGCGATCAAGGTTGTATTCAGATATAGCATTTAACGAAACGCAACATTGCCAGTATCGCATTAAACATTCAAATATGTATGACAAGCTACGAAATGTGTCGTGAAGAAAAAATTATACAACGGCCAAGAGGAATTTCAATACAACATTTTGACGGACATGATGAGTAGGTAGATAGATTTATTAAGTTCTAATAAACGTTTTTGTCAAAATTGGAGTTCGATTGGCGGAGCTAGCGCGTTCGGGTGATCGTGCAAGTGAAGCTAATATCGCTATGTCGACACATCCGACGTGTTTATTTTATTTTATTTTGTTTATTAGGAAATAGTTACACATTACATGCACATTATATATATGACAATATAGCATTGTTTAGTATAAATGTATAACCAAGTACGTTATCCGCAGAGTTTTAATTGACACATTAAAATATCTAGAAGCTAGGTAACTCTTTATTTCCAACTCGGAAACTGAGGAACTATACCAAAATAATACATTTGGTGTTGTTTACATTTTAATAACCATAGACTGGCGCTGATAGAAGTCTATTCTGAGATTCCTTAAACCGGATTAGAAACTTAGGCAATAGCTTGTTCAATCAATTCCAGGCTGTTCTATGCGGTATCAGAAGCTTAGGAATACTATTTCTATTGCTTTCAGTTTTTTCTACAAGTGACGCAGTTTTTATTACAAACTTTTTCATTCACGATTGATTTTCCAAACCCTAGTAACCCTTATGCTCATGGTGAGGTACCTGGTGGAAACACTCTAATCAAGCTGATACTCCATCGAGATGTAGAGGAGATAAGCGGAGCAGAGCTGTGTAAAAATTAATCAATGACGTTCCTTTATTTTTTAGACACTTCTTCGCTAAAGGACTCTATTGGTTAATTTTCACAACTCCACTCTGCTTGGCTACTCTCCGCCTCAGTGTGGAGTGTCAGCATTGGGCCCAGACCCCACAAAGCGGAGACGTTCGGAGAGGAGAATGAAGTGTCGCGATCAACCAATAAGAAAGTAGAAGAAGGGTAAAAATGAATTCTTATTAGTTGTTTACGACACTTCTGTTCTCCTCTCGTCTCAATTCAATCTTGGTAGAGTCCAGGCCTTAGGGTGTACAGCTTGTAGCCAGTGATTAAAATACACAGACCGCTTGAGCGGTCGTAGTAAAGCTGCCATTTCACCGAGCTGCTGACCGCCCGGAGTAGTCGCAACTGCTTGAGCAGATCCGTGTATGTTCGTAAATAGAAGACTGTAGTTCACTATGCAGCTTGAAGCAGTCGACTGCTTCAAGCTGCCCGTGTATGGCCGCCCTTAGTCCTGCCCAATCGTCCGTTTATCACAGCTCAAGCTATTTATTTCCCAACTATCAGCATCAGCCTATATCGCTATCAGGGCAACGGCAACTCACATTGATTGACCCAAAATCTACGCCACTTCACGATAACTGTGTTCAAATGTATTTACTACTGGTATGCAGCTATTGTGCTATTGTAGGCTAGCTAATCAGTTGTAGTTATTCAATAGAACATTTCATACAATATTTATACTTCTAATTTAATTTTGATGATATGAAATTCTCAATATCGGTTAGAGAAATAGTTAATATCGGGTTATTCGATCCACAATACAATCAAAACAGGAAACTTTGACAATAAAATACAATTAACAATTAATTTAATCATCACTGTACTCAATTGCATATGACAACTATAAAAAGAGTCCATTATCCGAAAAGTTTGACCATTGGGAGAAATTATTTCTGTTGGACAAATTTGTTTGACTACCCAGTTTGACCAAGTGGACGAATAGCAATTCACATTGACATAAAAGTAGGAATAATAGAATTACTTAATTCCGCATTTTTTTCTCCATCATACATTGAAAAAACACGAGCTGTACTTACCGGGCCACGAGGCTATCAGTTCAACAGTATCTACTCGTACTTGGTTACTACCTACATAGGCGTGACAATTTCGATATTTGGTATGCATGAAAATAACATAAATTGCATGCAATTATACACTTTTTACCACCAATTAAAACGCTATGCTTTCTTAGTAATTTTGTGGGAGCGAACTATGACGTCAAGGTTTGCTCTATTAATACAATTACCCCCTTACAAATAAACAAAGAATAAGGTCCGAATAGTTATTCCGTGTTTCTTTCCTGTCATGTAAATGTATTTCAAATGAGAGTAAAAGAGACAAAACACGGAATAACTATTCGGACCTTATTCTTTGTTAATTTGTAACACATTTAGGGTGGATTTTACCAACATCCAATTAATACGAGAATAGCTATTCCAGTATATAAGTGTTTTTTTATATATTTTAGCGTTTTATTAACGCTTAAATATACTTAACTATACTTATTCCAGTATAACTTTACTCTTATGATTTAATCTATGGCTAACTTTGGTTTCATTTCACCGGATTAGTCTATGGGTAAGTTACTCTCGCATAGTTTATCCGTGACGATGAACGAATGAAACGAACGAAAGTATTAACCACTTTAAGCCACTGTATGTGAGCAGCACAAAACCGGTCGTTGTGGAGATCCCTAGGGGAGGCCTTTGTCCAGAGTGGACGTCTTTTGGCTGAGATGATGGTGATGATGATTAACCAATTGTAAGTATGTGAGGTTACGGAAAGGTCTCCCGCCCTGCATGTAGACTAAGGAACCGATGGCGTAGGGACATTTATAAGAGCGTGTCTTTTGTAGCCTACACTGAATAAAACCTTTTGAAATTTGGATGAATACCTATGTGTGACTTTTGTACCGCAACATTTGCAAATGCTAAAGGGAAAAGGCCGATGAGTCATCTCGCCTCGCACTGCGCATGAGTTCAAAGCAAAGCCGTAATGCGTGCAACTTCACGGGGCAGAGCCTGTTAAACGCGAGGCTTCAAACAATGGCCGCGATGAGGCCGGCAGGGCTGGCACCTGAAAAAGTTTTTGTACCTAAAAAAAAAATAAGGGTTTTGATCTTACGGAATATGACATTGAATGTTTGAGCGTATGCAAAATTTATCCCACTATTTCGTATCTATTCTATTATTCATTCACTATTTATTCACCAACCATTTTTACAGATGACCAGGCATACATTTCCCCAGCTATGGAAAATGTTCTTAAAGCAAACTGCACCTTTTTTTAAATACACACTCTTTTATGCAATACCACATTAAATTTCACTAATTATAAGGCATTTAGCAATCAATTACAGACATAGATACCTTGTTAACCTTTTACTTTTGTATTTAACCTTCGCGTGTGTACGCTCAAATCTACAAAGTTTCATCGCTCGTAATGGGATATGGGGTAAGTACTTAAAGGAAAGCATACGCACAAATGTGGCATACGAGACCAACAAATAAACGTATTCTTCAATACAATGTCAATTTAAGCCTTGAACATAAAGTTCAAAGTCTATTTAGGAAATTTGACAGTTTGTGGTAGGTCGATGTGCAGGCGTCTGTCTGTACATTTGATAAGTCTGTCGTAGGATAATCGGAAAAATCGTCCTTTGCATTCGTCCTAGGATTTACGCAATATTTTAATTTTTTCTGTTATCCTACAACATGCTTGAATAAAATAAATTAAAGGACAGGCAACCCTATTGGCGGGTTTGATTGCGGCCGGCAGTAGCGGGTGCGCAGGCCGGAAGTGGGTTGTTACATTTATCATTTCGTACGATTTTTGTGTTGTTAATATCCTAAGCCATAAATTAAGATTCGTGCCTTTTTAATTCAAATATAATGCAAATTACTTATATCTAACAGTAACTTGGCTTAGAGCGTTGTTTAATACATTCACTCGAATTTACAGTGATTATTTTACATAATTATGTAAATATACACATTATTTGGTCCAACAATCTGATAATTGTCGGTTCATTTTCCAGGTCGAGAAAAGTTTGTTTCAGATTTTTTATTATGTAGCCCGGGTTTGTGATCGTCAACCCGCGTTTGGCAAGAGTTGTTTACATTATAATTATTGCGTAGTTGTTGTTGTTGCATTATAATATATATGTGTATATATTATTACAATTATGGAGGCTTTTGCTAAGCAATGAGGCAGTATGACCTACTATTTTAACTCAGTTCTGTTCAGGAAAAAGCACGGTTCACATTAAGCTAAAACTTCTGATGATCCACAAGCAACCCAGTGCCTCTACGCGCCACCAAAAGTAATCAAAACTATAAATAACCCCGGGGCTTGGCCCGACGCGCGCCCCGCAACAATCATCTGTAATTTGGAGCAATAACTATGTATCAATAATAAAATAAATTGCTCTTACCTGCCCTTTAGCTTTGCTCCATTATAATCTTTGTTAATAACTTTTGATGTCCGCTAAACACGATAGTGTAAAGACAGATGATAACTTAAATAAACTTGACACGAATAATAACCGGTGGTTTAATGGTTAAGGCCACCGGTCTCAGACCCAGAGGTCCCGTGTTCGGTTTCCAGCGAGGGGGTACTTTTTGTGTACTCGGTTATTTTGCAGGTAGGGCTTGATTGCCCGCCTAGGTAGCTACCAATATCATCTAAATATGTCGCCATAACATCAATCTGTGTAGCATTGTGGTGTTCCGGCAGCTAGAGATAAGATAGCCAGTGCTTCACTAGTTGAGGATCCCAGGTGAAGTGCGCTTCCATCATTGGCCTTATCATTACTGGTCTTATCATCACTGGCCTTATCATCACTGGCCTTATCATCACTTAACATCAGGTGAGATCAAGGCACTGTGCTTACCCGTAAAATATTAAAAAAATACCTCCTGCTTTAATGTGTCAATGGCAGGGTCTTAAGTCATTTTGCAAAACATTTATACAACAGGTTATCTGTCATAGCACAGCAGTTTGTAAGAAACTCTTTACTTACAGTATTAATCTCTGTACGATGTTAACATGCTATAAAAGACGGGTCCACTAAAAGCAAAATGAAAAGAAGCAAGATGGCGGATGACGGAGCTGTCATAAAACAATCTCACGCGCAGCCGTAAACAACAAAGCACGGATACATTCGTAACTATGTATGAGATACGAGAAGGAGAGGCTTTCAATTCTTTGTGCCTTTTGTATGTTCTTGATTTCTTGCAACAGTGTGCTGTCTTAGCGGCGGGCTTACTGCAATCTTTGTTGTCTTTCAAGAGGTCGCACCGAAATTTATGCATTTCAACTTTATTTGAATGTTTTCTAAAGTTTACGCGAACACTACACATTGATATGAAACAACTTTTACGGATCTACTCGCGTTTATTTTACACATTCCTTTTAATTAATGTTTATCCTGACGTCGAACCCTTTGCAGGGCCCGTGGTCACAAAAGATACTATAAGCTTATCCGTGAAACGGAACGTACCTGATTTAATTTAAATGAGGGGGGTATACAAGCTACTAACTAATTATGAGACGACCAACACCTCAGTCTCCCTGTGACCACGGACCCTGCAAAGGGTTCGAAACGTCAGGGTTAACATTAAATAAGTAATGTGTAAAATAAACGCGAGTAGATCCGTAAAAGTTGTTTTATTTCAATTTTTTTTTTTAATGTTTTCGGATTGAAAACCTATGAAATATTTAAACTTGCCTCAGAAAAAGGGTTAAAACGTGTAATAATAATAATATATTATGTAACAAAATTTGATGTACGATCCTGATGAAGCACATTATTCGGTATCGAGTTAAAATAAACTTTTTATATGGAGGCAACTCTAAAATCGTGAAATATGATTCTGCTGTTTCATATAATATACTTTAGAATTTTGAAGAAAAAAAATAATTTAAAGAATTTATAAGTAGGTAGGTAGGTAGAATCCCCATCTTTTCTCTTACTCTTTAGTTGTAAGACTTGTTGGCACTATTAGGGATGTAAAGCGGTAAAATTACCCCGGTAAAATACGGTATTTTACGATATTTTACTTTGTAATATTTGGTATTTTTCGGTAATATTCGGTAAAAAACATTTTAAACGTGTTCATAGCCACTAACTAACACTATTATTAGGAAAGTGAATATGTTTGTGTATATGTCTTTACTTTTTAACAAATAAATGGAATTGAATGAGATTTGACAGATTTTGACAGACCGGAGCTGTCAAACGCGCGCGCTTCTCGTTGTACACACGCACATCACTAGCACAAACTGTCAATTTTCCTCAATGGACTTTGAACTTTATGCTTACGACATATGGTTGAATATTTATTTAGGATAGGTTGTTGGGCGTCTGTACTTACGAAGAGTACAACTCTCAATTTTCACTGCTTGGGTCGATATCATACATATGTTCTTTGGGTCTGAAGGTAGGACAATCGAATCTTACCAGTTATGTAACTTTTATAATTTATTTTTCAAATAACAAGTTAGGTGTTTACTTTTTTTTACGTATTATAGCCACTGTACTTTAAATAATGTCATGCACATATAACATATAAGCCATTACCAATCAATTGTAGAGGTGACTTGATTTCAATGATGGGAGACCATTGCGCAGCTGTGGACAAGTTGTAGGCTATTTACTTACTTTGCCCAGCTGTGGGAAAGTTGTAGGCTATTTATTCACTTTGCCCAGCCGTGGGAAAGTTGTAGGCTACTTATTTACTTTGCCCAGCTGTGGGAAAGTTGTAGGCTATTTATTTACTTTGCCCAGCTGTAGGAAAGTTGTAGGCTACTTATTTACTTTGCCCAGCTGTGGGAAAGTTGTAGGCTATTTATTTACTTTGCCCAGCTGTAGGAAAGTTGTAGGCTACTTATTTACTTTGCCCAGCTGTGGAAAAGTTGTAGGTTATTTATTCACTTTGCCCAGCTGTTGGAAAGTTGTAGGCTATTTATTTACTTTGCCCAGCTGTGGGTAAGTTGTAGTCTATTTATTTACTTTACTTTACTTTTACTTATAGCAAAATTTAATGTTTCAGTACTATCCTTTTTTTATTATCCACTGGACGTTATGTGATACAGTATCGGCTCTGTCCGGTGCACCAAACGAGTTCAATTTCCGGTTAACTTAAACGAATGTTGGTAGTCCAAGCGCTCCAATAGTTCTAGTGGTCACAAACCTAGAGGTCCCGGATTCGATAAATTCCAGGGTGAATATTGTGCTCAGTAATCAAGGATTTTCCGTGTAGAGCGCTTTCATCTTAGGCTTTATCTCATAAACTATGTGAGACTTTAGCGACAGTATTTTCTTCTTTAGTTTGATAATGAAGAATCTTAAATAGTTTATAGTGCGTAACACGATCTTAAGCAACTTCATCATTAATGACTAGAAAACGTTTTACTTTGATAAAACACGTAATTAAAATTAATAATTATTTCTAAAGGTTCCGCCAAAGTCCACTCCACAATACTTACACATTGTTGTTTATCAAATGTTTGTTGTAAATTGCAGTTACAGTCGCCTAAAAAAGGTGTGGCACGCCTCCCGATGGTGACTGAACATTCGAAAGCCGAATTGAACTTAGAAACGCTGATCAGGGTGCCCATTTATTACCTTAGGCACTACTGCTTGGCACTACCAGTAGTGTCATGGAAAATTTTACTTTCAAAATTCAAAATTCAATTCAAAATTCAAAATTAATTATAATATAAGTTACCTACATCACTAAAGACAAAATAAAACCTATAAATAAAAAATGTCCTCCAGCTGTGGGCTCATGGGAACGGTCCCAAGAATGCTGGCAACATTACCTCTTTGGATTGCCAAGCTAATACGTTGGCAGAGGTGGCTGCCAGCCTTCTTGTCACCGGAGGCTTCAATAAGGCGAGCACTCAACTCTTTAACAAGCTGCTTGGCCTCCGGCCCCCATGGACCCAATGTCTCCACCGCAAACGGAACAAACAAATAATTTGGACCCAGGTTTGAGTATTTGTGCCGTTTGCGATTTTCAGCACTTACCGCAGCAGCCCCCACATGAAGAGAGGTGGCGCGTACATGTGAGGGAGCAACGGTGTCAGCACAGGTTGCATCCCACACCAACGGCCTGCCAAGCTTCCAGGGCCCAATGGTCATCCCGTCAGGTCTCTTGCCATCGCTGCGAGATATACCAGCTGGTTCTAAGACAGCCGGTATACCAACGGTGGCAAAATTTGGCAAATTCAAAATCATTTATTCAGTTTAGGCTACAAGTAGCTCTTGTGAATGTCACTATGCCATCGGTTCGTAAGTCTACTCTGGGCGGGAGATCTTGTACTGATGACACTACCGCTAGTGCCACGGGTAAAATAGAATTTCCTGTGACACTAAAGTGGCCTTAGTAGTGTCACGGGGAAATTAATTTCCCTTGGCACGCGGGGTATTATTATCTTATCGTGTGACTTTTGTTTACTATCGTTCGTATTCATTCGATTACAAAATGTTTTTTGTTCTGTTTATATAATTTAAAACTTGTTAGAACCACGATAGCTCAATTGGAAGAGCACCTGACCCGGTATGTCAGAAGGGTGCAGGTTCAAATCCTGCTCGTGAAAAACACTTTTTCAACATTTGTGTTTTTGTAATTTGTTTCGCAACAAAATTTGCGTTAAAATTATATAAACAAAACAAAAAACATTTTATAAGTAGCTTGCCTACTTCTTAACTGATCTTTAGTATTTGTAAAAATATTCGGGATCGGGTTTTAATGACGGTAGTTGTTGACATTGAATGGATGCCTTTGGCTTTCAAAGTAAAAAGTAAATCATTCGATTACGTTCACGAAAACGAAAAATAGTATGGCATTGAAGCAACGCCTCCTGGTGACATACGAGATGAGTTGAAATTGTGCCATGCAAATTCTCGTTTCCGTTAACGTGATCCAGGGAGCATTTCTTCCAACGAAATTGTGAAAATTTATAAAATTATGTAATAATGTAAACTCAGTATTTGTTAACACACTAACTCAGATTCGGCCAGCGGCGTGTGGTTCACCGCTGCGCCATCGAGCTTTCTTATATGAAATACTTATCATTATTATATAATGATATCATTATTATATAATGATATCATTATTATATAATGATATTATATAGCAATCGAATCTTGGCTAACAAAGTTCCTCGTCCCCCTGATTGGTTCTAGCACAAAGCCAAAGGGAGCAGCGTAAATCCTTTCTCGCAAGGTGGCGAAACGAGTTCGGCTGCCAAATCTTCCTTGGCCGATGCTTGCCGGGCGGTGCCAAACTGCCAAGCGCCGTCATCCGGTCGCCATGTTGCCCCTGCTTGCCAGGTGCCATGCCAAGATAGCCTGATTTATTTTAAACTGTAGAATGCCGGTGGCCCCGTGCAGTTAGCAGAGAGTTTAAGAATTACTTTTATTATCATTTAAAAAAAATTGCATGAAGAAATGCTTGTAGTGTATTGTATAGTTGGCAAAATAAGTTAAAATACCATTAGCAGCAACGAAAGTCGCAGAACTTATTAGAACTCTGTCATGGCAACAGAAAGATGTGCAATTAAATGTCTTCACTATTGCCGTAATCGGCATGTACTAAACTAGTACTTGAAGAACAACAATGTAATTTAGCCTAAAATATTATTGTGACGTTAAATTAAGAAACTTAAAAACCTTGTCCAATTAAAACCATAAAATCTCTTAGCTCACAGTTTCCTGATCACATTCCCTTAGGAACATTGCACTTTACATTGCATTAAATAAAACCATGCTTATTGCGTTCCAAAGTTAGGTCAAAACGGGACTTGGTTCCATTTATTTTGTTTTATTTTATTCAATCTACATACCACTCCTCAGTAATGTATCTCCCAAACCTTTTGATGCATCTTTGGTTTTCTACTAATTTTATATAATGACAAAAGCATCCCTCATGTTTCTGTTATATATAACTACAGACGCCTGCACATCAACCTATCCAAAACTGTCAAATTTCTTCAATAAATGTTCAACCGTATGCTTTTAGATATAAAGTTCAAAGTATATTGAGGAAATTTGACAGAATGTGAAATAAAACATCATGCTACATTGTAAAAATATTCTTTCCTCTTCTTCCTGCCCTGATCCAATGTTACTTGAGATTGAGAGCAGCGAAAAATATCCGTTTCTTCCACTCACCTCTATCAGCTGATCTCTCATTATGCTGAGACAGGGCCCTTTAACTTCACACTTCCTGTTCTAATATATTTTTTTTTCTCGTTTATTGTTGTATTATTATATTTATGTTGTATTATAATTAAGTGTGTAGTTAATAAAAACTTTTCTATTCTATTCTATTCTATTCATTGTAAAAATCTAAAGTAGCAAGCTCCTTGTTAAACATTTGGAAACCATCCCCCGCGCCGTCGCTTTCGGTCCGTCCACCAGATTATAATCACGCAGCGGCATCAAAAGGCAGATTAAAATAGAATTAGAGAGGCTTCGGCTCTAATTAACTGAAACTGGAAAAAATAATCGTACAAAAAGCGCCTCGCGTGTCATTAGACCCCTGCATCGCGGTTTACAACACGACACAGACCGACATCGTTGCACCTTACACGTCAGTATTTAGGGTTGATTTTCGAAAGATCACTTCAGCTATTACCCCCTGGAAGAGAAAGCGGTCGGTGTGTGTTTTTTTACACAGTGGTTTTTTGCCGTCCCTACCTGAGGACAAAAAGCCGGGCCAGACAAAACGCAGATGAACGCGAGAAACGTATAGGAGCTCCATGTTTTCTTGTGGTCTCCGGAGAATTCGTGAGGTTTATTGTCGGATGCTATTCGGAATATCATTTGTAGTCAATAATATTATAATTTAATATGATATAATTGTTTATAGTAAGATTTGCGAACGAAACAAAAGTATGTTTGTAGTTTTTCGACAATAATGTGGGTTTTGTTATCTGTCTGTTCTGTTATGTTATTAATCTATGTTAAATTATAAGAAAAATTGTATTTTACGCAAAAAGTTTGTGACTTGTTCGTTTGTTTGTTTGAGGAGGGTAATATCTGGAACTGTTGGTCAAATTTCAAAAATCCTTCACTGATAGAATGCTACATTCCTTGTAGGTAACATACCTAGGCTATATTTTATTTTAAGAGCGGACCATCCACGTAGATCCACGCGGACGAAGTAAATAGTATAATCACAGATTACTTAATAGTTAGTGCTAGTTTACCTATATATATATACCTAACACGAACAAGGACTTCTAACATCCTATTATAACGTAGACATCAGAAAAAACAACACTTTTCAAATCATCATGCTCGAAAGAAAATGATGAGACAATGTTTGTTGATTAGAACAATCGATATTGATTGCTACTCATTAGTGATAAGGTCGAATATGGTGTGGCACCAGGAACCCGTCTAGCTGGTTTCGGTCCATTGTTTCGGGTTTTTTGTTGTGGTCTTATCAAGCCCACCCGGATGAGTGCAATAGATAGACACTTGGGCAAATGCGTTTTGATGTAAGTACTTACATTACAATGTAGACAGAACCAAATATAGGTAATAATTTTAAATTAATATGACATTGGAAAATCAGTACCTGCAATGACTGGTAACGCATGGAATAACCATCAGCCGGCTTAGCACGAACTTTGATCGTAAAGTGAACGTTACTTTAGACGTTTGCGTCTGCACATTCGTAGATATTGAAGGTGCATTTGATCACACTACCTTTGAATCCATCAAGGTTGCAGCCAAGAACCATGGTGCGCCACAACTGATCTGTGATTGGATTGAATGCATGTTAAAGGGTAGAATTATCAACTCTGAACTGCTAGGTGACAGTCTAATTGCACGAACAACCAGAGGATGCCCGCACGGAGGGGTTCTCTCGCCTCTTCTGTGGAGCCTTGTGGTTGATTCAATTGTAGTAAGGCTAAATAAAGGACCATTCTATACGGTTGCTTATGCGGATGATCTGGTCATCTCAGTCAGTGGGAAATTTTCCGCTACGGTATTGGGGTTAATGTAACGTGCGCTGGGTCTGCTGGAGGAATGGTGCAATGCCCATCACCTCTGTAAACCCGGGGAAAACAACAGCCATCCCCTTGACAAGAATGAGGAACCATCGGGATATTTTGTGCAACCCCATCCTTTCGCTCTTCCTCCTCTGTAAAGATAGATGCCATAAGTTTGGCAACGTCCTTAAGAGCGAAGAGCCTGAAGTCCTATGGTTTCGGATAGGCCGACCCCAGGAGTCCCATTCTTTTCCTAGTCAGAGAGTCGCAGTCACACAGTAGGTGCTGCATTGACTCGGTTTCCTCTCCAGATGCCCTACACAAACAATTTGTTGAGAGGTGCATTCTGTGAAGCATTTGTTTTGTGGCATAGTGCCCTGTCAAGGCACCGATGGTTAGTCGGGCCTGCCTTCTGCTGCCTCCGATTTGAAGTGTTTCATACCCGGCTGCTCTTTCCATTCGATGCCGTGCCTGTTTTCGATGTAATCTTTTAAGGCCTTGTTAATGGTACTTTGTGCAAGTGCCACGAACGACTCAGGACCAATGATAGGCTATTAAAAAAAGGAAATTTGATTCACAAGTTTAAGCGGGCGGGTGACGGCTTTTAATGAAAATTTGTATGTAGTAAGAACATGAGATTGTGCAAATGATAGGCTATTATGATGTTAGTAAACCTAATAATTATTTTGATTAGCATTCATTGATCCATTATATTCGCACAGCGAAGCGGGCGGGTGACCACTAGTTTACGTATAGACTCTTTAGCAAATACTTTTTAATAGGAATAGCTTTTTGAACATGCTCGTTCGAAAAATTGTACTTTTGTATATTAATCTAATTAGGAACTACTCTATCTATTCATATTGTTTGTAATAATCGATCTTCTAACTTTTAAATGACATGTATTGCACTTTATCAACATTCATATTATGCGCACTTTATGAATAAATAATTTCCTATTGCATTTAACGTTCCCTTGCACGTACTAACCGATGTCCCGTACGGTGCACAAGTCGCGTAGAATGTTGCCCGCATTAAAAAGTTGCGGTCCAGCAAAAAGTTGCATCTCGTCACCGGCAACCGGTAACCGGTAACCGGTGGCCGATGGCCGGCCGTGGCGCCGGCATTTCCGGGACGGGTCCGAACCATGCGCGTTAGGGTCAATTCACTTTTTTTTGTTCACATATTACATGGAATTTAGGAATTTGCTTCATTGGTGTTAGTCAACGTGTAGGAACACATTATTCCAAAAAACGCCACTTAAGTTCAGTGATTTCTTACTTTGTACGGTAAAATGCTATATAACCAACATCGATAGGTTTAAAATATCTACAATTCAGACCTACCTGTGCAATTAATTAAACTAAGGGCCTGTTTCACGATCTACAAGTAAGTTCCCATTAGCGTTTACTTGACAGATAGTCCATACAAAACTGTCACTTTATCTGCCAAGTATCTCCTAATCAGAAAATGTGAAACAGGTCCTAAGTATAAGAAAATTATGCGTTGCATGCATGCGTCACCTCCGCCGCGTAATTTCGGCATAGTGTGTTACTACAAGTAGCCTACATGGAAGAGTGCCTCGGTGGCCGAGTGGCAGAGCGCTCGGCCCGATACCCGAAGGTCCCGGGTTCAATTGCCAGGTCCGGCAGTGTTTCGGATTTTGCGATGCATAACCCGGGTCTGTGAACACCAACGCGCATTTAGCAAGCGTGGCGATTAACCCATTACCCATCCGTCGTAGTGACTTGACCACGGCCGTTGTAATCGGTCGAAACGTCGGATATAAAGAAGGTATAAAACCTTATACTAATTAGTTTGCGTTAGTCCCCGTTTAAATTCTTTGTTAACTATGGAACGCGAAAGTTCAAAAGTGTACATTGTAGTGAAGACTTGATTTCAATGATGGAGGCTTTTGCCCAGCAGTGGGACAGTTAAAGGCTATTTACTACATGTAGGAACACACTATGCTAAAATAATGCGGCACCCTACATGATGTAGCGTTGTTTGAAATGTTGAAGAGCTCAAATTCTGCGTTCTCAGAAGCATGTGGCAGTTTGGCTATTTTTTGTGTCGTTGGATAGTCGATAGATACTCGACTTAACTTCTTAGTCGCTTGGTGCTAAAGTATAATATTTTTATTATTGTAGCCATTTGGTTTCTAAATATATAAAAGGGACGAACCTAAATACCCTTATTGTTACTTCCAAAGCAACAATGCTTGCTTGCTGTTTCGTTTGTAAACAACCGAAATGGGTCTAGTCGGATGTGTCCGTGACGCGAATAAATGCAGCTAGGGTTGTCACTTTCAAAAAAAGTAAATTATTCAAAAGATTCTTTATAAAAAATATACATTTATTTTTCCTGAATTTTAATATATTTTGAATAATTATATGGTTATTATATGTTTATAATTTTTAAGCCCCATATGGAGTATTTAAACCTTTCCCCTGAGTGATTAACATATTGTGATTTGGGATACATAACAATAGTTTATGAATAGTTATTATTATTTTAGAACTCTAATCCTGATTGTCAAAAGGTGTTAATTCAAAGTAATTTATTCAACACTTTCTATGTTATAACATCATTCGAAATCAAATTTTCGTAAGTATGTAAGTATATAGTTCCTAAATAACTTCTGTATTAACTTTGTTCGATGAGGTAATTCATTTCAGTGTTTATTTATTTAGTAGCTGCAGCCCTAGAGTTTAAGTTAAGTGAACAGCTATTTTGGACCTTACCATACTGCTATAGAGTGTATATTTGAACTACAAGAGGCCTTGAAGCCACCCGGGGCTGGTCTAATCCGTTTTAAGAACAGACCATTCAAAGGACGGACTTTAGGCCAATTCAATTTCGTATGGATTTCCTTATTATGAGCAGAGGTAGAATAAGTACGAAACTCTCAGATGTTTGAATAGGAAGCCAAAATTCTACTCGTGGACTCGTATAATTTGGATTTTGTGAATTAACAAGACAATATCGTCACTATCGTGTGTTTCAGTTTTGTTCAAAACCATATACCATATATAAATTGTAAAATTTTTTCCCTACAAAAAAATGCGTAAAATTATCATATTGTTTAATTACGTAGAATTAACAGCTGTATCTAAATATCAGTTAGGAATTTTTAAAGTATTAATGAGAGATTATTCAAATAAAAAAAAACATGGGCACACAAAATTCTTTAATTTTGTGTGCCCATGTTTTTTTTAGTTAACAACACACCTTACTAGAAGAGATGTAAAGGAAAGAGGTCAAAATGTACTATATAGCCAGTTTGTGATCGGTGATCTCTCGTGCTTATAGGATATGGCAAATCTTCTGCATGGCTTAACCTCTTTCGCCAAACCCTTCTCCCATCTTCCCTGACACCCATGAGATTATGGAAAGGCGCTCTCAAGATAGTTGCTTGATTAAAATGTCTATGGTAAATGGATTTATGATTTACTCATAATGCTTCGTAATTTTAATGATTTCTAGGAGTTTTGGTGGACTAAATATAAAATTTGATGCTTTGTCATCTTGCTAATAAAAGTTAGCAATAAGGTTATTCATAATAATATAAACGAACATAATGTAAAAAATATATAGAGACAGCGTCTGATTTAATCTACGTAGATATCTTTAGACTATGTTTTGGAAAATTATTAATGAATATGAATTATTATTACCTATTGAATTCGTATATTTAATTTTATATAAGTGATTTTACAACTAAGTACATATAGTACCTAATATACGGATTATCATAAAACTATTCGTTTATAATGTAGTGATGATCTCTATTGTCTGGGACACTCAACCGCTAAAATGGAGTCATATTTTCGAAGTATGAAATTCCAATTCCGAATAAAACTGTACTTGTAACTTATTTTACAAATACAATTCTTGCAATGGCTTGGTATACGATTAAACAAAACAAATTTAAAATTAGAACTCGTTACGATCGCCCATTGTTTTGTTTCGTATTTTATGCAACGGAACAGATGCGTCACGATCTTGGAGCCATAATCGGAACGCACCCTGCTGTTAGCCATTATAAAAAGAGCTGTCGCGCCTCCCGGGGACTTTTATATTCAGTTGCGTCACGAGTGTTTGTACGGAGAAGGAGGGGTCCGGTTACTCTGGAGATTTGTTCGAGGGGAGCACACATTGGCGCCATCAGTTCGATATTGATCTTTGGTTGGTCGGACTCCCTCGAGCCTTGAGCCCTGCTTTTGGAATTAGTGCTAGGAATTTATGTTGTAGGCTTATAGCCGGCCGGAGGGGTCTCAAGTTGCTAACTAACCCAAACTTTACTTGTGACCGCTTTGTAAGGTGATTCCGTGAGTTCTGCACAGCAAATAATAAAATGCAAAGTGAGAAGTTACAAAAATACATTAAATTTATAGAATATTACGGATCTACTCGTGTTTTGTTACATAATTATTATTTTTGTTGACGTTTCCAAGTTTTCTTCCATCTGGAGCATCTGATCACAGTGAGACTAAGGTGTAAATCGGCTCAAAAGACTTTTGAGAATATAATGTTTATGTAAAACACACATGAGTATATAGTTGTATAAAGTGTTAAATTTCAAAATTTTACTGTACCTACATCAATATATAAACAGCCACCGCAATTGCATAAAAAGTGCGTAAAACAAAACGTCCTTTTGTTTCTTCAGCATTTCGTCTTGAACGCAGCATTTGAATTTGAACATCGAACTGTGTGCTCAACCGCCCCGACTATCCGGTTATCATTATCACGTTTGAAAATAGGACGCACGCGAAGCAGGCAACCGAGTAATCGGGCAAAAGCTTTTATATGGCCCACCAGCATAACCGGGCCCGTCGTTTAACACGCCCATTTCCCAGTGCGGCTCGTTTTACGACCGGCGGCGGGAGGCGCGGGGGCCTTCTTGTTTTGGTATTGGTTTAAAGGCCCCAAGGCACGAGCCCACATGTGTTCGAGCTCGAACAGATAAGCGACGGCATCCCCACTCGAGAACTTGTTTAGCCGAGCGATAACTTCGTATTGTCTGTGGGGATGGGTTCCAGTTAGTTTTGTCGTAAAAACTGCTATCTTTTTGAAGATGGAACTCGAATTTGGGAGGTATTTCTGTTGTCTATCATACTTACTTCAATAAAGTAAAAATATCTGTTATCGTTAGCAAAAAAAAGTTTAAGGATCTTATTTCACTATGTTACCTGGCTTAAGCATCTACGAAAGAAGATTTTGTGACGTCAAGTCAGGTTACATAGGCACTTGCGTGTGACTGAATAATCCGTTTCAGGAGCTTGATTTATACGACCACAATTAAGTTTTAAAATTTCGTTATTGCTTTAAAAATAACAAAAGTATACCGTGGTCACAATTATTACATGTTTTTTTTTCATATATATCTAACGGTTACCTAACCTGCTTTCTGGGATAAAAACTTTGTGCCACTTACGACAGGGTCCGTCCACAAAAACCGCGCGGACGGGCCACCCTTTGTTTATTCTGTAGATTACGACGACTTTGCATAACGTTACAATATCGGCTGTTCAAAAAGTCTTACGTTTTTGTGCACCACCTCCTTTGTACATTGAATAATTCGATTTTGTTTGGAACTCGTACTGCGCAGAAAATGTTTGTGCTTATACTCGTACTTGTTATCTAACCAGACCAAAGCTACAGCTACATGCAAATTCATTTAGCAAGTTTTTTTTTTAATTATCCTAATAAATGAAATAAACTTATTTGGGATGGCGTACCTTGTACTTTCCACTTCCGCCTTCTTTACACTTCGTTTCAAATAAACATTACAACACATTTTAAATAGGATACAAAAAATTGTATATTTGGATATATTTGGTTATATTTGGATATAATATTTATATATCAATATAATTGATAATTATAATTGAACTTGAAACAGATGACTTGCCGAATTTTCTTCTTCTGTTTTCAACCTTTTCTTCTTATTTTCTATTCTTCTTCTCGTCTTTTCTTTGCTACTCTTTTAAGATTGGTCTCGAATCAACGTCCTTTCGCGTACAGGCGAATGCTCTTCCAATTGGAAGTTCTGGGTAGCTTAATAACGTGAGGCAAGTTATCTTTTTACAAGTGCTTCCACTGCATACGTTTATCCTAAAACTAGAAAAATAACCAATTAAATAATAAAAAAAACTAAAATATAAATGTTTGTGTAATTTTGCCAATCCGAAAATGGAGCAAAAATTGTACAGGTAGGTACTATAATAATATGTTTTTTTACCAAGGAATGGGGATAATTAAAAGTGTAAGTGTAACATCACACCTATATATCCTTAAATAGCTATTAAAACTAGCATCCTTAGCGTTCTTAGCGTCTCTTCGTAAAGTGACTCTACTACGAGTTTATGTAGGTACACACGCCTGCACATCAACCTATTCAAAACTGTCAAATTTCTTCAATACATATTCAACCTTACACTCAAGGCATAAAGTTCAGTCTATTGAAGACATTTGACAGTTAGTGGTAGGTTGATGTGCAGGCGTGTGTACCTAATGCGAGTTATTTTTCATTTGATCATATTGACGAAATAGAAATAGAAGTCAGGCCTCCTAGTGGCTAGTTTATAGGAAAACCTGACGCTGGTCTCCCGCGAACACCTTAGTCTGGGTGGGCGCACAACCACAAAGCAACAACAATACGCACTTATACATATTACATACACGTATAATCAAGAATATGCATGGAAGCAGCACCTCCTAGAGAAGAGAGGGTTTTATTTGCCGACGTGATCAAAAGGCAAATATAACCTGCAATAGGCAAGCACCCTAGAGCTGTGGTTGATGTAATATTCCATTCAGGAGTACCCACATTTGACGGTACTGTTAGTGCCTTAAAGTAAAGTAAAGTTGGTATACACTGTCCCCCTGCTGGGCAAGGCATCTATCATTTAGATTTAAGTCATCGCTTGCCAAATGCCGGTCAGTAACCAGTCACAAACCCGGACTATGCATAAAAAAATCCTAAACACTTTTTGCCCGACCTGGGAACTAAACCCATGACCTACGGGTAACGCGTCGAGCTGGTCACAGAGGCCTACAACACTGTAACTGCCTAAAATGTAAAAATCCCAATTGGACCATTCTGAAATCCTGCAAAGCGTTTAACCACTCGTAAGCCATGAATCCAGATTAGCATCTAATGGTAAAGATGGCTACTCGTGGGGAGAGGTTCAGTTTATAACCCCCCGGGGGCTCGGGGGCTCGGGGGTTCGGGGTGGGGGTGTAATGTCATTACGGCCAATGGGCAGGTGAAACATATATCTCACCGAATGACCGCCAGTTAGGTTTTACATAACTTCAAGTGAAAAATATGCTGACAGAGAGCCTTTTTTAGGGTTCCGTAGTCAACAAGGAACCCTTATAGTTTCGCCATGTCCGTCTGTCTGTCTGACCCCAGTCTAGCTCATAGACTCTTAGTAGGTACTAGAAAGCTGTAATTTGGCATGGATATACATATTAATCACGCCGACAAAGTGGTGAAGTAAAATTTAGAAAAATATTTTGTTTTAGAGATAGATAAATATGTTTCCTTACACGTGAAGTGGGGATGTATTTTTTTTTTTTCTTGTTTTCTTGTTTACTCCTTAGAGTGGGGTGTCGTTGAATATCAATTTTAAAAATATAGCGGGTTTGTGAAAACAGTTTTTTGATTGAGGCATCCGTTTGTGAGCTATTAAGCTTTAAAGTGCAAAATTTTGTTAGAGTCAAGTGGTTGTTTTTGGATACGTGAAAAAATTCACGGTAGTTGTATATATGACGAAGTTAAAAGGAAAACTATCATAGCTAAGCAGGCTTTAAAGTTTACGAGTAACAGTCGACCAACTTATAAAATGTACTTGGCGCAGTACAAATTCCTCATTGGGAACTACTTAAATAACGTTGTCAGGTGTGTGAAACCGGTAATACCTATCTACATTTAAGTATATGAGCCATCGTTAAATAAATGTTCATAAAAGTCCTCTTCTCAGAGTCCGCATTATTGAGATGGGCTACGGAACCCTACACTGCGCGTGGCCCGACACGCACTTGGCCGGTTTTTCTATATATGGTTTTAGAAACTTTTATCACAGTGGCTTAGTTTAACAATTATTTGCAACATTATCATTATATAAGTAATTCTGACGAGTATCATCATGATTATGAAAAAATAGTACTTATTAGATAGGTTACATATTGTGTTCTAAAGTTTACTAGAACACAGGTACATTACGCATCGATAAATGTACCTACAATACTTAATGTAAGGGAAACTGCAACTGGCAGATGTCAAAAACCCTATTTGAGTTCACAAGTGTTCGGAGCACTTGTGACTGCACCACAACAATTTCAAATTACGAACACACGGTACAATGTACAGACGCCTGCACATCAACCTATCCAAAACTGTAAAAAGTTTTTCAATAAATTTTCAACCATATCATATCATAAAGTTCAAAGTCCATTGAAGAAATTTGACAGTTTTGGATAGGTTGATGTGCAGGCGTGTGTATCATCGACAATATGAAACGTTGTGATTACATACTCTTTGGACAAAGGCGCGACCGCGGTGATTTTACTCCCTGGTTTAAAAAGTTGCATTGTGCCGTGTCAGGTAGCCCGGCAAAAAATGTTTGCTAACCCATATCTCATGCTCACGAATTCTTGTGTGAGGAATAGCTGGCCTGCAAACAGATTTATGCTCAAGCGACGATTTCCTTTTCAAAGCGTCTTTTTGTTTATGATGTTGTATTGTTATATTTTAATGCTTGCTAGTAAGCTCGATGTGTTCGTGACTCCGTGATGCGAACTCTTCTTTGTAAAATAACTATTGGTGTCATAATTTTTATCAAACAATGATAAAAATCATAGATAACAAAGCTTAATTAATTATTGTTACATATCGCAATGAAAAAAAACACCTGTGTAAATTCCGTTTCCCTTGATGAGACAATGTTTAGAATGACTTTTGAAACTATTTTATGTTTTGGTTTTGTTTATATAATTTTAACGCAAATTTTGTTGCGATACTAATTACAAAAATACAATGTTGAAAAAATTTCCACGAGCAGGATTTGAACCTGCACCCTTCTAATTGAGCTATCGTGGTTCTAACCAGCCCGCCGAAATTATTCAACACTATTTCCTTTTTTTTTTTTTTACTTTGAAAGCCAAAGGCGCCAATTCAATGTCAATAACTACCGTCATTAACATCTGATCATAATATTTTTACAAATACTAAAGATCAGTTAGAAGTAGGCAAGCTATTTATAAAATGTTTTTGTTTTGTTTATATAATTTTAACGCAAATTTTGTTGCGATACAAATTACAAAAACACAATGTTGAAAAAATTTCCACGAGCAGGATTTGAACCTGCACCCTTCTGACATACAGGGTCAGGTGCTCTTCCAATTGAGCTATCGTGGTTCTAACCAGCCCGCCGAAATTATTCAACACTATTTACTTTTTTTTTTTACTTTGATAGCTACATTTTATGTTGTTTTCATTTTTTCTCTTTTATTAGGTATCGTAACATTAGAGTAATTATTAATAGGTTTTTTTATCGTTATTGATTATTCCATATTTGGGTTTGGTGTTTGAACCGATTTATCGTTTCGTCAACGTATAGTCTCAGTATGAAAGGACAGGAAGTCAATGTAATGTGTAATTATTAATAATACTACAAAATTATACTTATTTCTAGATAGGTATAGATAGCGTATGCTTAATTAGTTGCAATTGACCGGAAAACAATGATTGTCTACTAATTTAGAAAAAAAACAAATTTTAAAATAATTGATAAACATAGGTACCATAGGGACGGCTCGTGCCCCAGTGGTCCAGTGGGGACATAAAAATGAGCTGATGATGATAGGTAAAAAATATTTTTGAGAGCATAAGCATAATAATATTGTAATTCTGTAACCTTATATAGAACATTAACTTTTTTACCTATCGCGGTCACATACAATAGAATAATAATCCAATACGACATTTTGGAACAGATGCATGCACTCTGATCGACACACAACAAAACTCAACTGGCAATTGAACCCAGGTCGTTCGTATATCAGGCCGAGCGCTTTACTACTGGACCACCAAGGTATAATAATTAATTAATATTAAATAAAATTTGGAATAACTCCTTAACTCGTGGACACATTCAATTAGTCTACTTTCGTCCGTCAGAGCCGTCTGCCGGCCCACGTCGGTGTTCCAAGCGGGGGCATTATGGCACTCCGTGGTGCGGCATAAAGCTTCTAATCCCCGGTTCGATTCCCGGCGAGCACGTACGGCCCCAGCCTCCAGGCACGTCTCCGTGTTTGTACTTCCCGTCCGCTTGATTAAATCCCCCGAAGTTTTTGTCATGTTGCTTTGCTTGTCATAATATAGATTTTGGTTTTTCCGTGGGAATTTTTTTGATACGTTCGTTCGTTTCGGTTTGGAAAATAGGTGACAATGAAATCATTAAGAAAGCTTTAAGTGTTTCATACCATTATTTAGTTGTTGAATGAACAAGGACACTAGAGTGCAGATAAGTTTATCTCTAAAAAGAGATTTCTTTCACTAGACATGGTGATAATAGGGTAGCTTTAGATAGAAAACAAATCAAAATACTCGTAATTACATACAAATGACGACCTAGCTACTACATAGATACTGAAACATTATAATATATCTAACTATAATAAAAAGCGTGATCTGGTGCAACAATAGGCGTCTACTGCCTTTTGGTTGTTTTTATTAACAGGTTCAATGTCCAAGAATTGTAAAAATTGGTAATCAATTTATATGTGATTAATGGAATAGGGAAGGGTTGAAAGTTTAAGGGGCTTCCAGTAAAAGCACACTGACAAAAACGAAGAACGAAGTCATCCGTCGGAGTCCGACACGTCGATATTCAGAATAAGCCCCCATCTCCTGCTAGATTTGACTTGGCCAGATTAAAAACACCCTCCCTCCAACTGTTATAATTTAAAATAAACTGTGCGCGTCGAATCGGCCAACTAAAGTGTACCCTTCCGTTGCGCACGGAGATTTTACTGTTACTGCATCACCAATTACTGGGGAGCTCGCAATCCCACCTAACGTTAGGGCAGGGAGAACTATGTGGGATATTTTCGGTATCTAAGTATAACGGACATGTTTTATACACACCCCCTCCGCATTAAGGCAGCGTGGTATAAAACGCGTAATAGAATTCCCGCGTTGACGAGTGCCACCCCTGGCTCCTCTTTACTGCCCGTCTAATGATGTTAGCGGGGCGCATGCGCCGTGCAATCTCCAGGAATTATTGCGCCGTGCTCAATCCCAAGACGTGATGAGCTCTAGACACCCTGCATTGTTGTGATTCGGAGATGCTCGTAAAGGAGCGTTATGTACATTTGACTACAATAAGTGATAAAATGATACTCATAATTGTAGACGTACATGTGCAAAAAGGTGGCGTTACGTCAGTGTTTATGTATCTGCATGCTGCCACTGCCAGAGAAGATGAAATATTCTTGAAAGACCTCTGTGGAGGACGGCAAAGTAAAAGCACAGTATAATCTGTGGTAAAAGCGAATTAGGCGACAACAGATAATGTAAAAAGCATGACAAGAGAGTCTACAAGAAGCTTTAGATTTTATGATAAAAGGAGGTATGTCTCGAACAACTACTCTTAAATAAAATACAATAAATAAAACTACTCATACACTTTTTCTTCTGTATGTAGTCCAGTCCACAAAGGACGAAACCGCGACATCTTGGGGATACAGCCGCCCGTTCCAGTATATTTTTTCTCGCGAATGTCCAAGGTAGTGCCTCGGTTGGGGTGGCGCCTCCGCGCCAGCGCCCTCATTGTTATCCAATTACGACCTCCCGCGCGATAATACGCCGCGAATTCAAATTAGGCGGGGAGCACGGTCGGCGACCCCGTTGCTCTGATCAATCGCTGGACCGCACCCGGGCACGCATTGCCGTCGCCCGATCGAGTTGCACGCGAGAAGCGAGTCTGCCACGCCAGTCGCCACGGTATAATATCCGTCGCGGGAGCGAGTTCGATAATTGAAATTCGAACGCTTTTTTTTCTCACTGGCTGAACGGATTTCTGTTCTGTGTGCTGACTGCTGTGCACTATATTAAAAAAGTTTTCGTTTAGAGAGTTTGGAACAAACCTTCGCGACTAGTTCGTAGACGAATTCTAATGTCTGAATGCTTTTTGAAGTAATTCATTGAAATTGTACAAAATACAAAATCAGCTCCAAATGCTCCACTTTACTTCCTATAAACATAATTGCTTTTGCAAAATAACAGGTAAGTAGGTACTGATTAAAATTCAACTACCTACATGCAGTTTTTATGAGGTCCAGAATAGGGGAAAATATATTATTTGAAATAAATAAGCTCGTTTTTATTGCAAAAAAATATACGTACATAGTTTTCTATTTTTTTTAATTACAAATAAACCAGTCCAACTTTTTAAATTTTCATGTTTAGAATTAATTATAATTTTGAAAAGTATTTGTGAGTATATATTACTTTTATGGCAAGGAAGTTAACACGCATGTTATACGAAAACCGGGTCTCCAGGTTGAAATCGGACAAGCAAATACGAAACAAGAAAATCGAGTTCGAGTTCGCTGTATACTATTTCGGTCGGAACCGCTATCGATGGCCGAAACTCTGCAAGTTGGCTGCATTAAATTTTTTTTAGGTTTTGGTCTATCTTTAACTAGATATCTAGATCTAGGGCGTCCGCCCTACACCTGATATAGGAATCATTAGAAGGTACAACGATTTGGAGGAAACAGATGGTTTTTTATAATTTTGTTTTTAGGAGGTTTTTAGGTTGAAGAATTTAACTTTTTTTTAATACTGTTCTGCTAGCAAAGGGATTAAACATTTCTACAAATTGTATGAAGCCGATAGGGCGAGGTAGCGGCAACTAGTGACGCACTTATGCAACCTATCGCTGCTTCGATGCGATACATATTATATTACATACTGTATGTATAACCTCATACTTTACACTAGGTTAATGGCACCAATGTTCGACACTTTAAGCCCAGTGTTCAACCGAGTTTTCGTTGCCAAAAAAATAACATAGATTCTCATTGAAATAGTTGAAGGATGCAGGTGGTCTGTATTTAATTGTTGGCTAAATACTAAAACCGGTTGCTGGCCCCATTTTTAATGATTATAGGACAAAAATGTTAATTACTGGTTTCTGTCAAACATTGGTGTCTCTCACGTGTCACTCACTACACTTTGTAATGTAAATACATTTAACCGCCTCTGTGGTCTAGTGGCTAACACCACCGATTTAGAACCAGGGGTCCTAGGTTCGATTCCCAGCGGGGGGTATATGTTTGTGTACTCGGTTTGGTTGGTGGTAGGGCTTGTTTGTCCGCCTGGCTAGCTACCACCATCTTATCTAAATATGTCGCCATAACATCAATGTTTGTAGCATTGTTGTGTTCCGGCAGCTAGAGATAAGATAGCCAGTGCCTCACTAGTTGGGGATCCTGGGTGACGTACGCTTCCATCATTGGCCTTATCATCACTAAACATCATGCTAATGACGGTAGTTGTTGACATTGAATGGGCGCCATTGGCTTTCAAAGTAAAAAACTAAATAGTGTTGAATGATTTTGGCGAGCTGGTTAGAACCACGATAGCTCAATTGGAAGAGCACCTGATCCGGCATGTCAGAAGGGTGCAGGTTCAAATCCCGCTCGTGGATTTTGTTTCAAAATTTGTTATTTTGTAACTTAACATCAGGTGAGATGAAGGCACTGTGCTTACCCGTTAATATAAAAATAAAACGCTAGTATGTATATCATTTTAAGAAATAAATTGGCACCACTTATAACTTACTTTGCTCAGTCTAACGGGTCTCAACCTGATTGGAGCTAAAATTGGCTGGTAGTTCCATATAGTTTGAAGCTACGTTAGATGTTTACCACGGTCTGAAATGATGTCGCTTTGTATACGATTCCCATACAACCTCGAGACATATTTTCCCGCGGGTCTTGTCGCTACTGTTGCGGCTGACGTCCAAGAATCGATCAGGGTCGCCAACTATAATGGGTTATTAAGGATAAGACTTTTGACAACTGCCATTGAAGTTATAGTAAGTAGCTACCGAATATCAACGTATAATCAAGAAAATAAAACCGGCCAAGTGCGTGTCGGGCCACGCGCAGTGTAGGGTTCCGTAGCCCATCTCAATAATGCGGACTCTGAGAAGAGGGCTTTTATGAACATTTATTTAATGTAGATACTACCGGTTTCACACACCTGTCAAAGTTATTTAAGTATTTCCCAACGAGGAATTTTTACTGCGCCAAGTACATTTTATAAGTTGGTCGACTGTTACTCGTAAACTTGTAAAGCCTACTTAGCTGTGATAGTTTTCCATTTAACTTCATCATATATACAACTACCGTGAATGTTTTCACGTATCCAAAAACAACCATTTGGCTGGCAGGGGGGAACACTTGACTCTAACAAAATTTTGCACTTTAAAGCTTAATTGTTCACATACGGATGCCTCAATCAAAAAACTGTTTGCACTAACCCGAAATATTTTTGAAATTGCTATCCAACAACACCCCACACTATGGGGTAGCCAAGAAAAAAATTACATCCCCACTTCACGTAAAGGGGACCTAGAAAAATATTTTCAAAATTTTACTTCACCACTTTGTCGGCTAAATAACCACTAAGTTCATCAAATTACAGCTTTTTAGTACTAAGAGTCAATGAGCTAGGCTGGGGACGGACAGACAGACGGACATGGCGAAACTATAAGGGTTCCTTGTTGATTACGGAACCCTAAAAAAGGCTTTTGTTTTTAATTTTGACCTTTTTTAAACCCGAAGTTTCGAACCAGTTGCACGAGGTTACGACCAGATTGAACCCAGTCAATTCTTTGCTTATATAATGGAACGTGAAAGTTTTACAGTTTATGTAGACGTTTGTTCTGAATAAGATATTTAGTTAAAGGTTATTTTTTTAAATATCTGTAAGATGGCAATTATTAAACGTACGGCCTGCATGATGGAAAGAATTCTGAGTTCTGAGCGAATAGCATAGTAGGAAGCTTGCAACACAGAATATAACTGTTGATGATATTTTCGACGCCCTCCTTGAAGAACGTCATGCAGAATGAGTTTAAAAAAGGAATACTAAAACTGCTGCGGATTTAGCTTTAGGTGGTAATTGAAATGCAATTTGCTGTTTCTGGCTGTTCATCTACGAGTAGTAAAAACTTCATTGTATTCTTGTGTTATAAATAACATTTCACTATGGTTAATCAATTAAATTGATTATTCAAACATCGCGTGATTGTAATAATTGCACGGTCGTATATACGTGTGATGATGTCTTAAAATCACAATACAACATTGTTGCCGTCGTGTTTCATTTACATAATATGATTATTTATAAATAGATTAGTAATTTGTGGGAGACTGGTGCCAGACTAGGTAGTTGGCATGGCATACTTGTTTCTTTGAGCACCAGGCCTCCTCTACATCCTTAATAGTAACATAATTTCTTCAATGACGGGAGGTAATTTTTTTATACTCTGATTCAGACCCTACACAAGAAGAGAAAAAATAAAAATTCATAAGAGTTAATTTCTGTTGCTTAAACTGTATAAAGGGTTTGTTTGTCGTTTTTTTAGTAGTTAAAAGTTTTTAGGCGTAAATAAGAGTAAATACGAGCTCATATTGTAACCTAAAATGAGATTCAGACAAAATATTTTTGAGACCTTACCTTTGTTAACGATGCAGTCATCGTTATCCATCTACATGAACAGCATACTGAGAATTCGGTCCATAACCTACTACACTACACAGTTTGTTTCTTAAGGAACAGGCTAAGGTCATAGACCATGCTGCCATGTCATTAGTTTCTTAATTTCATTGTAATACATAAATAAACAATATTGATGATGATGAATGATAATAGAAATGGGAAGTGAGAAATGATATTACCCCCCTACCCCTCGAGTATCTCAGTAAAGATGTGGGGCTTTACTAAGTCCTCACGCAGACTTCTTGTAAGAATTTGAAAAGTAACATTGCACTGTTTTGTTTCATTTGCCAACACTCATGCACACTCACGAACACTTAACGGTTAATAATCCACCATTATTTCACATTAATATTCGACATAACACAAATTTAAGAAAATAAAACAAAACCGCGGACATGACTCTTCACTTTCCCGCATATAAAAAGGCTAAAAAACTACCAAATAGGTTCTATTCCCAACATCAAATCCAAGACCTAAGTAGTAAATTGTGTAACCAAATATAGAGAAAAGGTATGAGTTTCATTCCCGTGGGAATATCGGGATAAAAACTATCCTATCTGTATGCCGAATTTCATCCAAATCCATCCATCCGTTGCAGCGTGAAGAAGTAACAAATATACACACAAACTTTCGCATTTATAATATTAGTGTGATAAATGATGGTCACCCTATAATAACGGTCCTTGCATAACCACCGCGGACGAGATTGGTTCACACAGCGGCGACCACAGGATATAGATAAAATGACTAGGCCTGTGACGAAGCACGGAGCACATGGAACTGACATATTCCAGTACCTATGTTCATAAAAACTAAAACAAACCGAAATTACAACTAAACCTCCTTGATTGATCGACAGTTCTATTAGAAAATAAATCATTAATTGACGCAATCTGCTTAAATATAGACATAGTGTGGTATAGATATCCAAGACATACCCGACAACGTTTCAGCCGAGTCTTGTTGTAGTGTCAGTTATTGGTGGTAGAGCCAGGCGGACTTAAATCCAATTTAAACCCCTAGTACAACCCAATCACTTTGCGGCTGGGACTGCCCCCCGACCGCCTAACCGTTTGCTTTGACTACGTGTATAGTTTATGACGTCATCTTGTCATTTAGTACCGCCTATGAAAGCAATATGGAAAGCTATAATGCTATAGCTTTCGTTAAATGCCTATACCTAATAGCTAGATGACAAGATGACGTCATAAACTATACACGTAGCCACAGCAATCGAGTTAGGCGGTCGGGCCCCTGGTGGTCTCACAGTCAATCGTTAGATTTAATTTCGACATTTGGAGTATGGGAATGTTGGCATTATCAAGTCACCGAGACACGAGTGTGGACGTTTTAAAATAGCAGAATCGAGGCCCAGTGTATGTACTGCAATCAGCAGCAAAACAAGACAATAAATACTAAAGTATTTCGTCTAACCAACTAACATAAGTAACAAGCGCTTGTCATTTTCAAAAGTTTTACTTCTTGCCAAAGCAATTAACCTCCGATGTGGAGGAGCTCGATGTTGCAGTTTGCTATTGCTATTGCTATTGCTGCGATTGCTAATGTTAAGCTTTCGCAAAGGCCGGTCATCGCACGGGTGACCAAAAATGTATCATCTCGTGCTCCTCCGTGCTTCAGAAGGCACGTAAAGCCGTTGTTCCCGGCTGCATTAACAGTCGTTAATAACCACCAATCCGCACTGGGCCCGCGTGGTGGTTTAAGGCCCGTTTTCCCTATCTATCTACATATAGGGAAGGCTCGTGCCCCAGCAGTGGGGACATTAAATGAGCTGATGATAAAGATAATGCAGATAAAAGCAATTTAAACATGGCACTGAAGTGGTCAGTGATTTTTGATGCTAACTGTACGTGTGCCAATGTAACGACAACCGGAATCAACACTGACAAATGCATTGTGTTTATTCAGGGAATATTTCGTACGTGACACTTATGGACACTGAGCGTGACATACTTGTGTGCGCCGTGATTCTTCACATATCGCTACGTTTACTAATATTAGCATTTGTAAATATGTCACGATCACTATGTTCGGATATTGACGCAAGGCAAGCCTCACTAACGTGAAGTAGCGGTATAATAAATAAATTAAGTGAGCTCTGTCATTAAGAACACTTCTTTAGGGCTTTGTACCTCTTTATGCTATTGATTTGTTACTTAACACGTTGACTGCCGCAAAACGAGACACAATAGAAAATTTATTGTTTGTCGGTCACCGGTGACCACCACGGCGATTAAAGACTTAAAAAAGGTTAGTTAAGGTTCCTTTCTTCTTTGACATTTGCGAATCATGTGGCAACTCTTTTTTTGTTAAAATACTCTAGTATTCTACAATACAGACTCTAATTACGATAGTATTTTGTTGTGCGATTATTTAATATTTATATTTTTGTATTAAAAGTTTTCATTGTTTACGTTTATTAACAAGTTAATTTTGATTTTGTTACAGGTACGTACCCATCGTCAGCCAGATCGCAAGTGGAGTTGGTATTCCTATTATTTTTGGTAATTCTAGCTATATGGTAAGGTAATTGGGAAACACCCAAACCAATATTTTGCGGAAACGGCCATGTCTAATTAATTAGTAATTACACATGATTAATTATAGCTCTTATTATGGTATTACCATTAATAAATTACATTTAGAAAATGTAGAGCTTACAGTTTATGCTAAGCAATTTCAAAATAATAGTGTTAGTTGTTATGCTATCTTCTTTTAGATACCTACCATCTGCTTGCAAACCGCCCACTGCTGGGCTTAAACTTTCCCACGTAGGAATATGTTTATTGATTTTCCCACACTTACATCTATTTATGACAGGTTATGAACCTAATATAATAGAGCAACTATTTCATACATTTAATCTAAATATAGCGCCATGCCATAACTCACCACGCTTTGACCAAATGAAGGTCAGTGTCAGTGACTGCCTTCTTACGACCACAACTAACAATAACTGCTTACGTGTCGTCTAAAGGTCGGAAGAATTCGGACTTATAAAATTTTCTAGAATTCGGGAGCTTAGCATTACCAAAGTTGATTAGTCTCACTAGCCGCTGCACTATACAAAATTTAGCGGCTTCTTTAACAAATCGTATATATATATATTTATACCTACTAGCTGACCGGCGGACTTCGTACCGCTTTCACAGTTTCCATGACAACAAAACAAACAAAAATCATGAACACCCGTATCCCATGATGGACCCCTATAGCAGCGCCACCTATCGGGTCCAATTGTAAATCTAAACCATTCTCGAATCCACTTGAACACACACACTCAAAAAATTTCACCCAAATCGGTCCAGTTGTTTAGCAGGAGTTCAGTGACATACACACGCAAACAAGATTTATATAGTACCTATACTAGTGGTAACCCGCCCGCTTCGCTGTGCCAATATAATGGATCAATGAATGCTAATTATTAAGTTTACTAACACCATATATAGCCTATCATTTGCACAATCGCATGTTCTTACTACATACAAATTTTCATCAAGATCGGTCAAGCCGTTCTTGAGTTAAAAGTGAACATACAGACAGACAGACAGACAGACAGACAGACAGACAGACAGACAAACATTTCAAAAATCGTAGAATTGGTGTCGGTGAGTCATAAAATGAATATTTATCCCAAAATTTGTCAGAAAAATTGAAAGTACACACAGAGCCTACAGATTTATATAGTAGTATAGATATTTTACGGGTAAGCACCACAGTGCCTTGATCTGACCTGATGTAAGGCCAATGATGGAAGCGCACTTCACCCGGGAACCTCAACTAGTGAGGCACTGGCTATCTTATCTCTAGCTGCTGGAACACAACAATACTATGTATGTCGTTTGTTTACGGACACAGCAAAAGAAATGATAACTCTGACGAATTAGGGAGGCACTTTGTAAGTAAATTTGAAGTAAGCTTAGCATTGCGAAAGTAGCTTAGTTTCACAAAGTAACCTGAAAACTGTAGCAGCTGGACTAAACACATGTAAGCTGCTTCAAAAAAATCGTTACACCTTTACAGTGACAGTAAAGAAACGATAACCCCGGTAATTTAGGGAGGTATCCTATAGGCTGTATCAATCATACTGTAATGAGTGCTTGTAAAATTGCTTTTGCATCGTTTCGCATACAATGTTGTACGAAAAAGTTGGCAACACAGATTTTATTAGCCACCACATGCGAACTCAGCAACGTGTGAACGGCTATTGGCAACTTTCAATAAGCCGAAAAAAGTGGGAACGGACAGATTTGAATATTGGAATCGGGTTCCGTACAAGTAAGTAATAAATTATTATGCTGCTGCGTTATTTTAAAATTTTTGTGTGCTGTTGTAATTGCTTTTATGAAATTCAGATAAATAGTACTTAGTTGTATTTTTCCGGTAACAAAGTCTTTATTCTGTGTGCTCTTGTTTTGCCCCAACATTTATTACATAGCTTAAGTTTTTTTATAAGTATAAAGGCTAAGCTTTTTTATACACCATAAAATCATCTAATCATATTCTATAAAAATTAAAAAAAAAATCAGACGTAATTTTTAAAATTACAACGCCGCGCAGACGGATCCCTAAAACGATCGGCAGCCGCGCCAGTCGAGTCGCAGGCCGCCGCTCGCAGCCTTCGGTGGTTTTTTTCGACGCAACGGACTTACATTATTTACGTAAGAGACAATGAACTCGCAGCCGATATGCTCACGGCTGTATTTACGCACGGGTCGTCGCACCCCGCCCGCGAGCCGTAACCTTCGGCTCGGTGTGGCGTTAGATTTTCCTGTAGTCTCCGTGTTATGTGACCTTCGATTTTCGCACCGTGACAGCTATTTTTGTATAAATACGTAATTTCTCCATTGATGTTTGTTTAGCAGGCTGTGTATCTCTCCGGTTATTTCAGATCGGATCATGGGTATGCCCCATACCTCTTCAGTGGGGGGAATCGGGGAGACATTTCGGCAGACCAAAAAGGAGATGGCGGGACGTTGGGACCTTGACTCCCATCTTAAAGATTGGTCACTTGTTCCTCAAGATAGAACACGGTGGAAAGAGAGTAGAAAGGCCCTGCAGTGGGACACTACAAGCTTAATAATAATAATAATAACTCCTGGACGCGGCCCGCATTGTCAAGAGGTTTCTTTCTCTGCAGCCTTAATCGCCGGTAGCTTGAGTCCTGCTCCGCTGGCGGTCTTCTAGGTTTAGATCTTTATAAAAGTTGTATTTTTATATATTTTTTATAAAATCTAAATCTAAAATTTAAAATAAATAAATAAAAATAATAATAATATAAAAATCGAGCAAGTGCGAGTCGGACTCGCCCACCGAGGGTTCCGTACAAATTACTTCAAAATTTAGACCCCTGTTCCTTGCATAAATACCCTGTTTTTTTGTGATTTAATTAAATATGTATAGTTTTCAGACTTTTCCCTGTATTTGTAGTATAAGACAATATTACTTGCCAAACTTCATAGTTCTAGGTCAACGGCAAGTACCCTATGAATTTTGATTCCCTTGAGAGTGTCGAAATATACGTTTTTTGCGACATAAACGACCGTATCTTAATTTTTCGTTAACTTAGAAGTTTGATTTTTTCACAGCTCCCCAGAGGACCCCAGACCTTACTTAGTATATGATTTTAATTTCATCTAGATACCTCTACGCATTCCCGAGAAAAAGGGTCTTGACAGACAGACAGACAGACAGACAGACAGACAGACAGACAGACAGACAGACAGACAGACAGACAGACAGACAGACAGACAGACAGACAGACAGACAGACAGACGGACAACAATGTGATCCTATAACGATTCCGTTTTTTCCTTTTGAGGTACGGAACCCTAAAAAGACATTTTACACCGTAGTTTAAAAATTTATCAGTGATTTTTGCGATTTGTGAATGAGAAGAATAAGCTAAGTTGTAAGAAGTAGCATTCGAAAAGTATTTAAAAAATACTGTTCGAAAAATATTCACAAACAGGAATTAAACCCGGTTAAATCGCTTAAAATAATCGAGTGGTTTTATTGCAGTGGTAAACAACTGTTTTTTTGAAATAATTATACATAATTTTATTACTATAAATAGTAAATAAAATTGAGGTTGCAAAGAAATAAGTTAATTTGCTACTTGAACCGCGTATCCACAACAAAAGAAAAATTTAAACAGTTCATTTAAAATATGGTAGCTGTTTGATTCAATTGCATGATTCATGACCTTTCATAGAGTACAGCATAACTTTAAAGTCGACTAGTTACATACTTTCTCACATCAGGGTGCCTATACAGTACAGTCTGAGTTTTGTTTACCAACCGTATTTATTCAATTACGTTTACAAAAACGAAAATTAGCATATATTTTTTTTAAATGTTAAAAGGAGGCAAACGAGCAGGTGGGTCACCTGATGTAAAGTAATCATCGCCGCCCATCGACACCCGCAAAACCAAAATAATCGCAGATGCGTTGCCAGCCTAGAGGAAGGAGATGGATCTTAAGGAGGCAGTAGGAATTGGGAGGGGTGAGAGATGGGCCTCCGGTACTTTCGCTCACCGGACGAAACACAACAGCAACGAGTGCCATTGTTTCACGCCGATATTCTGTGAGAGGGTGGTATTACGCCGGGCGAGCCGGTCCATTTCGTGCTGCAACGCAGCGTGGCTCTACCACTCAGACAGTGTCACTCAGTCATTTAGCGTAACCCAGGGGTCACGTGTAGGGTCTCAAGGGCAAACCTACAGACGCGAGTAACTTTAACCTCCATTAGCATGGAATTGAAGCAGCGCCTCCTGACGACAAACGAGTAGAGTTAAAATTTTGTCATACTTATTTTCGTTTTCGTAAACGTATTCGAATGTAAACAAAACTCACACTTAGGCACTCAGACAAATCTTGTAATGAAGTGTCGGAGTTCCCCGTACTGACCTATTTGTATTGCTCGCCTTGATATATTTAAAGATGTAAATAGCCTGATTTTCCGTTTCACCTGTGCCGTTGAACTGCCTAAGATTATAATAACATCTAAATATTTTTAGAACTTTCATGTTTCTCAAATATCAGGAATAAGCAGGAAATTGTTTGAGCAGATGTTATTTAGCAATATGTTTTCAAGATTTTCAATCTGTTTATTTTGTGTTTTATCACAGTTAGCCTGTAAACGTCCCACTGCTGGGTCCGGGCCTTCCCACATGAAGCATAGAAAAAGATTGGGCCATAACCCACAACTGTGGCCCAATACGGGTTTTAACTATGACCTTTTTTACTACGTATTTTTCCTTTTTCATATTTACTTTTTAATATTGTTTTGTCGTATTACAAGCATTTGCAAAAAAACGTTCTGACATTTGTATGAATTTGTCACCGTATATAATTAAACTTCAACGGTTGGAACAACTGGTTGGTTAGTACAAGTTCTAAGGAATACGCCTTGGATTGGACACCATCTGGCCCGCATGCACGCACGTATTAAGATCATTTGAATACCCGCACTTACAAAGACATAGCTTTACCAACCGACAGACTTTACAATTTCTATTTACTTGTATAATTTTAACATTTCATTACCATTATTATGATTTAGTGCTATCTTCATACCAACTGAAGTTGTATTAGTCAGTACACAAATCTTCCTGCGGTCCCGTGTAGCATAGCATCTCCATTCAACATGATTATGAAAATTTTGGAGAGGTCTATGTCCAGCAGTGGACTAGTATAGGCTGATGATGATGAAAATTTTATGATAAGGAAAAGCGTTGCATTCGTTTGTTGGGTGGTGGTTAGTTTAGGAAGTTCTGTAGGTTTGCTCATCTGGTTCATGTTGGTACTCGATAGATCATAGGTAGTCTTGAATAGGGAAAACTAAATTTTCTCCCTGAAAACGAATTGTTATAATAAAGGAAGAACAGTTGAACAATTAGAGTTGTATTGTGACAAAGGCAAAGGATGAAATGTACTAGACCGTTGCGTCGCGCATTGTGAAAAAGCACGCGAGCTCTAACATCCGGATATTACTCAGCGATGGCCGATGTAGGCTCATTTGCATTTAGTGCCTTTGCCTGCGCCCGCCGTGAAAAAACAAAGTGACAGCTGTCATGCGGGCGCGCCAACGAGAACTCGGAATGGCCCAATAAATTTTATTGGAAGAGTGCAATAGCTCGTGCTATTAGTTCAGTCAGTTTGAAAAACGTTGTTTCCGCTGAGTTGCTTGAAAGTGTTATTTATTCCAACCATTTATTGGCATTTTCTAGAAGTGTAGTCTAGTTTAGTCACCATACAAACTAGCAATATCTAAACGCTAATAAATCCCACACAGAACTGTCAATATTCAAATCTTTCTTTTTTAAGGTTCCGTAGTCAACAAGGAACCCGTATAGTTTCGCCATGTCCGTATGTCTGTCTGTCCCCAGCCTAGCTCATAGACTCTTAGTGCTAGAAAGCTGTAATTTGGCATGGATATACATATTAATCACGCCGACAAAGTGATACTTAAAGTAAAATTTTGAAAAATATTTTTTTAGTTTACCTCCCCTACACGTGAAGTGGGGATGTAATTTTTTTTCTTGTCTACCCCATAGCGTGGGGTATCGTTGGATAGCAATTTCAAAAATATTGCGGGTTTGTAGCAACAGTTTTTTGATTGAGGCATCCGTTTGTGAACTATTATATTAACCTTTAAAGTGCAATATTTTGTTACAGTCAAGTGCCCCCCCCCCCCCCTCTGCCAGCCAATGATTGTTTTTGTAAAAAAAAATCATATATGACGAAGTTAAAAGGAAAATATCACTAAAGCTAAGTAGGCTTTATAACTTTACGAGTAACAGGTGACCAACTTATAAAATGTAACTTGGCACAGTACAAACTCCTCATTGGGAATTACTTAAATAACTTTGTCAGGTGTGTGAAACCGGTAGTATCTACATTAAATAAATGTTCATAAAAGCCCTCTTCTCAGAGTCCGCATTATTGAGATGGGCTACGGAACCCTACACTGCGCGTGGCCCGACACGCACTTGGCCGGTTTTTACTTTTTTTTAATAAACATTTAAGTTTAGAATGTTGATTGTAACTTTTACTTCTAACATCAGAGGTAGCCTGCTTCCTCTTTGTTTTGAAACAGCAGTCGTCGTCCCTCGTTTATTTTTCACGATTCCTTATATTACAGTTAGCATGCAAAGAGTAATGGGTTTATTTGATCGTGTTTAAAACAAAGGGCGGGTCGTAAGTCGAGTGCTAATACGTTTCCGGCACCTGTGGGGCAGGTGTGGGACGCGATTGTACAAGGAAACGTACATGTTGTAGACAGTAATACATCTTACAAGAAACATATACCCTCCTTCCTATGATATGATGGGGCCCTTCAAAAGAGGCGTGAAGAAGCACCTTGTGGGCCGGCATAGAGAGGTTAACTGATGCTGCGTTTTCACGCTGCACCAGTTATTTTCGCGTCTGGACTCCATTTCCACTTAACATCAGGTGGAATGGAGTCATTTGCCAAGATAACTATTTAAAAAAAACTCTCTTACAATACCCTTGGAAAAGTTATACCGTGTTTTGTCTCTCTTCATACGATTCGAAAATTATATTTGAGTACCTAACAAAGAAAACACTGAAAAACTATTTAAATACTCAATACTCCAATACTTAATATAAATACCATGCCTTCTCTATGATAAAAGAACATTGGGTACTTACTTATATTCTTATTTAAATGTTTTCTATATGAAAGGTAATAGGTACTGAGAAGGTATAAGCCCCCTCTTACAAATGTAAGAAAGATAGAATATAAATAATGTCATTTTTTTTTTGAGAGAGATTGCTGATTGCCTCTACGCCATTTTCATCTTCACCGGGCTTTTTTGGGGGCGGCGAGGAACGTAAAGGGTCCCTCAAGCCGTGTGAAACGAATCACCTTCGGAGGTTATCTAGAGGGAACGGTATCGCGCACTAGTGCGCGTCCCCGTGCCCTACTAGATTCTCCGAAGGGTTCGGATCGGATCGGAAAATAATGACATGTTCAATCGTTACGCAAATGTTATAAAGTATGTATTCTGTGGTTTCATGCCATATCTTCAGTTATTAGATCGGAATCTTGCCATGGATTTTAATAACGAAACCAATATTTTTTTATGTTATTACAGTTATTAGAATAAAAAGTTTTTACAAATCTGAGATTGAGTTTTTGAAAGTTACGGAAAATAGAAAAGCTGCTGAGTTACGCCACTGTTTCCATTATTATTTACTGTGTGTCGAAGAATGGTGTTCTTTCACAATCACAATCACAGTAACACCTCGCACGCAAGGTAGCTGATATTTTTAAACAACTTCAAATGAGGTTTTGTAAAGGGTGGAAAAAACAACCGTTATATTTTGGATACTGCATAATTTGTCGCTATAACTTCAAATACTTAGTTTCACAAATCGAATTGTATGAAATCTGCTCATTGTAATGAGATTTATTCGCGTTTTCGGTAGCTGATTAGATAGATGCTCGGGTTGAATGCAAGAATTCGTGGTTCAATACTTCAATTCCCACAGCTCAGTAAGAGTACTGATGTGAACCTAACAAAAGCTTTTATTATAGTACTTGTTGTTGACCGCGAAAAAAAAAAAAGGAAACAAAAAAGTATCCTATATGCACGGATCAAATAACTATGGTGTGCAAAAGGTATACTTGACCAATTGTTAATTTAATTGTTAATTGTTAATGTTTACCCTTACACCTTTATAGTCTCCTAGTAGATTGCTTAAAAACTTTGCATGCAAAAATGTAACTATGGATTTTTAACTATCATCATCATTATCAGACAGTGTCAGTCCACTGCTGGTCAAAGTCAAACTCATTTTTTTTAATTCAAACAAACTTAACTACCCATTCAGGACGACTATTTTTCAGCTGTGCAGAAGAATGGGCGCAAGAATTAATCATACATTATGAAGCTAATTATAAACTTCGGGTACTTGAATGTGTATCACAAATTATTCAAACATTATTAATACACATTTACTATAAAAAAATATTCTTAAATGATTGTACAGCCGTAGGTACTTCGGCACTAGGCATCAACATTTAATAGTACAAAACCAGTGTGAGGGAATTGGAGGAATTAACCCGATCTTCGTCTCCTCTCATCCAACCGATGCCAGCCACATCGCGAAGTCCTAGAATACTCAAGTCCTCTTTAGGCCACCTAATCTATTTGCAGTTATGATTAATATTATGCCGAAGCATCTTTTTCTCTTACATTTCTGCCGACGGCTGATTTAGGCATCATTCCTCGCACAACGTATCAATCTTCTCTTTGGTCTCTTTCTTCTATATTGCAAGTAGTTAAACACTTTTGTGTCCATTCCAACAAAAGACATGCACTTTTGGGATCCAACAATTATAGTTTTTTGGGAATCAGCATGATTAAATGAGTTGAATTCACCTACAATGGGATCATAAAGTAGGATCCAGCATTAAATTATGTAAGGCAGGTGCAAAATGCGACTTTTATCTGCTCCACTCTTCAATTAGTGCTAATTATGGTAACGATAGGACGAGCCCGTCTGATTGGTCGGTCACTATAAGCCGAAACAGGTCATGTCATCATCAAATACTGTGTTATTAAAAGAGAACATACCACCACATATTATTTCGCAGCATGTTATTTTAAACTGCGACCGTTAACAGCTGTTCGTGCGCCTATCTGTGGAGAATTACGAAGATTGTACGCGATGATAAGTCTAATTGCTTCCTCGATTCATAGTAAAGACATATACACAGGGACACACTGATAATTTGTTTAAAATAAATATTGGCGTGCCATGTTGTTATGTCTGCTGGGAGGAAATGAAATGAGACTTAAACGCAAAAATATGGTAAGATAAACAAAATGTTAATGAATCATTAAGATACATACAACAATTGTGTTTTAACATCCGAAAGATTTATTATATTTATATTTGTACCTACGTTAAGCTCGTTTCACGTCGACGCCACAAAATAAAGAGACTGCAGAAAATAAGCTTTATACAAACGCGCCCAAGCAACGTACACATAGACAGTTCCGCTCGTACTGGTTCGAGATGATCCGAGACTCCGTGTCCGTTGTGGTGTTCGTGAGAGGATCTAGGTGTGCGTTGCTCGAGCGTGGTATGTTAAGCTATTCTTTTGAGTCTCCTTATTTTGTATTTAAGCGGAGCAACGGATCGTCGTAATTTTTTGCACAGAGATAGATATAATCAAATTGCACCTAACAAGAATGCCAGAAGCTACACTTTATCCTAGTCTAATAAAATGTTAATAAGAGCAGTGCAGATAAAACTGCACATAGCAATTCGCAATTCTTTTGGAGTTTTTATTAACTACTAGTTGTTGCCCGCGACTTCGTTCGCGAAGACTAAAGTAAAAAAAAATAATGCTGGTCTGGGTCATGGTCTGTATATGAGGAAAGTTTCACTAAAATCCATTCAGTAGTTATTACGTGAAAGAGTAACAAACATCCATCCATACTTACAAACTTTCGCGTTTATAATTAATATTAGTAGGATGTAAGTACAGTCGACCAAATAGAATCATGACCCACCTTAAGGTCATTTTCCTACAGTCATTCTATACAAGTAGGTTGAAATTCGCTTGGACCACCGGGTCCAACCAAGGTGGCGCTGCTATAGGGGTCCATCATGGGATACGGGTGTCTTAAGCGGACTTGTTTGTTTTGTTGTCATGGAAACTGTCAAAGCGGTACGAAGTCCACCGGTCAGCTAGTATAAAAAAAATATATACTTAATAATAATATTAAGAAAATAATATAAATAATATTATTCTTATTTTTAATAGGATTTGAGGTTTTATTTTTGAACGCTGGCTTTGTTACTTTTATTAATTAATTGTTCACTTCCTTTCACTAGAGTAGCGAGCAGACTGTCGCTAGATCGCTTGTTTTTTTCTCGCCTCATAACCACAACCCTTCCGTGACAGTATTTTTTTTAACGTAACTTATACACGATATCTATACTTATATGGAACCCACATCCCATATGTGTGTCCAAACATATTAGATCTCTATCTAAATATCATATTGAAATAAAACACTAGATTAGAGGCACGACATTCGACATTAATTATTTTATATTTCCTGTGCGAATAATAATTATAACATTGCCTAAACGAGTGCCTTTAAAGGGCCCATAATCTTTCGTATTCGAGGTGAGTTTAACCAAAATATTACAGACGGTGATGTTTACTCCAGCTCATGTTCTCATACCTATAAGTCTCTCATGACTTTCGTTTATCACAGTCAAAGGAAAAATATATATATATATATATATATATATATATATATATATATATTAATATATATATATATATAGTGCTTTTATAATATTTTTCTTAAACTTCAAAATAGTTTCAATGAAAAGTGTTGCTTAAAGGTACTGCTTACTCGTACAAGTGTGGAGTTCTTATACCAAGCAAAACTATTTAGATCACCATTCTATAGTGCCTAAATGAGTTAGTTTTTGAACCGTATAACAATTCGCGCTCGCTCCCCCAAGAGCGTGCTGAACACAGATGTCACAGTAATCGCTGACACTTCACCCCTCTACCCGAATAAAAGGCGGTTTTGCTACAAACCCCTGGACTGATGGAAAAAACGCACTAGGCATTTCGATCTATTTGAACCAGGGGCCCGACCGCCTAACTCGATTGCTTTGACTACGTGTATAGTTTATGACGTCATCTTGTCATCTAGCTAATAGGTATAGGCATATATCGAAAGCTAGCCTATAGCTTTCGATATTGCTTTCATAGGCGGTACGAAATGACAAGATGACGTCATAAACGATACACGTAGCCAAAGCAATCGGTTAGGCGGTCGGGGGGCAGGTAGGGCTTTGCATAACGTTAAAATTTGGTAAAGTTATATCAATCATAACGAAGATAACGTTCAAAGCAAAGGTTCTGTTATGATTGGTATCGTTACTTGGGTGGGTGACGTTTTTACCGGTATATTAACTACAAGGCAACAATAACTACTACTTTGCCCCAGGTCACAAAATTGTCTTAATACTACTACAAATTATAAAATTAAATTAAATTAATCTTAATTCAAGTAAATTTATTAGATAAGCGCTTTTGAATCGTCTTTAAATTGTTTACCTACCACCCAATTAGGACGTCTTTTAGCTGTGCAGAACTGGGGCCCGACCGCCTAACTCAATTGCTTTGGCTACGTGTATAGTTTATGACGTCATCTTGCCATCTAGCTAATAGGTATAGGCATATATCGAAAGCTATAGTCTATAGCTTTCGATATTGCTTTCATAGGTGGTACGAAATGATAAGATGACGTCATAAACTATACACGTAGCCAAGGCAATCGGTTAGGCGGTCGGGGGGCTGGCGTAAGAAACAGATTACATTTAGTTAAAACTTATATTTTTTTTTTATCTCTTTGTTCGCTAGCGACCGGCTACCTTCCCACTACTGTAAGGGCACTTAAAATGAATATTTTAAGTGTACTGAATATTTATTTGTCGTAAGTGGAAGCGGCGTCCCCGATACATGACCGCACATGGCCCGTTCCAAGTAACTGACGGTGTCATACATAATGCATAGATAGTCTTATTAACTAGCTAAAACGACCTAAAGTGCATTGGACTGATGTAACATTATACTTTTATGCGCATGATAACCTTGTATGTTGATCATTAAATTATAATAAAAATCGGAAGTTTTTTTAATACTGCTTTTACTCGAACCGCCTCTGTGGTCTAATGGCTAAGACCACCGGTTTAGACCCAGAGGTCCCGGGTTCGATTCCCAGCGGGGGGTACATGTTTGTGCACTCGGTTTGGTTGGTGGTAGGGCTTGTTTGTCCGCCTGGCTAGCTACCACCATCTTATCTAAATATGTCGCCATAACATCAATGTTTGTAGCATTGTTGTGTTCCGGCAGCTAGAGATAAGATAGCCAGTACCTCACTAGTTGAGGATCCCGGGTGAAGTGCGCTTCCATCATTGGCCTTATCATCACTTAACATCAGGTAAGATCAAGACAATGTGCTTACCCGTAAATATTAAATTTTCGCAATCCGTGCGAGGGCTCTCCCAATTAAGATTCAAAAATTCACATTCAAATTCAAATTGCTTCTATATAAGTAGGTATTGAAATGGTGAAAGCTCAAACTGGATTACCCTACGTACTTTGAACACCAGGCCTCCCCTTACACTTAATACAATGATCAAAATTAAATGACATATCAAAAAAACACGGTAATATCTATAAAATTTTGAAATATAAAAACAATTTAAAATTAAGATACCCGAGAAGTCGTCTTTTTGTATTATAAAGTTTCAATACAAATAACTTTGAAAATAATACTGAAAATAACAACTTACAATTGCTGTCGGACAAATACCTAGTAGGCTCTTCTGTATAAAGTCATTCTGTTCCTCGTACAGCTGACCACACATCAAGCGTAACAATCACACTTTGACCTTTATTCTGTAGGTAATAGAATATATTTTTAAATGCTACACTTGATGCTGTGTCGTATCTACTTATAAAAGGCCAAATAATACCTATCAACATAATTCGTAGAACTAAATATTTCATTAATCAAGTGTTCTATGTACTTCATGAAGAATAAATACAGTATTTCCTTATAAATGAAGCGTCATCCCTTATAATAATAGATAACTGGCGTTTGTTACGTAGCGTTCTGTCATTATTTATTTTGTATATCAATATTTTATCTTGGCCTCACCTCTTGATAAAGACACGATAAGACCGAAGATGGAAGCTCACTCCGCTCTAAATCCTTACCAACCGAGGAACTGGCTGTCTATTTGACGGAATATTGTTGTTGCTCGTATATGGCGACATACTTTGATAAAATAGGTACAACCTATAGTTTGGTAGTGAGTGTGTTCTATGTTAAATTCTTTATTGCTCACACACAAATGGAAACGAAAGGAAAACAACAGTTAAACAAAAACTTAAAAGCAAGCAACAAGCGATCTCTTGCAGACAACCTTTGATTAGAGAATCCAAGAAAGAGTTAAAGGAAGTGCGCTATATAGATATAGACGCCTGCACATCAACCTATCCTAAACTGTCAAATTTCTACAAAAAATGTTTAACCATATGCCGCATACATAAAGTTCAAAGTCTATTGAAAAAAATTGACAGTTTGTGGTAGTCTTATGAGCAGGAATGTGAAAAATGTTCATAAAAAGAAAAGTCTTGATACATACATACATATAATCACGCCTCTTTCCCGTAGGGGTAGGCAGAGACCACTTCTTTCCACTTGCTACGATCCTTACATACTTGTTTCGCTTCGTCCACTTTCATTATTCCTCGGTTCTTCGGTTTATGGTACTCTTGACCTGGCCTTTATTCAAGACGTCCCTGATTTGGTCTCGAAACGTCCGCCTAGGTCTACCCCTACCAACACTTTCATTCACACTCGCCTTAACTAAAACTAAAGACGAAATAAACCTGAAAAATGCTGGCAACATTACCTCTTTGGATTGCCAAGCTAATACGTTGGCAGAGGTAGCTGTCAGCCTTCTTGTCACCGGAGGCTTCAATAAGGCGAGCACTCAACTCTTTAACAAGCTGCTTGGCCTCCGGCCCCCATGGACCCAATGTCTCCACCGCAAACGGAACAAACAAATAATTTGGACCCAGGTTTGCGTATTTGTGACGTTTGCGATTTTCAGCACTTACCGCAGCAGCCCCCACATGAAGAGAGGTGGCGCGTACATGTGAGGGAGCCACGGTGTCAGCACAGGTTGCATCCCACACCTACGGCCTGCCAAGCTTCCAGGGCCCAATGGTCATCCCGTCAGGTCTCTTGCCATCGCTGCGAGATATACCAGCTGGTTCTAAGACAGCCGGTATACCAACGGTGGCAAAAGCACTGCGGATGATGCTGTTTATAGTGGAGTGACGCAGCATACGCCCAGCACTGCGAGCGCATGATAGGCCGTGGTGGCCAAGCTCGTCAACAGCTTCTCCACACACGCAGCGGTGAGGGTGGACTACCCTGGCGCCTAGACGAAGACAGACCGCTAGAGTGAGAGATGGCCCGTCCAACAAGGTACCGACATTGGCAGATGGTAATGCCTGGAGCCAGTGGCCTGACTCTCTCTGGGAGACGGCAGTAAGACGAGCGAGTTAAAGGTGTTTACTTGGACGAAGTCGTGGGCCGTCTCTAGCGCCTAGGTACAGTCAGCAACGAAACTCGCTGAACACGTTTTGCGGGCAGTTGACAAGCGCCTGTTACCCTCTCGTAAGTCTACCTAATATATTATTTATGCTATTTATACGAAAGAATTTGTTTGTTTGATCTTTCTTCACGTCAAAACGGAGGAACGGATTTCTTTTTAATAGAGACATTTCGCTTGATATTGCTGTAGACAACTTAAATAAGTTACCGCTAGTTATTTACAAACATACTCGTACATCTGGGTCATGGATGGGTCTTTGGACTTATAGGTCCTATGTATAAGGGCCAATGTGCAAAATTATAACTTTTCAAGAGAGGCTCTCAAAGTTTCGATGTGGTACATTTTTTACATTTTCAATTTTAAAATAGTTATGATGTAATTCGATACATTTGTAATGTAATATAGAGCACAAGCACTTTGAGAGCCTCTCTTAACACATTGACCGCTGCCGGGCCCAGACACAATAGAAATTCAATTGTTTGTCGGTCAAATGGCGTTTAAGGTGTTGACTAGTTATTTTTTATTTTATCATCATCATCGTAAACTACCCGTATCATATAGTGAGCCCATGATCATGCTTAGTGGCGTACAATTGGAGGCCTATTTTTTATGATTTTGCACTTTGACTTATCGTTAGATGACGGACATGCAATGCTATGTAAAGGACAGCACACAGCTGCAGCGTAGCTAGACTCGCGACTCGCGATACGTACGGTTAAGGTCACAAAAGTGTAGCGCGTCGTCGTCGTCGTCTCGACGCGGCCGACACGCCCCGCCACGCACACAGCGGCGCGCGTGACGACACGCCTGACGTCACTGCCACCGGCACGCGAGCTCACCCACACGCGTGCCACGTGACGAGATTGTAAGGCTGCTTTCGCTGAGCTGTCGTTTGTTTCAATCGAAATGTAATCACTTATTAGTAGTCACGTGGTCACGTGAAGACTTCAATCGCGATGGCGGGCGCTTTGGTTGACGCGCCCGGTCTGCGATTTCACAAGGCCGGTCACGTAATGGGTGGCCAAAAATGTATTAATTTTAGCTCCTCCGTGCTTATGAAGGCACTAAAAGCCGTTGGTCCCGGCTACATTAGCAGTCGTGAACAACCACCAATTCGTGCTGGGCTCGCGTGGTGGTTTATGGCCTATTCTCCCTGTGGTCCAGCAGTGAGAACATAAAATGAGCTGTTAATGATGAGTCATGTGGTCTAGGGTGAATGGAGCTAATGTCATCGGCGTTGATCAGTACACTAGGACAAATACGAGTATTATGTTACGCAACAATTCAAAGTGAGGGACATATCAAAAATGATAAATTCAGCTGGAATGGAGCTAGAACAAAAAAGAGCTGTGATTTGTCCACAAGAGTAAAATCGCTCAGTAAGCCATAAAAGTAACTATTCTCGGAGTTTTATTGTGGATAAAATCCGAAATTAGGAGATTCGGAGAAACAAAGTGACATACATGGCACGTGAAACCGCAACAGGGCAATCATAGCGTAAACAAATTTTGAAAATGTTGTCACAAACCCTGTCAAAATTATAGAAAACACTAATTATGTTATTTATAACACAAGACCATCCTATTACAATGGAAACATCAAACAAATTTACAGTACAACATTCTATCAGAGAGCGTAATGTGAATTGGTCCTTACGATCAGCGCACACTCCGATAGTAAACAAAGTGACGTCGCATCGCGAGTCACGCACACAGCCGCGCGTCGCTCACCCACTCACACGTGTGTGTGTGTGGGTGTGTGTGTACACACACACACCCACACACTCTCACACACACTCACTCACAGCCGGTGATTAATGTAAACAAACCGGTCGCAGCGCGGCGCCTGCACCCACCAACAAAACTGGGCCACTCGACGATTGTAGCCCTGAGGAACTCCGGTAGCATTTGTCTCGCCACTGCAAATGTATCGTAACTGCCTTGTAACTATTTATATTAACGCTATTTACTCTATCGTGCCCGCCGGCTATTGAAGTAGGCTAATAAAACCGACGACTGTTCTAGCCCTGAGAAAGTACGATAGAATTTCTATTTTTATGTGTCACTTTTGTATATATAGAATAATTCTGCCCAATAAATTGAACCTACTCGCGTTAAGGGCAGTGGCACCAGCGCTCAACAGGATCCAGTGATCGGCATTTTCTTTAAGCGTGCGCCGACCAAAAAAAGCCAAAAGTGTAGTCACGGTTAAGTTATTAAGTTAAGTTAAGTTAATATATATTTAGTATCAAAGAAAACGTGTTTACAATTAGTCCAACCCATAAATTCCTAACACACTATAGTTTTTTCTACAATATCATTTAAAGTTGGGCAAAAATCATGAAAGCGAGTGGCGGCGTTTAGTTGATATCTTATAGTTTATCTAAATTATTATACCTCTACTTATGTCTAAGCAATCACCAATGTATAAACTACAAATCGTCCGTTAAATTCCCCATACAAAATTAGTATGGCCGCGCGGCATCAAATAAATATGGACGAAGACATTTCAAATAAAATATATATGACACTTGTCACTTACGGACCCTTAATTTTTAAAAGTATGAGTCAACAACGGATTTTAGTCTTTAGCAACAATTGAATACAGCTCACCTGCTTTTAGCTGCCTAGGTGTCACCCTATAAAATTTCAATAAAAATCTATGTTACATTTTGGCGACGAAAATTGTGTCGCACACAGGGTTTACTACTCTGTCAAGAAAGTACCGGGAAAAGATCAATAATACACAAAATGTTTGTTATTCATCTAAATTTATTTTATCACCTTCAAAGTATGCTCCTTTAGAAATGATAGACTTACGCCAACGAATAATCCAATCATCAAAACATTTTTTAAACGCTGTTTCCGGAATTGAGTTCAGTTCTCGCCGCGAATTCTCCTTTATGTCTTCTACCGATTGAAAGCGGGTGCCACGAAGTGGTAATTTGAGTTTAGGAAAAAGAAAGAAGTCGGCTGGAGCCATATCTGGTGAATATGGTGGTTGCTCGATGGTATTTGTTGAGTGTTTGGACAAAAATTCGTTCACAATGATGGCCTTGTGCGAAGGCGCATTATCGTGGTGCAAAATCCAAGAATTTTCTTTCTACAAATCTGGTCTTTTTCGTCGAATTTGCTCTCTTAAACGCCGCGTAACAATGCGTTTCATGAATGTTGGGTCGGAACTGACTCGTTCTAGCATGTCCTCAGCGACTCTCATACGATTGAGTTTTTGGAGAAAATTCAGGTCTTTTGGGACTACCCGAGCGGAAACATGTTTCATACCCAAGTGATTATTTAAAATGGTACGGATCGACTCGTGAGACACAGAAAGTTCGGCGGCTATCTCTCTCAAAGTTGAATGAGGATTTTCAGTCACTATTTCATTCACTTTTGCAATGTTAACTTCAGTTGCAGACGTTGATGGCCTACCAGAGCGAGGCAAATCTTCCATCACATCTCGACCGCTTTTGAACGCTTTGTACCACTCATAAGCACGTGTTTTTGATAATGTCGATTCACCGTAAGCCTTCTGTAACATTTTCAGTGACTCCGAACACGAAATTCCATTGGCGATGCAAAATTTAAGACAAACTCTTTGTTCGATGTTTTTGTCCATTATGAAATTCGCAATACACACCAGATATGATGTAACTAAAAACAGCACTGTATTTAATATAAATAACAAATGCAACTCAAACTCCGTATTTATTTGTGTGTATTATAAAGCTGAAATGCATTATTGTATAACTTGAAAGCTACTCCACAAAACAGTCAAATACGGCGAAAGGGCGAACAACATAAAAGTAGAACAATAATTCCGAAGCGGTCTTGTAATTTCGTATTCCGCAACAGGATAATACAATAACACTAACTTAAAATCTTTTAAACGAGCACCAGCTACCAATCCCGGCAAACAAAGACCTATAAAGCCAACGACCACAGACACTGAAAATAAAAATTAAATAAAAATCACAATACAGCCGTGCACAAAAGTTATAACAGCTGAATGTGAAACAAGTACAGTCGTAAATAAAAACGAATAGCGCACAGGCCGACGCGTACTGTTATTACACCCAAATTTATGGCATTTGCCCAAAAAATTACCAGTTTCGGTCGGTTTATGACGCTCCGAATACCGACTTTAAAGGCCCTATCTAGCCATTTTATATAGTTAGCCGTAAATTACCTGATATAGCATCGGTAAGCTATCTCTGAATTGACTAGTCATTTCGTTTTATGTTGAGCGGTGGTTGGTTTGTTAAGTTTAAATTATGCTAAACAGTAAATTAACTACTGGTTCGGTTTTACATACTCAAATTTTCTTGAAATAAACATAAATATTTGGAATGTATGCCGATCTGATAGTATCTTATATGCAAAAGTGATTTTTTGCACAGGTATAGTGAGAAAGTCTATATCAACATCAACGTTTCTTGAGAAAAGCTCTCGTCTACACAAATTCAAACTAATTAAAAGAGATAAAAATGTAGACTTAGTTTGTCTGTAATACTTAAAAACTTACAACTTAAACTAAAAAATACCTTAAACTAATATAAAGCTTTGCTATCCCTGAGTAATATAGGCTACATTGTACCTGAGGAAACATCTTATTCCTATCAGGAGTTCACGATAGATCGAATATCAAGCAAGCAAGTCACGGGCGAATCGCGTAGCTAGAAGTTTATATTTCGCATTGCTTTTATTTCAGTCGTAAAAGAAGGTTATCCTCTTTTCAAATGCTATACGAGTAATGTTGTGGACTAGTCGTACTAGCCAGCAAGAATGTTAGACGTCAACTGGTAGACCGACAGATTGATATGTCTCGGGCTTTGTCTTGTTCAAGATAAGATATATCGGTAATTAAACGTTTCAATAAAACTGTCATGGTCACTTGCAGAAGACACGTTTATAACGGTACGCACTCCTTCCGCGTTCATGGTACAGTCGACCGCACGTCATTATGTAACAGTTGCAATACAAACACCGCCTTTAATAATGTGTTTTAAGGTCAAATGTACAGTCACGAGCATTAACATAAGTATACACTTTTGACTCTTTATTCCATTTTATTAAGAGTTACATTGTTTACATGTTATTGCTCGTGACGTGACTGTACTTGCAACAGCTATAAACCAAACGATACTTTAATGTAAAATATTACATTGTAAATATCTCGTTTGTAACTTTTTTTATGACGTGTCTCTTTATGACAGCTTTTCACATTGCATTGTTCTTAGTGATTAAGCGCAGGCCCTTCTTGGCAACAGTTGGTCGAGGCCACTGACCAGCCTTACAACTTTATATAAAAATTAAATATACTTACAGGTAATTTCTAAGAAGGCTACATCGGAAAAAAAGTACTATTATGATTTAAATATCTATCTATCTATATATATAATAGGCGAAGACAGAAGGCGTCGCAGTAGCATTTTTGGTAGCATATATTTATTTCTTACTAGTTGTTGCCCGCGACTTCGTTCGCGAAGACTACAGTAAAAAAAAAAAAAAGTATCCTATATGCTGGTCTAGGTCATGGTCTATATATGAGGAAAGTTTCATTCAAATCCATTCAGTAGTTTTTACGTGAAAGAGTAACAAACATCCATACATCCATACTTACAAACTTTCGCCTTTATAATAGTAGTAGGATAGCGCTCGGCCTGATAATCCGGAGGTCTCAGTTTGAATTCTTAGGTAGGGGTTTTTATTCCTGACGAGTAAGCACTATGACTTCCATCTCACCTAAAGTTAAGTGCTGATAAAACTGAATGTGGAAGCGCACTTCCCAATCTTTCCAATCCTCAGTGATTGAACTTAAATGCATAGCTCGAGTTTATGATCACGAACCCGCATTTCGCAAGCGTGATGGTTAAACCAGTACCCCATCGATCGTAGAGATGACTTGACTTTAATGACGTAGGCCTTTACCAAACAGTGGGACATTTTAAAGGCTATACGTACCTACTTAACGTTTTGTTAATTGTTTAACTTGTAATCCTTGCTAACAGCAAAATAAAGTAGTCCATGGTCGGCAAAAGGTTGGGAAGCACTGCTGCACAGTGACCTTTTTCGAGTCACAGATGTCGATTTCACCAATACCTTTGGCGTGAATTATGAAGTTGCTAGTTGCCACAAAACTGGTTGCCATCAAAATTTGTGGTGTTCCGTAAGATTCCACCAACTTTCTAATGCTCTGGGATGTCCCACGAGCTACGTGACCGATGGTAATATACGGTGGTCTTCATGCAATTATAAAGCGATTTGGCATATTTTTTTTGTTATTCTCAACATTTTTAAACTCTTCATACTTAGGTACTGTGTTGTAATCTGTAATTATTTCCCCATAGACTCTATCTTTGTTTGATAAATGTTTACCTTAGTAAGCTGTCACGTTAGATGCATGAATACACTTTAAAGCACTGTAATTTATGAATCTACCCCCTTATTCATAAAAAATATTTAAGCATATTTTAGATAAATATTGTTTTGTCAACGTCACACAAACGTCATTTTGTATTTGAGAAAAAGTGACAAAACCTATGATTAACTAAATAATGCTTGTAACAATAATGTAATAACCCAAAGTAACTAAAACTATTACGAAACTAAAATATGGCGTCAAAATAATTAGATTATTATATTATTGTTACATACATAAAAGTAATTATTGCCTTACTTCTTACTGCATACGAATGTATTATTACGTTTCACTAATAAGAATCTCGGTATAGTTTTTATTTCCTTTTATTCAGTTATTCTGACCTATGAATAATGCTTAAATAGTTTTTATGAATAAGGGGGTAAATGTTTAAAACAAAACTGACAACCTTAATAATACAAACACGAGAACCTAAATACATCAAATTAATTTAAACCTATTTGCATTATTTAGAATAATTATCGTTATTAATCTTTGGTTCTTAAATTCTATACACTATAAATAAATATTGTAAAAAAACTTGTTTTTAATTAGGATTTTTCTAATAAATTACAGAAGATTGTTGATAATGTCCTAAGTAGCTTAGTGGCATCAGTGCTCGACAAGATCCAATGATCGACAGTTTTGTCCTTTAGTCATTAAAAAAGGGTCAGCAGCTGATTTTAGTGCAACAGTTTAATACAGACCACCTTCCTTACTGTCATTCCGTACTATTTTAATCGAAATCTATGAAACGAAATGAAATGAAAATACACTTTCTTGTACACCATACAAAATACAAAAAGAGGACAATACAAGAAGAAGTACAAATGGCGGCCTTATCGCTAAAAAACAATTTCTTCCAGGCAACCATGTGTTGAACTGATCAAAAAAGCTAAGAAAACGGGCGGTTAATGGTGTTTTTAAAATTATGAGTTGATTTACAGACAATATAGATATATCTAATTATCATACATACAACGAATATACATACTTACATATATTATTTAATAAATATATATGTATCTATGTTATTTTTTGACTGTGAAAACTCTGTCGATCTAGGCTTAAAGTGTCGAACAATGAATGAACGGCGTCACGCACTAGTGCGTGTCCCCGTGCCCTACTAGATTCTCCGAGGGGTTCGGATCGGATCGGACGAGTGGGAACGTGTATTGTATTGTATCTTGGTAAAAATTATATGGTGCTTAATCTGCTAGAAGTACCGTCCTTATGGTTGCGTTTAAAATGTTTAAACTCAGTCAAAGTCAGTATTTTTTTTTAGTTTAAATAATAACTTAAGAATATTATTTGCTTTTGAATTGTCCTATAATTTTTACCTACTAAAGGCCGTCTATTTTTAACTGTGTTTTTACGGTAGTTGTTGACATTGAATGGGCGCCTTTGTGTTGAATAATTTCGGCAGGCTGGTTAGAACCACGATAGCTCAATAGGGTGAGCACCTGACCCGGTATGTCAGAAGGGTGCAGGTTCAAATCCTGCTCGTGGAAATTTTTTCAACATTTGTGTTTTTGTAATTTGTTACGCAACAAAATTTGCGTTTATAAACAAAACAAAAAAATTTTATAAAATAGCTTGCCTACTTCTTAACTGATCTTTAGTATTTGTAAAAATATTATGATCAGATGTTAATGACGGTAGTTGTTGACATTGAAAGAGCGCCTTTGGCTTTCAAAGTAAAAAAGTAAAGTGTTGAATATTTTCGGCGGGCTGGTTAGCACCACGATATCTCAATTGGATGAGCACCTGACCCGGTATGTCAGAAGGGTGCAGGTTCAAATCCTGCTCGTAAAATTTTTTCAACATTTGTGTTTTTGTAATGATTTTTTAATTTTAATTCTTAATGAGAACAAATATCTTAAACCAAAAATCATTGCCAGACCAGATGCATTAATAATACCATGCAATTCTACACAGACCGTACCGAGATAAGTTTGTGAAATACATTTGAACTAAACAATATAAATACAATAGTTAATTACATAATTGGTCGCGATTGTAACCGGGTAGGCCGCCTTGACCTCGCTATTGGCCCGGATCGTGGTAACCCGGTTAAGTTACATCAGGCAGAGGTCACATGCTGCCCGGATTCTCTTACGCCTCGGTGGCCGAGTGGCAGAGCGCTCGGCCCGATACCCGAAGGTCCCGGGTTCAATTCCCAGGTCGGGCAAAATGTATTTCGGATTTTTCGATGCATAGCCCGGGTTTGTGATCACCAATCCGCATTTGGCAAGCGTGGTGATTAAGCCATTACCCATCAATTGTAGCGATGACTTGATTTCAATGATGGAGGCATTTGCCCGCAGCAGTGGGACAATATATTATGCTGTTTAATTTACTAGGGTAGGGGCACCAGTTTCTACACTTTAAGACCGTTACAAATAAACAAAGAATAAGGTCCGAATAGTTATTCCGTGTTTTGTTCCTGTCATGTAAACGTCATTTCAAGTTAGAGTAAAAGAGACAAAACACGGAATAACTATTCGGACCTTATTCTTTGTTTATTTGTAAGGGGCAAAGACTTGTTTTGACACAATTTTCGTCACAATTTTACTAGATGACAGCTAGGAAGCAGATGGTCTGTATTCAGTTGATACTAAAGACTAAAATCAGTTACTGACTCCTATTTTTAACGATTAAAGGAAAACATGGCGACCACTGGCGCCATTACCCTATAGATGGACCCTTTGAGGCTCACTTGTATGCGCCATGATCTCAGTAGGTAATAATTCGGTTAACTCCTCCACTGTCGAACTGACCGGCCGCCGGTCGCTAACAATTGATTTTACCATTGTTATAAGTTATAAAAATTCTTATTCTTAGCGGACATGATTGATAGAAAAGTTAATATGATAACAATCCGAATAGTTTAAGTTCCGAAAAGTTTTATATTTTAACAGTATTTATCAAAAGAGTACGATGGTATAGTTACACAACCATATAGTTTAACAATGCGTAGTCAAGTATTATATACCTACCTATGATTTGACTAGGATTTTCATTTTCTGCACGACAGTATAATGTTAGTTACTCCAACGAATATGATATTACGATATTACTGCTAAAATATTTAGCACTATAAATATTATAAAATGTTTTTGTTTTATTTATATAATTTTAACGCAAATTTTATTGCGAAACAAATTACAAAAACACAAATGTTGAAAAAATTTCCACGAGCAAGATTTGAACCTGCACCCTTCTGACATACCGGGGCAGGTGCTCTTCCAATTGAGCTATCGTGGTTCTAACCAGCCCGCCGAAATTATTCAACACTATTTACTTTTTTACTTTGAAAGCCAAAGGCGCCAATTCAACATAAATATTCTTCTTGTAAGAGTATTAAATATCACTCGTGTGAATCTAAAGCTTTTTACGCTGTCGCTTTCTAAAAACATTGACTATTCTACTCGTTTATGGCTAAGGCAGTCAGTCACCCGTGGCCAATAGCGCAATCGGTATTAGCTTAAAAAATAATTCCAAAATCTTCTAACAAATACAAGATTATAGAATAGAGGTTTTATGTCGACACTCTAAGCAGCTGTAATAACAGCACCGCACTATGAAGTTCATTTTCTGAAAAAAAAAACGTTCCATTATTCTTTTTTATAAAAAACCGCCTACATTATTTTCTCTAGTGCCAGCAAGTTTTCATCTCCGTACCCAAACTCAATGGTGGTGACACTAATGCGCGGCCGGCCTTACAAATGTTATTCACGCAACATTGAACTCTAAAACTTGCGCAATAACGGCTACAGCATAACAATATGGAGGTTAATCGTTACCGTACCGTGGTACTATTGCAGCCAATTGCTTTTAAAATCGGTCCATTTTTTGTACACTACAATGGGAACACTGGCTGTTTTGTCGCTCTATCAATTTCGCATCGGTTCTGCGATCGCGCCGAACGTACACTTGAGTAATTGATTGTTTCGCGTAAGAAATCGAATAGTTCGCCGCGCTGATAATCGATAATTGAATTTTTACATTTCCAATTAGAACCGGGCGGTGGTAGAAGTTGATTCTTGATAATGGTTGTGTTACAATTCTCTACGCACAACACGCATTGTTACGAAACATTGTCGTGGGTGGGGCGTTGCGTGATTTGACTGCTTGTTCACGACGGAGTCACCATTATTTACGGAAACATTAATTATTGAAAGCAATTTGAATACTGCGCAACAGTTGTTTGTTTTAATCTTTAAAACCGATTAGAAAACTAAACTGGCGCCAATTATCGACTATAAGATTTCGTCCCAATCCAACTTACTCGAATTTTAAATAAAAAACAAAGTTGAAAAAATTTGTAACGCTCAGATTGCATGCCCTGACGAATGTTGAATCGAAATTGGAACTCGATGCGTTTCCGTTCGGGCGGCGATTATTCGAATCGTTAAACGTTCGAAATTCGAATACAGAAATAGGGTGCGATGCATTGTGCGTGATCGAAAGCGCATGAACCTAATATTATGCATGGTATAAATGCACCTTATTATACTTATTTCCATTTGCCGTTCGTGAGAACTGTACCTATATGTATAGCTGACTGTGTACTTAATTTCACTGATCCTGTTAATTCTATGTTGAAACTATGAGAATGCTGTGTAAGTTTTCAGTTTGAAAAACGACGTAGCAAATCGAATAAATGGTGTTTTCAAAAAGCTATGTTGGATCTCACATAGATAATTGAACTTTACATACATAGTACCTACGCAACAAACTTATTGGTTTATGTAATGTATTATAATAATACTACTTAGTTATTTAATTATATTTTTTATATAACTTAATTTTAATTAGGTATATTTAGGAAGACAGTAGTCCTATCAACTCAGATTATATCCTTTTTTCGTATTTTTCACTTGTAATGCAGCCCATGCTTGCTATAAAAGTCTGTTCTACGTATATACCTAGTCGTTAAAGTCTATAAATGCCTCTACATATTTTGTAAACTTGACTTCGTTAGGCACGCTATTTACAAAATATTAACGCCTTTCGAGCCGTTAATCTAAAATAAAATGTTAGGAATTTTGATTAGCTATGTTCGAGGGTGGATATTTATTGAGGATGTTTATAAGTAGAGATTTTGTGCGTACTATGTTTTAAGTAGGGTTACCAATTTTACTATAAAATATAGTGTCTTAACATCGCGGGCTTCAAACCAGAGGGGCGTATAAGCAATACCCCTACTTTTCAGGAGACAAAAAAACTTAATAAGTTTTCTTGTTAATTTATCTCTTTAACTAAAAATTTGCACTTACTTCTATTTGGCTCGACAGATTTAGGCAAACCGTATGTAATTTTTTCTCAGAAAATGCTTTTATCGGATGGATAAAAGTAAAGTATAACACGAAACTTTTATATGCAATGAAATTAAAAAACACCTGAACTTAGTACAAGTATCGTGAAATGTCATTAATAAATATTTTTTATGTAATTAAATGCAGTATTTCTACCATTTTTAAAGATTACACGTCCATCTGGCTTGTCAAAAATATATACTTAAAATTAGTTTTGTTCTAAGACAGACGTAAAGAATATTTAGGGTTTAATTTCCGATACACAATTCGTCATTCGTGGCTTTTTATTAATATCTTCTAAAGTAATTTACCTACAGTTAAGAAAAAACAGAGGTGGTGTATCGATAAACTTAGAAATGATTGATATACCTCATAAAAAAACGCTTTTTTTTTGTGCGCCCCTCTGGCTTGAAGCCCGCGATATGTCTGAGTGCTAAGTTGTTTTACCTATTTACAAAACTAACTGCCGTACTCAGAGACGTCAATTAAGTTAAATGACAATTAAATGTCTTTCCTTCTCTATTTAGCACTATACATAAGAAAGTGACAGCAAGAGACTTAATTGTCATTAAAACTTAATTGACGTTTCTGAGTACGGCAGTAAGAATTGTATGGCCTCATGAGTTGAGTTGATTTTTATTTTGAATAATTACCTACAAATTATCGTATTTGTTAACATGTCCAAATGGAGTATAAAACTTGCACTCAGCATCCAGGATCAGGCCACTATAACAATAAAGAAGATTTAGCGAAACTAGGTAGGTACTATATTTCGTTTTGAGCTTGATACGTAAAGCTCTCACCAGAACTGGGCAAGTCTGTTCAAATCATTCCTACGACATTGATGTGATTTTTATATATTTTTTTAAGCTTTTCTTAAATCATATTAGTTCGTTACTAGCGTGTGGTGAAGATAGTAAGTGTGTCCCAATCTTGCTTCTCTAGCTGTCTTCGCATCTGCACTCCGCTTTTGGTTAACATCAGGTTGAGGCTCATTGAATACAGCCATTGCCCTAATCAAAAACTAGCATACCTATCTACGGTTCTCTACCGACAACCACAGCCATTGGTATAACTTGCTTTTTTATCAACCTTATAACCTTATAACTATAAAACCTATTTTCCAGTATTGACGTTGTTTTTCTTGTTCCAGGTTTCCACTTGAGCGGCGTGGTACGCGCCCCAGCGGCAGTCCCTCCCTGTTCCGAGCCAGAACGATTGTACAGAGTCACAGTCTCCTTTGACAGGTCAGTACGTAGTCTTCTTAACAATACATTATATTACTGCAGCCAGCAACGAAAGTCGCTGCAATGAACAAAGGACCTTATAATCTCTCTTCTGTGGCCTTATTAAAAAAACAGAGTAAAAACACAAAATAAGGAGACCCAGAAGGCAAGCCTAATACCTTATTTAACTGTTCTGTGCATAATTTATTATTATTATTTTTATGGCTTTGCACAAGCATTTAGCCAATGAAAAAGTAATTGTTCTTACAAGTAATACATAAATAAACAATATTTCCTTCCTATATAATGATGATGAATGATAATAGAAATGGGAAGTGAGAAATGATATACCCCCCAACCCCTCGAGTATCTCAGTAAAGTCCTCAGTAAAGTAAAGTACTAAGTCCTCACGCGGACTTCTTGAGAGAATTGAAAAAGTGACGTTGCACTGTTTTGTTTCATTTGCCAACACTCATGCACACTCACGAACACTTATAGGTTAATAATCCACCATTACACCATTTCACATTAATATTCGACATAACGCAAATTTTAGAAAATAAAACAAAACCGCTGACAGGAAACTTCACTTTCCCGCCAAGAATCTGTGCTTAATACATACCGCGCTCGAGCAACGCACACCCTTGCATGGACACGGATCTCGGAACAGCTCGGAACACTCCGAGCGTAGCTGTTGCGAGATTCCGCGTCCGTGAGAGGTTGTCTAATAAGCGTGCGTTTCTCGAGCACGTTTGTATGAAGCTTACCTTCTGTAGGCTTAGCCTTATTTTGTGGTAAGAGCGTGGAGTAGAAATTCGGTGTTTTATTTCACGTCATGTTTAACCTTATACTTGAAATGAGAGTAAACGACAAACCACGGAATAACTATTCGAATCTTATACTTTATTTATTACTACGGGAGCAAATGCGTATAGGTACTAAGTAATATTGTGTTAAAATTGTGTTTATATTATTATGGCGATATTAAAAATAAAATTTTAATTGTCTAAATTTTAAAAAAAGTAAGTCACAAGTCTATGTCATCCAACTTAACCGACCGACGACAATTACTGTTCTTAAACTGAAATTTCGAATGTTTACACAAATCGTATTTATTCGCAATTTTAAAATTTGAATATCGAAATTTTGATTTTGAATATAGTGTTCCCGTTAAAATCCTATCAGTGCCTATTTCTTTATATTCTACCACGAGCAAGCCAGAAATGGGGACACAATAAAACAACACTAGGAAATTAGTAAAACTAATTGCTGAAATGAGGTCCGTTTTTGTTGCAATTGACGTTACGTTTCAATACTAAGATACAGTTAACGTCGCTTTGATATCGCAAAGTAGCCTCTAAAGTAACACTATAAGGTTCATATTTCAGCAAATAAACATTTTCGATTGAATCGCCATTGAGTTTTATTGAGTACAGTGTAACCTTGTTATTTGCCGCAATTTCAAACGCAATAACTTTCCTTGCCTCAAATAAATCAGTAGCTAACAAATTGCAGGTACAAATTGCCCTTAAGAAACAAAACCCTATGGACGCTATTGTCAATAAGCCGTTGTGTAAAAAGGTCTCTTTCATTATTCAAAGGGCAAGAGCTTTTGTGGAAAGGAACTTTGTCACTTTAATAATAGATCAGTTTGAACGTAAAGATTATTAGGAAACGACTTCAACGAAGCTATTATTGAGTACAAAAAAATAGGGATGTAAATCTGAATCGCGAATCAAACGGAAGTCCGCGATTCAGTTAGTTATGTCTGGTGTACAGCTGAGTACATAAAACAAATACCAGCCTGCACATCAAACACCTCAAACTGCCAAATTTCTTTAAAAGCCTTTTATAACTTCACGTGTATGGCGTATGGTTGAACATTTATTAAAGAAATTTGACAGTTTTGGATAGGTTACGATTACATTCGATTACGTTTACGAAAACGAAAATTAGTATGGCATTGAAGCAGCGCCTCCTGGGTGCCTAGTGCGAGTTTGATTCGCTATTCGATCACGTTAACGAAAACGAGAATTTGTATAGCAAAATTTGAACTCTTCTCGTTTTGCGCCAGGAGGCGCTGCTCTCTGTACATCGAATTAAGTATATGTTGTATTGAATGGTAACACTCCGAGTCAGTAGGTAATATGCAACAAAACAAATAACTCCAATAAATGCAACAACCAATAAGTAGCTTGTGTTGGGCATGTGGAGAGAAAACGGAGATATTACTGTGCGACTGTGACTCTCTGGTTAGGAGAAGAAGAGGGCCCCTGGGATCGGTCTATACGTAATCTTTATTACTCGCAAAGACGTTGAAAGACCAATCACTTATCAGAGGAAGAAGAGTGAAAGGACAAGGTTGCACAAAAGATCCCGATGGACCGAAGTGCTACTGGTAGTGTGCCTACATGTACTAGATCTTATTATTACATCATCCTTTATTGCATTAGGCTCATGTTTATGTGTATCAAATATTTAGGTCAATATTAATCTTACTAATGTATTGGCATCATTATTTGCACTCCGCACCATTCCCTAATTTGTAATACTTTAATCATAATAACGCAGTTTCTTTATTTCGATATAAATCTTGTGTAACACTCTCTGTACAGCTGTGAAACAAGCAACAATACACGCAGTCATAATTTTATCTGTTGTTTTTATAACCAACCTCATCAAGTAAACCTCTCGTCGTCATACAAATACCTCAGCCAACAAGAAGCAGTTGTATAGTAGAAAGAAACCCTGGCAGGCCCCACTCAGCTAAGATAATGAAAGATAAATTTCGATGTCTTTCCCACAGATGCAAAATAACAGGCGTGACATGCAGCTGCGAAGCGCGGGACATCTTCTGGTGTCAGCATGTGGTGGCATTGGCGCTGTACCGAATCAGGAACGCCGATTCGGTGCGGTTACGAGTGCCTATATCAGGTGCGTTTCATTCTCACAACTTACCATTCATTATTAGTTTGATTTATTTCATTTTGATTTTACTTAACCTCGTTTTACGCCTGCGCACTCTCGGGTGACCCGATCCTCTACATGCCACTACACATTACAGAATACACTAAACATGCACACTAGTTGAGGCCCAAGACGCCGTACTCATAGAACAAGGGTACGACGAACCGGTTCACCCGCCCAGGTACAGACGTGTACCTGGGCGCTTCTCTCCTCCACCACGGCCCGGTCAACCCGAGCCGAGGTCCGAGCCTTTAGAGGCGCCCTCGGGTTGTTCCGCTCCCCGATCCGATCAGAACTCTTCGGAGAATGTAGTAGGGCACTCTCTGGAATACCTTCAAAGGTGATTCATTTCACACGGCTTGAAGTTTCCCCTTTAAGTTTCTCGCCGCTCCCAAACAAGCAAAAAAAAAGGGAGGGCAAGACCGCGGTACAGATGCCTGCACCATTACCTATCCAAAACTGTCAAATTTCTTCAATAATTAATCAACCATTACGCTGTCTACATAAAGTTCAAAGTCTATTGAGAAATTTGCGGTTTGTTGTAGTCTGATGTGCTTGTTCGTGTACATCGATGCTTATCGTTAACTTTTACACCTAGATTATTCTCCCGATCCGATCCAAACCCCTTGGAGAATCTAGTAAGGAACGGGGACATGAACTAGTGCGTGATGCCTTTCCTTCTAGGAAACCTCTGATGGTGCTTTGTTTCACAAGGCTTGATTAAGTTTCTCGCCGCCCCCAAAAAAGATCGGTGACGCCAATAATGCCCTGAGGCAATCAGCATCCTCTCCCCATAAAAAGACCTACATTATAAAAATCGTCGTCTTCTATCGCTTATATCACGGCGAGTGCTCTGAAGAACTCTTTGACCTTATCCCACCTTCTCCCTTCCTCCATAGGAGTACTCGTGCTTCTCTCCGGTGTCATCGCTTCACTGTCTCACATATCCCATCGCGCACAAAGAAATTTGGTGACTCGTTTCTTTGTCGCACCTCCAAAAGATGGAATAGTCTACCAGCACATATTTTCCCTCTTTCCTATGATATGGGGTCCTTCAAACGAGGCGTGAAGAAGCACCTCGTTGGCCGGCAGAGTGAAGTTGACTGATGCTACGTTGTTTTCACGCTGCACCAGCTGTCTTCGCGTCTGGACTCCATTTCCACTTAACATCAGGTGGTGTGGAGTCATTTGCCGTGCTAAGTATAAAAAAAATAAATAAATATCTAATAATAAAAATAAATATCATTAAATAACTATGCTACGCATTTTCCAGAAACCTTACTGCAGATGGACAGACAGCAACTGCAGAAGTTCGTCCAATACCTGATAGCGGAACACCATACAGAAGTGCTGCCGACGGCCCAACGACTGGCGGACGAGGTTCTGCAGGCGCGGTCGGCCATCAACCGCATTTGTGGGGCGCCCGACCCCACTGCTGGGCCTCCGCCCGACGCGCACCACGCTTGGCACTTGGATGAACAGCAGGTTTGGGGTTTACTACTGTTTAATATACCTAAACTCGAATTATCTTCGCCTACTTTGCATCTGATATAGTCATATCGTGTTTTAGAGTGTCATGAGGGTATTATATTGAGGCAGGGTCCTTGTTAGCTTCACACACTTCTTTTTTTTTGTTCATATTTTTGTTTCAAATTCTAACTTTTTTCTGTTAAGTATCCTTTTTTTTTGAGGAGCTCGATGGCGATGGTTAACGCGCCTGGTCTGCGAGTGCTGAGGTTAAGCAACATTCGCAAAGGCCGGTCATCGGATGGGTGACCAAAATAAAATTTATCATCTCGAGCTCCTCCGTGCTTTGGAAGGCACGTAAAGCCGTTGGTCCCGGCTGCATTAGCAGTCGTAAACAACCACCAATCCGCGCTGGGCCCGCGTGGTGGTTAATGGCCCGTTCTCCCTATCCATTCATCCATAGAGAAGGCTCGTGTCCCAGCAGTGGGGACAAAAAAGAGCTAATAATATTTTTTTTATTTAATTAATTACTTTGTTTTATGCTGTATTTTATTTTATTAATAATAATTTTGATGTGAATCGTATGCGTGTGCGAGTGTCAATAAATGTTATTCTTCTTTTTTCTTTCTGCTTTATATAGTAGTGGTACCATAAAACATCATACTCGTACATACTTCATCATTTAACGCCATAGTTTGTAAGAAAGAGTTCAACAAATATAATTTATTACAAAAACACAAATGTTCAAATCATTAACGTCTGATCATAATATTTTTACAAATACTAAAGATCAGTTAGGAAGTAGGCAAGCTATTTATAAAACGTTTTTGTTTTGTATAAATAATTTTAACGCAAATTTTGTTGAGCGTTATAATTATATAAACAATACAAAAACTTTTTAAATGTAATTTAAACAAAAAAGAAACAATCTTAACGTTACAAAAAAAATAAAAATATGGCTTTCAATAAAAGATGTCCTCCAACTATTGACTCATGGGAACGGTCCCAAAAATGCTGGCAACATAACTCGCTAGATTGCCAGTCTAATACGTTGGCAGAGGTAGCTGCCAGCTTACTCGTCGCCGGAGGCCTCAATCAGACGAGCACATAACTCTAAATGAAGCTGCATTGCCTCCGGCCCCCATGAACCCATTGTCTCCAAACGGAACAAATACTTATTTAGACGGAACAAATACTAATTATTAAAATTGATTTAATTTGCTTTTAAAGTTAATGTTCAAGTTTCTTGTCCCGTTTGAGCAACAGTTTACCAACGGCTTTAGGTTTCATTATCATAGAAGGTCATTCACTCAATTCTTTTGAAGAATTCACTCAAAAGAACGGTTCGAAATAATGAAGATAATAATAACATTGCTTGATAATTATTAACTTTGTTAGCCATATTATTTGTTAAAAAAAATATTAAACAACGTTATTCACTTTTATTTTTATTAACTTGTGGAAAACGTGCTTTTGTTTTGAGAGAGATTGCTTGCCTCATACGGCGTTTTCAGCTTCACCGAGCTTGTTTGGGGGCGGCGAGGAACGTAAAGGGTCCCTCAAGCCGTGAGAAACGAATCACCTTCGGAGGTTTTCTAGAGGGAACGGCATCGCGCACTAGTGCGCGTCCCCGTGCCCTACTAGATTCTCCGAGGGTTCGGATCGGATCGGGGAACACGTGCTGCTTCATAGTGTTATGTGCAGGTTCAACTATCTGTAATTTTTGTTTTTTACCTTACTTATTCTGTATATTTTGTTGCAGGTCTGCGAACAAGTGCGAGCTTATTTGCTACAGGGGACGTATTACAATGCCAACAAACAGCTTAACTCTTTATTTTCTAAGGTGAGTCACACATTTTTAAAGAAACTTTTTTGCCGAACACAGATAGGTCAATTTACATTAATGATTATTAACGCTTGCGTAGACTGTCATAACATGAAAATTACAAATTTAGTCTTGCAAGTACTTACTAAAGTATAGTACTTACTAAGGTAACTTCTAGGCAAGCCTGCTCTGCAAAAACCTATTTTACCGCAGGTTTACCATCAAATCAAATCAAATCAAAATCTTTATTGCTAACTAAGTGTATAAAAAGTGTTCTTAAAACTTAGTCGCTCTTTTCGGACACGGCAATTTTATAAAAAGCTCCCAAATTATTTTTATATAAAGTTATGAATAAAACATTAACTAAAATTGTCATGTCAAGACAATTTATTGAAATTATAAGTTTTCAATATAAATATCACCATCAGGTGAGATAGCAGTCAAATGCAAGCCTTTAAATTAATATTTAAAAATACTAGGTACCTCCAATTTTTCATTTTAAATACCGTAGTCAATTTCGTAACGACGATTGTCTTAGAGTGCAACGGTACATGTCCTGCGTTGTTGTGGTTTGTGTGAAACATAAATTACCTCTGTACAATTTATACTAAAATTGTTGACCCCACGGACTTCGTACCGCTTTGACAGTTTCTATGACAACAAAACAAACAAGCTAGGAACATTTTATATTGGAAAATTAAATTGTCGTTTTTACGTTAAAAAAAATTATTTTCTTTTAATTTTCTTCTTTACAAATCTTGTCCTGACATAACAACACAAACACAAACACAAACACAAAAAAAAAAAAGAGAATTATCCAATTTTGTGCAGTCGATCGGAAGTTATGCGCGTACATACATTTCAGTGATTCATTTTTATTTATATATTAATTGTTGCCCGCGACTTCGTTCGCGAAGACTACAGTAAAAAAAAAAGTAAAAAAACATAGTATCCTATATGCTGGTCTGGGTCATGGTCTGTATATGAGGAAAGTTTCATAAAAATCCATTCAGTAGTTTTTACGTGAAAGAGTAACAAACATCCATCCATACTTACAAACTTTCGCGTTTATAATATTAGTAGGATATAGAAGATAGAAGAAGATAACTGTTATAAACAAAAGCATAATACTGAAATTACAGGTACGAGAAATGCTCCGAGCGCAAGACTCCAACGGCCCAAGGATGCTGATGCTCATGACTGAACAGTTCCTGTCAGACCCTCGTCTCTTGCTATGGAGGAACCAGAACACACCTATGACAGAGAAGTGCCGACAGCTGTGGGAGCAGCTCGGGGCGCTGTGGGTCAGCATCGTGCTGGACCCTGGCAGCAACAAGCACCACCGGTTGCAGTGGCGGGGTTTACTGGACAAGTGGTCGGCGGTGGAAGTCTGCCCTACGGAAGACCCTGACTACAGATCCTTCCCATTGGTGAGTGACGACAGATCCTCTATCAGCTGTTTTCGAGAGATCTTCCTTGCGGTAATTTGCGGATCTGCTGGACACGTGGTTGATGGAGGTTTGCTATACAGAACATCCGAACTACAGGTCCTTCCCGCTGGTGACTGACGGCAGTGGCTTTGTCTACAGTTTTCGAGAGATCTTCTTCGTGAATAGCTGTGGGCCTGCCGGAAAAGTGGTCAGTGGAGGTTCGCCCGCAATCATTGGTTAGACGTCACTTGAGGGACTGTATTTGTGTACATTTTTAAAGTACATACTGTAATACTACCGTTGTGTCTCCCAATTCTCGCCATGTCGAAACAAATTACGTTCTCCAAATGACGTTCAGCCGACGATCTATTTATGTTATTCTCAAAGTATTTATCGAAGTTCTAATCATGTAATTTTCTTTTCAGTACGCTAGAGAAAGGGAGAGGAGCGAAAGAGATCGCGACAGAGACCATAGAGACAGGGACAGAGAACGCCATAGAGATAGAGAGGAGAGAGATAGAGAAAGACTGCGAGAGAGAGAGGAGAGAGACAGGTAATTGGAAAACCCGCTATTGTTTTAGAATTTGGAGTACTATTTAAAGCTAAAAATTTGGCTGGATACGAACCATTGTTCTCTGGCATATAGGAAACACTCAATTACTGAGTTTTATTCTTGTAGCAGGTCATTCCTAGAATATGGAGAAGCTTGTTATTAAAAAAATATAACTTGTTGTTTCCTTGATTCACATAACAGTCGTAAATACTAGAATGATACTTCATGTAGCGTAATATCGTTGATCGTAATGAATAATGTTGATTCTTTACCTGAAAATGGTTTTTTTAAGTGTCTTAAGTTCATTTTACTGTGAAAGCAATGTTCCTATTGTATTTTTTATTAATACCTTTCGATATTTTTGTTTACAGGGAAAGACATAGGGAAAGGCAAAGAAGAGATCTGCATTCACACTCTGAAAGTTCAGACGAAGAATCTAGACCTAATAAGTGAGTAAATACTTATATTATGTTAAGCTCTTTACTTTCGTTTACATAAGGTTTAACGCACACTGTATTTAAGTATTTAATTTCATATTCAAGTGCATTTATTGCAATTTATTATTTATTTATTTTATTAAGGACTTCCAACAAAACTTGTATCAATACATTAAATAAGAAAATATACTTAAAGGAAGCCACAGCATGTGCTAATCTAATAAAGCTAGTAACCTAATATGTGAACACAAATTAAAATTAAATACAATAAAAACAATTATCATTAAAAATAAAATTAAAATTAAGATCATTGAAAATTGAATTAAAAGCACATTGAAAATCGAATTTAAAAAACATTGAAAATTAAATTTAAAATCAAATTGAGAATTAAATTAAAAATTGAAAAAAAAAATGTAATTGTTTTAATTTCGTAGTAAGAGCTTCAAGCATAAACTTAAAATTTCTTTCGTTATTAGAAAATATACATCACATTTTTTTGAAATAGTATTATATAATCTACATAGTCTGCTTAGAGGAGCATGGTATGCGCAGTTGGACTTACCTTGTTTCAAGTAAAATACACTGTGCCTTACAAATAAACAAAGAATAAGCTCCGAATAGTTATTACGTGTTTTGTCTCTTTTACTCTAATTTGAAATGACGTTTGCATGACAGGAACAAAACACGGAATAAGTATTCGGACCTTATTCTTTGTTTATTTGTAAGGTGCACTGTATGTATTGAAACGAAGCAATCTAGAGGGTATATTGTAATATATTGTAATATATCAATAAGTCTGGACGATCCAGGCCCCCGTTCCAACCAACCCAGTTAGGCAACATGCCAATTAAGTGAGTATAGGTCCTAGGCTGTGAAGTTAGCTAGTGACCACTGCACCGTTGTGTTATTCGTTTTGTTTATCACATCATATCACATCATCAGCTCATTTTAAGTCCCCACTGCTGGGACACGAGCCATCCCTATATACGAATGGATAGGGAGGACAGGCCATAAACCACCACGCGGGCCCGGTGCGGATTGGTGGTTGTTAACTGCTAATGCAGCCGGGACCAACCGCTTTACGTGCCTTCCTAAGCACGGAAAAGTGCAACTTATGCTTTTACAAATAATATTTTGTTTTTTTCTAAATCTTTTTGTGTCTCATGAATGCTCGTATTTTAATTTCCAGTTACGAACGCGAATACAGGAGAGCTAGCAAAAGATTAAGACTGCACAATCAGAGGCCCGCGCCGCAGCTCACCCCGCGGACTGTATTCCACAAGTGAGTATATACGTGTGTGTGCAGTTACTAGTATGAATGTATACCTAACTAATTATGGATTAATAGACAACAATACCCGCGCTAGAGGCATATTCAACAATATCTGCGATAGCAGCTAAGTTAAATGATATTGCATTGTTCTTAACAAAGTATTTTCAGGCTGCGCGCCGACTATGTTACATCTTGTATAAATAAAGAAAATCTAACAGCCTAGTGCGAGTTTTAATTTTGATTCGATAACGAAACAAAAACAAAATTAGATTATCGTTTTCGTTGACATAATCAAATGGCGAATGAAACTCGCACTTTTCACTGAGATGTGAACATTTTGTTTACTCAACTTTTATTTGTTCATCAGTATATGAACCTACAAATTGCCAATGCCCTCCAGAGCGCTGGACGCCGTGGACATCTCGTGGGAGAACGATCACCTGAAGAGCATCCTCGGCAGTGACGAGTACTGCGACCCCGAGAAGCCGGGCAAAGCGGCGGGGTGCGCCACCCCCCAGCCGTACCCCAAGTTCAATGAGCTGGGACAACCTCTGTGGCACGGTAACACTAATTTCTCTTTTGCAATTAACCTGGGGAAGAATAGTTTGGGGTCTGTTTTCACCCCTTTCGTATTCTAGCAAATTTTAAGGTTGTGGAAGAGTTGGGAAAATGAAATATAGTTTGGGGTCTGTTTTCACCCCTTTCGTATTCTAGCAAATTTTAAGGTTGTGGAAGAGTTGGGAAAATGAAATATAGTTTGGGGTCTGTTTTCACCCCTTTCGTATTCTAGCAAATTTTAAGGTTGTGGAAGAGTTGGGAAAATGAAATATAGTTTGGGGTCTGTTGCACCCCTTTTGTATTCTAGCTAATTTTACAGCTGTGGAAGAGTTGGGAAGAATGAGCTTGGGGTCTGTTTGCACCCCTTTCGCATTGTAGTGGAAGTTTTGCTTGTTTGTTAAGTGTTTTAATTCTGGTCAAATACAATCTTCCCGGGGCACATGATTATTGACTTTCGTGTCAGATAGAATAACACTCAGGCATAAGCTAAATTGTTATTTTTTTATTGAAGAAGCTAAAATTTACTTAGTTGGATAAACACTATACATGGGCTTGCATCCTAGGTATTTATAAGCCAAGATGCTTTGAATTTTTTGAGTTTTTCATGTTTTATGTCGATACTAAAAAAACACCATAAAAATAGACGACTAACGTCAAGTGTGATATGAGTGCATCGTCTTACGCCTTTTAGTACAAATTAAAATAAATTATGCATGTTGAAGCCTTACAAATATAAGCCTTATAATGTTACCATTTTATTTATTACAAAAACACAAATGTTAAAAAAAAATCCACGAGCAGGATTTGAACCTGCTCCCTTCTGACATACCGTACATAGGTGCTCTCCCAATTGAGCTATCGTGATTCTAACCAGCCCGCCGAAATTATTCAACACTATTTACTTTTTACTTTGAAACCAAAGGCGCCCATTCCCATGCCCATTTAATTTATTTTATATTTGTTTATAACAACAATTGTGTGTTGCTTCAGAACATCTGCCAGTAGTAGGCGCGCGGATAGAGGCGCTGCGTGCGCACGGACGCGCGCCCGCCGCGCTCCGGCTCGCCGTCGGCGCCGCGCGGGCCATGCGCCACCGACAGGTACTGTAGCGGTTTTATATACTAGCTTTTGCTTGCGGCTTTGCTCGCATGGGCAACACGACTTGTAATTGCTTTTATAAAAGCCAAACTTATTAAGGCTTAGAATGTAGGGATAATCCTGAAATCATAATTTCTAACCAGGCCAAATACCGAAATTTAAGAAATGACCGATTTTCATACAAACTTTCCACCCTTATCACACTCCTCTAGGGAAAGTTTTTCAAAAAATGCCAAAACATGTCATTCTTTATTTTTATTGAAAAATCTAAAGATCGATTAAAATAATTTATTTAATAGTTCTAACTTTAAAAATCACCGTTTCCCCAAAGAAAACTTGGTTCTCATTTTTATTAATTTTAAGTAAAATAAACAAAATTCCTGAGACACGTCATTCTTTATTTCTTTTCAAGAACCCAAATACCAATTTTCATGTATTTTAGTTCAAAAATGACGGACTTTCAAACTTTCAAATTCAAAACGTTATAAATATTAGCCTTTAAACGCCTGAGTTCAAGACATTTTAGATTCCTACAAAACTATCGCAAAAGTCAGTAGGGTCAACATTATGTAGAGCCATCTGTGTTTTTATTGAATGCACGATCATAGCGACAAAGAAGTCGCAAAAACTTAAAGCAGAGAGATCTGCTGAATACCACACCTGTCAAAGATAAGAAAATCTATAAGTTCAAAATCTCTTTTTGAATGGCTTACCTCACCACGCCAAAAGATTACTATTTGTAAGTTTCACTCTTTTTAACACCTCTGTCGTATCGCAGGAAGTAGCCCAGCACCGGTGGCACGAGGTGGGCGCTGGCGAGGCGTCGTCCAGCGGGGGCGGGGGCGGGGGCGGGGGCGGGGGCGGGGGTGGGGGCGCGGGCGGGGGCGCGTGCTCCGGCCCCGAGTCGTGCTCGGGCACGTGCGCGGACCGCGTGAAGCTGTCGCTGGTGTGCGCGCACATGGACGCCGGCGCGTGCCTCGGCAGCGAGGCCACGTGCGCACTGTCACACACGCAGCGCTGCATAGGGCGGGGTAAGTGCGGAATACTCGCGTTGCTGCAGCGTATAAAAGTTCGATAGATAAGGCTCAACTGAATCTCGAGTACTACAAACACTTTTAGTTTTACTAAACTGAAGAACTTTTACTTATTTGCACCTAACAGGCAGCTCAATCGATGTCAACGGTCCCAATCATAGGACTCTACCGAACTACACTACGATTTAATTTGCACTGGCACGGACCTTAAAAACTTAGTACTTACTAGACTCGAACGCGACTCGTTGCTTAAACAGACTCGATCGTACAATAGACTCGAGCAAGTCGTACATCGAGCAGTAGACTTTCTGTCTTTATGAGTATCGTATTGTGGTTAGAGTCAGTCGAGTCCTAAATGTAGAATCATGAACTCAAGTTTTTTACAAGACTAACAAGTTTTAACCTGGATTTTTTCCGTTGCAGACAGTCGTTGCTGGACGGGTTGGACGCTAGAAGCCATCTGGTGCGTGTACGAGTGCCTGGCGGACGCGTGCCTGGCGCCCGACGACCAGCGCGCCTCGCCAAGACTACACACCGCGTATCTGGATGAGGAACCCACCACGGGTTTGCCACCCAGGTGAGAGCTCTACCGAAAAGATCTACTAATAGATTTGTTTCTCCCAAACGCCAAGATAAGAGTGACCATCAATCGATGCAATTGAATGCTAACTAGTTTTAAAACATACCTCATTCCTCGAAAAACCTTGAAAACCTAACACCTTTATACTCTTCTACTGATCAGATACCAGCATGTACCAGTGGCCGGCAGTAAAAACCCCGAAGAGACATACCTGGCGCTGGCTTTGGAAGCGGCGTTACTGGGGCTCGGCATGCAGAGAATGCTACCTAGCGGGCTTTATGCGCAGGAGCGGTACTGCAAACAGGTAATACACTGCTGCCATCCTCTTTTTTGTGCTGGAGAAAACTCCTTCAGCCGTACCTAACCAAACCGAGTGCACTGTTCACTCCCCCTGCCCGTAGTAGCCGGCCACGACACCTTTGATAATGGGGAGTTTTGGCTAGAAGGCGTTACGTCTGGGGAGACACACGTGGTTTTGTAGAACTCTGCTCCCGACCACGCCTCCATGACCTACCCAGTTCTCCAAGAGCTCGGTAGGACAGGGGGAAGGGAGGCATACCCACTAACACCCAAAAGGCGGGTAGTTTTATAACTCTTTTACCCGCCTCTGAGGTCTTGGAGTTAAAGCTACCGGTCTCGGATCCAGTGGGCCTGGGTTCGATTCCCAGCAGGGAACAGGTACATGATTGTACTCGGTTTGGTTCTTAAATCAAGCCGTACAGAAGCAATACATACAGAAGCGTTCCAGACTGTATCCCAAACTTGTGTACACTGACTTTATTATTACAAAAGCGGTAGACAAATTTTATAAGAATACTATAATCATTATTGTGGCGACAGTTTTACTTAGTTCCCAATATTCTTTCAACAGGAAGAGCGTCTAATTGCGCAGCTCCAGCGCGTGGAAGGGGAAGCGGCGTGGGGAGTGTGCGGTCGGGCGGCGCGCGCGCTGCTCGAGGGAGGCCCGGCGTCATGCCTGGGCACGCGCGTGCACCCGCGCTCGGCGCCCGCGCACACTTTCGCGAGATACCTGTTCTTGACGCTGCTGCCACATGATCCGGACTTGGCGTACCGAGTCGGATTGAGGGCGATGAGGTTAGTTGTAAAGCCTTTTAACACCGGTCATGTTTTTTCATGTGACCCGTTATGTGTAGCTAACTAAAGCATATATACGCTGTTGATAGGGCAATGGGAGAATACCAGAAAGGCCAATTAGCAAAATCAGTCCTCAGACACACCTCAAGACCTATTCTCATTTAGTCTTATTAAAGACCTGCAGTAGATTGCAAGCTGCCAAGAAGCATGCCAACCAGATTGGTCTACTGTAGCGAAGAAATAAAGAAGAGAGGCCTAGTTCATCAAGTGGAACGAAAGAAGTCTATATATTGGTCCCTCTTCTGACCAGAGGCCTCCATCATTAATTTAAAGCCTCCGCTTCTACTGATGTCTTCACTGAGTTTGCCAAATGCGAGTGAAATACATACAATACTTTACGCGACCTGAGAATTGAATCCAAGACCTTCGGATATCGGGACAAACGCTTTGTTATTCGGCCACCAAAATAAGCTGAAACTATGAATTGTGTAATGTAAATGCAGGTTGCCGATGGTGGAGGAGGCGTACGCGCTGGACGGCGCGGGCAGCGCGGGCTCCATGCCCGGCGGCGCGGGCGCCTGGCACACGCTGCAGCACGCCGAGCAGCAGCAGGCGGCCCTCGCCAGCGCGCTACTGGGTATTTATTTATTCATAACTAGCTTCGCACGGGTGGACATTTTCTTTTATATAGCCTATGTTACTCAGCGCTTATGTAGCATTCTAATGTTGAAAGAATATTTTAAATCGGTCCAGTAGTTTTTGAGTTTATTCGTTGCAAACATACATAATACATACAAAGATATAAATTCCTCTTTATAATATTAGTATAGATTAGGTACTCAAAACAAATTACAGTCATAATTACTGAGAAATATTATAGCGCACGATAACCAACATTACAACAATTCTCAACCTCGTGTGCACACTAAACAATTGGTGGTATAAAAATCTAAAGTTTGAATTAAGTTAAGAACATAAAAATAAAAACAAAATAATAATTTAAAAAATCAATTCGATGAAATAATACTGCAGAACTTAACTAATCAAAATGAAATAATGATTTAATCAAAATTAACGAATAAAACGGTATGTCTGTCTCTGTAAGTTTTACTTTTTATTTTCAAGTGCTAATTGCTGCACTGAAGCTAAATTAAATATTTATAAAATACAGTAAAAAAAAAAATTATCACTTATTTTATTTTTTTTATCTCTGTATTTATCTTATTTTTTTGTTGTCCTCTACTAGCCGCAAAGGCCCTAAACTATAGGCAGATGTGTTCAGTGTTCAATGGCAGGCCGAGTGAGCTTCTCAGTAGGAGCTTCTCATAATAAAGGGATGTTATTGGAGAGGTGTATAAGCCGCTCTCCTTGTCTATAGCAGCGGTATCACTGTTTTCCTCCATAACAGTGGTTATATAAATTTCTTCAATAAGTTTCATTAAAATTGACTTTACGGTTAGTCGACAATTTTAGAGTTTGTATTTGTATGAGATACCGAAAGGCTGTTAAAGTGTTTGCGTGTCCGCAATAAGTGTTTATAAGGTGTGTGTTACGCGCAGGCGCAGCACGCGGCACGCCGGCCCGCCTCCGCGCGGCACTGGGCGCGGCGCAGCGGCACGTGCGTTCCGCGGCACAGCTGTTCCGGCTGGCGCAGGACGCGCTGCGGCACGCGGCGCCGCCCGACGCGCCGCACCACCACCGCGACCTGCTCGCCGCCGCCTTCGAGCTCGGACTGCAGGTACGACCTTTTACCTTTTTTTAAACTAGAGTAAACGTCTTTTGCCGACCATTGTCTCGGAGTGACTAAAATGGTTACGAAGAAATCCAAAGAGTTGCGAAGAGTTGGACAGGACAACCCAACACTAGCACTTCCCCTCTCATGCCTCTTGAATTATCTGAAAACGCCATAGGCAATCGCTGGTGTTGCACGCACTGCTTATCTAACAGAAAGGTAGAATTATACCCAGAATCCGACTGGGTACTTCTGCTGCCGCCAAGCAACACTAGCTTCAAAGAATTTGTGTTGCGAGTCCCATCAACGAAGCTGAACGCCTTCATGAGAGAAGACTTCTGACCGAAGGCTATGGTGTTCAGACGTTTTCGTGGAAGACTATCTAAGCGCCACCGATGCGGCACCGAAAATGTCGAAATAATTACTAACACAGATTAAGTTTTATATTACTAACAAAAATTGTATATTGGTATGTATATGTTAGTTTATAAGGTATTTATTAAATAGTTCTCTCCACACAAAATACTCAATCGCTGAAGAACTTATATTTATTTTTGACCATGTTACAACATGTTGTTTTTGACATGGCATTGCGTGGATAAACAGCTACGCCGGTGCCCAACAGTAAGCCATTTGTAAGTTGACGATGAAGAACGTTTTATTGACGCACCGCTTTTTTTCAGGTGTTACGGATGACACTATCCTCGGTAAACTGGCGCCGGCGCGAGATGGTCCGCTGGCTGGTGACATGTGCCACGGAGCTGGGGCTCGACGCGCTGCTCTCCATCATGCAGAACTGGTACGGAAAACACTCAGTTCAAGTTGCTAGCGAGAGTGGTAAATTAGAGGATGCTTCTAAAGGCTAGGGCACTACGAATCGGATTGACCGAGTCATGGGGGGAAAACGCCCAGGCATATGTGTGCAGCTGGTATAACACATGTGTGAACTCGTTCATCGTACGCACGATCTACGAGTACGGTATCTTGAATCTACGCTTGTGTGCATCGTCAGAAGATTCCGATTCGAATTCTGGCAGGTATGCCATGCACTGTGGTTGTCCCGGACAATCTTTCCCTGGTTCCTGGGTGCCCAGGACTAAAACAACTCACTATAAACTTCATCAATTTATTAAAAGTACACCAAATATCAACTCACTACAACATCTTCTTTTATCGTCTTATGACTTACTTTTTATAATCATAGACAGTAATAATAAAAAAGGTTTTAACATATTGTTCTGTTATGAACATATTGGGGGCCTAACTAAACGTAAAAAAATAACAAATATATAGACGCACAATGGCTTAAATCAAACAAGTACATATAAGTAACAACACATAAGTAACCAAAATACAAATTTCAATCATAATCAATAGGCAGGAGACAAACTTTCACAATGCTTGTCTTAACAACGAAACCCTTTACGGTCTTGACATGCAAGGCTCTGACTTTGCCATCCTTACCTGGTTGAACATCTACAATTCGACCTACTGGCCAACACAAAGGAGACACATTATCCTCTTTTAGCAAAACTAAAGAACCTATCTTAATATTAGGAGACTCATTTCTCCACTTAGGTCTACTCTGCAGCATAACTAAATACTGCTTGTGCCATTGCTGCCAAAAATGTTGCTGCAATTGAACACATTGTTTCCAAAAACTTAATCGTCCAATATTAACATTTGTAAGATCCGTTTCCGGATAAGAAGATAGCGAATCACCAGTAAGGAAGTGCCCAGGAGTAAGGTAGGTCATATCATCAGGATTTCTAGACATTGGAGTTAATGGCCTAGAATTCAGAATGCTTTCAATTTGTACCAATACTGTGTACAACTCCTCATAGGTGAGCACTACATTACCAATAACACGTTTCATATGATATTTCACACTCTTAATACCAGCTTCCCATAAACCACCAAAAACTGGGGAGTAAGAAGGAATAAAATGGAAAGCTATTCTTTCTGAAGAGGTATAATTAAACACAGAGGTTTGGTGATTCATAGAATTCTGTAAATCATACAGTTCCTTAAGAACATTTTCAGCACCCTTATAATAAGCCGCGTTGTCACAATATATTTTAGTAGGCTTATTTCTACGAGATATGAACCTTTTTAAACACCCCAGAAACGTGTTAGTTGTCATATCAGATGCTAATTCAATATGAACGGCTTATTATAAGGGTGCTTAGTCAAAGTCAGAGCCTTGCATGTCAAGACCGTAAAGGGTTTCGTTGTTAAGACAAGTATTGTGAACCTTCCGAGCCAGGATCGCCAGTAATAAGGCGCCATTTAATTCTAACTTCGGAATACTTAAGCTTTTATTCTTGGGATTGATGCGAGATTTCGAACATAAAAGATTCACCAAAACTTCGTTATTAGCATCTATCACTCTCAAGTACAAACAGCAGCCATGGGCTAAATTTGAAGCATCGCAAAAACCTACAAGCTCCATGCTTCGTGCCTGCTGAGCATTAATATTTCTGATTATAGATAAACAAGACATTTGTACTAAACTATTAGCAAATTCAATCCATTTTTTATTAAGTTCATCAGGCAAGTAATCATCCCATTTCATATTTTCTAAATACCACACCCGTTGCATCAATATTTTAGCATGAACCAGAACAGGACCACAAAGACACAAAGGGTCAAAAAACTTGCTAATAAAACTAAGCATTTGACGTTTAGTATACCTTGGCTGAACTTCCTTTACAGGACACTTCATATTTAATACATCAGCATTGACGTCATAAGTCAAACCGAGGGTTTTGACATATTCATTATTTTTATCAAAACTTCTACTATCTATTTGATGCAACTCCGGTGGAATATCTTTTGAAATATCCTTGTGATTAGAGCACCATTTATGGAGAGACAAACTGGCCAGCTTCATAAGTTCAATTAACTGCTTTTTCATTTTAATAAGCTCATCAAGGTCATTCGTTCCACATTGTATGTCATCAACATAACTTGTGTTCAAAAGCACAAAAGACGCCAATGGATATTGATTCTTATACCTCTGAGCAAGTTCCACTAAACATCTAGTGGCTAAAAATGCCGAACTCTTTAAACCATAAGTTACAGTCTGTAACTGAACGCATTTCACCGATTGGTCTAGAGAATCACGCCACAATATATTTTGTAAACAGCGATACTTTTCCTCAATGAGGATTTGCCGATACATAGCTTTAATATCACACAAAAGCACATATTTAAAGGTTCTGAATAAAATCAGAATGTCGAAAAGGTCCCGTTGAACAACCGGGCCATTTAAAAGTATGTCATTTAAAGACATATTATTTTTTGTAGAGGCACCACCATCAAAAACGGCCCGAACAGGAGTCGTTTTACTATTGGGATTGATTACTGGATGATGGGGCAAAAACATTACTTTTCCAGAATTTAAGTCATACTTTGAGATGTCAAAATATTTTGCATGTTTTTGCTGAATGTAATCATGTATAAATTTCTTATATTTATTATGCAATTCAACGTCCCTTAAGAACCTTTTTTCTAAATTAAAAAATCGTTGCAAAGCACTGTCAAAAGAATTACCTAAATTCAAATTCTCAAGATCAACTTTTACAGGCAAGGCAACTGTAAACTTATCATTTTCCAGTTTGACAGATTCTTGAAAAATCTGTTCCGCCAACTGGTGCTCTGTACCAACCTCTTTTATGACATCAGGTACCTTTTCACACTCCCAAAACTTTGACATAGTTTCGTCGATATTCAAAGAATCGTCATGTGACAGTAAAGTAGACTTCACTACCTTTTCAAGCAAAAACGGAGCTTGTATCTCTTTATCAGGCATAGTAAAATTTAAAGGATTACCTTGAGCCGTAACACAAACGCTACATGATGAAATCTTGCCAGCAGAAACTGGCAGTGTCCCGGCCACAACATAACCAAATTTGGTATTCACCAAGAAAGGACCTGAAGGAGTCAGCGGAAATGATTCACGTTGGAGGACCTGAAAGAATATGTCACATCCGAGTAACAGAGAAATTTTATCAGTTTCATTGAAAAGCTCATCCGCCAATTTGACATGGGACGGAATATTAAATTGGGAGATATCAAATGTCTGCTGTGGAAGTGGGCATGTGATATTTTTGGTCACACAGCAAGAAACATTGACTTTGAAGTCACTCACACCAGAATAGACAACAACCTCTGCCCTTTTAGAGACATTATTCTTGCCATCACAAACTCCCGTAACTAACTCATCTGTTTTATATACATAACTATTTACATGCTTTAACAAGCATTCTGATATGAAGGAAATTTGACTAGCAGAATCCAAAAGAGCCCTGGCTTGTGTAACAGTACCATCACTGTTCACTAATCTTACCATGGCTGTCGGCAATAAAATGCTTTGGGACTGTGCTTTTACAGTTGTATTGGCAGTTACATGAGATGATTTGGTAGGCAACTCACTAACATCTGAATTGAAGTCCTTTTTTATATTCTGAATGGGAACTTCATTGGGCTTAACATTTGTCACATTATATTTAGCAGACAAATGCAACAGAGTATTGTGCGACTGATGACAGGTCGCACATTTCAGCTTCAGCATGCACCGTCCTCTGTGACTATTTAGGCACAACTTACACAATTGATGTTTATCAACAAACACAAATCGCTCCTTAGGAGGAAGCATTTTAAATTGTATGCATTCATAAATCCTATGACTGTCCTGGCAATACCTACATGATACTCCAGAAGCAACTGCGGCATTGACTGAAGACCTCATTGGCCTTTGAGGCTTCTCCTCAGCTGTGGCTTCCATAGCTATGGCACGCTTCTCTAAGAAGGTAAGAAATTCACTTAAAGTTGGTACTTGCTTCATGTCGCGTTCTAGGTGAAATCCACGAATAGTGTATGAATCTACCTTTTTGGACAGGACATTAACTAATATTGTGCCCCAATGTTCTACCTTTTCATCTAAATTTTTTAGTGCAGCAAGGTGCACATTCACCGTGGACACAATATTGCGTAATGCAGGTGCTGTACATTTTGTACAATTTGGCAAGTCTAATATACCATTTACATGGAAATTTACAATTTGTGGTATATTATTATACCGGTCATCCAGTAACTTTAACGCTGCGTCATAGGACTCATCCGTCAACAATAAATTTTTGATGAGGTCTAAAGCCTCACCTGCAAGAAAAGTGCGAAGGTAATATAGTTTTTCACACCGGCTTAAATTACTATCTGCGTGGATCACAGCTTTAAACATATTTACAAAGGGATAATAATCCATGATGGATGAACCATCAAATGTTCGAACATGAACAGTGGGTAATTTTTTAAACTGTCCTACCTGGGATCCTGAGTTGGCTTGTTGCACACTGCCTTGTAAACGAGTGTTAATCAGCTCAAGGCAGCTGTCTCTTTTGTCTTCCACCACCTCGTACTGTTCGGCATCGTTTGGGTCAAGGAATAATATCGCTCTATTATATTTTTCATAATCCTCAAAAGCTTTGATTAGCCGAAACTTTTTCTCACTAAGAGCCTGTATAGACGTGGAATCAATATCGGCGGCTAAGCAAAACTTTTGAATTCGGCTTATAGACCCTTTAACGTAACCCCGAGAGGCTATTAATTCTGGCAATTGAGACATCTTTACACGTGAAATCCTATCCACAAATTTAAAATAACAACTATCCACTTTATAATACAACAACCACAACTAATAACTTTATAAATATACACAAAACTAAAACTTAAAATAATAATGTCTCGAAATTGAAGATATTTGACGTGTGACAGCTTCGCAGCGACGTTGGGAACACGCTCAACTGCAGAACGCCTATAACACTGCACCGACGAAGAAAACCGCTGACAAACAGCCCTCGCCACTCACGAAAAACACCGTAGCTTTTTTCTTGCGTGCATACATCCGAACACACAAATTGTAGTTATGAAATTTTCGTCATGTTCGGAAATTTTGATGTCAAACCAAACATCAAAAATTTAATTTTGATATTGAAATATTTACGTGTATATTTTATAACATTATATCTGAATTTTAAACCTTCCTTCTTATCAACTCAACTCTCTCCAACTTGTATCAACTCTCTTCTACAAAATCTTGTTATGAATATTTTCACATGAAAATTCTTCTTTTATTTTAACTGTCACTTCAATCTTGACCACATTTCAATTAATATTTATTATATTCTTGAATATTTATACTCGAAGGACCAATTTTTATGTCCCGGACAATCTTTCCCTGGTTCCTGGGTGCCCAGGACTAAAACAACTCACTATAAACTTCATCAATTTATTAAAAGTACACCAAATATCAACTCACTACAACATCTTCTTTTATCGTCTTATGACTTACTTTTTATAATCATAGACAGTAATAATAAAAAAGGTTTTAACATATTGTTCTGTTATGAACAGTGGTATGTGAGAGACTTCAAGGAAACTAGTGTGGAGGATAGGTTACAGTATTTGGCTCATTTAAATGTTTTTCGGATTTAATATTATTTAATTGTAACTTATCGAAAGTTAAGGCGAATCACACACTACATGATCGATAAGGGGAAACCTATGTCGATATCGACCGACTTAGCTTAATTTTCTTGTTGCTTTTCGTTTTAGGTACGAGCTGTTCACCCCAACGGAGGCGACGGGCCCGGTGGCGGCGGCGGCCATGTCGCACGCGACCGCGCTGCGGCTGGGACTCACCTTCGAACAGCAGGAGAAGCTCAGTGCGTGTGCAAGAACACTAGCGTTGCAATGCGCGGCTAAGGTAAACCGTCCTTTTTTATTTAATTATATTGTCTGTCTATTTGGTCGGTGGTATGCCATCATATTATTTAAATCTGTCGCTATAATATTTTTATATAGCATTGTGTGTTGTATTTCGAAAATAGTGGTAGGATGCCAGTTCCTCATGAATGGAGGATTCCGGACAAATCGTCGGCTTAATCGTCACTTTCATCAAGTAGATGAAGTTTCTTTTCTTTGAAATTCAACAGGACAAAGTCGAATAATAATTACTTAGCGTATCCATTTTTGAGGCCAATGCGATTCTCTTTCAATCTGGCTTGACATCCGATCCAAAGTTGTCTGTGTAATATCAAACTTCGTAAATCAAATCATACCACACTAGTGATCGCCCAATGATCGAAATTCGACCGTAATTTTAGGTAGGGTTTGCAGGTACCCATGGTCATGACAATTTTAAAAAATATGTATCTCATTGGTAGGTTCAAATCATCCGCCGTTTTTATTTACTCTGAAGCTTATTTTGTAACACATATTATGCATACATTTTATCATTTATATTTGTACCAGGACCCGCCCGGCTGCGCATTGAGCGCGCTGTCCGTGTGCGAGGGGTCGGCGGGCGCGTTCGAGGCGGCGTGCGCGGCGGTGGGGGGCGCGGCCGCGCGGGGCGCGCTCGCTTCGTCACAGCTGTTCGCGGTGGCGCGGTATATGGAGCAGCGGGGGCAGCCGGCGCGGGCTATGAGGCTCGCCACGCTGGCCATGAGGAACCTGCACTTGCACTACAACCAGGTAACTATATACCCACTAAAAACCCAAGTAGGTATATTCTAAAAAAAGGTAAATGATCCTGCTTCGTCCCAGCTTGTATTTACGGTGGCGCGCTATATGTACCAGAGGGTCAGCCGGCGCGGGCCATGCGGTTTACGATGCTGGCTATGAGGAACCTGCACCTGCATTACAACCAGGTAATCGGGACCTACCAGATGTTAGACAATCTACAGAAAAGGTCTTGCTTCGTCCCAGCTTGTATTGTATCATTACGCTGGCGAGGAACTTGCACTTGCATTACAACGAGGTCATTAGGACTTGACTTGCGGCAGGGTAAATGCAGCAATCAGTACCTGCCTCCCTCGCCTCAAGGTAAATGCATCAGCGTGGCACCCGGCGCGAGATTTATATCCTAGCCACGCTTGAGCACTTGAGCGCGTTCAAACCAGCGTGCGCGGCGGGCGGGGGCGCCACCGCTCGGGGCGCACTTGCTTTGTCGCAGCTGTTCGCGGTAGCAGAGGGTCAATCACCGCGGAATATGCGGCTGACTTAACGCGGTTTCATTTGAAGTGAAATCTTTATTCAGAAAAATGTTAAAAAATCAGATCCGCAGACTAGCTCTGGCGTTTAATTAGGTAGGTACTTGTCCCGTGCAAATCACTGTACCTTTGTCCTTGTAGAACGGCAACAGAATGGGCTGGCACATGACAGAGACAAATGGCATGAAAAGAGAAAGCCTCCACTTAAAAGTGTGTAGTGTTATGGGCTGATTATATAACTTATGGATAGGGTGGAGATTGAGTCTGGCTACAGCGTTAATGTGCCCACAGGACAGCCACCCGGCGATCGCGGACATCCACTGGGCGGTGGCGCTGGCGCACTCGTTGGGCCGCGCCGAGCTGCAGGCGATGCTGCCGCTGCTCGTCAAGAACGTGCAGTGCGCGCCTGTGCTCGTGAGTCTACTTTTTTTTTTAGCTGATGGCTCCGGGTGGTAAGCACGTTTAGCCAGCGTCAAAGTAATTTTCTAACAACTTATATAATTAGGTAGGTAGGTAGGTAATATTTATTTTGTTATTATATGATGATGATGAAATGAAACTAGTAAGAGAAGTGAGAAATTATATACCCCCTAACTCCTTGAGTATCTCAGTGAAGATGTGAGGCTTTACAAAGACCTCACATGGACTTCTTGAGCGAATTTGAAAAGTGACGTTGCATTGTTTTGTTTTATTTTCCAATACTCATGAACGTTCACAAACACTTAACTATACAATGATTTGTGTATTATTTAATAATGAAGATGATTTAGAAAGTGGTCTCTGACACTGGCTTAGGTGCACACAATGCAACAAATCGTAAGGAATAGGCAAGCTATACTTTAAAGAACAATAAAATTTAAATTGTTTATTTGTGCCACAAATCACAATACAATGAACACTTGTAATGTAATACAAGGATTCTTACCAGTTTTATGTTATCTTTGATTATCCGACATTCCGGCATCGTTGCATTGTAAGAATCCCTAGAATATTAACTCTAATGCAAGTGACCATGATAGTTTGAATAGGTATATGATATAGTACAACACAACACAATTCAATTTTAATATAAAGTATAGTGTCTCAGCATGATGTCAGGCCTCAAAATATAACTTTACGCTCGTTGTTAAAAAAATTTGCTTTATATTACAAACATATCGATCCCTATAAGGCCTCGGTCTCGAATTTTGCGGGCGGCGGAGCGGCAGCGGCGGCGGCGCGGGAGAGGGGCGGGCAACGCATACCTGTTCTCGAAACCAGCGGGCAGATCGCGCGGCACTGTAGCGGTGTAGTGTTGTGTTCGTGGTTGTGTTGTCGACATTCGCAAACGAAATGTCTGAAAATCGGCGACAACATCTTTTTGATTCAAATTTATTCCTAACGCTCGATTTATTGTGGGCAAAAGAAGAAGAAGAAAATTCAAAGAATATTTTGTAAATAATCCCATTAGCTACTAATTAATTTGTAAACCATAATAAACATTGTATATAACATAATAAATAATTTTTATATTCACCTACTTTCCATATTCAGTTCGTTTTTTATTTCTTCCCATAATTGGTTAATTATTCTTCTATTTTTATGGTTCACATCTTTGCTGTTCCATATGGGTCTCCTCTCAAAGATTACCGAAATAATTTGCTCTTGCACGTCCGAGGACATTTTGATACGTCACAAAAAAATGTACAACACTATACTACAATGCAGACGCGCAACGCGGGACGGTCACCGCTCGACTGGAGTGCACCGCTCGTTGCCCGCCCCCGCGCCGCTCCCGCGCCGCTGTTTTCGAGACCCGGTCCATTTGACGATACGCATAAGATCCTGCCGCTCCCGCTCCGCTGCCGCCGCCGCCCCGCTGCCCGCGGAATTCGAGACCGAGGCCTAAGAGGATGATTCTATACCTTGTGTCCCGCCCCCAGTCAGACGTGCTGCGCCGCTGCTGCGTGGCGGCGGCGGGGTGCTCGCGCTCGCGGCCGCCGCCCCCGCGCCCGCCCACGCCGCTGCGTCCGTTACTAGAAGCAGCGCTGCGAGCCTACGCGTCCACCACGCACGCTCGGCTCGCACACATCTCGCCTAGGCACTACGCGGACTTCGTGGACTTCCTAGGTAAGTTATTTATTTATTATTTTCATTTCTACAAATTAATGAATGGGCGTCGCCTTCATCTCGCTTGATGGTAACTGTCGATTATTTTTCCTAGTAACTTTTCATCTTGCCTAGGCACTACGCGGACTTCGTGGACATCCTGGATATGTTAATTTTAATATTGTGAATGCGCGACGCTTTCTCACCATCTAATGGTAAGTTTAGACTCTTTTTTTCTAGTCGTTTTCCTGGCAGAATAATCGTGGTCACTAATAAAGGTTCCAGGACGCTGCAGCTTTATCTCCCTCTTTCTACCCGTCTTATGCACTCGTAAGCGAAGGTAACGGTATTCAAAGCGTCCACTCCCTGATGCGTAGGTATATTTTTTGTTTTTAAGAATGTTTTTGAATGCAGTTTTATCACCTCAAAATTTACTACTAAGTAAATAGTTTCCTAGAACAAATTTTAATATTTCAATTTAGCCAATACGTGAGCCTCAGTCCTGTAATCACGTAGTCTTCACGTAAATTTTAGAAAACATTATGTACCTAACTACCTGGCTTTCTATAATTATATGTTTATGTTACTGTTTGTTTGTACAGGCAAAGCGCGGGACACGTTTGCGCTGGCGCACGACGGCCCCCACCAGTTCGCGGCGCTGCTGCAAGAGATCAAACTCAAGTACAAGGGCAAGAAGAAGCTCATGTTCCTTGTCAAGGAGCGGTTCGGCTGATCCCTGACCATCTTCATCATTCCAGTTTGTAGACACAACACGTGCAATCTTAAACAAAATGGCGGAAGCCACTAGGAAGTGCCGCCATTGTTGTAGTTATTCTATCATTTTAACGTCCAGAGTTAACTTGGGTATGTTGACTGCTTTTCGGTCCATTGTACATTTAAAAGAAAGAACAAAGAAAAGTAGTGTATACCTAATTACTTGAAATTCGATAATGTTCTTGACAACTCCAAGACAAAATAAATGCAACTATAAGAGTTTAGCATAAAAATGGTAAAAACTCACGCCAATTTTAAGTTAATGTGAGTTGGATGTACAAACTTATTCAGAGTTGAATACTGACGACAAACGAAGATTCAGTATTAAAATACCAGTCCATAGACAATGACGGACGCAATGGCAACACTGCCGCTAAAACAAGTGTTTACCTCATCAGTGGTATAGTTAATCACGTGTACCAAGCCAGTCTCCTTTAAGTATTATTTTTAATTTAATAATCATTGTAGCTGACCTCGTAAATGTCATTTTTTATATTGTAAGTAATATTATAATGATCTCAATGATTCCATTTGTGTAAATAGATTAGGCTAATGTAAATATAGTTTGTAATTAAGATTAGATATGTGTTATTAGTGATTTTGTGTTATGTGCTGAAAAAGCCTGTGTACCGGGCCAGTATTCCAGATTATATTTTTAAGTTTTAGCACAAAACACAGAGTCGGTTGTAGGCATAGTACGCCGTTCTTATAGCGTCCAATAGCAATGGAATAATCATTAATGAAACGACACAACACCAAAGAAATATATTATAAGTCCAGACGTGTACTTTGAATTAGGCGATGCCATCGTTCCTTCAGTATTCTTGAGTATTCGTTATGCTAAACATTTATTTCTTAAACTAAGAGTGACACGCACTTACGAGCAAATGGAAAGTCACCTTAACAAATTATTAACATAAAATAAAATAAATAGTTTCAAAGTTGTTTTCTTAATTACAAACAGAAGAATATAAGGCAGAGTGACAGCTAATATTGTTGTCCTTAATATTGATTGCGCCACAAAATGGAAGATGTTAAATGCAACATCCCTCTTGACACGTTCATCTTACTTTTTTTAATAATTAAAGCGCGTGCTTGTTTTGTTTTTGCATCGTCTTAATTGGGTTGCCATGACATAATTGACTATTACCTGCAATGGTTACAGACAGCTAGTAAAATACGAAGTATAAGCAAGAAGGCAATCTTAGTGATTAATTTTACTTTTAATTTTATGAAGTTTTACCATTTCAGTTAGAAGGAGATGTTATATTATTTTGTTTTGCTGTGTTAAAAATGACATTATATAATATTGACTCTGTGGGTGTTTTCAACTCGATTCACATAATGATCAAAATTTTGCATGGTATTGCCACACGACAATAATTTGAATCGCAACAAGAAAACAATTTAAGTTCTTACTGGCCTATTCAGATCAACTGTTTGCAATACTTTCATAATTGTCAACATCTTAACAGCTAATGCAAATATAATTTCTGTGAAAACATATAAGTCACAAAACAAAGCTTTTGCCTGCGATGCCAAAATATAATTGTACCTACTAAGGATTAATCAAAAAAATATATATTTCCCACGCATTTTCTTTTTATAGATATAAAAATTTAACAAAAAGTGCATTTATAAAGATAGAAGATGTTTAATATTTAAATACTTATAGAAGAAAGTTTGAATAGTGTTCAGGTGTTAGTCGAGAATTGATAATGGAATAGTATATTAGGCATAAATGAGGGACTTTTGTACTTTTTGTGGTGTGTGAGAGGGTTGTGCAAATGCAAAAGATATTTTTTTGTAAAATAACTAATAACTGTACCACAAAACGCAGCTACTAAAACTATCCGTAATGAAAACAAATGATTTCTAAAATCTTTTGCCAACCCTGCAATGTGTCAAAATACCAATAAATAATGTATTTGGAGATGCTATCATAAAATATCCAATCGACGATTTCATCTATTTTTGTTTATAGTAATTGTATGTAAAAATTTAAAAATTTTGTTTTTGAAAGATTAAAATCAATCGCAGAAAAGAAACTTACTTACATTATATATAATTTTGTTATCACTTGCTATCTATCGGTAATATATTACTAAGGGTTGGAATTACCGTCCTCGGAACAAATATTACAAAAATCAAATAAAAATGTCACGAAAATAACAAAAGAAAGCAAGAAATTACAATACATTAACGTACCTACATAAAATGGTATTATATTGCAAACATTGAATCTGGCATTTTAGTTATCCCGATTGATTTGTTTAAGCAGTAGGGCCCGACATCATGATATTATAAAATATGTAATGTGTACTCTCACAGTTAAATCACAGTGAAACACTGCAGAGTGCCTAAAAACCTTTAACTTTTCTTAACTGACAATGTTATAATAATTTTATGTTGTTACTTTACAACAACTTTGTCCTTTACAAATGTTTGTAATGTACGTACGTTTTGAAGCAATTAACATCAAGCAATAATTTACGATCAGCCGGTCTGCATTGCCGAATGTCCAAATTAATTTATTTTTTTGTTTATCTGTTGAAGAGTGTACAAATTGCAAATTCATTTAAAAACGCTGACGCTATCGGTAAATAAAGTGCAGTGCTAAGTGCAAGTTTAATTCACTGGTCGATCGTGTAAAAGCTTGTACAGACAGCAACAAAAGTAGCAAAGCACTTTAGTACTCGTCGAAACAACTAAACAATCCAACAATCGCTTGTCAATGTCTAGTAGGTAAACATCTTGTAGGTATACTTACATGATACTGAAATGTTTAGCTGTTTTCGTTGTTAACCATGCACCAATTTGTATGGAATCGTACAACGCTACCTAGTGACAATTTGGTTTTACAAGTTTGTCGCATTTAGCACTCTGAGCGAGCATGACATACAGTGATTGTCGAATCGGTTGTAGGATCTTTAGTTCGAAAAGGTTTTTTACAATAAACTTGTGCCTACTATTGAGACATAAACATGAATAAACATACTTTGCCTCGATCAATTCGATGATGACTCTTGTTCAGTTCCAATTTCATAAACCTAGATTTCATTTTGTAAAGTATCAGCTCGATCAAAACTGGCAACGCACGAAAACAAATATCGCAAATTTGTCAATAGAAAAAAAACTATATCAATAACAAGAAATATTAAAACATTGTAGTAGAACGTAGATAACTTTGCAATTTGTAATTGTTGTATGTATAAATGTATTTTTATTATTATTTTATTATTAATAAGGACTTGCCAAATTATATCTCAAAGCAAATAATAATGATCCTAAGTGCCTTCAGGCAAGTCTTGATTGACTCCAGACCGGCATAATTGTATTTTTCTTTACACACTGAGTGCGATTTTTGTCCACTATTGGACCGAGTAACGGGTAACTACAATTTGTATGGCACTGAAGCAATTATAAGTTACAATACAAGGTTTGGTTAACTTCGATCAACTTTCATCAACTCGTTCGACTATTGAAAAGAAACTCGCTCTCAGCTCGCTGTACCTACTCTATGTCGATTGTAATAATTTGTAACGTTTTATTGTGTTGTACGTTAAACGTGGACACCCTTCAGTGCTGGTATTAAGATGGTGATAATTTCAATATAAATAATTGAAAAAATAATTACTCTGTTGGTTTCACTTAAAATTCCCTCGTCGCCATTATTATCACTTTATTCATCTAATTAGGCAACACTGGCAACAGTGATTGACACTTTTTCTTTAATCAATAGAAATAGGGGTCAATGTCCACTGATATTTGACTGTAGCAATTGATTACAGACGGGTGCCTGTTCCTAGCAGTCATCCAGTATTTAAATGCCAAGAATGCAAATCTATATTATTTTTGGGCATCGAAAACTGGGGTCCAACTGGTGAAAATGGAGGTTTGTACGACTAAAATAGACATACCAAGATAACTGGAAAATTCAAAGGGAACATGTTTTTTTCTTCGCTTTAATGTTTAGTGACAAAAATCTTCATTTACCGGCCGTCCTACAAAAGTGTCAACTTATATCTCTACTTAAATATAACAACGATCTCGATGCATATCATTGATTTACATATATTTCCATATGATATTTCTACTCAAGTTAAAGTCTAAGCAAAATGGATTAGTGTATTCGTGTCTTAATAACCGTTTCTGTGGAATTCCTTCGAACTATTCCATGTTGCTAATCAGTAAATTTACACTACGTTAACTCGATTATTTGACCCAGAAAACTGCCTGAAGAAAAAATGGGCTTTCCCAGGCTCAACCTTTATCTCCGTTTCCTTGTATTACAGAGTAGTATCACTGGCAGAATTACTACCATATACCACATATAAGCTCTGTAAAAGTTATTATATGTGGTATTTCAACCTCGCCTTTTTTCCAATACCTTTTCTTCATATTCTTGAGATCAATTGCTTCTTTCATACCGGATTTCTGTTGAAAAGTAAAAGGTTCTATTGTTTCTTAATTATAATCCTGATACATATTTATAACACTATAATCTTCATATTTTCTTTCGTCTCTAAGGCAAAATATTTTTAACGCCATGTCTTCCTCTAGTTAGCTTTTAGCTCTAGTAAGTTTTAACCCTTACACTAGCGTAAGGGTTAAAACTTTTCACCCTCTCGCCTTGTCCATTTCTCCCTTTGCCACGCCTCTGCTTACGTTGTGCCTTTTCTGGGTCTTCTTGAAAACTACCATTGTCCATATCCTCATTCTTTACGTCCATATCCTCATTTTTGATGTCCCCACCGCCGTCACTGTAGTCTACATTTTTAGGTTCTTCTTTTTTTACTGTCTGTTCTATGCTTTGATCTTTCGTTGTGTGTTCCGCGCCTTTATCTTCATGGTCTTCGTAGTAAAGGTCTTCGTATCCGAGCACAAGAGGGGGTAACACCACAAGGCTAGCATGCCGCTCCTTTGCTTCGTTCTGGAAAATATTGACGAAAATGAAAAAAAATAAAATATATGTATTTCTTTCACACAAATATGTTTAGAAGCAATCATTAGTGATAGATAACTTTGATAACTCTGATCAAGTTCGAAATAGGAGAGATGAGGAGCTCGATGGCACAGTAGTTAACGCGCTCGGTCTGCGATTGCTAAGATTAACTCTTCCAAAGGCCGGTCATCAGATGAGTGACCAAAAATGAATCATCTGGAGCTCCTCCGTGCCGATTCCTGGCTGGGTCGGGTGGGCGTTTAATTTTTACACTTTTCACTGTATTTTATAAATTTTATAAATATTTAATTTAGCTTCAGTGCAGCAATTAGCACTTGAAAATAAAAAGTAAAATTTACTAAAGCGTTGTGTTATCAAATTTGTGGTATTTCATCTGCAAAGGTGAATCTCCATGGCCATCGGTTGCAACGACTGTTGGATAGATGGCACTGTGCCACTATTAGCACTCAAAAATTAAAAAGCATTGACAAAATTCAGCGCTTACGTCTGCCTTCCCGGTAGCATAGCGGTCAGTGCAGCCGCCTGGATTGCGGAAGACCCAGGTTCGATTTCTGGCTGGGTTGGGTGGGCGTTTAATTTTTCCACAGCATTTTATAAATTTTATAAATATTTATATTTAAATATTCTTAGTAACTTACTGTTGTTATACATAAAACGAATGCGATTGTGAGCAGTAACCACATTTTAAGTGGTTTACATAATAAAGAAATAACTGTTTTATTTGGTACTCATGGTTTGTGACGAATCAATTGTTTATTTATTGGAAGGAACTAACTATTTTCGTGTTATTGGTTTAAGAATCTTATGGTTCAAGAAAGATTTTTGGTTTTTTTTTTCACTTCTGTCATCGGCCTTCTGCATGACCAGAGTGTATGACTCATAGGTATGACTTACGCTTCTACCTGGGAGCCTACTTACTGCCTAGTGAAAGTATTTATTGACATTTGATTACGTTAACGAAAACGAGATTATATTTATTGATAGCTGCTGTTCTTACTAAAATAAATTTAACTTAATTAATTAAATTACATATGTATGGCAAACTTTAAAGTCTCCTCGTTGGTGAAGAAGTTTAGAAGACGGCGCTAAAAAACATTAAACTATTTATTTATTAAACAATTGCAAAGGCCCTTAACCATAATTATAACTTAGAAGCAATGTGACAAAAACCAATATTGGCTTGTCCGCACACTGGCACTCATCGCCTTACGCTCACATTTATACAAAAAGAGAAAATAAATTTTTGTTTTGTTGACGAACGGCAAACTACACTCACACAGGCAGTTAGGCAACCTAATCATGGCTGACCTAAACTTCGTCAGCGGTGAGGTCCTCAGGCGTTGCTTCGGCGAGGGGGACGTCTGCCGCCGGCATGTCCGGTAGCCGTGACAGCTCCACCCCGGCGGCGCGCAATTGCGCCAGCAAGCTGGCCAGCATGCTGGTTAACTGACAAACGAGTTTTATTTACAGTTTTTTTGTGTCCAACTATAAATATAGCACTTGTCACCTTCATGTCACCAGGGCCTCATAAAGAGAGATAGAACCAATAGCATTGTTTTGCCAAAGTGTGTTGTTGAGGATGGATCCTCTAAATTCAAAAACCTTGATCTGTCACCCAGCCACTCAAAGGCTAGTAGAGCTACGCCAATCAGCTAAACTTAATCTACATTATTAAAATTAGGTAATTTTGGGTCTGACTTCCACAGCTTCTAGTAGGTGGCTGGGCTGGCACCCAATCGCTCTAAGGCTATGCCATTCAGTAAAACCTGATTAAAATAAATATCATAGTTGATGGTCTAACTTCTCAGCAGCAGTGTGCTCGAGAACGCAACTTCCTTCACAGTTTCTAGCAGGCCTGCGTCCGCTCGGCTGTCACCACACCGCTCAAACTCTACGCCAACCGGAAAATCAGATGTAAAAATATCATAAGAAATACTTACCTGAGGATCTGGCTTCTCTTCGTCCTGCAGCAGAGTGCTCGTGGCTGCTGCCTCCTCCACAGCTTCCAGCAGTCGATCGGCGCGAGCATGCCTCCCAGCCATGTTAAGCCTTAGGAGTGCGCTGCCCGGCGCTAGCTCGACCGCCCGCGCGTACGCTGAGTCTGCCCGCTCGTCGCCAAGCCGCTCGAGCGCCACGCCGATCAGCAAAACCTGTTAGAAGGAGAATGCTGAAGACTTCTTGCCGGGAAAGTGAAGAGTCACGTCTGCGGTTTTGTTTTATTTCCTAAAATTTTTGTTATGTCGAATATTAATGTGCAATAATGGTGGATTATTAACCGTTAAATGTTCGTGAACATGCATGAGTGTTGGCAAATGAAACAACAGTGTATCGTCACTTCTTAAATTGTCTCCAGAAGTCCGCGTGAGGTCTGAGTAAAGCACATCTTTACTGAGATACCTACTCAAGGGGTTGGGGGTTATATCATTCCTCACATCTCATTTCTATTATCATTCATCATCATATATATTAACAAAATAAATATTGTTGATTTATATGACTTGTAAGAAACAAATCTTTGTCATTTAACAAGTTGTGTCTTACAATAGCGTTGGTCTCTGCTAGCCTTCACCTTCTCAGAGGGTTCCTAGAGGGGATTTTAAGCCGTAGTGATCGAACTTTGAACATCCTTTTTAGAAGGTTTCTAAAGAGAATTGTGGCATCACGTAAGCGTAGTAGGGGACGGCCCATCCTAGACTCTCTGAGGTGTTCTGATCGGATTGGATAGCAGAACAACCTAAAAACGCTTCTAGGTGATCGCACATCCTCAGCAGGTTTCTAGAAGGGAAATCATCAGGCAAACGGGTCGCCGATGTCACCAAGTTTCCCAAGGCGGTCGGATCATAATCGAGAACGAAACAACCCAAGGGCTCTTCTAATGGCTGTGACTTACCGTGAGCGGCTGCGAAGGCTGCAGGGCTGCGGCGGCGGCCAGCCTGCAGAAGGCGGAGGCCGGCCGCCGGCACACTAGCAGCGCCAACCCTAGGTCGTGTGCCGCCCGCCCGCTGAGCGGCGCCGCGCTCGCCGCTCGTTGAAGACATGTCAATGCCTGAACTCCGCAAAGGAAAGGAAGTATTACTCTACCACATAAAGTTAGACAATGTTCAAAACAGATGCTGTCACTTTTTAGCTAATTTTGTTAGACAGAGACACAAAATTTTAAACACGCATTTAGCCATTCTGTTTTGTAGGAAAAAGGTAAGTATCGAATCGAGAACAAGTTCGAGTGAATAGTGACTTAGCAAACAGGTACGAGTGTCGAGCGCAAAAAGGGTGCCTTCCAAAGCACAGAGGACCAAAAGATTTTAGTCAGCTATAAACTTTAAACCGCATAAATTCAGTTACAAACGGTTTTAAAATGTTTCTTTAACATGCCTAAAGCATAGAAAGTTTCATAATCATCATTTCAGCCAAAAGACGTCCACAGCTGGACAATGGTCCTTGGGGGAGGCCCCAAGGATCTTCACAACGACCGGTTTTATGCTAAAACTGGCTTAGGTTAGAAAGAATTAGAGCTTTGTAGTTTGTATGGGATTCCGGATGTTCTGGATGTATCAAAAGTCAAAACTTACAGCGACATACTTCTTCTTGGCCATCAACGCCAGTCCCAAGTTAGCGTGCGCCGCCACGCAAGTCGGGTGCGCAGTGAGCGCGGCCTTCAGCCTCGCCAGGGCCGCATCTAGGTCGCGGTGCTGCAGCATCATGGCGGCGAGCGCCAGGGCCGCCGCGTGCTGCGTCGGCTGCTGCGCGAGTGCGGCCCCGAGCAGCTGGAACGCGCGCCGAGGGTCGCCGGACCTTAGCCGTAGTGCACCTGCCGCGGCTAACGTGTCTGCGCCACATGCATCGCTGCTGTGAAGTCGAACGATACTTATTGACCTTGATTGCTTCTGTTGTCTTGATCTAAGGTCGAGAGGTCAAGAGTTCAATTTCTAGCGGGAGTACATTGAACCCGGTTTGTTTGGTGGTAAGGTTTATTATGTAGGGTTATACCTACCCGATGGCAGGATACGATATTGCAAAAGTAGCTTAACTTGGAAGATTCATGCGCGCCAGCAGTGTCACCGCCCGCTCTCCCCCATCCGGGCCTCAGACTCACCCAGTTTCCACGCATTCACACAAGTTTTAAAGTATGTGCTTATGTCAGTGCCTGCTCGTACGCGGCGAGCGTCCTGGTGCCGTTCCCCGCAGCCAGCAGAAAGCCGCAGCTAGTAGCGCCGCCGCCATTTTAACCACCGCTCAGAATAACCCATCTCCACACACGCTCCGCTGATGCTTATTCCACACCCCCTATGTGTGTGTGCTAATGAGCAGCGCCGCGTCACCCACTCCTTGCCCCCCGCTCTGAGTCACCCAGCCTCCACGCACACTCCGCTGATACCAATATGTGCTTACGCGAGCGCCTGGTCATACGCGGCCAGAGGCTTGGTGCCGCCTCCCTTGGCAAGCAGCATGCGCGCCAGCGGCGCCGCCGCTACTCTACACCCCGCTCATAGTCACCCAGCTTCTACGCATCAGATGCCAAAGTAAGTTCTTACGCGAGCGCCTGGTCGTACGCAGCCAGAGCCCCGGTGCCGTCCCCCGCCGCGAGCAGCAAGCGCGCCAGCAGCGCCGCCGCCCGCTCCCCACCGCCCGCCTGCGCCCCCGCGCGCGCCCACTCCACCCCACGCTCAGAGTCACCCAGCCTCCAAGCACATTCCGCTGCCACCAATTATATACGTTAAATAGCTGTTCCCCAACCAACAGCGTCGCCCAAATGCGATAGTACTTCGTATTCGCTTATCGTTATTTCTGACTTTTTTAAGGGTTTAAACACAAAAAAGTGGGTTATCAAATGCAAAAATATTTTTTCGTACCACTTGCTCAAAAAAGTGACATTCTATGCCACAAAAAGCGAACATAACAATAGTCATTTTTAATCTGTTAAAAACAGGGAAAGAAAATTGTACTGAATTTCATTCATCCTCTAGGGGGAGAATGTGATTTAAATTTGGAATACTTACCGAAATTTATACTGAACTACATCTGTGTTTACACCATTGAGTTTGTATATAAATACTCAAATCAACTCATCAACAATAAATGTACCAAACAAAAATGTAACTCTCTCTATCAATAATTGGACCAATGTTTCGAATGTTAACTTTTACTTTTAATTGTCATTATATTTAATAAAGGCTTATAGGCATATATATTATATATATATATAATAATAATAATATATATAATAGGCATATTATTATTGTGTTAATTTTTTCGCAAATGGTACGAAAAGTAGAGTATTTTCCTCGGTGATAAAGGTGTCTTAGTCTTGGGTGAACTTAAATCCCTCGCTACACTCAGGACTCGTCTTAAATCCCTCGCTTCGCTCGTGATTTAAGTTTATAACACCCTCGCTACGCTCGGGAGTAAACCTCGAGTCCTTCGTTACGCTCGCGATTTAAATCGTCACCCGCGGCAGAAGACACTGCTTTATCCCCTTGGTTAATGATTTACTATTCTAATGCGACTGATAGGTAGTTCTAGAAATTAGCGCCCCTAAAAGAAAAAACAAACTCTACAGCTTTATGATATTAGTATAACTAGATGAAATACGCGCGTGAATGTACTCGAGATCGAAACAACTACCTTGTGCTAATTTTGTTACTATTTAAAAAATTATACAAATAAAAACATTTTTTCTTTCTTTTATAAACAACCTCGTTACTATACAGTGAAAAACAAATACCTAAGGCGCAGTATATTTCAGAATCCGGATGTTTACTCAGTTTGTCAGCTTCCAAGTATGCTTCTAGCGATAGCTGGTATCGATTCTGGTGAAATCTGAAATAGAAATGCTCATTGGTAACTTGTAACTTTAAACACAATATATTAGGTATGTTCAACATCTCTGTGACGTCTACACCAGTCCGTTAAATTATAGGAATACAAGTACCTCATCAACTCATCAAACCAAAATACTAAGGTTTGTTTTCATATTCCACTAGCTGACCAAGTCGACAAGTTTTAATAAATATGTGCCACGCAAAGTGACGATTCCCATTCAAAATTACTTATTTTTAGTTTTCTCTTTTTTTTTCTAAGCTATCCTTGTATTAAAGCGAACAAAACAAAATAAAAGTTATTCAAATCGGTCAAGCCGCTTTTGAGTTTTAGCGAGACTAACGAACAGCAATTGATTTTTATTTAAATATATATACGTATATACACAGTCAGGTCATAAGTATTGTCACACAGTAAAAACTTTTCTTTTAGAATGCTGAACCGTCTTCGTCCTCGTTAACTGCACCACGGTCTTCTTTAAGCGTCCACTCCATATTTAAAAATGAGTAAAATTCTAAAAAGTATACATTTTTATTTTCATGAACAATTCGAAATTCGAATTCAATAAACATTTTTTTGTGGCCAGCATTCTAAAGAAAAGTTTTTACTGTGGGACAATACTTATGACCTGACTGTGAATAGACTAGCTGACCCGCAGCCGTTGTCCATTCTAAGTTTTAATAAATAAGTGCCACGAACGCCATCTAATAAAAATAAACCAAAGTGGCGATACACATGCAAAAATAGCAATTTCTAAATTTTCAGCTCTCTCAGCTGTTTTATTGAGTTTTCCATTATTTTTTCTTAAACCACCCTTGTATCAGAGCGAACAAAACAAATTAAAAACTATTCAAATCGGTCAAGCCGTTTTTGAGTTTTAGCGAGACTAACGAACCGCAATTCATTTTTATTTATATGAGACAGATAGATAGATAGATTATTATGTCTATGCTATTATGTTTCTTAATTAGTAGCTTTTTAGCAAACCTTAAGTTATAATAAGTTTCTCGCCACAAGTAAACAAGGTTACTCTACAAAGTATCTCCATTAAAAACCCCTCTGCACAAATGGACGATTGGACAAGTGGTTGACGAATAATGACGAACGAACGTTTTACATCACGTATGAGTACGTACAGTCAAGTCTAATAATATAGATAGAGAGATAACTTTTATTGCAACACTAAAAAACATAAACATGGACAAAAGAAAAAATAAAAATAATTGTAAAGTTACAATTTGGCGGTCTTATCGCTTTCAAGCGATTTCTTCCAGACAACCAGCCGGATGGAGAGAGCTAATAAACTTTAAGATCAGATGTGAAATTATGGAAACATACTAGAATAATGTGTGTTTTATAAATTTAGCAAAATAATAATAATGAAAATGATGATAATGTTAAACATATAAATAAACCTAATTAAACATAATAGTAGTCTCAGGTAGGAGAGTAGCAGATATGGCAGTTTTGCAGCTGGACAGGGTTAATCGGAAAGGTAGAATTTTTTCACGAGCTCTTTAAATACGTGAATGGATTTCGCACGCCTGATCGCAACTGGAAGCGAATTCCAGAGACGAACAGCTTGGACGGTAAAAGAAGAATCATAAAAGGTGGTGCTGGTTGGCGATGTTTTAAGGTTTATATACCTACCTATGAGCACTTATATAGCGGTCGAGTCTAATAATATCTCAACAATGTAGGACCCTGTCGTTCTCTTGTGCAAACGGTGGCCTTGGAATAAAAGTTACTAGTTACTTTGGTGCAAAAGTGTTTGCTTAATATAGGAACCAGTAATCGAAACTTTTTTCCTTTAATCAGCTTCAGAAATAGGATCAACAACAGATTTTTGACCGTCTGCTTCCTAACATTTATCCCATACAGTAAAATTACATTCTTGATCATTTTTTGCTGTCGAAAGCTGGGTTACATGTATGAAGTGAATTGAAGTGCAAGCTGAAGTGGGCCGGTCATATTAGCCGCAGAACCGACAACGGTTGGGGTAAACGAGTTCTCGAGTGGAGACTGCTTATCGGCAAACGTAGTGTAGGACGCCACCAGACTAGGTGGAGCGACGATCTTCGCAAGGTGGCTGGCATGAGCTGGGTGAGAGTAGCCGCGGATCGTGCTCGGTGGCGTGCACTTGGAGAGGCCTATGTCCAGCAGTGGACTAGTATAGGCTGATGATGATGATGATGATGATGTATGTCGAACAGTGGTGTCATAACGATACGTTATTGGACACGTAGCAACTCTCTACAAAGTCCGATGACGCTGTAAATGCCAATTGTACAAACGCTTCCACGTCAACCAATTGAAAACTGTAAAATTTCTTCAATACATTTTCAATCATGTGACATAGTCATAAAGTTCAAAGTCTGATAAGGAAATTTGACAGTTTGTGGTAGGTTGATGTGCAGGCGTGTGTACCTGAGACAAACAGACAGTAAAAAGAGCGCATTTATAATTACAGACACTTGGCGACTTGTTTCAGCGGCTCAGGGTCTTGCGGGTGCAGTCTGATGCAGCTGTGGAACCTCTCCAGGGCCTCCTGGTAACGACCAGCGTCCGCGAGCACCGAACCCTGAATAATGCAATTGGATGAGAACGGTGTTAAGTCTCTGTGGTCTACTGGTTAGATCAGAGATCCCTGAAGTTCGAGTACCGAGGGAGAGTTTCAGTTCAACGATGCCACGGAACCCACCCGTGGAATCGTTAAACTGCTCCGAAATAATTTCAAACGGTTATTTAAATTACTTCGTCTTAATTTGATGTATGTAGCATAAGATTTTTAAATACCTATGTTGTGCGATCTTTTGCGATCTCGCACCAACCTTGATGAAGTGTGCATATCTGTGATTGTTCTGCGCCGCCCGCTGTAGCTCGTCTGCAAGCTCGACGCAAGCCACATGCTCGCCGCGCACGTAACGAGCGTGGAGGAGCCAATTGCGAGACCCCGGGGGACACTCTGTGCACAAAAGAGGACTATCGTTGTTGCACCGTGTTCGACACAATACGGCAGTGTTCAACACCAGCTTTCATGGCGATGAATGTAACATAATAATGACAGTCATGCGCTGTTGAATGACCAAACAAATTTAGTTTCATCCCCATTATTACGTATTGTCGCGGGTAGTACGTCACAAATTAATGTCAAACGATGGCGCTTTATATGGGGCCGGGAGCTGCGTAGCCGTAACCCGATCCGATCCGTCCCCTTCGGAGAATCTAGTAGGGCACGTGGACCGTTCCGTTCCGTCCGTCTAGAAAACCTCCGAAGGTGATTCGTTTCACACGGCTTGAGGCTTTAAGTTTCTCGCCGCTCCCAAACAAGACCGGTAAAGCTGAGAATGCCGTCTGAGGCAATCGGCAAACTCTCTCCAAAAAAAAGTTGCCGTAACAGTCGGTGCGCAGCTCTCAACCAGTCAACAACTCCTGAGGATGCCCCGTGGAGGGGCGAAACACGTGTCAGGTATCGATCGGTGTTGGTGTGCACGTTCGCTTGCATCCATTGTTTCTTCTGCATGTGCATACTTTTTGCGGGCGGGAGGGCGGTGCATGCGTACTGCGGAATTAACACTACATATTATTTTAATTATATTTTTTTGTACCATGGATTTCCGCAAAATAACACCTGATTCCATTAATTAAGTTTATTAAAAAACGATGACTGGTTTCTGTCGGAAACTGGTGCCATATGCCACTGCTCTCTGTCTGTGCACTGTGTGCAAAACGTTCTAGGACCAACATTGTAACAACTAATATATACTTGTGGAGTGCAATACAGTGATTGAAATAAATTGGTTAAAGACCAGCGGCAGCGCAGGCGACGGGTTTCTTTTGTCACGCAAATTAGACTCTTTAGTTCATCGTCTGCTTTATGCGACGTAGTGTGCCTAGCCTACTGATAGTTAACGTGATCGAGTAATCGATCGAACAAAATTTGCGTTAAATTTATATAAACAAAACAAAAACATTTTATTCTGTAAGTATTCAATTATTCACAATGATACATGAGTGGAGTGATATGAATGTGAAATGTGACATGAATGATATCATGCCAGTATATCCCAGTAGTCCCCTCTAGCCTTTTAACAATTGGGATTTTTTTATAAAAATCTCCCAGTTGTCCCGTCTTCTAACAACGACACGGGGGACAACTGGCACTTTAATTTTGAGATGTCCCAGTCTCCCCCACTTGAGGTATAGGATATCTAAACAAATGCTTTTATTTGTCACTTCTAGCAACATTATAGGGCAGTCTCAAGTGGGGGAGACTGGGATATTTAAAAATGTAAGTCCCAATTGTCCCCTCCACCGGTGACACGGGGGACAACTGAGAGATTTTTATAAAAAAATCCCAGTTGTTCCCTAAGTAGTCCCCTCTGGCATATGTCGCCAGAGGAGGACTACTGGGATACACTGCAAATAAATGTCACACACAATGTCAATGCCAAACAACGGGTGTGTGAATGTGTTAAGTTTGTATCAAAATTGCAGATTTATACAGCTCCTCCCGAGTCCCGCCTCCCGCCATGACCGGACCGAATTTTTGTAGGACCGATAAATAATCCGAACGATTTTTTCGCCGAGGTAATAGTACCTATCGATTTTGTGACCGATTTTTAGCAGGACGTGTGCGTTACAACATAGAATTCCATATGTTTTATTTACACCGACTAAAAAATCGGTCACCGATTAACGGACGTAGGCGAGGGCTTAGAAGTAAAATCAAACATGAAACAAAATGCTATGTGCTTTTAATAGCACATGTACACACAGGCTGCTCCAAAGTAGTTATTTAAAAATTATTGTTTTTCGGTAAATATTAGACCGATTGTTAAAATACTTCATAGGGATCAGAAATAACGAATAATATTTGTCCAGAGCCTAGGGACACTATGTAACTTAATATCTTGAAAAGCTCCTATTACATTACTAAGTAGGTACTATAGTACCTATTTAGCGACTTTATTACAAAGGTTCACCACTCAATAATATAAAAATAACACAACTACATACCTAACAATATTTTTTTTTAATAAAGGCAAATTAATAACATAGTAATTCTTTAATTATACTTGTGTGCACTGATTATATTTTTTATTTAACCAGGATGCTGTAGATTAAACTGCTTACCTATCATACTGTCGAAACTTTTTTAGAGAGGTCAAAGAAAAAATTCGTGTGTAATGTTTTTTTTTGTAAAACATGAAATTATGTTTGGGAATAAGAACGATGTTTGCTTTTTCACAACCATGGCAACAGACAGTTAAGAGTTAGCCAAACAAGTGAGGCTAAGTTGGAGCCTTTTATTACAATTCAGAGTTTAACTTTTTACAAAAGTGAGGAAAATGCGTACTTAGTAGATAGTAATTTCCGCGGTCTACTCTATAAAGTTTTATATAAAAACAAGTACCTATTTTTAATTCAGAATCCACCGAGGGGCATTGGAATCCAGAACAATAGAAAAAAATCTACCCAAAGAGTTCCGTTCTCGGCAAAGTTAAATCTTTGGTTCTCGGACCAAATATCACAATGGACATTCTTATTTTTTTTTACCTAGGGGGAAAATCTGCTCTCAGATTCAACCTTGCGGAAGATCTGGGGCTGGCCTTGAAAAGAGACCGATCTGGTAAACAACCCCTGGGGATGCCTTTTGCCTGAAGGACTACGAAAGCTATCGGACCGTAAACACAGAGTCTTATAACGTTGCTGCTTTTATATACGTGTATCAAAGTAAAGTATTTGTATCTCTGTCTGTGTGACTGTAGTGTGATATGAGTAAAAGAGATAGTGAATGTAAGTTTGGCAGCGACGCACTGTCGGTGTGAGACGTGCGTGTCATTTCATGGCTGACTACTCGGTCATGTAATCTCTACTAAGTCTGTGGTGAAAACATTGCTGGATTGTGCAAAATAATAGTGAAATATTAAGAAATCTTAGTGTTTGTGTTATATAATGTCTTGTTCAGCTGTTTATTGTTCGTCAAGAACAACAAAAGGAGGAGTGAAAGACCTTATTCCCGAATTATCATTTCATACGTAAGTCATTGCTAATATTATTTATAAAAAATGTTTTTGTTTTGTTTATATAATTTTAACGCAAATTTTGTTGCGAAACAAATTACAAAAACACAAATGTCAGAAGGGTTAGAGGTTAGGGTCAGAAGGGAAGGGTGCAGGTTCAAATCCTGCTCGTGGAAATTTTTTCAACATTTGTGTTTTTGTAATATTATTTATGTTCTAATAAGAGTTTTTAATAAGTAAAACAGCAAAGCATTTATTTTTGCAATTCTAAATCATAATATATCATGCACTTTTCATAAGAATCCGGTTTTAAACCTTAATTTAATGCAGTGAATGGGTTGACGTAATAACTGGGAGCCTACAAAATATTCAAGGCTCTGTTCCAAATATTTTGATAAATCCTGCTTTGTTGACGGTTTATTAATAAAATAGACTGTTAGTTAGATTGTTATAGCGATTTTTTAAATTTTTCCAAAAAATGTTTTAGGTAAGTACCTAAAAAGAGAAAATCACAACAGCGGCAAGATGAAATTCAAACGAAAACTTCTTAGAAAACTGAACAAGATGCTACACCCAGGCGAACAGTTAAATTTTTAACTACTCTTACAAAAACTCGAATGGTAGCAGTGAGGAGACTTAAAGTGGTTAAAAAATTAAGGGAAAGAGGACGCAGACTTGCAAAAACGAATGCAACTTTATTCAATGTGATAAATGATGTAAAATCAAAAAACTTTATGGATTCAGAGTCATTAGATTTGTTGTCTAACATAGCGGACAAAACCAAAGATTTACTGGTAAGGTTACTACGAAAAAGTAATAATAGAACACTCCCAAAAAAATTCACCTTGTAATTCATTAATTCATTCATTTTGTAATGAAAAAATGCTGTAGTTGTAAATAGTGTCAGAAATATGTACACACGCCTGCACGTCAACCTACTACAAACTGTCAAATTTCTTCAATAGACTTTGAACTTTATGCTCTAATGATATGGTTGAAAATGTATTGACGATACTACAACCAATACATTTTCAACCATATCCCTTAGACATAAAGTTCAAAGTCTATTGAGAAAGTTTGACAGTTTGTGGTAGCCTGATGTGCAGGCGTGTGTATACTAAATTAATTTTATTTAAGGGCCATTGACTTTGTTAAGTTTTGTGTTATTTACAAAAAACATGTTTTTCATTCCCATTGTGTTATGTTTATTTATATCAGACTAGTTGCCCGGTGCGACTTCGTTCGTTAAATTAATTTTACGTAAGGGCCTACGTCTTCTGTGTTATTTCGAAATAAATATTTTCTTTCCCATTGTAATATGTTTTATTTATATCAGACTAGCTGCCTAGTGCGACTTCGTTCGCGAGGTTCCCTATCCCTACCTCTTTCCTACTCCTACCCTACTATTTGCAGCGAGCATTCTGGCAATCGCTGACAGTTATGGCAAACACCAAGGTTACACTAGTAAAGTTAAATGGTCATTAATTTTCTGAATCATAATAACATGGGCGGGAATATGTATAGTAAAAAGTATAAAACTTTAATTGCTCTTCACTTTACTACACAAATTATAATAACGAACTAGGTACACACCACATTCAAGTGATTATATCGATATACTAGTCACATCCCTAGTCACGCACACATATACACATCGAGAGCTGCACACTAACAAATAACAAACAGGGACTTCTTGGCGGGAAAGTGAAGAGTCACGTCAGTGGTTTTGTTTTATTTTCAAAAAATTGTGTTTTGTCGAATATTAATGTGAAATAATGGTGGATTATTAATCGTTAAGTGTTCGTGAGTGTGCATGAGTGTTGGCAAATGAAACAATACAGTGCAACTTTTCAAATTCTCTGAAGAAGTCCGCGTGAGGACTTAGTAAAGTCCCACATCTTTACTGTGATACTCGAGGGGTTGGGGGTATATCATTTCTCACTTCTCATTTCTATTATCATTCATCATCATCATACTGGAAGGAAATATTGTTTATTTATGTATTACTTGTAAGAAAAAATACTTTGACACTGGCTAAATGTGTTAATCGCACGAAGCCATCAACTAAAGGAAAAAATAACGGACATACTAAAAATCCAAAGTAGCTGTCCATTGTGATATTTGGTCTCAGGTTCCGTTCTTCATGTGCCATCTCTTGCTTCATGTATATAATTTTTATAATGTTTTTTTTTATATACAATTGAGTTACGTGAAATGGAATGAGGCAAGGCATGTTCCATTTTTTAGCATGAAAATATAATATCTCGATCTCTGACTCAATTTATATCGTACCTTATCGTATTGACTGAGATAACTTTTAATTATTACCAAACAAATAGTTTTTCAGCTTCAAAATACACAATAATAATATTTTATCATTCACATATGGAAGAGTGAGGTCTTTTGTTACAGGTATTTCCATACCAAAAAGAAGACCTCCAAAACAACTTAATGTAAAAACATGTATTTTACTGCAATAAAGATTTTATTATTATTATTTTATTATTATTATCTGGTCGCTCGCTATACATTTATTTTGACTAATAAAGTGGGTAAGTCATCGAAAATCCGATTTATTAATAACGTCTTACTAAATAATAACTTACTAAGTAATAAATATAACGTGCTAATTTGCACATCCCTACTACTTTCAGTGCAGTCAGATGTCAATGACAAAACAAAATTGACAAGTTTGTAAATTATCGACCGGCGATATTTTAATTAAATTAAAGGGGTCTTTCATTGTATTCTTCGTGTTACACGGTTACACACCTTCCGCAAAAGCATTTGCGCACATGGAGGACATGGCCCGGTTGGCTATGCTAGAGTTCTCCATAGGGAATGCAGCTGAATTCATGACAATACTTTACGAGATGCTTCGTCTCATCAATTATATTCTGGAGAACCCGACCGACTATACTCTGAGGACATTAGACAGCGACTTTTTGAAATCATACTTAGGTGTGGAAGAATTCCAGGATTACTTGAAATACATCGGGTTCACAGCAGTAAGTACTAAATTTTTTGTTTAATGTTACTAATAATAGATAATACAAGTATGACTGACGACGGACTTTCGGCCATTTCTTTCATCTTCGCATCGCAGGCCGAATGGCGCACTGTTAGAGATATCCTCTATTTTGAAGTGATTTGAAGTGTTATAAATAAATATGTATATAAATGAATATTTCTTTGTCCTGTATGCATTACCAAACATAAGTAGATATTTTTGTAAGTCGTTGGGTGTGCAGAGGTTTTCTGAATTAGTAAAACTTTAATGGAAAACGGGTTTCACGGGAATAGATTGTCATTTCTGTTAAAAGGAGTACTTTTACTTGGTGGCTTGGCTTGGCTACACTTAGTAATTCCATTTTGTCACTTACCATGTCATGATTAACAATAAGTGCTTACTGCTTATCAGTGTTTGAAAGGATAATTATATATTGATAATAACAAAACATTTCCCTTGCTAATTTTAACTGTATTCAAACAACAAAAGTTTAGTACCACACTCATACACGAGTGTGTCTCTGGCCTACACATTGATGATTTAGAGTTTTGACATGTACTTACTGTATTGATTATGAAAATAATAAAATATTTTGGAAACAAAATACAAAATATAATAATTATTTTGTGACAATTGCCTATATTATTACACATTCCTTAAATTATTATAAAATAATACAATAAGTAATATGACTAAAACAGTTGATAATATCTGATAATTTTCAGATAACTATGAAGCTGTGTTATTTATTATCTTGATAATTTCGAACCCTGCAGAAAAATAATGTTGAATGATGTTGAATAATGATGCCCTTTACAAAACCACTGAAAATTGTTTGGTCACTGTGTTTTAAGAACCTTCAAATGTAGTTACAAAGTCTATATCTTTCTTAAAAAAATATAAGCTTTCTAGATCTGAACAGGACAGAACAGGACATTAATATGTTAATTTATAAGCATGTTAATAATAATCTATTTTAAAAAGTCATATTTACTTCCTTTTATAAAGAATCTTAAACAAACCATGTATTTAGGTCAATAAAACAGTATGTTTTAATTTTTTTTCTTTAGATAATAAAATATATAGACAGCTGTTGCGAAAGGTTACATAAGGGTAAATTTATAGGTTTTTATGTGTGTTTCAATCATGCTAGGGCGAAGTGTTTGTTTTGAACTTTGTTATCCATATTGAAGAAGGTTATGTAAAAATATTATTAATATCCTAAAACATTCCAACTTAGAAAACAGGCACAGACTTAAAATAGGTTTTTTCATCTGATTCAGTCAACATGATTTATATTAATTAAATTACTATGCTCACACAATTAAATTATTTAAAAAATTGCTTCCTGACACCATTTATTTTCAAAATTATAAATGGTGTTAATTTGTTCAGAAAGCAGCTGCTCGCTAGCTAGATTAGGTATCTACCTTGTAACAATAATGTAGTTAAAGTAATCTCCAGGAAGCAAGCCCTTGTATGTATTGTTTCTTTTGTATGGAAGCTAGCATAGTCATCAGATTGTGTTGTCATAATTATCTTTTTTCAAAGTATCAGCACTCCAATGTGTGTGGTTTTAAGTTTTCATTATTAGTTTAATTAACTGCCCTCTTTCTGCAATATGTAAAAACGATGTAACTTCGTAAAATAATTGTAGTCAGTACCTGCCATGCCTATGCGGGGACTATAGTAAATTTTTGTCACATGAAACACATAAGTACTTGAATGATTTCATTTTAAAAAATGATTTGTTTTGATAAAATTTTATTATCAACTTTTACCCGCCTCTGTGTTCTAGTAGTGTCAGGCCCAGAGGTCTCATGTTGGACTCCCAGCATACATGTTTGTAAATTCTTTAGTTGGTGGTAGGGCTTTTATAGTGGTATATAGGGTGGTAGGGCGTCCGCCTGGCTAGTTACCACCATCTTATCTAAATATGTCACCATAACATCAATGTTAGTAGCATTGTTGTGTTCCAACTGCTAGAGATAAGATAGCCAGTGCCTCAGAAGTAGTTGAGAATAATGTGTGAAGTGCGCCTCCACCTTCGCCCTTCTAATAACTTGACATCAGATGAGATAAAGGCCCAGTCCTTACCCGTTAATTAAAAAAAAAATCATCACATCTAACTGTCCACCCTGTTATTTTCATACAAACAGGCTCACTTTGCGACTCTATACATAAAAATGTCAATACATTTCTGCAAAGATCTGTATGCTAATGTTTAGGTTAAGCATTCAAATGTCCAATTAGCATTTTGAAAGAGTACTGAAACCATTGCATTTGTCCATAGAGGCAGAACAATGAATGCTTTATCACATTCCATACAATGTAATATGGCAATAAAGTAATGGAAGAAGTTTTTAAAACTGTTCAAAGTGTTCAAAGTGCTAATAGGACAGTCAAACACTTAACCTAAATTAGCATATTAGCATACTGATCTTTGCAGAAATATATTGTCATTTTTATGTATAGTCTCAAAAGTTTTTTTTTTTTTTTGAGAGAGATTGCTGATTGCCTCTACGGAATTTTCAGCTTTGTCGGGCTTTTTGGGGGCAGCGAGGAACGTAAAGGGCCCCTCAAGCCGTGTGAAACGAATCGAGTGTAGAGCGAGTGTAAACCGGTTCTTCGTACCCTTGTTCTACGAGTACGGTGTCTTGGGCCTAAACTGGTGTGCATGTTTAGTGTATTCTGTAAATGTGTGGTGTCATTTAGAGGATCGGGCGGGGGGGTCTCAAAGTGAGCCTGTTTGTATGAAAATAACAAGGTGGACGGTTAGATGTGCCCCTGAGTGTAGGTCCAACATAATTATAACCAAGATTTCTATTCCTATATAGGTACAAATGAGTTTGAAGTATTATAAGTTGTAGTAATAAACTTACTCACTAACTAGCTTAGTAGCAGTAACATCTGTTTTTTTTAGACCGATAACTCCATTATTTACCCAAGAGAGCAAAGTTTGAGTAAACTGAGAATGGCACAGGACGCAATAGAGAGGAAAATAAGCTTCTGTAGTGGCACCGCCATCCGCAGCAAAACCAGTACAAGGACTGATAGCAGCAGAAACCACATTATTAGGCCAAAACTGGTACCTACTAATATACTGGTAAGTAATTAATGAAAATAAAAAAAAAATCATTAACCTTTTAACCGCCAAGGTCAGATTAATCCAACAAATTTTTACGGGCCCATTTCGCCAAGGTTGTATATTTACAACCAGGGGTCGGAAACCGGTATATTTTTCGAAACGTTTTCGTCTAAAATGCCTAAAGAACAATTTGTTTCGTTTATGTTGTAACGTTATAATAACGTTTTTAGTTTAAGTTTAGTTTTACTATTACTGTAAGTAGACATCTTAGATGTGGTAGCTTGTCAATAGCTTATAGTTATAATTTTTGTTGTTATCTTTTTTCAATTGCAAGCTGTTAGTTATCCTAAAATAAATAAATAAGTTATAATGTTTGTTGTTATCTTTTTTCAATTGCAAGTTGTTAGCTATCCTAAAATAAATAAATAAAATAAAATGAAAAGCCTTAAAAGACTGAATCTCTTTCATCACTAGCTGAAGCTTTAAGCGAAATTTATTTGAAATTTTAAACGTGCGTAGCTGGGACGAGTATATCAAAGTCGAAGTGGTTATTGTTTATCGATCTACCATTGAACATCCCTATTTGTTGTAAGTATTTATTTTTAGATTTACGTGCCTGGCGCTGAGGGCACGACAACTAATATGAAGTCTGGCGGTTAAAGGGTTAAATAATTAATAATATCAAAAAGCATTTATTCGTTGCAACACAAACAATAGGTAGATACATAAGAGAAGAAAAACTTTAAACTAGCGGCCCTGAAATGGCTGCCACTCAGCATAATACCGAGGTATCTGATTAGCACTCGAGGGAACAAGTTAAATATTACAATTTCCTCAACAATATAAGCGTTAGGCCTCTTCCAAACTATAGTCTTAGGCGGGTGCTAGTGCGAACGCGAGGAGTTTAAATGTACAGATGCCTGCACATCGACCTATTCAAAACTGTAAAATTTCTTCAATAAATGTTCAACCATATGCCATATTCTTATACACTCGGCGTCAAAAAAATCGCACCTTTTAAAAATCATCTTTAAAAATTCTTAAACCTTATGTAGAGGATAGTGTTGGGTATCATTAGAAAGGTAACAAAAAGGAGTATCAAAAAACAATTAAATTTAACTTTCTGTTTAATTATAATTATACAAACAACATTAAAATTAATAAAATAATAAAAATTCTTAATTAAGTCCTAATTAACAACAGATAATTTACAAAGAAAAATGTACAAAAAGTGTCTTAAAATTAACTTAAAATCTAGTGTTACCCCCCCTTGCCCTGATCACGGCTTCCATACGGTCCCTCATGGACCTCACCAACTTCAGGAGCTCTTCTTGAGGGATAAGCCCCCATTCTTCAATCACCGCGTCTTGGAGCTCCTGTAGAGTCGAAGGAGCTGGATCCCGAGATCGAACCTTACGTTTAAGATGGTCCCAGAGGTGCTCTATAGGATTCAGATCCGGACTTCGCGCTGGCCACTGCATCACAGAGATTTGGGACCTCTGCAAGAAGTCGCTCACGATGCCTGCAGTGTGAGCGCGAGCGTTGTCGTGCATTAATGTGAACCCCTCGCCAAAAGATTCGGCAAAGGGGACCACATGCACTTCCAGGACCTCAGTGACATAGCGGCGAGCAGTCAGCGACCCTTGTCCGCGAGCACCTCCAGTCCGGGAGACGCAGACAAGGTCGGTTTTGCCAGCAGCAGACATACCGCCCCAGAACATGCAGGATCCGCCACCATATTCCACCGTCTCCTGGATGCAGGCTTGGGCGAAACGTTCACCCTGCCTCCGGTATACTCTTCTCCGTCGGTCGTTGCAGAAAAGACACACTCGCGTCTCGTCTGAGAAGAGAACAGCTCTCCACTGCTCAAGGGTCCAATCGACGTGGTCACGAGCAAACTGCAAGCGGGCTCGCCGATGCGCTGCAGTCAATTTTGGACCCGTAGCAGCTCTGTGGGCCGCTATCTTCTTCTCCTTCAATCTTCTTCTAACCGTAGATACGCTTACGGTGCGTCTGCGAACTGCCTGGAGCTGCTGTTGCAACTCAACAGCGTTGGAGAAACGATTTCTCAAAGAGTTCGACACAACGAACCGGTCGTCTCTTTCCGAAGTGCAGCGACGTCTACCCGAACCGTGTCTGCGGATATAGCCACCGGTCTCTATGAAGCGCTGGTACACTCTTCGAACGGAATAACGGCTCAGGTTCAGTTGCCGGGCGACATCACACTGCCGCACCCCTGATTGCAGTAGTGCAACCACTTGAGCGGCTTTATCAGCTGTGGTATCCATCAAAATCTGTGCGTGTGTCCTCTTCAACGGTTGAATAGCGAATGACCCACATTGTTTTTTTTTTTTTTTTTTTTTTTTTTTTTTTTGGAGAGAGATTGCTGATTGCCGCTGCGGCATTTTCAGCTTCACCGGGCTTTTTGGGGGCGGCGAGGAACGTAAAGGGTCCCTCAAGCCGTGTGAAACGAATCACCTTCAGAGGTTATCTAGAGGGAACGGCATCGCGCACAAGTGCGCGTCCCCGTGCCCTACTAGATTCTCCGAAGGGTTCGGATCGGATCGGGGAGCGGAGCAACCCGAGGGCGCCTCTAAAGGCACGGGCCTCGGCTCGGGTTGACCGGGCCGTGGAGGAGGAGAGAACCGACCAGGTACATGTCTGTACCTGGTATAGAGCGTGTGTGAACCGGTTCTTCGTACCCTTGTTCTACGAGTACGGTGTCTTGGGCCTAAACTGGTGTGCATGTTTAGTGTATTCTGTAAATGTGTGCTGTCATTTAGAGGATCGGGCGGGGGGGCGTTCGCAACCGTTATGGGATCGTCGGGGTCATCTAGGACGTGCTTAGGACGCCTAGACATGAACCGTTTTGTTGGTGGAAGGCTTCCAACATTATAGTTGGCGGCCGCCACAACAAGCGGGTTAGGGTGGTGGGGGGCGTTATCAAAGTAACGTATGGAAACGTCCTTGATAAAGTCTTTGATAGTGGGAAGATCAAGATCGCGGTGGAGATCTACGTTGCGATAGTACCACGGGCAACCCGTGGCACCGCGCATGAATCGGTTTTGCAGCGTTTGTAAACGATACAAATAGGAGGGCGCGCAGTGCGCGAAAACTACGCTAGCGTAAGTCATGACGGGGCGGATGCAAGCTTTGTAAATTGTCGTCTTATGTCTAAGAGACATTTTACTCCGCCTGCCTATAAGGTGGAATAATCGACCTAATATGAACGCGGCCCTGTTACGGACGATTTTAAGGTGAGGCGCAAACGTCATCCTTCTATCGAGGGTGACACCGAGATATTTCACCTGCTTTACCCATGGGATAGCACGGTCAAATAAACGTATAGGAGGGCGACGATCGTCGTTACCTCGAGAAAAGAACACTGCGGCACTTTTCTCGGGGTTAACTTCGATCCGCCATTTGCGAAACCAAACGCCGAGGTTGTTGGCGGCCGTTTGGAGTCGGTTGGAAACCGCGACTTTATCTCTGCCAGAGGAATATAGCGCGGTGTCATCCGCGAATAGAGCTAGCTCTACGCGTGGGGTCTTCGGAATATCGTTCGCGTAAAGCGCAAACAGGATTGGGGAGAGCACGGATCCCTGCGGAACGCTGGCTCGAATGGGACGAGGGGCTGAGAGCGTTCCTTCGACGCGGAAGCGAAAGGAGCGATTCGACAAATAGTCTCGTAAGATGTGCACGAGTCTGTCTGGCACGCCAAATTGGTAAAGCTTATAAATTAAGCCGTTGTGCCAAACTTTGTCGAACGCTTTCGCAACGTCGAAGAAAAGAGCTCCGGTGCCCTTGGGACGGGCCCTTTTATTGAGGCCGGATAGAATATGCTCCGTGAGGCGGTGCAATTGATGGGTGCACGAGTGTTTGGGGCGAAACCCAAACTGCTCGTCTATGAGGATATTGTTAGAGGACACAAAGTCCTTTAAGCGGGATACTAGAACGCGTTCGTACAGTTTTCCCAGCGATTTGAGAAGACTGATGGGGCGATAACTAGAAGGGGCGTTACGCGGTTTACCGGGTTTATGGATACCTATGACAACCGCATCTTTCCACGCAGCGGGAAAGATTGCGTTTGACATGGCGCTATTGAAGATAGCTACTATTAAAAGGATAAGCTGAGCGGGTAAGATCTTAAGGATCTTATTTGAGATGCCGTCTGCCCCGGGGGCACTACGGGGTTTGAGTCGTCTAATGAGCGTTTGCACCTCATCCTCCGTAACAGGCGGGAGGGTTGCGGTTGGGGGGAGGGACGAGAGTCTATCTACTTCCCTATCGACCATGTCTACATGGTCCTGAGGGACTGGGAGAGTGCTAGGCGAGCATTGAGACTCGAGACTGTCGGCGAGGCATTCGGCTTTCTCGTCGTCGTCAAAGGCGATCGAGTTGTCGGGTTTGTTAAGCGGGGGCATAGAAGTGACTGTATCCGACTTAAAGGCTCTCGCCAACTTCCAATAAGCTTGGTGAGAGAGCGAGATCTCTTTAAGTAGGCCATCCCAATTCGTACCGCGGAGCTCTTGAATGCGCTCCTTAGCAGCGCGCTGCAAAGAGCGCATACGAACTCGGTTGTCCGAAGTGGGATAGGAGTCGTAAGCGCGCGTGGCGGCGTTCTTAGCCCTCAACAGTTGCCTCACATCGTCCGGCAGTTTGAAGCGATGGTCACCCGTCGCAACAACCCGCCGGGACGATTCGCTTATAGCGTTAGTGAGATGGCTACTGAGGGCGTCGACCGCGGCCACTGTCTCGTGAGGCGAGACAATGCTATCGGGGATTTGGTTTAGTGACTCACTGGCGGTAGGCTCGAGTAATTTCTCAAGCTTATCCCAGTCAGTCACCACCTTAATAACGGGGGTGGGGTCGGTGGGGGGGCCTAACTGTAAAACCACCGGCCTATGGTCGGAGGAGAGCGCGTGGATCGTTTCTATGGAACGCAACCGTAAGGTTACGTTCCTTAGCAACGCCATATCTAACGGGTTAGGGGAGTGGTTGTCCACTGACGGATAGTGAGTGGCCTCCATAGGCACTACGATATCGAAGAGCATCGACTCAGCGAGGTGGCTCATCACCCGACCGTTACGGTTGGTTGAGTTGCAACTCCACTGAGCGTGTTTGCTATTGAAATCGCCGGCAATAATGACGGCGTTATCCATAGCAAACAGCGCTTCGAGATCGGGTTGCGTGAGAAGCTTATTAGGGTACAGATACGCGGACGCGATAGTGATAGACGGGTGGCCCGTCATGCCTAGCCGACAGACCGATACCTCCATATCGGATAGCTGCGGGGGATCGAGCGGGACACAATGAAGCGACCGCTTGTAATAGATAAGAGTGCCGCCACCGCGGCCGACTCTATCATTACGGACAAGGTTGTAGTTAGCCATGCGAGGGTCTCGGATGGATGGTTTTAGGAACGTTTCCTGTACTAGAAAAACGTCGACGGCGTGTTCGGTTAGAAAATCGGACACCTCGTCGCGTTGACTACTGAGACCGTTCGCGTTGAAAAACGCAACCGTTAGAGAGCGGGGCTTAATTCTTTGAGGGGGCGTATTATCCATTTATGATTCTTTAAGAGAGTCAAGAAGGGACGTGATCTTGTCCAACAGGGGACCATGATCGTTAAAGATTGTCGCTATGATCATAGCGGGACAAGCGTCAGGGGAAGAGGCGGCTTCGCGCAACTTTCTTTCCACCTCTGCGATCTCGTCCTTGTAACGATAAATCTTTACAAGTTCGACAACCGTAGACATGGAAGAGAAGGTTACCGGAAGGGAACCTACAGTCGCGGCAAACGAATGTTGCGCGCGAGCTTTGGGAGACATGACTGCCTTAGGGGCGGGGGGACCCACATTGAACCCGTGTTGACCGTTTTATACCCACAAAGGAAGCGCAACTAGCAACTCTCACGGGTAGCAAAATTTGCATCGAATTTTTGTGACACTTTATTTGTTGCATTAGGTTTTATTTGATAATGAAAAGTAATGTTTTTTATTAAGTTAATTAAGTAACCTTGTAAATAAAATCATAATTAATGCGACTGCATGTGCATATCAAGAGTAAATGACATTTGAAAGTGATTTTCTAAGAGGTGCGATTTTTTTGACGCCGAGTGTAGTTCAAAGTCTATTGAGAAAATTTTACTGTTTGTGGTAGTCTGATGTGCAGGCGTGTGTACATAGATACCGTTCGTTCTTAGTATCGGCGCGACGGCCGGCGCAGGCGCTTCTCCAGTCTTACTTACAGACAACATTGTAAGTTGGTTTTATCCTAACTATCAGCAATCAGTTTCTAAACTTTAGGCAGATGTGTTTAGTGGTCCAGGAAATTCAGACTATTAGTTGATTTCCCCACAAGTCCCTTCAATGGAATGCCATCATAAGAAAGACATAGTAGTACCCGCGCTCGCCAGTGCGCCATTATTGTGGTTGTGGGTGCCTTATGCGAGTTTTATTTGTGCGTTTTGTGCATAGCTGCGATTTGTATGATTCTTGTTTGGCTGGACGCAAGTGAGGTAAAGTCGCCAAGACCCGAGAAGCGCCTGTGCTCGTGCACATCTGGGTACCTAGTGCCTCAATATTTGACAGGATTTTGTAATTTTTTTTATAGTTTTTTTTACGGTCAAATTAAGCTACTTAGACACGTTTGTAGACGTTTTGAGATAGCAGAATACAGACCCTGTAGTCATGACGATAAAACAATCATTATTTCAGAAAACCAAAAATCCTTTCTTGTTGAAGATTGAAACTTTTTTCAACAACATGATTAGATACGAAGATGATGATATCCAACAAGAGGCTCGAGAGCTCATACCTATAGTGACGCTGCGCCTAATTGCCATTGACAGAGTCCGGGAGCGTCAGCGCAAAATTAAAGAAGGTATAGTAATACACCATATTTTTTACATTCATAGTTTTTCACGTTATGAGGCCAGACACTACAAGTTTAAACACGCATATATTTTTTTGTATGCGTTCTCTCCATTTCATCATCATCATCATCATCACCAGCTCATATATGTCCCCACTGCTGGAGCACGAGCCTTCCCTATAGATGGATAGGGAGAACGGGCTATAAACCACCACACTCCTATATTTGTGTATTAAAATAAGTAACAATTTGTATTTGGTTTTATATTTTATAATAAATATGGTAGGTAGGTACTAAGGTGGACTGTATTACGACGAATCTGGAATACGACGAATCCGGATTAAATCGCAGTTTTATCATAATACGAAATATACAACGTGTAACAGAAAGGTGTGGTAAAAATGAAAAGATCCAAAGTGTATCCGATTACTAATTTAGTAATTTTAATTCGTTATGCAATTTTTAATTAAATATTTATATTGTGACGTCACTATCAAAATAAACAAGTCACAGCCCTAGTGGTTTAGTAACCTCTGTGTACTTACATTTATGATCACTGCTGCTTGCTTATATATGCGCGCCTGACGCGCATGACTTCACTAATATAAATGTTTAATTTCCAATTGCATGACAATTAAAGTTAATGATTGTGTCTAAGTTACAACACATACAATATCTAGATCGGATACAGTTGATATCATTTCATTTTTACCCCACCTTTTTGTTACACGTTAGATACCTACTTCAAGAAGCTTCAAACTGTTTTACAGTGACCACGACATGTTATGAGCTGTTTCTTTGCTCAATGAGTGATTTCGTTCTCCGAGCTTAACATAATATATATTTTTACAGAGACGTGACATTAACGAAGTAAGCCTTTGTCCTAGTGTCTAAGTATATTACTTCTGACTTCCACGTGAATACACAGGTGAAACCAATCTGCCCGAACTGTCGTTCAACATCGCCCTGCTCATGGAGCTGATGTTGTGGTTCAAGGAAAAGTTTTTCGAGTGGATGACCCCGCCGGAGTGCAACCAGTGCGGCGAAACCACCAAGTTTGCCTATCACAGCTCAAAGAAGACCGATACTGAAATCTGCGTGGTGGAGGTATGGTTAACTGTTGAGGTTTTGTTTATGGTTGAAGATTTACTTTTTATAGAATTGTAGTCTATGGTACTAGCCTGATTTTGCCTGGCAATGATATCTAAAGTACCTGACTTTGAGTGCCTTCAATTAAAGTTTATACAATACATATTAACTTAATTAAACAAATCGAGCTGAAAACTGTTTGATAGTAACAAGATCAAAATGTATAATATGTATACAAAAAACCTAAGTAGTTAGTAATAAATTATAAACCCAATTAGGTGTACGCGTGCCCGGTATGCGACAGCCGCATAGAGTTTGCGCGCCACAACGACCCGCGCGTGCTCCTGAAGACGCGCCGCGGCCGCTGCGGCGAGTGGGCCAGCTGCTTCACGCTGATGTGCCGCACGCTCGGCTTCGAGACACGCCACGTCTACGACACCACCGACCACGTGTGGTGCGAGGTGAGCGCTCGCTACGGACACTCGTAGCAGAGATTCTTCAATCGCTGGGGCAAGCGGACCCAGCTTCTTTTTTTTTTTTTTGTTACGGAGTGGAAAATCTGCTAACAGTCGCATCAGCGGGCAAAGAGGGGGGTCCCGCTGGTTGTACGAGGCTGGCTAAGACTCTGTTCCAGGGCCGAAGCCCTAGAGATAGCGAGTCTAGGCCGACTCGGTAAAAACCACTCCGATGTCCTCCCGTCACCTTGGAACCAGCAAACCAGCGATCGTCGCGTCGTCCTCATCCGAGGGGCACGCATCGAACGCCGGCATGGTGGAGCCAGACGAGGTCATGGGAACCCTTTCGGACACTTCCACAACCCCGTCGGTGTTTGCTCGCCCTGTAGATGGGCGAGCCCCTCTCCCGCCCCTAGTGGGGGCGGGTGACCGCCCTCGAAAACGATGGGCGGACACACCTGACCCGTCCTTACAGACGGGTCGCCGACGCACCGAGACATACGGGGCGTCGGCCCTCTAAGCGGACCCAGCTGCTTCACCTTCACGCGTTCGGCTACGACACGTGCGGTGCAAGGTGAGCGCTCGCTAAGGTCACTCGTAGCAGATATAGCGTGTGCTACACAAACGCTACGCCTACAGTTCTTCTTCAGCCGCTGCGGCGAGTGGGCTAGCTGCTTCACGCGTCTCTGCCGCATGCTCGGCTGAGACACCACCGACCACCGTGTGGTGCAAGGTGAGCGCTTGCTACGGACACTCGTGGCAGAGATAGTGTGTGCTACGCATAAGCTACGCCTACGATACTGCTTCGGTAGCCGCTACATCTACGACATTCTGATCATTTGTAATGCGAGTCAAACACTGTCTAAGAACAGAGGTAAGAAAAAACTTACCTAAGACACCCGCTACGAACAGTAGTAGCATATCTATGTAAGTCCGCCAATGAAGTTGTCAATTAATTGTTTTTTTTTTTACATAATGAGTTAATAAGCTAAGTAGCTAACTGACTGAGAACTAGCCACTAACGGAGGTTCTCCTACAGGTGTACGACCACGACGCAAGCGTTTGGGTGCACGTGGACCCGTGCGAGGCCAAGATGAACGCGCCCCTGCTCTACTCTCACGGTTGGGGCAAGAAGCTGTGCTACGTCATCGCCTTCTCCAAGGATGATTTGCAAGACGTCACTTGGCGGTACACTACTCAGCACAAGGAGGTAAGGAAGCGGTGTTTCCTTCTTTTATTTACCTATATAAAAATAACCTTATAATTTAGCCTTTAGAGCGTAATCGGGAATAGCCAAGATAGACTCCTACGACTAATTGCTACGTCATTCGTAGCATTAGCTACGACATTGCTACGACAGCCGCTTCGTCTACCAAAGCTACGGACCATTGTGTGGTGCGAGATCAGCACTCGTTACAATCAGTCGTAGCATAGATAGTCTGTACGACAAACGCTGCGTCTACGTCCCCACTGACCATGTTAACAGAGGTAGACTCGCATACGATACCCTCTACGACTATACGTAGCATGCGGTATACTTATGCTATTTATGTTCGTAGCGGATGGGTTCGTACACACGCCTGCACATCAACCTACCACAAACTGTCAAATTTCTTCTATAGGCTTTGAACTGCATACAGTTCCTTAAGGCATACCTTAAGTATATAGTTGAAAGTGTATTGAATAAATTTTACAGTTTTGGATAGGTTGATGTGCCGGCGTCTGTACGTACTGTACGCTACGGCTACGACACCACGGGCTATGTCAGTGCGAAGTGATCCTTTATTTATTTATTGTATTAGACATGCCAACATTTTTTACACTTAAACAAACTATTAATACATCTTTTTATTTATAAATTTTCTGTGCGTGTGTATGTTATTGAACTCCTTCTAAACGGCTGGACCGATTTGGATGAAATTTTTTGTGTGTTCAAGTGAATTCGAGAATGGTTTAGATTTACAATTGGACCCGGTAGGTGGCGCTGCAATAGGGCTCCATCATTGGATACGGGTGTTTTTAAGCGGACGATTGATTTGTTTGTTTTGTGGTCATGGAAACTGTCAAAGCGGTACGAAGTCCGCCGGTCAGCTAGTATACAATAAAAATAAATATGTAAGGAAAAAATAAAAAAAACATTATTTCCCAAGACAACAAAATGATAATTTTTTTTTTTAAGTATTAAACTTGTCTGTTGTCTATAAACAATTTATTAACAAATGATGTAAAAATTTTTTTTCAACATTACTTAATGCTATTGTTGGATGCGCAAACAGCAATAATATAACATTAGTTTCAAAAAAACTTTTTAATAACATCTTTATTCAAAATATCGTAAATATTAATAGTTTTGGAGTTATTAACAAAAAACTAAATAAGTACCTTTTTTTATCTTATTTTGTTAATAACAATAGCAATTTTTTACGTGCAGTAAAATCCTTACACTGCATTTTTCTAGAGGTCATTCCGAATCCAATGAGCTAATGGCTCATAATTTTAGGAGCTTTATGTCTATTTTTCACGTTTTTCAACTTGTTGACCGGACTATAGGTAGAGCGGTGTCATCAATCGATTCCAATATTAAAAATAAAAATCATTTCAAACAACATGTCGATTTTAATACAACTTTCTATGATTATGTGAAATACTTATTAGGTGACAGTTAATAGAACACATTAAAAAAAACGTTTGATCACTATTTTAATGCGGTTTAAAACTTTCCATAACGGACTTTCAATCGCATAAAATCAGTTAAACTTTTTTTTAAATATTGTTTGTATTAACTGTCAACATCTCCGTATGTCCCTTAAGCATAAAAAGTTTTTTTCATTATCATCATCATCATATTAGTCCACGCTTATTGGTTTAAAAGAATAAGAACATTAAAATGGCTTTTAAGAAGGTCCTAAGTCTGGCACGTTGCCCCCCAGGTGTTGAAACGCCGTACGCTGTGCACGGAGAGCGAACTGCTGGATACGATCCTGGCGGTTCGCGAGTGCCGGCAGCGGCAGGTGTCGGAGGCTCGCCGCCGGCACCTCGCGCGCCGCGCCGTGCTCGAGCTGGTGCAACTGATGGTGGAGAGGTAGGGCTTGTGTGTCTATACCCTTGGATGCAGGAGCTGGTGCAGCTGATGGTGGAGAGGTAGGGCTTGTGTGTCTATACCCTTGGATGCAGGAGCTGGTGCAGATAATGGTGGAGAGGTAGGGCTGTTATATCTATACCTTTAAGTGCAGGAGCTGGTGCACACAATGGTGAAGATGTATGCTCGTGTATCAAAAACCGTTTGTCGGTTGGTACGGATGCTTAGAGCATCACAAAGAACATATAAGTAATAAAAATAATAGTAATAAGTAAACAATCAATTAAAACGGTCGTATTAGATTAAGAACCAGCATAATTAGGCCAGGTCAAGAGTACCCTAAACCGAAGAGCATGTATGAAGGGAATAATGAAAGTGGACGAAGCGAAACAAGTATGTAAGGATCGTAGTAAGTGGAAAGAAGTGGTCTCTGCCTACCCCTACGGGAAAGAGGCGTGATTATATGTATGTATGTATGTATAATTATGTTAGTATAAGTACTTAAATATCTAAAAGATTTGTTGTTGCAAACACAATGCTTCGAATAGGGTATTTGACAGGTTTTAGAAAAATATGTCTAATGAATTTTACTTTTTATTTTCAAGTGCCAATTGCTGCACTGAAGCTAAATATATGTGTAATGGTTCATTATAGCATAATATATTTGCAATTTGATTAATTCGTTGTGAATTTTTTTATTTTTTATGAAAATCGTCATTAAAATTCAAATTAATAATATAGCCGCCAAAACGATGCATGCAGATCACGTGATGTCGTGACGTCACCTGCTTGTAAACAAACTTTTAGCTGTCAAATCTCACTATACAAAATTTCAAGTGACATTTACTGTATATAAGCAGGTGACGTCACTTCAGATTCAGCCAAATCCCGTGCGTTTTCGATCACGTGGTCAATTATAAAAATTTAATTATTTTATTAATGATTTTTATAAAAATCATAGTTTGATCTATATTTTCATTGTAGTCAAATACCCTATTAAAACTTACGGACAGCGCCTAGCTGCCCGCCACATGATTGTCGTGTCATTCGTCGCTCGCCAGAAAGAAAACCGGTTCGCTGCGATACTGCACCGCGCTAGCTAAAGTCATCCGCATACATGTGATACTTGCAATGATGTATAGTTTTTATCCCATCGTCGTTGTTATATATGGTGAAAAGAAGGGGATCCAAGATTTAACCCTGTGGTACAACTCTGCGAACGATACTTAGCTCAGACCTATACCTCCAGGTGCAGGAAGAGTCTATCCTTGTGCTAGACTCCAGCAGTTATAGCTAAGGTTAAGGTTAGGGTCAACTTTCGCAAAGGCCGGTCTTTGAATGGTTGATCAAAAATGTATTATCTCGAGCTCTTCTGTGCTTCGGAAGCCACGTTAAGCTGTTGGTCCCGGCGGCATTAGCAGTCGTTAGCAACCACCAATCCGCTCTGGGCACGCATGGTAGTTTATGGCCCGTTCTCCCGTGGTGTTTCCATCCATAGGGCAAGGCTCGTGCCCCAGCACCCCGCTATACACGACTTTAAATTTTATACTTTTAAGTTTATTTTTCCCAGCAGTGGCAACATACAATATACTGGTGATGTGTTGCAAAATATGGAGGCGAGCTAGAATGACTGAATGATTCATTCGCTACAGGACGCCAAAGGAATACGAGGTGCAAGGCCGCGTATCGGGCACGAAGGAGTGGCTCGCGGGGCGGAATGAAAATGGCACCGCCCCCAGCTACACGTTCATGTTCTCCAAGACGGGCGACATCATGATAAAGTAAGCCCCTTTTTTTTTCAAGTCATATCAAAATATTTATTCAGTTCAAATTAATGTAATAAACAAAAATCTATATAAATTGAGATGAAACAACTTTTACAGATCTACTCGCGTTTATTTTACACATTAGTTTTAATTAATGTTTATCCTGACGTTTCGAACCCTGTTCGAATACTGTAAGCTCTTTCTGCGTAAGCCGGAATGCACCTGATTAAATTTAAATGAGGGTATAGAAGCTACTAACTAATTATGAGACGACCAACACCTCAGTCTCCCTGTGACCACGGACCCTGCAAAGGGTTCGAAACGACAAGATAAACATTAATTAAAACTAATGTGTAAAATAAACGCGAGTAGATCCGTAAAAGTTGTTTCATTTCAATGTGTAGTGTTCGCGTAAACTTTAGAAAACAATATCTATATAAATAAAAATCAATCGCTGTTCGTTAGTCTAAAACTTAAAAACGGCTTAAATGATTTGTTTTTTTTTTTCGTTTTGTTCCCTCTTATACCAGGATTGTTTAACAGAAAGAAATTGGTAAACTCCAAAAAACGGCTGAGAAATCAAAAATTAAAGGTTTCTAATTTGTATGGGAATCGCCACTTTGGATTACTCTTAATAGATGGCGTTCATGGTGGACCTAACAAAACGTGCTACTTCAGATTTTTTTCTAGCTCAGTACGGTATCAACTATTTATGAAAAAAGTTTCAGCCGGCGTACTATTACTAATTTTTTTATTTTTTTTTACCATTTTCGAAACCTCCCACACCCACTGCTACTTGAGCAGCTGACCGTCGGTTCACTCATCAGCCATATAAGATCAACTATCGATGTTAATATCAGCCGGCTTACTATGACTCTTGTATTTGCAACGCTACCTCCCTATGTTTGCGTAAACTTTAGCAATACTCATGTGAACATTTTGTAAATGGTCATTTATTTAGGTACTTTCCCGGGCCTGACGAGTACATGATCTCCGGCCCCGAGCCATGCCTGATCAAGGAATGGTCCAACGGCACATACGCCGTCTCCAACATGTTCCGCAAGCAGGAAAACGACTGGAAGATGGTGTACTTGGCGCGACAACGTGAGTAAAGTTTCCTAAGTCCAGTCGAGAAGGTAATTAGTCCCCTTCACCGCGACATTAGATAATGGTTTACTTGGCGAGAAGACGTGAGTGCTATATCCTTCTTCTTCTTCTCTTCTTCTTAGCCATTATCAACCAACATGTTGGTGTAGGCCTCCTTCAACTGCCGCCATTCGTCACGGTTTTATGCAATCCGCATCCAGTTTGATCCCGCCACCCTTTTGACGTCATCCTTCCAGCGCATCTGCGGTCGTCCTCTGGGGCGTTTAGCTTCCCAGGGTCACCATTCCAAAATGTGTTTGCACCAGGAACCATGCTTTCGGGCAACATGACCCACCCACTGCCATTTAAGTTTTGCTACTTGTTTAATGGCATCTGCAACTTTATTTTGCTTTCTAACTGACGGCAGTTAAGAACTTGAGTACCTACAAACTCAGAGACGTCAATTAAGTTTTAATGACAATTAAGTCTCTTGCTGTCACTTTCTTATGTATAGTGCTAAATAGAGAAGGTAAGACATTGAATTATCATTAAAACTTAATTGACGTCTCTGAGTACGGCAGTTAGTCATTTATTTGTTCGGCTTGGGTTCGGTTAGGCGGTCCGCAGTTCGGTGAGCTGCGGACCGCCTAACTCTAAGGAAGCTATAGCCTATAGCTATCAATATTGCTTTCATATTACTTTCGAAATAACAAGATGACGCCTCCTCCTCGCCTCGCCTTTAAAGCGATCGAGTTAGGCGGTCGACCCCCTGGTTTTCTTTCCCCATTCACATTTCCTGACCCAAATAAACATATTTATCCACCCTTTCGATAATAGTTTGGTTAACCGTGATTTCCACAGGGTTTTTTTTTCGTTGGTCATGATCGTCGTTTTGTTCTGCTTCATTTTCAAGCCAACCTGTAAAGAAGCTTCACTCATTAACAATTCAGCAGTAACAAATTCCGAATTCGATATCTCTGGTATATATCCTACGATCCAATATTCATGATTTGTCGTGTTACAAGTGGGTCTTTGGCTCTTAGATGTATAAAGCCTGTAATTAGTATTCTTCTACGGCTTTTAAAATTTGTTTCCTGTCTGTCACTAAGTTTCCGGCTGCGTCTAACAGCCTAGTAACTTGCCGACTACCGGGTGATAATGCTTTCCGAAAAACCTTTGAACCTGTATGTTTTTCTATGATGGACTGCACAGTTTTTTCTCTGTACTCTTATTTATTTAATCTTTATTGCACAATAAAATAAAATAAAGTAGAAAAGGCGGACTTAATGCCATTGCATGCATTCCCTACTCTTCGATGTCTCTCAACCTGTTTTCTAACGTCTTTGCACAGAGGCCGGAACTCGTCCGTGGCTACAAGTCCTCCTTTTATTAATTGCCTTCTCTTTTCCAATAGATCATTAGTTTAATTTTTTAGCCTACGGTGCTTGTTTTTGCTTTTAGCGACTACTTCTTTCGCTGTGCTACAGAGGGCAGCCTGCCGTGGTTTTGACTAAATCATTTACGCCTAAACAGTTACTGTACCCGTCCGTAAGCTTTTCGCTTACCTTTTGCTGGTATAGGTCTTACGAAAGCGTGTCTAGTCATTCTGGCGTTTATCATGATTTTAGCCCTAATCATTCTATAATCGCTACCGGTGTTAAAACTATTAAGGACGCTTACATTTTTGATAATATTTTTATGACTACATAGTCTATTCCATTTTTATACCTTCCACCTGGAGATAACCACGTTCGTTTCCGTTCTGGTCGTCCAAAACTGGAAAAAGGAACTCATATAAAAGAGATGTTGTCGCTTCAAAAAGTTTACCAATTTATTCCCTGAAGTGTTTGGTACCATAACCGAAATCACCCATGATAGTTTCAGAATTTTCCGTTTTCATTCCAATTTTAGAGTCAAAGTCTCCAGTAACAATGGTAAATGTAGAGTCACCGGCGGTCATAGCTTGTTGTATGTCACTCCTTTCTTATTGTTATTGTGATTTGGGCAGCTGGCAACTCCCAGAGATTCATAGTAAAAAAAGTAAATAGTGTTGAATAATTTCGGCGGGCTGGTTAGAACCACGATAGCTCAATTGGGAGATCACCTGACAGCGCAGGTTCAAATCCTGCTTGTAGAATTTTCAACTTTTGTGTTTTCATAATAGTAAAGTTATACTGGGATAGCTATTCTCGTATAAATTGGATGTTGGTGAAATCCGCTCTAAAGGTCTTACAAATAAACAAAGAATAAAATGGTGTACTTGGCGAAGAGACGTGAGTACTATTTCCTTAGTCTTCTTCGCTTGACGGTCATTAGTCCCCTTCCGCACTACATCAGAAGATGGTGTACTTGGCGTGGAGACGTGAGTGCTATTTCTGGAAGCTTTTGCCAACAGTCTGGTAGGCGGATGTTGCAGCTTGGTAATTAGCAGTGATCGGAGTAGGTAGAGCTATTTAGGTTCATTGACCGCAAACATTGATGTTAATATGGATATTCCACGGGATTCCGACTAATACTCCGGAATTCGATTATTATAATTATTTTTATCAATAAAAATAAAAAATGGTATATGTAAGCCCATTTGCGCACGAGCGACGTTGCCGCTTTGTTGACACTCGTGATATCGCTGCATTATGCGCTCTTGCTCACACGTACAGGGAGTGTCACGGATGTGGCTAGACTAGAGTAACGTTCCTGTTTTTGTCTCTTTCTGCAACACTGGCATTCAATTGTTTACCGAAAGTAATATGTTGTTTAATGTTGTCTCACTCAATTACTTCGGTTCTCAGAGTGCTTTTCAATCATGTTTCGATTTTTGAAGAACAAATAATTTGTATGGTATGTTCTTGTACAACTTCAGAATGAAAATGTTTAATGATTGTTGATTCTTGTATAAATATAAGAAATTGTTACATAAAAACATATATGTGGTTTAATTAATCAAGTTTCTATCTTTTTATTCTACTATCCTTATACTTATAGGAAGTGTATGCTTTTCATTCGGGAAATATCCATATTATTTTATCATATGGCAAGTACATAAAATAGCTCTACCTACTCCGATCACTGGTAATTAGTCACCCATCGAGACGGTAATTAGTTCCCGTCCCTACGAATTCCTCCCTCTCCCTTCCATAAAAAATATGTCATAGCTCTTTAAGAGCTGTTACGTGATGTCATTTATACGTTTAATGTACTGGAATAAAATATTGTTGTTGTCAACTTCCCTATTTTTCGTCACTCATCTCAGTCTGTCTGTATCATAGTCTATTCTATTGTATTGTATGCTATAGGCAACGAGGAGCCGGGCGTGATCTCGTGGAAGCTGGCAGCACGCCCCGGGCTAATGTTCACGGTGCTGCACGTGCGCGCCGGCTCTGAGACGTACGAGGACGGCAAGGTCAAGTGGGAGGTCAGCTTCGACGGAGGAGACCCGATGCCCGCCAAGTGCAGAAGTAATACTTTCATATATTACACCAACCATTTTCTAACCAATTTGTTGATGTCTCTCAAGGTTTAGCAGTCTCTTTCCGTTAGTGAAAGAAAACCGTATCAAAATGCGTTGCATAATGGTTTAGAGGAGTAAGCTGAGAAACAACTCCCTTTTTTCGCTCTTTCTGTTAGTGAAACCCGGATCAATGCGTTGCGTGGTTTAGTAAAAGTAAGCTGACTGAGAAACAGACTGGGACGGACAGCGACTTTATTCTACACCGTTAACCCACTTGGTCCTAAAATCTCAGCAATCTAGTAATTTTTATTCACAAACACGTAACTTAAGAAATATAAATAAATTAGCTTTACCATTTACCAAATTACACTTAGTTAGCGCAGCAACTTACCATATGTCGATTAAAATATAAAATAAGATACCGTTAAATATAAAAAATACAGAAAAAGAAACATAATTTTGTTAAATTTTAAAAAGTATGTAATAGAAAAATGTTATTATAATTTAAAAGAATTTTCGGAAAGTAAGTTTTAAGTTTTTAACTTTGTTTGTTAAAGTTTTTAATTTTAAATTTTATTATCCTTTTAAGTTTGAATCTCTAATTAATAATAGTATTATAGATAAGATAGGTAAGTTTTGAATTGAATTGAATTATATTAATGTGTTTTTAAATAATTTTTATTTTTTTTAAATATTTTTTCTTTTTAACTTAGTTTAAGATTCTTCGCAATACCCTTGCAGGCCTCATGTTCTGAACTATATACTTAAGCTTGACCACTGTATGTACAACATGATGCAAATAAATTATTATATAGATGTACCCTAATGTGATACTTTTAAAGATTAATTTACAACCACACATAAACGCCTGGTCGGTTTAAATGGGGATAAGAGCCAGGCTACTGTTCACGGTGGTGCGGTGCTACGGTGCTGGCTCCGAGACGTACGAGGACGGCAAAGTCACGTGAGATGTCAGCTTCTACGGCGGAGACCCGATGCCCGCCAAATGAATACTTTCATATATTGCCAACACTTACCATTTGTAAATTGTTTTGATGTCTCTATAGGCTTAGTAATTATTCATTTTTATACAAAACACCATCTTAGTTCCGCCATTTTGTACAAAAGTATTAATTAGGTTTAGGAGTAAGCGGAACAACAGCGGCGGGCAGTGACTATGTGTGCGTGCGTGTGACCTTGGTGCCGAGTGCGAGTTTCATTTGACGTTCGATCACGTTAACGGAAACGAGAAATATGTAAAAACTTTAACTCTCCTCGTTTCCACCAGAAAGCACTGCATCTATGTCATAACAAATATTGGGATCGAATGGCGAATGAAACTTGCAGTATGCACCTTTGTAGGACCTTATGTGATATTTTGTAACATCCCGCTATCTGTTTTCTAATCCCAGCCCACGCTACCGCGTCCTTCAAACGCTGCTTCAACGACGCTGTCATCACGTGCACTCTATCCGGCGGGCGCGGCGAACTCGCCTGGCAGCACGCGCAGCTGTGCCGCGTGCCCACAGCCGCCAAACACGCCGACATACATATTCACGCCACCGTAGCGCCCCGCCCGCCGCCTGGCGTGCCAGCCGTGCCAGCTCCGTCCACCGCGCCCGTACGCATCGGCAGGAACTTCTAAAGGGTCCACATCACACGTTTAAGGCTTTTCAACACACAACAAAGTCGATAACATAATACGTAAGTAAGTGGAAGATAACATCAAAAGTTTTAACATTTTAGGGGGGGGGGGGGTAAAAGTCACTAACTTTTCATCTGCGGCGAGCACTTATCAGTGCCCTAAACAATTAAAATTAAATTTTGTCTGTATTTACAGACGACAGGTTAAAACCATACAATATTTGCGTTGAACTGGCACACTCCGTGAACAGAAAAGTGTAACAAAACGTCATACCGCATAAAAGCGCCATCGTCTTTAGGGGTATAAGGGTGCGCTATTATCTAAAACTTGGACTAGCATTTGTGCCGTTAAACTCGCCGACATATTCACACCACGGTAGCGCCCCAGCCGTGCGAGCTCCATCCACCGTCCCCGTACGTATTGCCAAGAACTTCTAAAGGCAACTCGCGACGCGATACAGTATAGAGCTTTTAACAACAACGTTGATAATGAATACGTCGGTAAGAGGGAGACGTTAAAAGCACACAACATTTTTGATGACGTGTTACATTTTAGGGGAGGGGGGGAGGGTTAAAGTCATTAAAACCATACGACATCACGCTATTTATAACGCGACAAAGAGGGGGGGATGCGCTCTCATCTGCGCCTGACGTTTTTGAACCCCCCCGTTCAAGTCATTGTTAACTTCTCATCTGCGGAGAGCACTGATCAGTGCCCTAAACGCGCGATATAGTTTTGCGCTTTTGGGAGATTCACAATTATTTCAGAACATTAAAAGAGAAACATTATGATTCGAGAGGCGCCACTAACACACTCCGTAAACAGAAAGGTTTAACGCCATGCCCTAAAGACGCAAGTATAACGTGTCTTTAGGGGTTTAAAGTAGCAGATTTCCTGCTATAGGCCCGACAACACGCGCTCGTACACATCGCCAGGAACTTTTGAAGGGAGTAAAGGACATTTGAAAACGCACAACATCACTAACGACGCGAGACTATGTAATTTAGGGCCCCCGCCAAGCCAGTCGCGATACCTATACTTGCACAAAGCTTTTACTTACAACATTACACTTAAAACAATTGGTACATTTTGGAGGGTTAATAGCGATAGGGATGTTGGACAACAACAAATTAATTCCAAAACATTACCACCCTTACAAATAAACAAAGAATAAGGTCCGAATAGTTGTTCCGTGTTTTGTTCCTGTCATTTAAACGTCATTTCAAATTAGAGTAAAAGAGACAAAACACGGATTAACTATTCGGACCTTATTCTTTGTTTATTTGTAAGGCAGTAAACGTATAAATGAAATCAGGTAAGTCTTTTAAAACATTGACTTATTTCTTGTTTGATTTAAGCATGAATTTCTGTAACCTAAAAATTATATAAATAAACACTCAATTGACGGAGCGAAATAGTGACGTCATAGTTTTCCAATTCCGATAAAATATATCGATAAAAAAATCGTTTTGACAGTTGCTAAAAAGTTTATCTATTGAGTAACCTACCCAGTTAGAGAACTTTAAAAGTATACAACATTCCTGACACACTCCGATAATCATGACGCGTTGTTGTTTGAAGCCCCCACCACCGCACACACAATGACATATGACATTGACGTTTAATTTTACTTTTCCGATAACTTGTTTTTGGAACGTTGACCAAATAAAAAAATTACTCAATCCCACTGGTGATCTTCAAATTACTATAAACACTATGAACTATTCATTTTTGAATTATTTACAATTTCTCTATTTAAGTATCTTACCTAAATTTTTCCTACCTACATACAGTAGTGGGGGAGAATTTTTTAAGTGTTAGTCACCGGTGACATTGCATCGAGTGGGAGTTATCACCCGTCGTAATCGATCTAATCGATTTAATCTATGATATCAATGTAATTCATGAATGTGACATTTATTGTCACTGGTTTGAATAATCGCAACCAGTTCTTCAATGCTATCAGAGGGTTAAAGTCATTACATAATCACCAGCTCAAATATGTCCCCACTGCTGGGGCACGAGCCTGCCCTATGGATGGATAGGGAGAACGGGGCAAAAACCACTAAGTACAGGGAGTCGATTTTATATAATTAAATGTATACGAAAAATGTGAAGTCGTGTACGACTTTCCAATGACTTTCCTTTTATGAATTCATAATCACTTATTATAACCGTCTTAGTCCGTAAGTACGTAGTCTATGCGATTTGCACTAGATTTGTATTACTCACAGATAGATTTTTCGCTTTCTGTACTCTGAATGCTGGTAATTTTATTATATAATGACAACATATCATTTTTTTATATCGTCGCTGTCAAACCAAAATTTGCTATGTGGCATTTATTGAAATTAAGACACTGATCATTTTAAGTATTAAAAAAAACATTCAAAATTCAAAATCATTTATTCAGTTTAGGTTACAAATAGCTCTAATGAATGTCACTATGCCATCGGTTCGTAAGCCAACATGAGATTAAAACACTGTAGTAGTTCAGTGACCAATCTTTCATATACTAAAACTACTATAAGCTTAAACACACTATGTGTATTGTATCTATAATTTGGCAATGGTTCCTTCATGTTAAATTTTGGTATGGTTTGACTACGACTATAACTTTTTTAAATGTTTGATTTTGTGGATTTTTGTGTGTGGATTGTTAGATTTTAAAAACATATTTATTATAGATACATGTAATCACGTAATTAATTTAAATAAATAATATTACAAAATAGACTAGATTCTTTGTCACCCTTAGCAGTTTACGGGCACACTGTCGTAGGGACATCAGTGTTCAACAGAATAACCCAATGTTCGACACCAGGGGGCCTACCGCCTAACTCTATCGCTATCGATCTCGCTATCGCGCTCTATAGTTTATGGCGTCATCTTGTCATTTTGAAAGCGATATAAAAGCAATATTGAAAGCTATAGGCTATAGTTTTCGATATTGCTTTCATATTGCTTTCATATCGCTTTCGAAATGACAAAATTACGCCATAAACTATAGAGCGCGATAGCGAGAGTGATGGCGATAGAGTTAGGCGGTCGGGGGGCTGTTTTAGTCGTCGAAAATGTTTTAAAAATCATTGAAAAAAACGTTAATTTTACATTTAAAAAAAAACAAATAAAAAAAGCGCACAAAAAAACTGTCTCCTGTTACCAGCCGGAGCCATGGCGCTGGTTTCACGAGATACCGGTTTGGAGGTTAAATAGCGCTCTAAGCTTCATACCAGTGCTTATAAAATAACTACAACAAAGTATTAACAAAAATTAATAACAATCAATAAATATACAGGTATAGACGCCTGCACATCAACTGTCAAGTTTCTTCGATAAATGTTCAACCATTATACCATATACATAAAGTTCAAATTCTAGCGAGAAAATTTGACAGTTTGTCGTAGTCTGATGTGCAGGAATCATCATTATTATCAATATCAGCTCATTGTGTCCCCACTGCTGGGCCACGAGCCTTCCCTATGGATGGATAGGGAGAACGGGCCTTAAACCACCACGCGGGCCCACTGCGGATACATGTTTAGGAATGTGTATATTCAAATTATGAATCAAAATTTTACTTGATGGCATATGGCAGCTAAGATGCACGTGGTCTGTATTCAATTGTTGCGAAAGACCAAAATCAATTGCTCAGTTTTATTACTAATTAGGGGCCCGTCCCGGCTTCGCACGGGTGGACATTTCTTTTTATATAGCCTATGTTACTCATTCTAATGGTGAAAGAAATTTTTTTAAATCGGTCCAGTAGTTTTTGAGTTTATTCGTTGCAAACATACAAAAATACAAAGCTTTTCTCTTTGTAATATTAGTATAGACTATAGATGATTAAAGGAAAAAGTGTCGATCACCGGTTCCTGTCGAACACCGGTGCCACTACACTACTTACTAAAAACAAAATTTCCAGTTGGATTTAAAAATTTCAAGTATACACAGCGGCAGATCAACCTACCCAAAACTGTCAAATTTCTACAATCAATTTTGAGCTTTATTGTTTGGTTATCAATATTCATTGGAGGAATTTGACAGGTTTGGGTAGGTTGATCTGCCGCCGTGTGTACATATTTATTAAGGTAATGAAAATCTAAATGTTGGGCATATTACTTTTCCTTACGTCATACCAAATGTGGCGAAAACTATAATAATTCAAGTAATACATAAGGTTTTATTACAATATTTAATGAAATACTTAGAAAATGTAAGATTTCCTTCTAGTTAGTGCATTTATTACGTTACAATGTTGGTTGTTAATATTTTTGTTTTTTAGTTTGTATTTAATTTTAATTAGTTTACTACAAAAATCAAAATTTATTTTGGGTATTTTTTATTAAACTTTTCCATTCCGTATCCATATAATCAATGAGTTTACCTAAGCTAGATCTATAATCATTATACTACAAATATGTAATCACAATATATTATACAACTTTTTTCAATCTTATGTTAGAATAAGGCACATTGAAATGTAACGTTTATGTAATAAATGAAATATTCAATAGCTTTTCATTTCTTGATGGTTTAATTTTTACCATTACCTTGGCTACAAAGTTCTTTAGGAAAGGTAGAGGCGACAGCAAATAACACTCTTGGTCAAGACTATTTTTGACCATTATCTGAGTAACATCGGAAGGGAGCAGTCCAACGATTGGAGTGACCAGCTAATTGGACCAACCACGAATTGGACCTACCTTCTTTTGACAATTGAACCAAACGCGCCTAAAGGTCAGTGTGGTGCAGCCGACAATACGGCAACGTACACACTGATGACGTGTCGGGAGTTTGACCAGCTGCGCTCAGATCTGAGGGCTGTGTTCACTGACCTCTCTCGAGGCCATAGTCAACGCTATGGGCTCCAACACGAGGACGGGGAGGGAGAACTAGCTCCTGGCAAACTTAAGGTTCAAAATAAGCTGAAGTTGTTGATTCTATCTAATGTTTTTCAGATACCTATTGTTATTCGAAATTTAAATGTATAGGTAGGTACTGTAGAGCCTAAGGGGCACTACTTTACAGGGATGACGTAGTCAAAGAAACAAACAATCTATCACTAATAAACTGTATTTTTAAAACGAACTCAAGTTAACATTTATTGCCCTATCGCTGCGACGACGGGCTGACGTAGAAGCTCGCCGATCTTCTTTTGTTTCCTTCTATGCGTGTATTCTTAATCAAAGTGAGTTTAAACTCAGAACGCGACGGCGGCGGCCAGTAGGCTCGCCCAACCAAGTAGTCCCGATCACTACAGGAGCTACGCCCCTTTGGCAGACGTCGTGTTCTGTAACAAAGGTAAAAAAACGGCTAAGAGCATGCCTGCCTTTCAGGGGAAGAAGAATATGGATGCAGCACATGTCTGCTAGCAAACACCACATCTTTGCAGTAGAAGTACAGTCAGCGTCATATATAAAGTAGCAGTAACAATGAACAAATATTTTGAAACATCCAAAGTCCTCAATATTATTCACTCAACCAAAGTCAACAAATTGTTGAGACCTACCATCTTGCGCAAATATATTGGAACACAAACAACGTCAGATATATCAGTTCACTCAAGCCACCAATAGCAATGTTACAAGCAAACCGTCAATTGTATCCAAGCAGCCAGAGTATTCAAAAATATGGAACAACCTAAGAAAATGAACTTTAACACAAGTGTACTAAAGTTCAATACTAAAGATTTAAAACTAAATCTCGACTTTAAAAGATAAATTGATAATTGTATTTTATTGAGAAATGAAAATGTGACGTCTTGCATAAATAATATATGAACTAGTTATTCCCAGCGGCTTGGTAACATTTTATTTCAGGAAAGGATCATTTTTCTTGTACTATTTCATTTTAAGTATTGTTAGCTCTTTAATGTGGTGAAGCTGAAAATGCCGCAGCGGCAATCAGCATTCTCTCTCAAAAAAAAAAAATCTTTAATGTATTTTTTGATGAAGTTGATTTTATATCAACTTCATAAAAGCGAAATATCTTGACCTTGGCCAGTATATTATTTAGCTATCAAGGAACTACTAAACTAACCGAGGTTTCTCTCGAGCACTTCAACTCCTCGAGATCAACTGTGCGCCCATCTTTTCACCCTTCTGGCTCTATAAAGACGATTGCCTGATGATAAGAATCGGGTTAAGAGCCCTCGCCCACGTCCGATAATCGATGACCGAATTTTTAGTCGGTGAAAATAAAACGTATGGAATTCCATGTTGCAATTTGCAACACACACATCCTACAAAAACTCGGTACTAAAACCTCGGCGAAGAAATCGGTCCGATTATCGGTCCTACAAAAAGTCGGTCGTGGGCCGGAGTCGTAAAAGATAGCCAATGCCTTTCTCTGTGCCATAAGATAGGTGCACATGCATACCTTTCAATAACATTAGTCGAGGCGTAAAGCGGCAACAAACAAACATATTTTGACATTTATAATATTATTATAATTATGATTTATTATTGCGAACATGACGTGAAGATGGTATACTTCTCATTGTACCACCAGTGAAATAAAAAACAAATTTTTAAACACTATTGTACTTTATTCCATATACATACTTTAAAAAAAAAATATATTTATAACTTAAACTTTAAATAGTAATAAACTTGTGTATCCTACAAATGAATTTTGTTTCTAGGGTGGAATATCATTTAACACTATTTTAATATCACTTATTTACCTAAATACCTAATAATTATGTTAACAAACAAAAAAATACGTTGACACTGACTAAATTAAACCACGAAGTCACAAATAAAGAAATAAAAAAATAAGGTTCGAATTTAGAAACGAGTGTATCCACCTTCAGCCGTCGCCGCATCGATCGCACTGCGTTGTAACAAAACATGGTTCCTCGCAATTAATCCCAAGTTTCTACCACGTGCCTCCGCAAGTTCTCTGTCGTTCTTATTTGAGTGTTATCCCAAATTTGTACCATTTTGCCTTACAAATTTTTAATAGGGTTTAGATCGGGACTATGGGGAGGGAAAACTATACTCTTCAAGTTCCTATACTTAAGTAGTTTGTACAATCCGGCAATTATGAACAGAACTGTTATCTTGTATAAATTTTATTGTTTCATTGGGATAAAACACTTGAGCTGTAGGCAATAACACATCGGCTAAAATTTCTCTATATTTTTGCCCATTTAATCGTCCGCCAACTTCAACCAATTCTCCCGGACCAGCTTTACTGATCCATCCCCAAAATCCTAGTGTTATTCTTACACTTCTGTTAATAGCTAACACATTTCTTTTATCATATCTGGTGTTGTTTATTCTCCATAATGACAAGCGACCACTAACTGATGAACAATACACTTATTCGTCTAAAAAACTACATTTCAAAACTGTTTAGATAGTAACGAGTGAATTGCAAGCGTTGTGCTTTAAGCCTTGCTGTTAGTGCAGGCTTCTTGGCAGGAATTCTATGATGCAACCCTTATTCGTGAAAGCGCCGCCTTATCGTAGCTTGTGACAACCCAAATTCTGAGGCTAAATTTGCCAAATTCACAAATCGACTGCTTTGAGATCGCTGAACAATATATTTCGGTCTTGGTCGACGGTCGTTCGACGAGGGCGGCCAATAGTCACATGGTTCTGGAGATTGCCTTCCATATTTCTTCGCTCCGTCTACTGTATTCCTCTAAAATAAATGCCATTGTTACAAAGAGTTAATAAAATGTACTACTGTGTACTGTTTCAGCCAATTTGCAAAATAATAAATTACTGATGTATTGGCAAACATCTTACATGACATGATTGTGACACGTGACATTGAAATAATGTACCAATTAGAAGAATAATGTTATAAAATGAGGTTTGCTTTAAATCCGAGTGTAAGGACACATTGTAACGTTTGCTGCGTCAGCAAACGCGTACCCCAAGCGTGGGCGACCGCCGAGTATCGGCAGTCGTTCCTCGTCGCACCAACAGTACACTCGCAACCAACTTAACTTACCTTATGTAATTACGTACATTTCTGTGTCTGATAAATATAAGTATAAAATCTTCAAGTGACTTTTTATTGATGCACCCACGCACTCTCTGAGGAGTCTGTAGGTACCGCATACGCATGATAAATGCGCTAAGGTTTATACCTTACACGAGTTTTTGGCAATTAAGACTGCCGGACTTGCTCTTTTTTTATGGGTCACTTCTTTGAAATAGTGGTTAGAGCCTTTGCTTCTATACTGAATATCAACGGGTGCATACAGAGTTCTAGATGACTATTTAAAAAAAAAACTAGAGTACCTACGTAAATTCGAAACTGTGTTAATGTACTTGGAAAAAAAATACTAAGGCGAGGAAATAAAGAAAATGAATTACTATTATTTATCAAATTTTTAAGCAGTATAATATACCTTACCTATATACAATTTCCTGAACGGACGTGATTATTTTAATCGTATTTGTGAAATAATTTGAATTCGAATTTTTCTCAAGTGAAGCTCTCATTGAACTTTAGACTTTAATACACTTGTGTTAAAGTCCATTTTCTTAGGTTGTTCCATATTTTTGAATACTCTGGCTGCTTGGATACAATTGACGGTTTGCTTGTAACATTGCTATTGGTGGCTTGAGTGAACTGATATATCTGACGTTGTTTGTGTTCCAATATATTTGCGCAAGATGGTAGGTCTCAACAATTTGTTGACTTTGGTTGAGTGAATAATATTGAGGACTTTGGATGTTTCAAAATATTTGTTCATTGTTACTGCTACTTTATATATGACGCTGACTGTACCTGGATGAGGTGCTTGAAATCAACTCTAACTAGAGTCGGCAAAACCTCCCTTCCAAAGTCCGACTCATCCAACTATCTATAATAAAATTAAAGTAAACATCACTAAAGTTAAAGTTATCAATACGAACAATCATCTCCCATTAGTCCCATTACACTCTTTTACCTACCTAACAACTATAAATATCTAACACGATTATACATTACGTTTAAACAATATAACAATCGTGCGACGCCTAATCCTAATCCCATACATACAACTTAAAATCGTAAATACAGCCGCAAACAATTATAAACATTTAGCATATTTCTGAGCGTGATCGAGTCGATCAAAGTGTTCTTGAACATATTATTTTCCTTCTACTGTGTAAGCCATGAAGATGAATATCTGCAACGAACTTAGAGCATTAAACCATTTAATGCTTTAAAGCAACGAATGAGTTTGTTGAAAACCATGGTTTTCTCAAACGTGAGATCGCATCTCATACTGAAACTGAGTTACGTGGAACATCTTTTTTTAATCGTTACCGATCCTTCAGATCAACATAACTATATAAAATTCATAAGTTTTAAGGCGAGGCTGTATGCGCTAATCTATTTGCTTTTATTAAACAGAACAGTAAACAAAAGGACTTGGACTTCTTGGCGGGAAAGTGAAGAGTCATGTCTGCGGTTTTGTTTTATTTTCAAAAATTTGTGTTATGTCGAATATTAATGTGAAATAATGGTGGATTATTAACCGTTAAGTGTTCGTAAGTGTGCATGAGTGTTGGCAAATGAAACAAAACAGTGCAACTTTACTTTTCAAATTCTCTCAAGAAGTCCGCCGAGGAATTAGTAAAGCCCCACATCTTTACTGAGATACTCGAGGGGTTGGGGGGTATATCATTTCTCACTTCTCATTTTTATTATCATTCATTCATCATCATACTGACTGGAAGGAAGTATTGTATATTTATGTATTACTTGTAAGAAAAATTACTTTGACACTGGCTAAATGTGCTAATCGCACGAAGCCATCAACTAAAAGAAAAAAAAAAAAAAAAGGACTTCTTGGCGGGAAAGTGAAGAGTCATGTCTGCGGTTTTGTTTTATTTTCTAAAATTTGTGATAAGTCAAATATTAATGTGAAATAATGGTGAATTATTAACCGTAAAGTGAAAGTGTTTGTAAGTGCGCATGAGTGTTGGCAAATGAAACAAAACAGTGCAACTTCACTTTTTAAATTCTCTCAAGAAGTCTGCTCGAGGAATTAGTAAATCCCCACATCTTTATTGAGATACTCGAAGGGTTGGGGAGTATATCATTTTCATCATACTTTATCATACTGGAATGAAATATTGTATATTTATGTATTACTTCTAAGAAAAATTACTTTGACACTGGCTAAATGTGCTAATCGCACGAAGCCATTAACTAAAGGAAAAAAACAATGACAAAACAAAGAACAGAAAATAGAAATTGGAATTATTGTATTGACATAGGTACATACATTGTACATAAAGTACTTGTTTTTAAATTTAGTCAGTGGCCCAGTAATAAAGATGTTAAATATTTAAATATAGACCTAAACGTTAAAAAAGTGGCTTAGCAAATGAACGATGTGGCAAATTTTGTATTAAATGCTTAATAAGAATAGGTAATTATTTTCTAAATAAACAAATATTATCTGTAATAATAATTGAATTAGCTTTTGTTGTAGCTTAAATTATTTAACGTAATTTTACCATCTCAAGAAAAATGAAGTTAGCTATGAAATAATTCTAAATGGCACTAACATCCTAATGTGTTATTCCATTTTTTATTTATTTAGGTAGGTGTAGGAAGTAGTTTGCTTTATATTCATTCTTTGGTTGGTAATTAGCAGTCTCTTAAACCACTCTTAGTCATGTCTTGTTGGCCACTTAAGGAATTTTAGCTCCCTTCATTCTGATCACTGATCATGATATTAGACCACATTTTCGGTTGGCTGGACTAGTTAATTAGGTAACAACCGAAGATATGTATATGAGTTCCTATGTCAAGACTATACTTTTCCATACTTATTTGTTTTCAGGATGGAGGTGAAAGACCTTTGTCAAAGAGGAAACACCTTCCAAGCCAAGTTTGGTGTGACAAACTATAACACACCATTTACTACCAAAACCAGTCCGGAATATATAATTAGTGGTACAGCAATATTTCAGGTCAAAGTGATTGCAGCTCAAGTGAACAATGGCCACACAAATGTTTACAATAACTTAATTTTCATCAGATTTGTGAAACTGCGTCAAGATGATGATTTGACTTATGCTATCAAATTTTCCAGTAACGAATTTGGAATTGTAACTAAAAGTTTTTTAAGTGATGACGGTACATGGCACCTTATACATGACAATAAGAAGCAGCAATATACGTTTGATGTTACTGTGCATATGGATATAGTTCCAAGTGCTAGCTCATTTGCTACTCTTCATGAAGATATGGAGTTGACGGACTTCGAGCTGCGAGGGGAAGATGGTTCAGTGCGCATGCACCGAGCTGTGCTGGCGGCTGCAAGCCCTGTGCTGCGGCGCATGCTGGGCGGTACGTGGCGCGAAGCTGCAGAGGGTCACGTAGATGTACCAGGCACATCCAAGGCTACCCTCCAGCACCTAAAAGACTATGTTTACTTGCACACATTACCAGAAATCGGCGTAGAACAGTTGTTGCTTTTAGCATCGTATTACATGATGCCGGACTTGGAACAAAAATGTGTTGATAAGTTGGTGGGTAGTTTGACTGCCGCGAACGCTTGTGATCTGTTAGAGTTTGCTGCTAAACATAAAGTAACGAGGCTCTTGCTAGCTATTTTAGAGTGTGTTCAAAGTGGGGCGGTGAAAGTTGATGAGATGCGTGACCATTTTCTTCGTAGTAAATGAAGGCTTGAATCTTAATACTGAATTTGAGAAATATGTGCTCTCTATCAAGCTGTTTATGTTAAATGGATTGTAAGTCCCATATTTCATTCAAATGTGGATAGAAATTAATGAAAACATTTAAAATTATGTTGTCTATATTTTGTTAATAAAATATGTGTCAGGTTCTTCTTGAATTTATTTCCTAATATAATTTATAAAGCTTATGTAGATGAAGCTTTATAATTATATTAATATAAATAGTTAGTTATTGCGCAGACAGAACACGACTTTTTGTCCGCGGGCTTCCTTTTCGTCAAAACTAAGGCGCTTTGCAGACGGCAGGGCGGGCAGTTTTTTTGGCCGCAAGGAAATAAAGACCGCGTCTGTCCGTCGATGCCGTCGATGCCGTCGATGCCTGCCCTTGCCGCGAACACAAAGCACACCAGGGACGGAGGCAGTTAGTTCCATAGATAAGAATAGGTTTGACTGAGATAGCCGCCCCGCGCTGCCCGTCTGCGTTACTGCATACGTAAACCGGCGCGGTTTTTTTAACCTCTGTGTGCGTTGGTAGTATAGGATTCCTTTAGCGCTATCGTTCGGGGTCAAATTGACCGGCCCGGCCCGCCCCGCCGTCTGCAAAGCGCCTAAGGGTCAATACACACCGAAGTGGCAGAGGTCAGCAGTTAGACTGTCAAACCATTTTAATTATCGAAAGTACATTACCTAGTGAGTAAAATGACATTAATGACTTTTTTTAATCAAACGAGAAGTATCAAAAATTTTTTACATTAAACACTCCCATTCATTTAGTATGAGATTAGTAGAAAGGTTTTAGTTTCCTTATTTTAAATAGTAATTTTAGCTTAGTACTGATATTAAAGGAAACTGTTTAATAACCTAACAAAGTAATAAACGCAGACCGGACGGCATCGGCATAGCAAAGGATTTAAATTTTTACTAATGGACATTCAAACATATCGAAATATAAATAAGACATAAATACATACTTCGACGTGACGCGGCATGCCGAGGCAAGCGGCTATTGCATTCCATACAGCCAAAAAAAAAAAAATACACCTGTATATAGTATTATCTATGGTGGACGGTGGTTGTTGTCTTGCTTGTCTTGTGCACTGGAGCAAGTAATCACTAGATTCACTACGTGGTCTTGTGGAGGTTATTTTATAATAATTGAGGAGACAGGTGATATTATTTTATACATGAGAAACACTCTGACCAAAATGGCTATTGTAAGAAAATACATAGGTGTGTATTACTACAAACACTCAGTTCTTATTTAAAAAAATCGATTTAGTTTCAATACTAATGTTATTCTATAGATATTGGTGCAAATCTCACTGATGACATGTATCAAGGAATTTATCATGGCTCAAAGAAGCATGCTACTGACTTGGACAAAGTGTTGAAGAAGTCTTGGGCAAATGGCCTGGAAAAAATAATAGTTACTGGCGGAAGTTTATCAGAAAGTAAGAAGGCAATTGAGTTCTCTCAATCAGATTGTAAGTATAGTTCCATTTTGTTCTTGGACTTGAAAGTTCTATCTAGAAACTAGTAGAAGAATAAGGTGTGATGTCATTGATCATCATCATCATCATCATCATCATCATCATCATCGGCCTATCTTATCTTTATCTTAGGTGTGATGTGACTGTGGTAAACTTTCAATAATTAATTAACCACAAAAAAGATGTGTAGGTAACTTGAAAAATAGATACTTACTCACACATGTCATCACAATTACTATACTGTTACATGGATTTCTAAAATCATGAATAATCTATTTTAGAAATTACTGCATTTCAAGTGTTAAGTAACTAAGATTTTCTAATGATTTTATAAACTAGCGGTAAAGAGACACAGTTTTCTTTAAATCAACTTTTAATCATTTACAATATAGGCTTATTCCTAGCTTGTTGGTGCAAAATTAAATTACACAAAATAGGTACTACTGACTGATAAAAAAAATTGGTAATTCTTTAGTTTAATTTTTAAAATATTGTGTCGTCTTTAAAAAAGCATCCTAAGTCTTTTATTAAATATCCTTCAGTAAGTAGAATTAAAACATTTCAGCCCGCTTGTTCTCTACTGCAGGATGCCATCCAACCAGGTGCAATGAGTTTGCCAGCAATCCTGATGCTTACTTAAACAACTTACGGACACTTATCAATGATAACAGAAACAAAGTTGTAGCAATTGGAGAGTGCGGTCTTGATTATGAACGATTAAATTTCTGTGAGAAGGAAGTACAACTGAAGTGAGTATGGAAACTAAAATATCTTTTAAAAAAGCCTATATTATTAATTTTATTTATGTACTTGTGTCTGAAATAAATGTTTTTTATTTGAATTATCTTTAGCCTATAAACATCCAACTACTGGGTTAATTTCCATTTTTTCCATTTCCAAAATGCACGGAATAACTATTCAAAGCTTATTCTTTGTTTATTTGTAAAACCTTATTTCTTCAATGTTCAGGTTATAAACATTGGATAAGATACATTTTATCTAATAAAAGTAAAGTAAGCAACTAAAAAATTTGCAACAATTTTTAAAAAAATAATTTTTTTTAGGTACTTTGAAGTGCAGTTACAGCTCAGTTGTGAATTCAATTTACCTTTATTCCTGCATTGCCGTGCTGCTTCGGATGATTTGGTGGACATTCTTAGCAGAAACAAAGAGAAGATAGTCGGTGGTGTTGTACACTCATTTGATGGCACAGAAGATGCATTAAAGAAAATATTGGCATTAAACCTATTTATTGGTATTAATGGTTGGTAAGTATCACAAAGCAGTGATAGACAAATCTGCCGACCTAACAAAGAAAGCAGGAAGATCTGACCGTAACCAACTTTACTGTATTTATTGTTAGGACAGTAGAAATGAGAAAAAGCCATGTAAAGAATATTGTCAGTGTTATTACATTATGGTATCTTGTTAATTTCCTTCACAGTTCACTGAGAACGGACGAAAATTTATCAGTGGCAGCAAAAATTCCTAAAGACAGACTGATGATTGAGACCGACTGTCCATGGTGTGAGGTGAAGGCGACGCACCCTGGCTACAAGCATGTCACCACTAAGTATCCATCAGTGAAAAAGGAAAAATACTCTGTAGATTCAGACTGTCAAGTGAAAGGCAGGAATGAGCCCATGAATATTGTGTAAGGTTTTTTTTTATTTAAATAAAGGGAAAGGGATTTGGTCTTGATAGACACACCAACCCCCCGTAACCTTATCTTATCCAATCTAATAAAAGACAACTATTGCAAAAGTGTAACCAGGCAACATAGGTTGTGTATAGTACGAAATGAAAACATAAATGATCTAGCAGATTCAATTTTGTATAATACAGGCAGTTTTGTCTCTAACATAAAGGCTATAAGCACTTTTATTACGGCGACATACTTGAATATGGTAGTAGATTGAAATAGTCCTACCACCAACCAAACTGAGTACTCACATACCTGCGGAGGCACTGGGAATCGAATCCGGTACCTCTGGACTTTAATAATAAGACAATAATTATTAATCTATGATATTTTTTTCAGACAAGTCCTCGAGATTCTAGCTGCGATACGAAATGAAAACATAAATGATCTAGCAGATTCAATCTACAATAATACAATCAGTTTATTCTTTAAAACAAATAATTTTGTTTAATGTAATGTGTTATGTTATGTTTGGACATTATGTAAATAAATAGGTATGCAATCAATCTTGTATCCATATTTATTATTGTCTTGTCTCTCACCTAGTGATCTAGTATCTTGAAATAATCAAATGAAATCTTGGTGGGGGGACAGGGGATTTTTAACCAGAGACACACAATGATAAAAATAAATTACGATTCCCTTTTCTCCTTTCCTTGAGTCCTTCTCATGATTCAAGATGGTGGTAGCTAGGCGGACTAAGAACCAGTCCTACCACCGACCAAAGCAAGTACCTCTCTGGTAATTGAACCCCGTTACCTCTGATCTGCGACCAGTAGTGGTTAACCACAGGCGGTAAAAAATCTTAAGTTCGTCGGTCCACTTCACTTTTCTGAGTGAAAAGGAGTGCGCAAACGACAAGACTTTTGTCCGTCAAAATAGATCGCTTACAATTTCATCAAGTAACGCACACAATAGCAAGTACGCGCGCTTACAACTTTAAAAAGTCTGTCGTGTAGCGCCCCCCTTAATAAGGATACTGTTTTTGGATGAGTATTGAAATACAATCATATTAACAAATTCAATTTTGAATCATTTATTTAAAAACACGCAATCATTCATCAACACAAATAAATATACTAAAAACTTACAGGCCTACATTTTCATTACAAAACATTTGATTTCTAAAGTAATATTGTATGATAAACCAAAGTAACTTATACAAAAGTTATAATTTAAATGCATGATCAGGAATGTGACACTTTAAATACTGAATCAATTTCAATGTCAATAATCCTAATGATAGTCATGGAAATTAATAAAAAAATAATTTTGATACTCTACAATGATATGATATAAATTATTGTATTGATGATGATAGCTAACTATAAATATTATTGAAGATCAACATTATTAAAACTATCAAGATTCATTTGTTGCTATAACAACTAATAATGGAATTGTTGTACTCGTTTAAAATTCACTATTGTTGAGGGTGTATACGAAATATTGGATTTAACAGGGTGTACAAATGGAGGATGGAACATAGTTTTGTGCTTAGTAACGACTTTCATATATATAGGTATAAGGTATAGGCCGAGCATAAGCTAGCAATAAATATGTTGAAATTTCATATATGGGTTTATTTTTAGTCGCCCAGGCCCGTCTAATGTGAGCTATGCATATTTGGTGGTCAATATCAGTTTCGTCTGAAGTAAATTTCTAACCATTAAGGTTATTTGACAATATAAGACAACCTTAGCACTTACCTTAGTTAGTCAGTGTAAAACAGATGTCTCTTTAAGCAAATTCTTTTAATACAACACCTTTTTTAAAATAGGTTTTAACTGTTGTTCAACTTAAAACATTATTTTGTAATAACAACACCATTAATATTTACATTCTGACTGTAGATTTAAAACTAAATTCATTTCACCTAAATTTACTATGAGTTTCATTTATTGTTCTAAATAGCATTTCATCATCTCACAAAAGCAAACAACATGAAAAAAATAAACAGCGCAATTCTCCATTTGCAAACCCTACACAAATTATATGAATAATGTTAATGGTAGCTCTCCACTTCAGGGTATTTGTGAATAAACATGCACTTGTTCCCTGAACCAATAGAAGTACGTTGACATATGTGTCCTGGTCACATTGAGTGCTGTTTGCGTTCTGTTTTGAAGTATTTCTGGTGCCCAGTCCCCACTGAAACAATAAAAATATTGATAAATGTCAAATAATTGTCATAATTATAATATAAAACCCTAGATAATAAAAAGATAAAGTAACTTTCTACATTTAAGTAGGAATTTAACATTATACTTGTATTTAAAAAAAATTGCAAGTTTCTAGTTTTCAGGTCACATCTAAACTTGTACTTATATAAAACGAAAGTTTGGCTTTTTAAACTTCAACTAGTACAAGATCCTTTCAAAAGTACTAATGATAGCTGAGTCTATATACTTATTATATGCCTATGTGGCAAGGCCCAAGATCAGCAATCTAACGTTTTCTGACAATAATAAAACAAATCAACACAACAATAATTGTTGTTTACTTACACAAACACTTTAGTCTTCAAGTAATCCGCCGTAAACTGGTAATAGTCAGTTGAAAACTTCCTCACAGTAGCGTATCCTGATATCGCATAACCTTGCAGATTGTCCACAAGGCCAGGTGCGTACTGCTCTATGGTGGCGGCGACCACAGGCCCTTTCTCCGTGATGTACTCTTGGATGTTGTTATAAAGAACTCCAAGTTTCTTTACAGTTAACAAGAAGACGTCCTTGGAGAGCTGACCGTATGGCTTGCATACTTCGACAGTTTGGTTGTAGTAGACAGGGGCGTTGGTTTCTAGCCAGATGTAGCCACGAGCGGACGTCGACAGACTCTTCTGCCAAGCCTTCTGGCTGTGTTCTAAAATGCCGAGATCTTTGAACAGCTTTCCAGTAGCACTCTCTGTTGGTACAATAATAAGTTGTTAATTTACATACATAAAGAATACACCACATATATTGTTTGTTAATGCCGAACTATGAGTTGCAGGTATTAAATATGGAATCAAAAACATGTATATAGAAAATAAGACGTGCATATTGAATGCCAGTGACTTTTACCAGACAAGTTTATTCAGAACTTCAAATTCAGATCACACAAATTTGTAATTCGTTTAACTATGACTCCAAACAATAAGAATCTACTCTAACTGGAGTTAATAAATCAAATGTTTTTGTTTTGTTTATATAATTTTAATGCAAATTTTGTTGCGAAATGAATTACAAAAACACAAATTTTGAAAAAATTTCCGCGAGCAGGATTTGAACCTGCTCTGATCTGATCATATTTTTACAAATACTAAAGATCAGTTAAGAAGCAGGCAAGCTGTTAATGACGGTATTTGTTAATATTGAATGGGCGCCTTTGGCTTTCAAAGTAAAAAAGTAAATAGTGTTGAATAATTTCGGCGGGCTGGTTAGAACCACAATAGCTTTAGCCAATTACCAATTTACCAATTTATTGGGAGAGCACTTGACCCGGTATGTCAGAAGGGTGCAGGTTCAAATCCTGCTTGTGGAAATTGTTTTCAACATTTGTGTTTTTCTAATTAATAAACCAACTTATATTTGGCTGAAATAATAATACAGACTAATAGATTTGTATTACGATTTTCATTTGAGGGTGTCATATCATAAGAGAAGAGATTTGAGACAGTTATCGTGTGTCATACAGGTTAAACAAGAAACAACAAATTGACATTTCACAAAAACCAGACAGTAGCAAAAACATTAACTTACTAGAGAAACAGACTGATAGGACAGACAGAGGAATTCACTTACTCGGGAAATCACCACCAACTCTGGATACATCGTACGCAACCAATCCTGCGATGCCCACTAGCAAGAAGAAGCTTGCCCACAGCCACGGGAATCTTCTAGTACTTGTCATTCTGTCTAGAATATCCTGCAAATAAAGTGATTGTTTATTACATATTCATAAATTGTATTTGCAAAGTGTTATTGTGTATGTCATGTAGCTTTAACCTATAAATGGGCACAGCATGATATGAATCATCATTGGTTTTACATCTTATGACTAGTGAATAAGGTTTAATTTTAGTTGGTTTTTAATGTGCCACTACAGTGTGCTAATGGAAAAAGTTAACACAGTATTGACAACTGATGAATTTAGAATTGAATCTAGTATTTAGTCAAAGTAAAATTTGCCTAGATATATGATGAAGTTGTTTACCTTTTCTACAATGTCTGATTAGAAGACTTGCTTACAACTTTGAATACTTCTGTTATAGGTAGAAGTGTTAGAGCTACAAAAAGTATTCTATCTGTATGATGCTACATTCAATGTAAATTATTTTTAAAAGCTTACTTTAACTAGTAATAATATGAATTATGAGCAAAACTCCCACCAACAACCCACAATACTGCTAAAAACTAAAATTTTCTTTATGGCATTATAACAATAGTGTTAATCTACATTTGACCATTATTATAGCAACTAAACTTAGAGTCACTTGGACAATCTGAAACTGTCTGATTATGTGCAAAGTCAAATATTTATTAAGTAAACCAACAAATACATTTAACATAAGAACTTATCATTATCTTGTACCGTGATTTTAACTATGATTCGTCAATTAATGTTAACGTCGAGCACTGTTGTACCACTTTTTAATTAAATAGCAGTTTTTTTTTGCATTTTATTTATTGACATACATACCTTGCCATAAAATATCACATGCCACAATTACTAAATTAAAATTATAACGGCGACAGCGCCCGCATGTATAGCGGTCAGTAACACACTATTTACTGTTCTAACGGATGAGCGCTTTCTACGCACGAATAAGAAGTGGTTTTACAAGTTTCATTCAGAAATCATGACCAACTAGTATGCAGAATTACGTCGTATGTGAATTAAATGTACTACTCAAGCTCAATTCCGACAACTATACAACAATTAAAATTAAAACACAACCACAACAAATTAAAAATACTCACTCAATTCAAAGAATTACTTCCCACAAATCGAAATTATTTAAAAATAGACAACGCCAAGTAACAAATATGTCCGCCTAAAATTTTTGAATGACGTTTCATTCATCTTGGTATTTTGACATAAAACATGCCAGCGAAGCCAGATGAATATTGACAGTTCAATAGACGCTTGCGCGATGACGATGTCGAGAGAACTAAACGCAAGCTTTCTTTTAAAGTTACGGCATTGGAATCGAGCTTTTTTTACCTCATCAATTTCATTTGAATCCTAGCACTTATATTAAAGTAAATGCAAATTGTACTTTTTCTACTCGGCGGATTTTTTATAACATTGATGCTGTAATGCTTGGTGCTACTGAAAGCATTAGTAATGGGTGTTATTCTCTTCTCATTTAAATTAACAAAAACTTAGCCATCTAGTTGAAGATGTCTGTGGTATATACACTGGGAAAAATCTGAAGCCCTAAACATTATCATAAATGATGGGACAGAAACTAAAAAAAAATATTAAGAGGATTAAGATCAAATGGCGATTTTATCAAGGAATTCGATTGACCAAACCTTTGGTAATTGCTAACTAACAGTAAAAAAAAAAATTCTTTCAACACTAACCTGGCATATCTTGCTGGTCTTGACCACTGTCTCATCCTTCTTCTTGCCTTTGAGCGCTTCGCCGCTGACCTCTTTGAATTGTGCGACCGTTGTTTTCAGCGACCTCAGTTTCAATTTTTTGCTGGTAGTGGCCCAGTTGCTGTCTACAACCAAAACGGGTAAAATGTCCGTTAGCGACATCTAGCGCAATCCTGCTTTTTTTTCGGTATTTCAGCGTAACCGGAATTTTGTGATCGGTGAGAAACGGCGAAAAAAAAAAGAGTTCTATAAGTGTAAGTGTGGCATCATGCAGGTGTACTAGATTCTTCGAGGAGTTCGGAACAGTTGCAATCCTCCTACGGCCTTGAAAGGATCAACTATCTATTATTGTATATACTAGACTATCGTCATTATCATCAGCCAATAGTCGTCCACAGCTGGACAAAGGCCTAGAGGCCTAGAGGCCTAAAGGCCAAAAGACTAGACTACCATAATCTATACTAGTCCACTGCAGGAAATAGGCCTCTCCAAGTGCACGCCATCAAGCACGATCCGCGGCTTCTCTCATCCAGCTCTATACTAGATTATAACTACATAAAAAAAATGTATATGACATTTTGAACTGTAGGTTTGTAGCATATAAAAAATCTGTCTTGTACTACAAATTATTGATTTGATGTGTTATAATTTTTGCTCACTGAACCCCTTCCCTATCCCTTCTAAACAAATCCATATTTTTACTGTGGTTGATATTAATGTAATTTAAGGAAATACCATAGATTATGAACCCTTTACAGGAACAGGAACATTAAAACTTTTCATTGGTTTTCGAATATTTGTTATAAATCGCCAAAACTCTTTAGAATTAGATTGTCTTAATTTGTTCACTAATCTCTTGCCTTTTCGCAGATACGGGCGAATCTAATCATGGTTTAGACTTATAACATCACAAAGTGTGTTTTTTTTGTACATAACAAAAGTTAACCCATACATTTACTCACCTATGTAATCAAGCAGCATCGCCGATTGCTTGCTACATTTATGGAACAACTGTCGCCAAGTGGCGTTGCATGAATCGTCTTTTTGCATGCAGTCTACCAAACAGTCCACCAGCACTCGGTTGTAAGGGTCCAGGCTGGCTCCACTCAGGTATTGGTTGGGCAACTTCTTCATTATTTGATTGAATAGCACTTGCAACTTATTTCCACCTTGAATAAAGAATATATCCTGGAAACATAATGACAACTTTAATTATAGCCTCTCTATAGTATGTAGGTAACTTTTATTGTTTCATTCAATTTGTACCATTCATAACACGAAACTAATTCCTTAATTGTAACATAACCGATAGCAAACAAAATTAGTATCAGAAAAAATTATTTGAACACAATCTAACAGACCGCCTGATGGAAAGTGGTTGCTTACAATAGACTATCATTATCATCATCAGCCTATATTAGTCCACTGCTGGACATAGACCTCTCCAAGTGCACCCCACTGATCACAATCTACAGCTACTTCAGTAATAGTAGACTATAGTCTACTACTTGCAACACCAGTAAAGTATCATATGTGCATTACTGAGAAAGGAGTAGATTCTTTTGAGGAACCCCATGCCGTAACTGTTTATATGTTTCAACATTATCAGTCTATAAGCTTCCCACTGATGGACACAGACCTAACTACATGCTTAAGAGCATGTGGAGACATTGGGCCTCACAACCACCCTGTGTTGTGGGTTTTAACAACTGCCAACTGTCCACATCAACCGGGACCAACGGCTTTACATGTCTCAGATTTGTTTTTAACTTGGTCACCCATCTGATAACCTGGCATGATAAAAGTTGCATGCAAAATCGCTTGAAAGCACTAGCCACTGCGCCGTACATCTTCTCAAATTTTTATACTCTTTGTTTACCATGTTAAAATAAACACAATATTAATAATATTACCTTGTAATAAGTACCTTGGCATAAAAATGTCATGGCATTTTGCTGAGTGTATCCATTGAGTGTATCCATCCAATACAGGAATTGGCATTAATTTTTATTTTAAAAAATGTTTTGTATGCTAAGTCACAATAGCTTTCTATATTCCTATCTTCTATCTATATTGTCCAAAAAGTACTTAACACATTGATGTAATGAAACTCACCTTAAATTTACTTAATTGCATGATAAGGTCACTTGACATTTCTTTGGACAAACTATTCTTTTTGCCATAAACCATATCGAACATGGCAAACAGCTGGTCTTGGCTAACCTTCACATTCTCTATGCTGCCGTGGTTATCAAGCAACTTGCTTAAGTACACAATCACATATTTGGTATAGTTCTTCAGTTCCACTACTGGAAGAAATAAATCTTGCCACGCTGAAATGAGATATAGAATAGAATAGAATAGAATAGAAAAAAGTTTATTGGTGACAAAATATACATATTTTTTTATATACTGACTGCTTTACTACAAACTATGGCTAAAGTTAGACCTTAAAACAAATGCTTTCACTTTTAAGCTAATATTTTTAGACAGAGACACAATATTTAAAACATATATTTAGCCATTGTTTAACTTTAAACACTGTTTTGTAGTACAATGGTAACTGTTCAATTTTAAAGAACAAATTACAGGATTGTAATAATATGTTGCTTTTGTAATTAAAAAAGAAACTACATTTAAATCTGGTATTCTGTCTCAATCTGTGATGTTGAGATGACAAAGTATAATTTTGAAACTTATGTTTTTGATCAAACAGGCAGGGCAAGAGTTTTTTTTTATTCACTTACTTAGGTATTCTTACTTACTTCTATACTTATTTATGTATGTAAGATTATGTAATGATTTGTGATGAGTATTTTATTAAAGTTGATTTAAAAAAATGATTAAGATTATCTTGTTATCACTATTTTGGAAAATATATACCTAACAAAAAGTAAGGATATAACAGAATGTAGCCTTGTGTAGGTTATCTATCCTCTCAAGAAGTTACAATAAGATAAAATGATATTGATAAAATGCTAAGATAACCCAATCACTCCAAAAAAATTTTCGCTCAAGATTACACACAATTTTATTGTCCAACATTAGGACAAATAGCTACATTTAATGACATAAACATTTTAAACTTAAAAGATTTGAATTTGCAAAATAATAATGCTTACCTTTTAAACCAACAGTAAAATCGCTTAAACCACCTTGTCCTAACGCCCAGAGTAGGGTCAACCCAATTGGTGGACGATTTTGATATGAATTTCTAAGACTTGCACTCTTCGCCGCTGATGCTATGCAGAACTCGGGATATTCTTTAGCAAGCATTTGCAGTAACAGTCGGTGTCCATTGACTTGTTGACCTGCCAATTAATAATGTGGAGAAATTTAAATAATAATTAACATGTGTTTATCAGACAAAATGGTTTGGAATAAATGTAAACTGTTTTGTCTGCTCATTGATGGATGCTGTATTCTCAATACATCAGAGATCATGGAGCATGCAACTATGTCGAAAAACTAGACATTTGTACAACAAAATATATAGTTAAAATCTATCGTATTTTTTTCAAAAACTTTTACATTATCTTTGTAACAAAATAGAATTATTTGATTTCAACACCAACCTTTACTCATGTCATTGGCTAATGCGGTAAGTGTGCCATCAAAAAACAATTGCGCATTCGCTTTGCCAGCATCCTGTAACACATTCTCCAGGCTACTTTTAATATCCTTAGGAATTATACAAAGGGGATAGTCCTTAGGATAATTAGCAAACGTTGGGTCATCAACGTCAATCTGAGTCTTTGAGTTGAGGAAGCTGGCAACTTCCTTTAACCAAACTAGGGGCGCATTGGAAAATCTAACTTTGTTGGTTGCTATAATGGTTGCTAGTTCTTCGGGATCAATCTGCAATAATAAATAGGTTTTAGACTGCAACTTAAACATGACAGTACAATTAAAAAAATAGTCTTCTTATTAGTTCAGCAAATTTTTGTATATTTCTTGTATAAAATTTCTTTATGAAATTACTGTTTTACAAAGTATGTACTAAAGTGAATACTATTGAAGTTTATATCAAGTTATATCAAATACGTACAACTTGAAAAGCTCCTTCTATGGTTTTAGGGGGCTTAGGCTTAGAGGCTTCATTTTTTTTTTCTTGCTGTTTCTTTTTCTTTTCACCTTCTTTTTTCTTGTCCTTTACTGGTTTTCTATCATCATCAATTTCCATTCCTTCATAGAAAGACTTGATTTGAGAGTGGGGCACTAAAACAAAGTTTGGCAAGAGTTAAAAAGACTAAAAATCATTACTTATATGTACATTTTTAATTATATATGATAAAGATCAATAACACAACACATAAAGGCAACAGTTCTTTTATAATATTGTATAAATATAATTAAAAATGTATAAATTAAATTGATAAAATAAATTATATTGCTGAATAAAAAGGTATTATAAAACAATAAATAGGTATATCATAAAATATAAAACTAACACATTTTCCTATTTCTATCAAATTTTAACAAGTGAATACATTAGTTTAAAGGTACTAATAGTAGTATAATGGTAATAGTAGTAATAAAGTTGTCATTGATTTCTGGCTAAAAAATACTACTAAGTATCTTTTATATTTTCTTTCATTAATGAATTACCTTAAAACTTATTAAGTAATTATTTATTTTAACACTATGGCATGAGTTTTAGAAAGTAAGAAAGTAAGTAACATTATAAATGGCAATGCAGAAACAACATTCAAAATAATCATACAAGGTTTTCAAATTAGGGGGGTAGAATCGGAGTATCGGACCTTCAAGAATCGAAAAGCAACGTAGGCAATTTGCTACGCATTGAATATATATGTCTTCTTTATTTGAAAACATACATTAAATGGAATAATATTTTTTTGTAAATGCAAACAAGGCATACAATTTTAGATAGAAGTTGTATTGATAGACAGATGGTATATTGACTCACAGACATCTTCAAGTTTCGGCCCATTTTTTACCGCCTTTTTCGCATCATCCTTGGATTTCACCTTTCCGTTCTGCGACTTTTTGCTCTTTCCGACAACTTCCCATTGACCACTAGACATAATTAATTAATTTAAACGATTCAAATCAGTTTTAGTAAATAAAGGGAAAGGCGACAGGTTACACGTCAAACTCAAATGGGATAAAAAAACGTCAAAGCAGAACGACTGTCATTGGTCAATGAAAATAAATTCCACTTGGACAAAACGTGGCAAGTGCAAAGATTGCGTTTCGATCTTAGAAAATATAACTGAGTGAGGAATTCATTCATGGAACTTTACCATGAGTAACTTTTTCAGTTTCAAGGAGGCTACGGTAACAATAAATCTTGACAAGAGTTTGAGACTTAACTTGAGGTTTTTCCCTAGCCATCCCGAGTGAAGATTAAAATACCTTCTCAATCAAGTATGTTACTGCATTATTTAGTATTTATTAGTAGTGTTTGTTGATTTGCCTTAAATAAACTCACGAGAAATGATGCTTGTAGATACTATTTTATTATATGGTTGTTATATTTTATGGTTGTTAAACCATAAGTTATTCCCATAATTAGACCTTGCTGAAATAGTTCATGTAATAGAAATAAGTATGAAAGGAAACCCTAGTATTTAAGAAACAAAAATGTAAAAATAAAAACGATGTACCCCTTTTCTTTCCCAATAGATATTAATAAATAAAGAAATAAAGGATAATTTAGTAGACGGGAATCCCATCAGTTAAAGTATAAAAGACGAGGTATTAAAGAGTTAGTATGAAGTATGGAAGTACGAGAGGCATGAAAGATAGAACTGGAATGAAAGAGTAATTAGTTGTTTAAGTGCTCCAATAATGTTGGAGGTTAAAGTACTTTAAAAAAAATTGTTCAAGAAGAATGCTGTTTCTTCCATCTGCCACGCTTGCACCTTCTCAATTTATCTGTTTTATGTATACTAATATAAAAACTGTATCCTAAATTTGCAAAAAGAGGAGGATCTGTCTTTGTTCTAGCTAGATAAATCTATCTAGAACCACTTTAACAACGCAAATTATCATTTATTTTCTGACAATTATTTTTGAACACAAAACGTGGTGTCCGTTAAGCTGGCGTACACATGGTCTAATTCACGTTTGTTGTTATGCCCTCTTTTAGTGCGTAATTAGCAGAGGTCAAAATTAAATCCCGAGATTGTGTGGGATTATATGACCAGTGACTATAAGCCGGTCCTCCCCTACTCCCTTCCCATAAATGCCTGCCGCAGGATACTAAAGCAATACCTAGTTACGTAAATTATTTACGATAACGTTAAATCCCTCATATTTAAAGCTGGAATATGTATATTTGTCGCTTTATATATATTTAAATATGACTTACAAAATCTAAAATTGAATCTTTATCGTTCGGATATTGATATCTCACTTCATCTAGGGGTTGATTACACAATAAAAAGACAGATTATTTACCCTTTTTCTTTGTCACAGTCGGATAACTAACCGTTAATAACCGCATTTTATCGGTAGCTAACCTTAAATTTGGTTAGGTAACGGTAGCTAACGGGTTTTTTCACAACTATACCAGTGATCACACATTTGTTCCTAGAACTTTACAATTGTTTTTATCATAGTTCCACTGCGAATTCACATAAACTATTTCTACTGACAAAGACAGAATTTCACGCATTAATTATAAAAACGATCATAAAACTAAAAGTTCGCTTTCTGTAAGTACTAATTGTATACGCTGTATAGACGCCAGCTCGAAATGTCATTCACAAGTCTTGTTTAATATCTCTGTTACTTTAAGAGCAATCCTTATGAATTTTTGCATAGCTAATAAAAAAGCACTAAATTAGTATGTAAATTTCTTTGCCATGTTTTCGAGAACGATTACGTGTAGGTACGCCAGCTTGATCGTGATGCCAGCGTACACACTAAAAAGGTATTTATTTCTTAAACTAAAGAAGCACTAATTATTTTATGTTTGCAGTAATTACGCACTAAAAGATGGCATAACAACAAACATGAATTAGACGCTAGCTTAACGGACACAAAACATGCCATAAATTAAGGTAGAAGAAGAAGAAAATAATAGAAAACGATCGAGTAGGACATCCCTAACTCGATCTGTCAGCTGTCATTATGACATATGCTTGAACCTGCTTGCTTGTCATTCATTGTCTTGTCTGTTCTGTCAGATTGTCACACAATTTTGTCATGTCAGTTCTATTGGTGTTTAGTTCAGAATTTTCTCTATTAATTCCTCGGTAAATCAAAAGTATGTATTGATATTATCTATAATATTTCATTGGTACTCTCAACGAATAATAAACTGTGCTGGAATAAAACCCGCAGTTCTATTTGGGTCCGTACGCTAACGATGGAGGATAAATTAATGTTGGATGATATTTCGAGCACCTTGAGGGAAAGAGTATTTTTCGCAGCAAGAGATGGCATGTCTTTAACTCTCTACGCATTACTGTACGAGAAGAATACAGACGAAATAGATGATGTGCTGAACAGTGTAAGTATTACTTGGTAAATGAAAGGACTGTTTGTTTGCTTTGTTAATGTCAGCTCTGTTAATCTATTTATAACGTACAAATCACTGTGTTACCTTTTGCGCGCTATAGTTTTACGCGTGTGTGAATGAATTCGGCTCTTTAAGTTGTGTTAATAAAATCGTTACATTATTTTCGTGAAGGTTACATCAGTTTACTGATAAGAACAATGTGTCTTGTATAATCTTGCATTGCAACCGACGGTTAACTATAATTCTTTACGTCTTTATTAAATATAGCAAATAAGCAATTACAAAATATATTTTAAATAAATAATAATCTTTTTTTAACCTACTTTATATTTAAATCAAAACAACACCAAAGCCTTGTAAACAAACTTTTATGCCATTTGTCATTATCCAGAAAAGTCTTGTATGTGTTATTAGAAATTAGCTAAATCGAAGCAAGCCGTTAAACTATACTATATTTTATAGAAATTTAACCAAAACTAGTGCAGTATTATATTATTATTGTTTTTAATAAAAAAATGGGAATGTAGAAAACAAATAAAATAAAGTAATCTTTATTTCCAAGAAACTTATAAGTTCACATTCTAAATAATGTTTTCTGATGCATGCCTTTTGGTCCTCTAATTTTCTCCATTGTTTTCTGTCAGCTGTCACTCTTGCCTAGGGCAGTTCTGGGGTCATGATTATCTTGTCCTCCCGTTTTCTCATCTGACTACTGTTGCTTATCTCTGGTAGTAGGGTCCTCCTTCCTAGTGTTGCCACTATGAGGAAAGAATTAAGAATTTATTTATGTGCTACCTTAACCTTAGGTAAAGTACATGACTGCTAGGGTATTGCAAACATAAAGACAGTAATTATATAATGATATAATTACTGTCTTTGTTTGCAATAACTAACAAACTAATAATGATTAATGAATCAAGGCCTTAAATTGAAAACATAAAGTGTGTTTTTTTTTTACTGGGATAGTATGGGGAAGTTTGAAATCTTAGGAAATACAGAGAAATAAGCTTATGTACATATTATGCTGTTTTGGCACAATTAGATTTTTTTATTCAAGAGTTATCTTTGCATAAAAACTGGATGTTTTTGTCAGCAGAAGGTAATACTTCTACTTCTACTTCTGTCAATATCATGGGCAGTCCTTGTTTATGTTATTGCAGTGTTGTAGTTTATCAATACCATATAATAATAATACATTATAGACATATACCAACATGTACCTGCAATAAACAATATTCTATTCTATTCTATTCTGCCCTATTGATCACAATTCTCTTTGTATCAGTTACTTACTGTTTATTGTGTGAAACTAGAGAGATAATAAAAGTGACTTTAATGTAGTTTTAATGTGGCTGTAGCTCTCTTAAAATCAGTATTAATCTATCTGGTAGTATGTACAGTCGCAAACATTGACATTGACATGTATTAATTTTTGACTAGTTATGACTCTTATTCCATTACATTTAGAGTTACACTGTTCACATGTTAATGCTCGTGACTGTACATATCTGCATTAAGGATAGTGAATAATTATTGTTTACAAACATTCTGCATTGAGTTTGTCGTAAGTATAGTTTCAAGATCATTTGATGTAGTTTGTGTAAATAAATGCAAATATTTAAAAGCATGGAGTATTCTAATGCTTTATTGCTGACGTGATTGTTGACATTATTTCGTTTATTTTGTGACATACTCATTCAAATGAAGTTTTGCAACTGGCAGGATGTCTGCTGCGATGGTGTAAAGTGTACACCGCTCATTGCTGCAGCGCGGCATGGACGGGAGGGTGCAGTGAGGATTCTGTTAGAGAAATTCAGACCGCCAGTAAGATTAGAGACTGAAGGCACTGTCAAATTTGATGAGTATGTTATTGAAGGTAAGCACTGTTTACTTAAAAACAATATTGTATTGTACACTAACTGCCCGCACACTAGAACTGAGACATCGTACCCATAGAACAAGAGTACGTAGAAGTGGTTCACACATGCTATACTTACTTACAGACTCTATGTACCAGTTGTCTACCCCCACATCTCCGTCACCTGATGATATGATGGTAATAACTTGGTATAAAACCAATTACCACAAGTGACCCAATACATATTTTCACAACAGTCATAGACGGACAGTAGTCTTAGATGCTATGCAGTTTGTGCTCCACCGTACATGAATCTGTTTAGCTAGAATGACTAAGTCTTGTGAGGATATTATATTTTTTTAATTACTTATCAGAGTGCTAATTGCGACTATTATTTACCATCTATCACGTTAACAAAAACGATAATTTGTATGCATTGTAGCATGGCCTCCTGGGGCACGACCGCCTAACTTGATTGCTTTGGCTATAGCTATAGTTTATGACGTCATCTTGTCATTTTGTACCGCCTATGAAAGCAACATCGAAAGCTATAGGCTTATATAGGCTTATATATAGGCTAGCTTTCGATATCGCTTTCATAGGCGGTACATAAACTATAGCTATAGCCAAAGCAATTGAGTTAGGCGGTCGGGGGGCTGGTGACAAGTGAGGTGAATTGCCGTACCAGCGGCGTGAGTTGCCATACAAAATTATCGATATCGTGAAAATTAGATCGAATGGCAAATAAAACTCGCACTAGGCACCCTATCTCGTCTGCACTGGCCCTTACGGCTTACGACAAGCTTACACGCAAAGGCCGCAGTGTATTAGCGAATACGAGCGAACCCTACCCGATCCGATCCGAACCCTTCGGATAATCTAGTAGGGCACGGGGACACGCCTTAGTGCGTGATGCCGTTCCCTCTAGAAAACCTCCGCAGGTGATTCGTTTCACACGGCTTGAGGAACCCTTTAAGTTTCTCGCCGCCTCCAAAAAAGCCCGGTGAAGCTGAAAATTTGAAAGTTGATTCTGAAAATCTGAAAAAAGCCGTTTGAGGCAATCAGTAAGTATGTAATAATATTAATAATACCTACATATACTACTCAAAACAAAATAAGGGCCACGAGGTATTTTGTCTGTACCATGAAAATAATAAAACCAATATTAATTTTTTTGTCTCCATAACGAAAACTAATGTTGTTTTTACCGTGTAGACCAATAAATTTATTCCAATAATAATGATTAAAAAGTTTATTTGCTTTTGAAAGAAAAAACACATTTAAGGTTAAAAATAAAAACAATGTAAAGTTACTGAAAACAAAAGAAAATACTCCATGCTCATCTTTTAGTAACGGGTATGCCCCCCTCGTTTCGTTACGCACTCCTGAAGCCTGGAGTGCATGCTCTCAATCAAATGCCTGACATTTTCCATTGGAATCTCTTCCCAGGCCCTTTTAACAGCGTTGATGAGTTGCTGTTGGTTGTGGATTTCCTGATCACCGTCTCTAACTCTTCGTTTCAACTGATCCCACATGTGCTCTATTGGATTTAAGTCCGGACTGTTCGCCGGCCACGGCAAGACTTGAATTTGAGACGCTTCCAGTACAAACCGAGTCGCTTGAGCCGTGTGTGCACGAGCATTGTCTTGCATCAAGATGAATCCAGGACCCGCTCGCTGGGCAAATGGGATCACATGTGGTCTGACGACTTCCTCAATATACCGCTGAGCAGTAACAGTACCCTCATTTAAAATAGCGAGCTCAGTTTTGCCGTGTAAGCTTATACCGCCCCAAATCATTACATTTGGACCACCAAAACGATCGACTTCATGGATGCAGGCTTCTGAAAATCTCTCGCCGCGTCTTCTCCATACTCTAATACGCCGATCGTCGTTAAAAAATTTAACTTTGCATTCGTCTGTGAAGAGCACCATGCCCCATTGGTTTATGTCCCAGTCCAAATGTTGATGGGAAAATCTTAAACGATTTGCACGATGATTTCTGGTTAATGGAATACGGACAACTCGCCTTCTTGATGCCTGCTGGTCTTCATGCAATCGATTACGAATAGTTTGGTCACTGACACGAGTACCCGTTGTGAGCCGTAAACGATTTTGCAGCTTGCGGGCCGTCGTTGTGCGATCTCGGCGCGCACTTAATCGAATGTAACGATCCTCTTGAGCTGTTGTAATGCGAACTCTGCCCGAACCAGGTCTTCTTCTAACACTGCCGGTCTCTTGGAAACGATTCCATAGATTTTGAATAGCTCTTCGAGAAAATCCCAATTGCAAACCCACAGATCGCTGCGAATGACCTTCTTCAATCATTGTAACGGCTCTGGTTGCTGTCAGCGAGTCCATATGACGCCTGCGTGCTTGTGGCATATTGCAAAAGATGTTTCTGACTCGAGATATCAATGAACTCTGATAATTTCTAATAAACCAAGAAGCTAAGGAAAGCAAAACGTCAAAGAAAATGGAATCAAAACTTTCAAAAATAATTTTAAATCAAATTTTATTTAAAATTGTTGCCAGCATTAGATGAATACTACAATATTAAAAAGTTTAGGTATCAAAGAGTTTGTATACTCAATATTTTACTACTTTCAATATGTAAATGTTTAATAATTTACACCAAAATGAAAAAATACCTCGTGGCCCTTATTTTGTTTTGAGTAGTATATAAGATTCAATACAATACAATACATTCGTTAAACAAGATAGCTAAAAATTAAATTAAATAACATTAAATTAAATGGCATCATGACGCTCAATAGAAACTAGCAATGATGACTTCCATTTTGGTAAGCGATGAAGCGTAGATTTATATATGACTTAACGCGATAGCCGCGCGCTCGCACTGCTCACAGTTGTTAAAAGTTTCCATACATTTCGACTTCTTCTCCAAAGCGATCTTTTTTTTTATGGAGAAAAAAGTACACACGCCTGCACATCAACCTATCCAAAACTGTAAAATTTCTTCATTACATTTTCAACCATACTTTTTAGAAATAAAGTTCAAAGTCTATTGAGGAAATTTGACAGTTTGTGGTGGTAGGTTGATGGCAGGCGTGTGTACGCCGCCGAGAGCGTGCTACGAACTGCTTGAGCCGTATACCATTATGACGTCATACGCATTCGCGTCGCACGCCTAGTTAATCTTTTTATATTTTTTATTCTACTATTCTTGTGCCCGTCAGGGTTCATGATGCTCTAATTTAGATAACACCTATTACACAGCCATGCAACAGACGCGTTGAAACATATTGCGGATACTATGTAATACGACGACGAAATAAGTAGACAGTTTTTATTTAATAGAGTCAAAGATTTAGTCCAAAATCAAATGTCATTGTATTAATTCTTATTATAAATTAAGGGTAACTGCTGTAGCCTAATAATATAGGTACTACTACTGTACTGTACTGACGGAACAGTTATGTTGTCGGTCCATTTTGTTGTCATAACTGTAATCAGTCTGTATCAGTCCACTGCTTTACATAGGCCTCTCTCACAGGCAGACAGGCATTGGTCATAGACTTTCGTGTTAAGGCTTAGTCAGGTCAAATCCTTTCTAGGCGGAAATGCCCTAGGACGGACTATGTTGATAGGCGGAGGCAGCAGAAGGCAAGCCCGATTAACCATCGGTGTCTTGACGGGATACTATGCCACAAAACAAATGCTTCACAGGATGCACATCTATCAGCGAACAGCTTGTATAGGGCATGTGCAGAGGAAACGGACTTAATGCAGCACCTACTGTGCTACTCCTGCGAACGGCACCAGAAGATTACGCTCTTCGCTCTTAAAGACGTTGCCAAACTTATGGCGTCTATCTTTACAGAGAAAGAAGAGTAAAAGGCTGGGGCTGCACAAAAGATCCCGATGGGTCGAAGTGCTACTGGGAGAGGGAAGCCTCAGCAAGCCCCACTATGGTTGAAGGTTATTTAAGATATAATGAGACTTCATCAGGAGCCCTACACTCAGCCACTGCTGAGTGTAGCCTATAGTCACCCACTGGTGACTATAGGCTGAAGAAGAAGAAGACTTTATGGTATTCATGACGAAAAGACCCGAATCAAATAGACGAATCCTTCTATTAGCCTCTTTCTAGGTTTTTTTTTTCTTGAAGCGTTTGTCTTAAGTGAATGCACTCGAAAAACGAATTCGAGCGCTACAATGTTAATAGCAATGGGTCCCGGGTCAACATGTTCATTGAACATGACCTTTGTTTTGTCAAGGTCCATCTGTAGACCGATACTTTGAGAGGAATAGGCGAAGCTGTCTGTCTACCTTCTGTTATAAATCGTGCAACGTTTCAGCCATAAAAACGATGTCGTACGCAAATCTCAATCATGTACTCGCCGTCCAGTCGCCTAACATCAACTAATAGCAAGTGGGTATAGCGAGCTGAGGGTACTATTTTGACAAGGCAGATTTGTTTCCATACTTAACTCTATCAACATTAAGGCTAAAGCTATTGTCAGCCTCCCTTCCTTACCAAGTGTAGAGTAAAGTTCAATAGAATCTCGACAGTTCAAAACCGTTCATGTTACCGTTATATGTTATTTTTTGTTGTAATGGACAATGACTTTTGTCATATATGTTACTGTGCCAAGGTTAAAATTGCTCAGACACATTAAATAACTATAGTGCTGTTTTGTAGATTAAGAACTTCTATGTTATAAAAAGGTTTTAGATCCAGTGAAATTACAGAGCATATAGACATAAGAACTGATACTTCGTTCTTCGTCTTATATTTGATGTTGCAAGCGTCTATGGGCTACGGATTCCAGCGGCCGCTTTCATTCAGTGAGGGAGGGAGGGAGAAGGGGGCGTACGTTCGTTTGCCGGCTTTGTGTCGGAGACATTAAAAAGTAAAAGAAAACAAAAATACTTGGACCGATAAACAGTTCCAGGGTGATGTGACGTAGCAAGTGCGTTGACTTACATTTTTGCGTGTCGTCGATCTCGTATGCGCGTTATATTTAGAACTAAATTGTATATAAGCTCCACCACGTACAAAGGAACTAAAAATTATACGTGTACGTTCAAATGGAGGTCTTGGCCACTCTCCAGATTTCTTTGTTCTGCACCGCGCATTTGATTTATTGAAATTAATAAGGCTGTCATAAACTAATTTGGCATAATCTAGCAGATTATGCGACTGCCGGACTGCTGGACGATAGTCTTATACAATAAGAAAAAAATATATAAATAAAATAATATTTATAAATTATTTAAAATTATAATTATAAATTATTCTTATAAATTTTTTGAATTTCAATTTGAATAACTATACGGTTGACAAATATACGACTCATTTGCGACGCCATACTCTTTGTGCATTTATGTCGTATGTTAAAAATGTTTATTGTCTGTAGGTGAATCAATGTGTGTCGTTTTTGTTATTCTGCGCCATGGTTCGCAGAAGAATAAAAACGCTAAGTAGGTATTATAAAAGGTTATTTTTAGAAGAATTTTCACTCTGTTTATTTTACAGCAATAACAAAAAGTATGTAACTTCACAGCCGGAATACCAACCACTGAGGGACCGGCTATCTTAAGTCTGAATACAACTTATATGCCATACATTTGATTGTGTATTTGTTTAATCTACATTGTCTTAAAAACAATTTGTATTGTTTGTCTGATGCGAGTGAGCGCATAGATAGTGGCGCTTAATCCGCCTCCGCGCGGGCGCATACGTAAACCACACTAAACAGACGCTCAACACACGCCTCTAGGCCGTATGTGTTGACGATCGACTGTGAATCAAGATGTGTATCTATAATCTTTCATTAATATAGTGTTTTTTTTCCTTTTTCTGTAAATACAATTGTTATTAGATGTGAGGCCGTCAGACGTAACACTGAATCGTCTGTGAAACTGTTGTAGTATGTAGTTTGTTTACTTTATGGTACCAAAAATATAAATAAATAATGTTCATCTTGGAAGAAGGCCTGAGCCGCTCTATGGCATATAACAGCATCTGTGGTCTAGTGGTTAAGACCACCGGTCTCAGACCCAGAGGTCCCGGGTTTGATTCCCAGGGGGGAAGCATGTTTATGTACTCGGTTTGGTTGGTGGTAAGACTTGTTTTTCCGTTTGGCTACCTACCACCATCTTATCGAAATATGTCGCCATAACATCAATGTTTATAGCAGAGATAAGATAGCCAGTTCGTCAGTAGTTGAGATTTCCGAGTGAAATGCGCTACCACCATTAGCCTTATCATCACTTAACATCAAGTGAGATGATGGCACTGTGCTTACCCGTTAAATATAAAAAAAATTATGATGATGAAACGATTTATATTAACTCCTTCAGGTGCCACAGCGCTATGGTGCGCCGCCGGCGCAGGTCACTTAGGCATAGTGAAGCGGCTAGTCCGCGCAGGCGCAAACGTAAACCACGCGACCAAGACCCTCAGCACACCACTGAGAGCCGCGTGCTTCGACGGCCGCCTCGACATAGTAAAGTACCTGGTGCGGCACGGTGCGGACATACACAAGGCGAACAAGTACAACAACACATGCCTCATGATTGCGGCCTACAAAGGACATTTGGACGTGGTAAGTCAGCACCAGTGATCGTGATAGGTAGTGCTATTTTGCGAGACTGAACGCAATGTTAGCATGGATATGCTTTGGGAATTCCGGGATTTTAATGTAACGACAATATAATTAAATACCGTTTTAGAAATTAGTACTTTACAGAGTTTATTTATTTATTTATTTATTTATTTATTTATTTATAAAGTCTGGCAACATTTTTACACCATTGAAATGAAACAACTTTTACGGATCTACTCGCGTTTATTTTACACATTAGTTTTAATTAATGTTTATTCTGACGTTTCGAACCCTTTGCAGGGTCCGTGGTCACAGGGAGACTGAGGTGTTGGTCGTCTCATAATTAGTTAGTAGCTTGTATACCCTCGTTTAAATTTAATCAGGTGCGTTCCGTTTTACGCAGAAATAGCTTACAGTATCTTTTGGTCTGGCAGTATGGTGTTGGGGTGGGGTTTAATATTTTGTATGATGGGCCCAGGCTGGTGGTAGAATATAATATTTTTACACCAGTTACTTATTCTCTGAAATAATTTTTTTCTTAAACTATATAACACGCAAACACAGCATTAATAATATATAAACTGTGTACAAACATATAAAATAAGATATTACGTACCTGACATTCAGGATAATTAAAGTGAAGATTTCTAGAAATTATTTACATTATTAAATTAAATTAATTAATTAATTAAAATTAAATAAATTAAGTTAAATTAAATAAATTAAATATGCTATCTAAAATGAGTACTTATGAAGTTAAAAAAGAGTAAAGTGAATTTTTGAAGTGGGTCAACGACGAAACCAACAAATCTGTTTCGTGTATGCTATCTAAAATGAGTACTTATAAAGTTACAAAAGAGTAAAGTGAATTTTTGAAGTGGTTCAACGACGAAACCAACAAATCTGTTTCGTGTGCTTTATAAAACTTATTATGTTCATCACAGATTAGCGTTTGGAATGCACCCAGACCCCCACATTCGATTTTTCTGTCAATCGGTCCTGTAACAAAGAAGTTCAAAATAGCGGCGACTTTTCCAATTACTGACAACTTCTCTTCTTTAGGGATAAGATATTTCATGTTTCTATTAATGTCCTTTATCGAATTTCAAAGGTCGCGCGTCATTCTCATTATTAAAGTATACGTAATCCCGCAATCCCGCGGTATGCCCGTATTAACATCAACATTCGAGTTCATTCACCTCATTTAGCACTACCTATCGCGATCACTGCCTGCTCATCACTCACCACTCAGCATACCACTAAGAGCCGCGTGCTTTGACGGCCGCCTCAACATAGCACACAATGCCATATAACTTTAACGCTTAGGTATTGGTTTAAACTAAAATTTTTTTTTAAACTAAAAAGCCAATCCAAACAAAATATGAAGTCCACTATGGAAAGTTGCAAATTGCATATATTCAGAAATAGATCCTTATATTTTTTATCCATTCATTTTACACTTGTAAACTTACAGATTAAAAATCCAAGTCGCCTACAAGCTTAGACAGGATAAGTTAAGAATTAAATAAAAAAATTTATTGTTAAGTACATCATAACATAAAACATTAATATTAAACTAGGCGGCTAAATAAATAATAAATACAAATGAGAATAACAAGATGTCGAAGAATAGATTAGCTTACAAGTCGAACACCTTAAAATCAAAAAATCAATGTCAATCAAAAGAAAATCATCAATGAAAAATTTTATTTTTGTTTTTAAACCTACGGTGGAGACCTTTTAAAGCTTTTCAATTATCATGTAACATTTTATATTTTTCTTGGAATGGAGTTCAGCCGTGTACTAATATAGGCTAATGATGATAATGTTATTCACCACCAACAGGTCCAGTTCCTGCTGGAGAGCGGCGCGCGCGTCGACGAGCGCGCTTTATGTGGCGCGACAGCTTTACACTTCGCGTCGGAGTGCGGGCACGCGGCCGTCGTATGCGCACTATTGGACCGCAACGCGCATATACTCACCAATGAGAATGGTATTATTTTTTTTTTTTTAATCTTGCTAGTAAGTAGCGTATATATTATCACACTGCTGTCATAAAGTCATCATTACTATCGATGGGTATTGACTTAATCACGTTATGATACAAACTGTCCGAGTTCGTGCGTCAAAAATTAGTTACCAGTTACTTTAAATAAGAGCGTGTAGAATCAATATTAATTGATGTCATAGCGTTAGAATTTGAGACCGGTAAAAAAATCGCACCCCTAGTCGGACAATGTCAGTTTTAAATTTTTCAATGCATTTTCAAGAAACATACCAAGCTAAGCAAGAAACATAAAAAGCCCTACCACCAAACAGACCAAGTATAAAACCAAAAATACCCCCTACTAATTAATGGAATCAGGCGTTATTTTGCGGAAATCCATGGTACAAAAAAATGGAAATAACAGTACATATTATCTAAATTAATTTTTTTTGTATCCCCTACTGGAAAAGTTGGCATAACTGGGTCGCCACTGCCTGCTCATGACCCAATAGTTTTATTATAATAGTACAGTATTATAATAATATTGGTAATAGTACCCCGTGTAATATGTATATTTATTCCCTTCCACCGGTAGGTATGACGCCATTACAGTGTGCGGCAGAACGTGCGCGCGCGTCGGTCGTAGAAATCTTAGCCGTGCGGCCCGAGGTGACGCGCGCGCAATCTGTTGAAGCCTACGAGCTGCTAGGCGCCTCCTTCGCCAACGACAAGGAGTACTACTGCCTTAGGGTAGGTACTACTGTTTTAGGTCACTTTATGAATGTGTATGAGTGGCAGAATGGTCTCATGGGACATGGAGGACTACTGCATTAAGATAAGTACTACGGTACGTTATACTTTCTTATGGCCGTGGTTTCTAAATTGGTATGATGTAACGGAGTAAATACTCCTTTTTGAGTTTTATACTTTTTCTAATGTTTTCATGTCAATCTTCTTGTGTTTTGTTCTCTACCTTTTTGGTTGGCATCGTGGTTGCTAACTGTATCACAGAATAATATACAAACAGAAGACGCACTTTCGACACAATCGCAATACAATATCAACCTTTAGTGCGCGCCAATACGGTCCAACATAACTCTGCACCTGTACTCGTACCTAACTCTTTCAACGGACGGGACAATCGAAAGTAAATCTTATATCTAAGGCGCTACGAGCGCGCGCCGCTGCTTTCACAAAATCCTGCTTGGCGACCTTGACGTAACCCGGCTGCGTGTTGCTCATAGGGCTGAATGCAAATACTGCAATATGAAGCGCTTGCGCCACGTAAGTACAATCACCAGCATTAAGATGTGACTATCGACGGCCTGCAAAAACATCTGATCATTGGTGGAAGGCATATATATATGACGATCTAACTCGGTATAAGTATGTGATGATTTGTGGCCGGTATAATATATAGTTTTTTAGTAACAGCATAAGTATCTGACACCGGGCCGCTTAAAAATATATGATATTGCACAAAATCAAAATTATGTAACCCACCACCAGCATAAATATTTATTCACTGTGAGCGTATAACCATCGGATCACAGGTGGACCGCATAAATATGTAGCACGATACAAAATCAAAAATATACACAGTCAGGTCATAAATTCTGTCACATGTTTAATATAAAATAATTGAGACAAGTTTATTCATTATGTAACTTCTTTAAGCGTCCACTCCATATTTAAAAATGAGTAAAACTCTAAAAAGTATATTTTTATTTTCATGAACAATTCGAAATTCAATAAACTTTTTTGTGGCCAGCATTCTAAAAGAAAAGTTTTTACTGTGTGACAATACTTATGACCTGACTGTGTTTAAACCGGCCACAAATCATCACATACTTATACCGAGTTAGATCGTCATATATATATGCCTTCCACCAATGATCAGATATTTTTGCAGGGCTGTCCATAGTCATGTATTTATTTATGCTGGTGACTGTACTATGGCGGCCACAAACACTTTACCGGTCCTAAGGCGAAAATCCTGTGCACCGCGTCGCTCGCTTTTATCGGCGTGACCGGTGCGGCGGCGATGCGCGTGCACACGAATATTTGTTCAAAACCGTAAAGCCTTCGAGACCCGTACCTATAAATACTGTAAACACATGCGCTTTTTCGTGGTTTGTTTGTAAATGGTCAATAAAATACAATATTATTAAGTAAGCAATACTTAACCACCAAAAATTGAACGAGCTACTTCAATAATTATAGTATTGATACTCTGTTGTATCTACTTATGTTACTATATCTTACTACGTGCTTATGTTAAGTAAGTACAAACGGCAACAGATCAACCTACCCTAATCTTATCTTCGAATTTCATGTTAGTGCATCCTAATGCAGAACAGTGACGCGTTTGTTTCACCATTCTGTGAACTTTCCACTTGCGAAAATAAAATAAATGCCGCCTCGGTCGCGTCCTGCGTACTGCGTGCGTGACACTCGACTAAATTGTCTCCGCGCTCGGACCGAGCGTGTAGGTGAATAAGTCGACCGAATTACGTAGTGGCACAGGCCTGACTGTATGTTTTATGTTATTATTATTTTATTCTATTAATTATAATCAAGTATACTGTTGTATACTGTATGTATACTGTTTGCATAAGTGTTTTATAAACATATTAAATAATAAAAAAAAAACTAAATTGTTTTTATCTTCTTATAAATCAGGAAAAATCAACTAAAAAAACATAAAATCTTATAGAAATAGGAAAAATCAACTAAAAAAACATAAAATTTTATAGAAATATCAACTCAAATTCTAATCAGTCAATGGCGTCATTAATTTTCTTAAGTATAAATACCTCCACTTATAGGTAGCAATACACGAAACACGCCATTTACATTTGGGAAGTAGAAATACGGTAGCAAACTGCAAAAAAATACTTTATTATAATATAAAAAATTTAAACCATTTTTGTATTGATAATATACTACTCAAAACAAAATAAGGGCCACGAGGTATTTTTTCATTCTGGTGTAAATTATTAAACATTTACATATTGAAAGTAGTAAAATATTGAGTATACAAACTCTTTGATACCTAAACTTTTTAATATTGTAGTATTCATCTAATGCTGGCAACAATTTTAAATAAAATTTGATTTAAAATTATTTTTGAAAGTTTTGATTCCATTTTCTTTGACGTTTTGCTTTCCTTAGCTTCTTGGTTTATTAGAAATTATCAGAGTTCATTGATATCTCGAGTCAGAAACATCTTTTGCAATATGCCACAAGCACGCAGGCGTCATATGGACTCGCTGACAGCAACCAGAGCCGTTACAATGATTGAAGAAGGTCATTCGCAGCGATCTGTGGGTTTGCAATTGGGATTTTCTCGAAGAGCTATTCAAAATCTATGGAATCGTTTCCAAGAGACCGGCAGTGTTAGAAGAAGACCTGGTTCGGGCAGAGTTCGCATTACAACAGCTCAAGAGGATCGTTACATTCGATTAAGTGCGCGCCGAGATCGCACAACGACGGCCCGCAAGCTGCAAAATCGTTTACGGCTCACAACGGGTACTCGTGTCAGTGACCAAACTATTCGTAATCGATTGCATGAAGACCAGCAGGCATCAAGAAGGCGAGTTGTCCGTATTCCATTAACCAGAAATCATCGTGCAAATCGTTTAAGATTTTCCCGTCAACATTTGGACTGGGACATAAACCAATGGGGCATGGTGCTCTTCACAGACGAATGCAAAGTTAAATTTTTTAACGACGATCGGCGTATTAGAGTATGGAGAAGACGCGGCGAGAGATTTTCAGAAGCCTGCATCCATGAAGTCGATCGTTTTGGTGGTCCAAATGTAATGATTTGGGGCGGGATAAGCTTACACGGCAAAACTGAGCTCGCTATTTTAAATGAGGGTACTGTTACTGCTCAGCGGTATATTGAGGAAGTCGTCAGACCACATGTGATCCCATTAGCCCAGCGAGCGGGTCCTGGATTCATCTTGATGCAAGACAATGCTCGTGCACACACGGCTCAAGCGACTCGGTTTGTACTGGAAGCGTCTCAAATTCAAGTCTTGCCGTGGCCGGCGAACAGTCCGGACTTAAATCCAATAGAGCACATGTGGGATCAGTTGAAACGAAGAGTTAGAGACGGTGATCAGGAAATCCACAACCAACAGCAACTCATCAACGCTGTTAAAAGGGCCTGGGAAGAGATTCCAATGGAAAATGTCAGGCATTTGATTGAGAGCATGCACTCCAGGCTTCAGGAGTGCGTAACGAAACGAGGGGGGCATACCCGTTACTAAAAGATGAGCATGGAGTATTTTCTTTTGTTTTTAGTAACTTTACATTGTTTTTATTTTTAACCTTAAATGTGTTTTTTCTTTCAAAAGCAAATAAACTTTTTAATCATTATTATTGGAATAAATTTATTGGTCTACACGGTAAAAACAACATTAGTTTTCGTTATGGAGACAAAAAAAATAATATTGGTTTTATTATTTTCATGGTACAGACAAAATACCTCGTGGCCCTTATTTTGTTTTGAGTAGTATATATATCACAAAAAATCATTTGATATATATCGGATATATATCATGATATATATCCTCGAACCCTGATTATAATTATAAGTTTCACTTTACCTCTAATTCCTAAATACAGTCTTCCTTTTCCCTTTCGCCTCCTTCCGTTACATGCGTTATAAAAGCAGTATCACTTTTGTCCGGTAGATGGCGTACCAGTACCTGCACAGAGCGATGGCGATGCGCTACGACACGCGGTACGGTTTGCTGCTCAAGAAGCCGGCGGACCCCATCCCCGCCTATGACAATTGGAAGGAGAGCACCACGATAGAGGTATTATAATATTTGAGTAATTTAAATTGCATTTAATTTTTGTAATATATTTTTAATCTTAAGCTTGATTAATTACAGCTATGCAATAACAATGTTGCATTCGTTAGCTTATTAGAAAACTGTACTTTGTGAATACATATTAACTGTGACCTATTTTGTGAAAACAAAATACAATGAAAATAATATGTAGTATGATTATTGTAATTTTACGCAAAGCAGAATAAACGCAGTTGAGATGAGAGCGTTAAGAAGTATGATAGGAGTTAAACTGAGTGACAGGATAAGAAATAGTGAGATAAGGAAACGTTGTGGTCTGAAAGAAGATGTAGTGACAAAAATTAGGAAAGGCATGCTGAGATGGTTTGGCCATGTCGAGAGAATGGATGAAGAACGATTGACGAAAAAAGTGTATAAGGCGAGTGTGAATGAAAATGTTGGTAGGGGTAGACCTAGGCGGACGTTTCGAGACCAAATCAGGGACGTCTTGAAAAAAGGCCAGGTCAAGAGTACCCTAAACCGAAGAGCATGTATGAAAGGAATAATGAAAGTGGACGAAGCGAAACAAGTATGTAAGGATCGTAGCAAGTGGAAAGAAGTGGTCTCTGCCTACCCCTACGGGCAATTGGCGTGATTATATGTATGTATGTATGTAAATTTTGTTGTGAACTGCTTACAATTTGAAAACGATGAAAAACGAAACCCTAAAGACAAAGTGTTGAAAAAAATTCACGAGCGGGATTCGAATCCGCACCCCATGACATGCCGGGTCAGGTGCACTGTCAACTATGCTATCGTGGCTCAATCCAACTAATCAGCCGAAATTAATCAACACAAGCTACTTTTACTTTATAAGCCAAAGGAGCCCTATTCAATGTCGACAACTACGTCATCAACATCCGATTTTAATATTTTTTACAAATTTTGAAAGATCAGTTAAGAATTAGGCAAGCTATATCCCAAGCGAATCCCGCTTGTGGATTTTTTTCAACACTTTGTCTTTTTTCCAAATTGTAATTTGTTCGCAACAATATTTCCGTAAAATTATATGTAAATAATAAGGGTTGCAGTCCCGGTACTGTGGAAAAAACGGGAATCCCGGTACTGCGCTAACTCTGGTACCGGGAAAACCGGGAAATTCGGTACTTTTCGGTACTGAGATTTTTTTTAATGTATCGTAAATAAGATAAAATAATAATAACGTTCGTAACGTTATTATTAGTAATTCGTTTTAAGCAACAATCATTGTTCATCTGACTAAACTAAGGCTTAAATCTAACACAAAAACATAACATGAAACAAGATCAATAAGTTATCAAATTACTTTTAACTTATATCATAATAACTAAAGCAAGGAATCTGAGTATCTGACACATAAAATATATATATAAATATAAATATAAATAATAATAATAAGTACTTAACAGTCTTTTATCGGGTGGCAATAAGACGCGTGCCTTTAATGGCTGGGTTATGCCTCTGCTCACATACTCCTTTGGCATACTAAGATGGACTCAGACCGAATTGGACGCCTTGGATAGGAGAGTCCGTCAAATGCTCACGACTTCCAGAATGCTACACCCGCGCTCATCTGTTATGAGGCTGTACATCCCGCGAAGATATGGGGGTCGCGGCTTTTTAAATGTCAAGGACCTATATAACCGTGAGGTGTGCAGTCAGGGATTATTTACGGGAAATCGGTACCGGAAATTCCCGGGGGCATGCCCTAGTAAACAATCATGTATTGTATTATCGCCAGGAAGTGGAGCGTCTATCGGGCGACGCGCACGGCCTCCACATGGAGGGGCTGGCAGTGCGCGAGCGCGTGCTCGGGCGCGGCTGCCCCGACCTGCCGCACCCGGTCGTGTTCCGCGGCGCCGTGTTCGCGGACGAGGCGCGCTTCGACCGCTGCCTCGCGCTGTGGCGGCACGCGCTGCTGCTGAGGCAGCACAACAAAGTGAGTGCCTCGCCCGACACATAACATGACACTACATACTAAAATACGCTACACATGTACACCGTAGGCCGAAGACACTAGTACAACAAGAGAACAAGTTTACGAACACACTGTTTTACACGCGTATACCACGTATTGACGCTTCCAATCTGATCCAAACGCTTTAGAGAATCTTGTAGCGAAACCTAGCGTGATGCCATTCCCTCTAGAAACCCTATGTAGATGTTGCTGTCGCTAAGATCTGCACTCTACTGCCACTGCGGTTTACCAACGCGGTCAGTACAGGAGGCGTGGTAATTACAGAGGGCGCGGTGAGTACAGGGAAGACGCTCACAGCCTCTTTCACGCACACTTGAAAAATTCACTCTGTGTATGTTTTCGTAATTTCTACGTCTTGTCATAAACGATTTGGTAGCTGCGCGGTGTTCTTAAATGTTAATTGAATTGGTTTAATTTATTTAATTTATAAATAGCTGTCTTCCTTTTTTGTTACAGGTTTCCGTAGTGAAAGATTTGCTCAGATTTGCTCAAGTATTCTCACAGATGATCCATATTGGAATAGAACTACCGCTTGCTCAGGTGAGTTTTACGATATTTTATATGTGTTTCATTAATAGCGACAATCATAATTATGATTCGTGAAATAGTAAGCCAGAAGACATAATAATAGATGAAAGCCAAGTGCCTAGTGCCTAGCCATAAAAAATAAATAATAAAAAATTTATAATTTGCTTAAATGATATGCTTGATCCATAGACGGGTAATGGTTAACAAATTTTAATACATTCCGTAATTATATACTGTCCCACTTCTGGGCAAATACAGGTTGGTTGAATCAGAGGTCTGAATAGGTAGACTATATTCATCTAAGCTTCACAACGGGACATAACATAGAGCTGTTAATACCACAGAATTGCATACTAGCACATACATACTCTCACATCCTTTTCCCATATAGGGGTAGAGCTTCAAAATCACCAATTTTGAGTATAATCGTTATTAGCGACGCGACGCAACATCTATACTAATATTATAAAGAGGAAAGCTTTGTATTTTTGTTTGTAACGAATAAACTCAAAAACTACTGGACCGGTTTAAAAAATTCTTTCACCATTAGAATGCTACATTAGCGCTGAGTAACATAGGCTATATAAATTTAGTCCTACTAATATTACAAACGCGAAAGTTTGTAAGTATGGATGGATATTTGTTACTCTTTCACGTAACAACTACTGAATGGATTTTAATAAAACTTTCCTCATATACAGACCATAACCCAGACCAGCATATAACTTCAGCAACAGATACTTCAGCTCTTACGACATAGACTGGAAGTTAAGCATCTGATCATCATTTTCACGTACCAGACCAGCATGGGATACTAATATAACCCGAAATTCCAAAAATAAAGTATCTATTCCTTTTGATGCATATTATTATAGTGACAAGTTTTGTTCAGGTTCACTACGTTTTGGAGGCGTGTGCTGAAGAGTTAAGAAGAGGAACCACGAGATTGGAGAAACCACAGACCAACCACGATCCAGAAGCATTATTAGTATGTAGAGAAACTTAACATTTTTCATGCTGTAAACGCTTTTATCATCCCATTGAATAGTTTAACAAAACAACTTCTTACTCTTTAGGGGGGGGGGCATCCATAAATTACGCCACACGAATTTCAGGACCGAAAGGACAGGAATTTTAACCCCTCCCCCCTGATGTGACGTCACATATTTTCCAATTTTATGCATGTATTTAAAAATAATCAAAAGAAAACAGTTTTATAATTTTTTTCTTATATTTAATGACAGATAATAAATGTGCCAGTTGATGTTAATAATATGGTTAAATTGTTACCACGTCATATCGATGACGACCATAGCAACAGATATGTGTGCAGGTTGTCATTCAGTTGAACAAGAAGCTATGTACGCCAGCAATTTCATAAAATGTCAGTTATTGATACAGGAAGATCGCCTTATGAAATCATTTCGAATTTTAACATGTGACGTCACAAAGCTTTTGACCCGCCCTGCCCCTTGTCACACCACAATACCACATTCTGGTGATATCCCCCCCCCCCTTTTTTTTAAGGTGTGCCGTAATTTATGGATGGCCCCTAACAACAGGCACAACATGTTGATTAATTTCAATGGTTTTCGACCTTATGTCAAGGGAATAAAGTCTGTATATTGCCAGAGCCCTACAAAAGGTTAATATAATAAAATAGGACTAGTTAGTGTGTAGAAATTCTGGAAAGAATGCCGTCTTCGGCGATATTGCACTTACCATTAGGTGGAGGCCAAGCGCTTCCCCATTGTGGAATAAGAAAGTAAAGTAGAAACTGGCTGGACGAAAGCCTCCATCATTAAAAGCAGTCAACACTTGCTAAAACCGATAGGCATAATCACCATATCATTTATACATTTATACAAATATTTTACAATATCTCAATAACGTTGACACTGTTTAAATCTGTAAAACGTATTAAAAAAATAGAAATAGAAATAGAAATAGAAAAAAATCTTTATTTTAGTAGGTACATCATACATATAAATTCAAAAGCAGAAAAGAAAAAATAAAAGAAACCATTCATTAAGAAAAAACAGCTCTATATATATATGTATTGTACGCTGCCATCCAGTATCCGGCCTTACAGGCACTTAATTCGGTCATAAGTACTGACGCGAAGAGCGTGCTCCGCTCGTTCTAGTTGAGGCTCAAAATCGTTATACGGTATCAAATTAACAAAAAATCAAAAATACAATATCTTTGTAACATTGACACTGGCCAAATGTGCATAGCGCGAAGCCATTAAATAAGTAACAACAGCTCTATACGTGTCTACCGCTGCCATGTAGTATACGGCCTTACAGCCTTTATAGTTCGCTCAAGAGCACTGACGCGGAAAGTTAAACTTATTAGCTTGTTATGGCGACATATTTAGATAAAATTGTGGTAGCTGACTTAAATAATTTGTATGCTCTTCAAGTAGAACATAAAAGGGTCTAATAATGGCTAATAATGGCTCTAATGTATATTATGTAGATATATATACCGGTGATTCACAAATAAAGAAAATTATATTATCTATGCATTGAACGCTATCGCTGCCATCCAGTATACGGCCTTACAGCCACGTAGTTCGGTCATAAGCACTGACGCGAAGAGCTTGCTCCGCTCGTTCTGCTTGCAGGAGGAGTATGAGAGCAACATTCGGACGGCACTGTATCTAGTCGCTGTAGCGGCTAGACTGCTGGAGGAACCTGAAAACAGCGAGGTGAGTTGGTTTTTTAATTTTTATTTTAACGTTTGTGTTGCGAAAATTTAACAATTCGGAAAAGTGTAAAAAAATGTGACGAATTTGAAAGTGCACTTGTGTATGTATTAGGTGCGTCCAGACTATGTGACAAAACATGTTATTTATATAGCATAGTTACTAGTTTTATTAGTGTGGACGATAAGTGTCAATGAAACAACCTTATACTTATTGTTTTGTAACATTGCTATGTAACACGTTACTTAATGTGGACTCACTTTTAGAAATGTCTGTGGGCTACCGACAGCGCTAGCTTACAACACGGGCTTTTAAAAATGAAATAAGTTCGAAAAGCCCGATTGTAAAACAATCGTCGAACATCGTCTGCTCTCTACTGAAAAAAAAAAGCAATAAAATCGCCATTAAAGCCTGTGGAGCAAAGACACCTTGCGCTGAATTGTGCAGTGATTTTATAACTAATTACCCGAGCGAGTACTTTTTGCGACTTATAATTCAGTCGTGAATACATTTTTGATAATATTCAACTTTCGAAACGTCAGGATAAACATTAATTAAAAGTAATGTGTAAAACAAACGAAACAACTTTTACGGATCTACTCAGATCTGTAAAAGTTGTTTCATTTCAATGTGTAGTGTTCGCGTAAACTTTAGAAAACAATATTCAACTACTACGTATTTCTTCAACTTTATTTTTTATTTCTTTTTGTTTATTACATATTTTTACTATTTTAATTTTTGCATTCACAATGTTTATAATGTAGTAACAATATTCAAATTTACTAGAAAAATCAACCAGTCTTAGACAGCTTGAGTGGGAATCGTCCTTTGGATTACCGTTCCATGCTACTTAGGCCCGGGGTCTCGGTAGACCGGTTGATTTTTTCTAGTAAAATTATATCTTGTTTTTTACAAATATTCTTTTGAATTTGCTTAGGACACGTCGAGTTCGATAAGAAGAGCTATCTTCAGGCTGCGAAACGCGCGACTGCGCAACGGACAGACGCTTCTACACCTGGCGGCCGACCGGCGGACGCCCGTCGACGACTTCCATACCAGTGACGTCTGCCAGTGAGTACAGTAGGTCTAGGAGACGTAGGCGGGGTCAATGAGTCGGGACACATAGATGCTGTTCCACGTACGGACGCCCGTCGACGACTTTCACACCAGAGACGTCTGCCAGAAGGACAGTCGGACGCTGCTTCGTACTTCGAACGACTTTCATACTAGCGACGCTTGTACACACGCCCGTCAAGAAGACGCAGGCGGCGTTAGTTGCGATGGATGACCGCTGCTCCACGTACGAACGCATTTTTTTTTAAATATTAGTAGGAGGCAAACGAGCAGGCGGGTCACCTGATGGGAAGCAATCACCGCCGCCCATGGACAACCGCAAAACCAGAGGAATCGCAGATGCATTCCACACAAGGGACATGACTGCCAGCACAAAATAAGAAGAACCACAGGTAAGCTTTATACAAACGCGCTAGACTCTAGAGCAATGCACACACACATACACTACGTCTGACGGACACGGAAACTGGCAACAGCTGCGATCGGGCTGTTCCGCGCTATTCCGAGACCGTGTCAGTGCAAGGGCGTGTGTGCGTTGCTCGAGTGCGGTATGTATTAAGCTCCACCTTCTGTGGGTCTCGGTATTTTGTGTTGCTAGTGAGTGCACAGGCCCATCTAGTAGACACAGGCGTTACATTGCCGACTGTCGATTATCTTGTTTGTTTGAATATAGTTTTTGATGTGTAACATCTTTCCGCTCGCTTTCTATATAAGCAATTTGTGGGAGTGATTTCGTGAATTGGGACGGACGTATGTGTAACAGTGTAACAGGAAGTCGGGGAAGCGCGTGCCATTTTGTAACTTTAGAATCGATATTATGAACATGATATATTATTATTATATGTGACATATTGTGACATTTGACTATCAAAGGTAATTTTGATATGTCAAATGTTTTTAAATGAGTATTTACTGCATTTATTTTATAGTTATAAAATAATGTAATACCTGACGAAACGAGATGTCAAATGTTACACATCATATGAGACTACTGTAAGGCTCGCTCGTTTTCTTTTTACTCGTTTTGGTTATCTTAATCACACGACAAACATGTCCTTAACTAATATCCTGATGTTTGTTGCATATTAGAAGAAAGTATTTGTTTCAGGTTCCCTTGTATGAGAACCGCGCGGCTGCTGATCGAGTGCGGCTTGGACGTGGACGAGGCGGACGAAAAGCGGCGGACACCCTTACACGTCGCCTTGATCTCGTACCAGCTGATGCCAGGCAAGTGTAGCCCCTTGACTATTAGTATACTGTGATCCGTGACTTTGCTAAGTTTCTCAGCGGGTTTTATGAAGTCTCCCGGTTGGGACGTAGAGGAGGTGGATGATAAGTGGCGGATGTCCTTACTAGCCTTGATCTCCTATTAGCTGATGCCAGGCAAGGTCTTGAGCTCCTTTTCTGTTGGCATACTATGATGCCTAGGAAACTCTTGTTGAGTTTCTCGCAGGTTCCAGTGTGAAATCTCCCGCTGTTCGTTTTTACTAGTATGTGTACTTGTTTTTTAATGTTATTTTTGTAATCGGACAACGCAAGCGGGTGCCGTTGGACGTGCTTAAAATTGTTGGTTTAAATTTTTATTTTATTTAACGAGTAATATAAAATATGTTGTCATGCAGATGAACGCGGCTCGTGGAGCGAGTCGCTGTGCGGAGTGGTGTGCGAGCTGCTGTCGCAGGGCGCGCACGTGGACGCGGTGGACGCGGCCGGCGTCACGCCGCTGGTGGCCGCGTGCGGAGGTACGGGGACCGACGGCCGCGGCTCGGGGAGGGAGTCGAGTGTGCGGCGTGGTTTACTACAGCAGTTAACTGCAATAGATCACTGTAACGAGCAGATGGCTAATTATAGGCCCTACAGGTGGAACTATTGAGCTGTGTGGAAAAAAACCAATGGAGTCCTTTTATTTTAACGGCTCCTCTCTGTTCAGCCCAGCTTAAATAGAGTGTCACCATAACAACTATTTAACAAAAAAAAATAAAGATTTTGTGACGCCCCATTCCCTCTTTGGTACGTCTATCATGTATAAAGTGTAAAGGCATCCAGTGAAAGAATAGTTATTGAAAAAATTGTTGTTTTTTTTTTACATATTTTAAATTGTCATCCGAATTGTACACTACACGTTATTATTAAAACCCGTAAAACTACAACTCCCACTCGCTTGCCAGGCCCAGCAGAGCAGCTAGTACGCGGCGCGCTGCGGCCGCGGCTCGCGTGCCTGGCGGCCGCAGCGCTGGCGCGCGCGGGCGCCCGCTACCGGCCCGCCGCCGTGCCGCGGGACCTGCACGCCTTCCTCAACATGCACGGCGTCAGCGCGTATCACTAACGCACAGCCACCTAGCAACTAACTATACATACGTGACAGGACTTTGAGAGGAGTGTCACGGAAACAGAGGCGTGTCTTGCAGCGAGACAGTCGCAGACTTTCTTATAGGCACAGCGTCAGCGCCCTGTACAAACACAGCAATTAGTAGCAAGTAAATGTAACAACACACGTGTACCAAGTACTTTAGAGGAGACAGTCTCTAGCGATCGCTACGTCAACCTGCGGCGTGCCATTTGTAACACACATGGAGCAGTCGTTTAAAAGTGTATCACGGAATTACCCGCTCGTAGCAGGCTCAATAGAGATGAGTAGCCGCGGCTGCGTTAGCCCGCACCGTACTGCGTGACTTGTAGGCTTACGTACGGACACGGCGGCAGCGCACTACTAACACATCTGCAAGTAGCAAGTAACTACCCACGTGTAACAGGACTTTAGCGACCGCTGGGACAACCGGCGGCGTGCCACTACAAGTAACACTTCACAGCAGGGACTTAGAGATGTATCGCGAAATGTCACGTGTGCACATCAGACTACCGCAAACTGTCAAACTTCCTCAATAGACTTTGAACTTTATTTATATGACATATGGTTGGATATCTATTGTAGAAATTTGACAGTTATGAATAAGTTGATGTGCGGCGTCTGTACAATCACTGTCGTGTCCAACCGAAACAGGATTTTCAGCCGAAATCGAAACCGAATCTTTGGTCTATATGTTAAAAGTATTGAGAGGGTGACCCTCTTTTAATTGTGTCCCATAAAAACTTTACAGTACAATGTTTTTTTCTAATCTTAACTAAAATATCCACTCTATTAGCGCACAAGATATCCAGAAGCTAGAGCTTTCGATAGTTGATACATTACGTGATACACCTCTAATGAGTACACTGCTTTGAACCGAGAAGTCAAAACATGTTTCTAATATAAGTTCTTTATTATAAATTCCCTCTTAAAGTCTTGTTCAGACCCATTCTAAGACAGGTGGGTCATATGGCGCCCTGCTTTTTAACACTCGTGACAAACTTCACACGTAAAAACAAAACACAATATTACGTTCCGAGATATGTGCCATACTCTATGATGGATTTACCGCTTTTTTTATCTGTACAAACTGTATATAACTAAGCCGAGAATTCGTGAAAAGTATGTTCCCGTTATAGGCAAAACAAACTCTATATCAGGTTGACTTAGTCTATTTTAGTCTGAATAAAAACTGTGTTCTTTTTGTCTTAAGCGTATAATACTTGTTAATTTTATTTTTCTAATGACTTTTGGCCAATTGTAAACTCAGTGTTTGAGAATTGGCCTAATTGACTTGTCTTGCACTATTTTAAGTAGCTTTTTGAGAACAAAACTTAAGTTGACTATAAAGAAATATCTTGCCAAGCTATTATGACACCAAGGTTTTGAGGATATGGTTCTTTAATTAATTGTTAAATGAATACTTTGAAAATGTACAGTGTTTAAAACATGTTTCTTTTTACACACGCCTGCACATCAGACTACCAACAAACTGTCAAATTTCTTCAATAGACTTTGAATTTTATTGTAAAGGCATATGGTAAAAAATGTATTGGAGAAATTTGGCAGATTTAGATAGATTGATACGCAGGCGTCTATTACCGATTTTGATCGTAAAGTATTTTTTAACAGAAATAATATACCATAATACAAAAATAAAGTAGTCAGAACTTATTTTCTTTAAATTAATGAATAATGTTTTACGATCTCATTGGTTCCTTTCACTGTCTTGCTACATATTATAAAACAATATCTTGTAACGAATCTTCGGTTTGAATTGAGCACAGGGATATATTGTGTTCAAATGACGTGGTAGTTTATATATTTACTAAAGGATGGCTCAAATATATTGTTGTATGTATGAGAGTATTTATCGAAACCAATCGTATCGTAGGGCGACTGTTGTGATAATAATATAGTTTTAATGTAAGTTGTAAGGTTTAGTGATATCGCCGCTAGGTAAGAGAATATAGACGTATGTATTCTGACGAATACGTGTTATATCATTGGAGTGTATATAACTATATAGTCCATTGGGGTCTATTACCCATATCGACCTGTCGAACTTTGATGTCTATATGAAGCGCGTTGCCTAAGCTTCCGTAATATGTCGCCATGGTACGAAGAAAGCTATCGATGTTCAAGCTCGCGTAATAAGGCTCCCTAGAGTGCGTAGTGCAAGTTTTCTTTAATTTGTATTAAATCGAATAAGTTCCATCTAGTGACGAATTTGTAAAACCAACTTCACTAATGGCGCTGCTACGATCTTATAACTTAAATATTGTAACTTTAACTCGATCGAAGTGAAAGAAACTCACACTTAGCACTCTGGTATCATTTAAAGTAAGTGTCGAAATATGGTCCTTATTTGTTAACATCGAAAGATTAAACTTCCACGAAATTCTTTTGCCAATAGAAATTTGCAAATATGCACAAATACTCGTAGCGGTAGAGATTGTGTATTCACAAGGTCTTATTCACGAGTAAGTCGGGTAAAGTATTGTCGATTCGGCGTTTTGTTTCTTTGAAGTACCATTGGTACTTGGACTACGCAACGCACATGCAATGACAAACTAAAGGTAAAGAGACATATGGAGCAGACCAATTGTTGTATAAATAATTAAGCCATTTTAAATAACGTTTAAAGTGTCACATTTTTTTCAACTTTAGAAAAAATTTAATGATGTTTTATTAAAATTATTTTTGCAATTAACGAACTTTTAACTTTTTATTTAAAGCATTCGTGAATAAGACCCATAGTGCCTTCTTAATCGCGCTTAGCGATGTAGCCCCTAAGAGACAATGTTATAAGGCCAAAAGTAATAAACTCCCATTTACTAGAACTACACTAGTAAAACCATCTCGAATTTCCAAAGTCAGTGTAACGCATTTGGCCTGCGTTGTAGGTAACGCACAACTGTGTTAGTTATTAAAAATGATTTTCTATGTTTAAGTAATGTATGTAGCATTCTATATTCGCGTAAGCGCCGTGCTAATGGGCTCGATCCCCTTACAATACCTAGCTCTCGATTTTCAAATACGTTATATTACTTACTAAGTGTGAAGTTCTCTGTTTTATATCTATATGTCACATCCATTTGTATGGATTTAGACTACTAAATGACTAGACTACAAATGGACTAGCTGAAGATTAAAATAAAGTAATTTTGCTTTAGTCCTTCGAGCCGGATTTTGAGGGTAACTTTATTTTAAAAAGATGTTGCAGTAGACTAGGTTTTCAGTTCCTTTTTTACGTCTTTTTTTATTAAAAGCACTACAAGGCTTGGGGTTGTACCTAGCTAGCCACAAAAATAAACATCAAAAATTACTTAGTTATTCCCTTCGCCATAGGTACAAGTATATCAATATAATGTTTGTTGTTTTTAATGCGAATGGTGGCAGCAATGTTAATGTAGGCAATAGATTTAAATTTATTCATAGAAAATCGTTATGGAATTAAAATTGATATTTTAGATAATACGTAGAAATGCAACGAAATAACGAATTGACTAATTTAACTAGATAATAAATGTATTAAACGTTAAATGGAAGTCGGCAAACGTTTTCTTTTATAATCCACTTTTGTGATGTGCTTGGAATTATTCTAATCAACTTACCATATCATATTATTTCAGGATGGAAGAAGGTAGACATTAGGAACATTCAGAAATGCAAAACAAGAATTGTTCGGAGTTAATGCAAAAGTTGTATATATCACAACACAGAATAAATAAGATAACACAAATTTTGCATTTATTTGTATGTGTAATAGAGTATAATTTATTTTCGATATGAACTTCCTTCATCCTAATGAAACATTGGATATTATTAAAGTTAATAATTCGAAGCAAGTGCTATATTTATATTAACTATTTGATATTAATCAATGCAAAACTTTTAATTCGATATATCTAATTGTGATTTGTTTGTTTTAAATAACATTATTTTACTTTAGTTTATAAGTCTAAAACACTCTTATAATATTTTCTAGAAAGCTGCTATACAGTATTGTCTTTCATTCAGCAATTGGGTAGTTGACAACAACAATAATTAATTCCAGAACAATAAATGTTCAAATGAAATCACGTAACAGTTCTTTAAAACATTAACCAATTTTTTATTTGACCTATGTACGATTTTCTATAACCTAAAAAGTTATTAGTAAACACTCAATTGACGGAAAAAAATAGTGACGTCATAGTTTGCTAATCCCATACAATTTCTATTCAAACTAATCGTTTTGACAGTTGTTAAAAAGTTTCTATATTGACTAACCAGTCAACTACCCAATTATGAATGTACACACGCCTGCACATCAACCTAACACAAACTGTCAAATATCCTCAATAGACTTTGAACTTTAGTACTTAGCAATATGGTTGAAAATGTTTTGAAGAAATTTGACTGTTTTGATAAGTTGATGTGCAGGCGTCTGTACACACGTCTGCATGTCAGACTACCACAAACTGTCAAATTTTCTCAATAGACTTTGAAATTTATGTTTAAGGCATATGATTGAACATTAATTGAATAAATATGACAGTTTTGGATGGGTTGATGTGCAGGCGTTTGTAGATTGTATATGTTTGACTCATCTTGATTTATTTGATTCGACGATCGGCTAAATTTGTCCTTGAATACTGTTTTGTACGTTCGACTTAACTTAACTTAACTTAACTTATAAGTTCATTAAATATCCCTGATTCATTATCTACAAATTAACTTGAAATCTAGTCAAAAGATATAGTTTAGATACTAAAGAAATCTATGTAAATATTAAAATGTTATGTTGTTCAACTATCTTATAACTAATTATTATAATATATAAATTATATAGTAGATTGGCTATAAAGTAAATAAAAAATATTCTGTCATGGGCTCAATATAGATTTGTAAAGGAAATTGTAATTTTATGATTTTTTATTTTATAAGGAGCAAATGTAATATTGTCGTTGTTGCGATTGTAAATAAAATAAAAAAAAATGGCGATATATTATTTTCATGTGAATTAAAATATTTTTTAAATTTATTTTTATAATACTATAGGTGAACTGTACTTATCCAATGTCATGTACCTGGTTTTTGTACAATATGTAGTACTGTTGAAAACTCGTCAAGAATAACAAATTTAACAGTTATACAGTAACACATAATTTACTATGAAAATGGTTATGATTGATGCGTAATCGTCTGTACCGCCACAGAAGCAATATATGATACGATTTATGTAGTGAAATTATTAAATCATTTTTGTATTAATAGCTGTTAATTCTGGTAGTTAACATAGAGGTAAACAAAGAATTTAAACGGGGATTAACGCAAACTTATTAGTACCTTCTTTAAAAGTGTAAAAGTTTAAAAGTGTATACATAAAGGTTGTTATATCGCAAAGGTATTGGAGCAAAGATGCGATTTTACATTCCTTGTAAAGCTAAAATTAAACTAGAACAGGTATTTGCTACTACAGTACTCTACTCCAGGGACTCGATTCTGGTTTTTTAACGAGTCACATTGGCCTGTGGGCCTAGCACGAATTTCCATTGAAGTTGTAACGTTAACGATATGTCATGCTAATGTCATAATTTCTATGACATTAGCATGACATATCGAAAGCGACTGTCAATTGTTAGTTCCGTCTACGAAAGTTGTGGGGCTGCACCAATTTCCATGCACCGAGCCTCTTCTAGGCAACGACACACGATCTCGATAGAAGTTTGTGCTAGGCCCATTGATCCTGACATTTTCCTCATAGTTTAAATGTCAAACCCAGCTATGTCAAAACCAGGTTAATGAGACACGATTTAAATTTCATTTTAATCAATTTTAATCAATTTAATCAATTTAAATTTCACGATTTCATTTTAAAATAGCAGAATTGAGTACCTGTAAACTTAGCACGAAAGATTATCGAATTAGTTTATTAGATCTCGCTAGCGTAAATAAGGAATGTTGTATGAAAATTAATACAGCGCCACAACTTCTATAAATGGAACTAACAATTGACAGATGTAATTTTATAGAATTGATGACGGACTTCTTGGCGAGAAAATGAAGAGTCATGTCTGCGGTTTTGTTTTATTTTCTACAATTTGTGTTATGTCGAATATTAATGTGAAATAATGGTGGATTATTAACCGTTAAGTGTTCGTGAGTGTGCATGAGTGTTGGCAAATGAAACAAAACAGTGCAACGTCACTTTTCAAATTCTCTCAAGATGTCTGCTTAAGGACTTAGTAAAGCCCCACATCTTTACTGAGATACTCGAGGGGTTGGGGGGTCTATCATTTCTCATTTCTCATTTCTATTATCATTCATCGTCATCATCATCATACAGGAAACAAGACAGGAGAATTAACAAAGAAGTAACTAATGAAATTAAGAAACTAATGCCATGGCAGCATGGGTCTATGACCTTAGCCGGTTCCTCAGGGAACGAACTACACTTAAAAAAAAAAAGAATTGATGACGTCATCACAAACTGAAGTTCACGATACGATATAATATTACAGGTCATAGAGTCTCCCTGTGACCATGGACACTGTAAAACGTCAGGATAACATATGTTAAAAGAAACGCAAGTAAATTCTTTAAAAGTTTACAATACGATTTCGATGGAAGCTTGTGTTTTGTTTACTGGTCCATTGCGCACTGTAAAGTTATGCAATGAGCTTCCTGCTTCAGTCTTCCCCTATGCTTACAACATGGTCCTACTAGTACACCACTGGAAAGCATGTTATAGAATTTTAATGTTTGTAATGTGATTGCGCATCTTTGTTGTGATACCTACAGTTATAGACGGAGATCAGTTTGGTACCTTGTCACATTATTTTACTTTACCGCCTATATATACGTGGACTTCCAAAGTAACTTTATTATGCTTCCTTTTAAAAAGTGAGATGGAACTGGTTTAGAAGAATCTGTAAGAAATTGCGGCCCTTATACTTTAAAAAGAACGTTACTGTCTCATGATATGTGTGCTGAGTTCACAACAGCTATGTTGAAAGAGCTCTGGCAAGTCCGCACCTGCGCATGAGCACGAACAGTGCGGTTCGCTTGCGTCTTTGGAACATAGTCTGGACACCTTTCGGCCTGTTCACTTTATTTGTACGCGAACCGTTCGCGTTTTTTTAGAGCTTACTGATTGCCACTGGGTATTTTCAGCTTCACCGGGCTTTTTTGGGGGCGGCGTGAAACTTAAAGGTTTCCTCAAGCCGTGTGAAACGAAACACCGTCAGAGGTTTTCTAGAGGAAACGGCATTGCGCACTAGTGCGTGTCCCCGCGCCTTACTAGATTCTTCGAGGGGTTCGGATCGGATCGGGAGCAGAACAACCCGAGGGCGGCTCTAAAGGATAGGACCTCGGCTCGGGTTGACCGTTCGCGTTATAGGCGCGCGCAGGATGTGAAGCGTCTATAGCCATTAGGGCGCGTAGTGTTCACGGTTCGTGCACGTTCGCAGGTGTGGTCTCGCCATTGGACTGTGTTCTACAGTTTTTATGTTGAGCGTTAATCGAGTTTGTGTAACAGAGTACTTTGCTATCTTCGTCGCAGGCCAAGAGAGGTGTCGAGTTATTGTTATAGGTACATTTTGTAGTTGAAAAGTATGTGCCAAATATTTGTATCTAATGAAGCTTTTACTCGTGGCTTAGCTTTGACATGTTATTGTTCAGACCCTGATTAGAATTAATAAAAACAATAAAATATAATGTATTTCCTGAAATAAAGTTTAATGTTTCTAATGGATTTTTTTATTTTTTTTTGCTTCACCATCATAAACCTACAACAACCCAACTGTCTGCACAGAATATGGCAGTATTAACGTCCAGTCTCCACCAAAGCGGAGGTAGGCGGAGAGGCGAGAAGATGTGTCGTAAACAACCAATAAGGTTTAGTTTTTTACCCATTGCTTCTCTTCTTATTGGTTGATTACGATCGGCTAATATGCATGCTTTTAATCATTTCTTTGTCGCACTACCAAAAACAAGAATACCCTGCAAATAGTGGTCCTTTATATGAGGGAGGTGTAAAGAAGCAATTTGCGGTGTGGCAAGGTGAAAACGGTTAGTGAGCCACAATCCTGCTTCACTAGCTGGCCTCGCATGTGTACTCTGATTTTGCTTAACATCAGGCAGGGCAGAGTCAATTGCCAACCTCCCTCTCAAAAAAAAAAGATCCAACATCTGTCATCATGGTGTCGGTATGCAACTATCCCGAAATATAGGATACTTAATGACAACAAAAAGATTGTAATTATACCAATCCAAATCTAATACATCCCATCCATAAGTCACTAGTTAAAAAAAATATTACATACATTGTTCTGATCCCAAGTAGCTTAAGCACTCATATTATGGAAATCAGAATCAACAACGGTACCACAATCACCTAGACCCGACACAATTTCGAAAAATTCGTTTTCGACATTGACCTGACCGGGAATCGAACCCGGGACTCGGACCTCAGAGTTAGCGCCGCCCAAAGTGTGGCATGCAAGTCACTCCGCTACGGAGGTCGTCGACCATCATATTTAATAGTTATTTTAGAAGTAATTATAAAAATTAGAAGATCTGAACAAACTGCTTACTTGTCAAAAAGACTTTAAATCATTCCGCTAATTTCAGAACAGTAAACAGTTAATTGTAATTTGAACTGTGTTTATACAGCGTCAGAGATTGGTATCGCGCGTCTGTGCATTCGGTGGGAAGGCGGTGGAGTGTGAACTATAACAAATTCGGCTCATGCGACGCATCCGCGTGCGGGACAAAGGTAATGACGCGATGTCACGTAGGCATTTAAGCTAAAAATTACCAAAGATGTAGTATCATCATCAACGTCTCTTTTAACAGCCTGTGTGGTCAAGAGTCAAGACCACCGATTTCAAACCCAGAGGCCCAGGGTTCGATTCCCAGCGGGGGGTATATCGACACCTGCAAGGAAAAATACCGTAACTCATTTTTGGGTGCATTTGAGTTACGGTCATATTAATGCTTAGATTATGACTATAACTCAAAATTACCAAAATTTGAGTTGCAATGTTTTTCCTTGCAGGTGTCGATATATTTGTTTACGCGATTCGGTTGGTGGGTAGGGCTTGTTTCTTTACCACCATATTATATAATATATAATATGTCGTCATAACATCAATGTTAAGCATTGTTGTGTTTCAGCAGCTAGAGATAAGATAGCTGATGCCTATTAATAGTCGAGGACTCCGGGTAAAGTGCGCTTCCACCTTTGGCCCCACTATCATTAACATCAGGCGAGATAAAGGCCAAGTGCTTACAGGTAATAAAAAAAATCTCAGCTGAAAGACGTCCACTGCTGGACAAAGGCTGTCCCCAAGGGTCTCCACAATGAAAAATAAAGATGTATGTCGAAAAATTATTTAGCTTGTCATAAGGCTTCCTTCTAGATGGAAATACCACAGGCCATAGTGCGGAATGGTAGGTGCTTCACTTCAGCAATCGCAAACCGAAGGCGTTATAACCACTGCGCCATCGAGCTTCTCAAAATATAGGTACAAATAAATGTAAGTTAACCTTATTTTGCAACGTAAAAGCACCAGTCTATAGGTACAGACGCCAGCACATCAGCCTATCCAAAACTGTCAAATTTCTTCAATAAATATTCAACCATATGCCTAAGACTTAAAGTTCAAAGTCTATTGAGGAAATTTGACAGTTTGTAGTAGGTTGATGTGCAGGCGTGTGTACTATATCTATAATATTTGTTGAACATAATTGTAAATAAAGTTACAAAAGTGCTAAACAATTTAGAAGATGGGGAAAATGGAAATTTCAGTGGGCGTTAAGTGCCCCGATAATCGGTGAACGATTTTTTAGTCGGTGGTAAAATGAAACGTATGCAATTCTATCTTGCAACGCACACGTCCTACAAAAAGTCGGTGACAAAATCGGTACTAAAACCTCGGCGAAAAAATCGGTCCGATTATGCGTCCTACAAAAAATCGGTCGTGGGCAGGAGCCGTAAGGTCGAAGCTGGGAGCGCACTTCCAACAATTAACAAACTGGCTGTCATACTTTTAGACAACAACAGTGTCAACACTTTAGACGTATCAACAGACTATTGTAATAAGTAGGTACCTTCACGTCATAGCATCTGAGAGTTGAATGCAAGATCTAATATAATTACGTAGGACAACAATGAGAGGACAAATTGCTTGAGATTATTGCAACAATAGCTTGCACTTCCCACCAACTCTCAAAGAAAAGTTGATATTGACGTGCGAATATCAATCTTATAAGTTCAACAATAAGGAACTCTGTAGCTGATAATCGTAAATGATTTACGGAACTACAAAAGAATCTGAGCCGCTGTGTCAACAAAATATTCATAATTGGCCGTATAGCCTTAGAGATAGTGTTCCGGTATTTATTTAAAAACAGTAATTGCAATTAGTTTACTAATTTATTACTTTTAATGAAAGAAGATTTTAAATCCGACAATTTATTGGAAGAGAGGAGGCCAACTTAAAGGGTGTCAAAACCCTGTTAGCTGCGTCTACACTTAAGGCACATTATTGGGTAAAAAGGACAAATGAACCTGAAAGTAATAAATGTCAAATTTAACAATTAATATGCTTGAACTTGTATACGTATATGAATACACACTTTTGACAATGATTTTGTTTAACATATCATAATGAGCTTTAATTTAATAAATCATTAGTGGTTCGATTCCCGCCTGAGGTTGTCGTCTTTTTTCAGTGTTTAAAAATTTTACTTAAGTATATTTAAGCGTTAATAAAACGCTAAAATATATAAAAAAAACACTTAATAATAAATAGGTATAAACTCCTACTTTCTTTATTTAAAGTCGATTAAAAAGTTTTAATAATCAAACTAACCATCATTTGTATTTATTTATGCGTTTTTGTCTTCAATTAATTTAAAATAATAATAATAAAAATATATATATATTAAGTAGTACCTAATTAAAACAAAATAAGTAAGAGTTTTTAACCGTTAAAATAAAGCCCTTATTTACAAAATCTTTTATATTATTATTGTATTATCTTTTTATTTACTTATATCAAAATCTAATTTAAATAATACAAAAAGAAAAAATGAATTAGTCTCAAAGTCATAATAAATTATTGAATGCAAGCCACATCTAGCGGGGCGCTGAGCGTAGTTTGTTTATACATCAATGTTTTGCTATCACTGCGCCCGATGCCTGAGGCTCGTGTATTTGTTGTGACAATGTTTTTAAAACTACCGTCCAAAAGTACGTATCTCTAAAATATGTATTTTTTGTTTGTTAATTGTGTTGTTCTCATGTAAGTGAATTAATGTATAATTCTTAATGAGAATAAATGTCTTAAACCATTATTATTTTGAAAACAAGAAGCAGGAGAACCGACTGACTTGATTTTTTTAAAATAATTTATTCATGACCAAGGATACTAGTTCTTCAGTCGAAAACTTAATTTATACGTTTTTCTCCTTATGTCTACGTCTTGTTTCCTGTATGATGATGATGAATGATAATAGAAATGAGAAGTGAGAAATTATAGACACCCCAACCCCTCGAGTATCTCAGTAAAGATGTGGGGCTTTACTAAGTCCTCACGCAGACTTCTTGAGAGAATTTGAAAAGTGACGTTGCACTGTTTTGTTTCATTTGCCGACAGTCATGCATACTCACGAACACTTAACGGTTAATAATCCACCATTATTTCAAATTAATATTCGACATAACACAAATTTTAGAAAATTAAACAAAACCGCAGACATGACTCTTCACTTTTCCGCCAAGAAGTATCGACTAACATGATGACTTGAAGTGCTTACCTTATAAGCTCCGAAATAAGACCTAAGTGGTAGCTCATTTTTAAAGTAGGTATCAATTTTTTTATTACTAATATGTCAAAAACAGTTTTATTTTAAAAATACCAGATACTTAACTGTAGGTATACTTACAAATCAGAGTCATGTGTGCTGCGGCTGCGGATGATTTATGTCCGTGAGACGGATAATGTAGCCAGTCCGCACCAAGTCTCCTAGCCAACGACAAAGGCGGCGGATGTGCTGAGCCGTATTAATGGGGATTAATGGAAATAACTTCCATTACCTAACTCCAGTAGCATCTGGAGGGGCGGCAGCTCGGGACTTTCAGTTTCTATAGCTGGTTGCCTCGACGTACACGCGTCGGCGACGTCTTGCGTAACACTCCGCGAAGGCCCGCATTCTCATGACACACATTTTTCGTACATGTGATTATCTCTAAACACGTTGGAGTTTCGCCGAAATTACTTTTTAGTAGCGACTATTTTTATATTGCAACACTTTGAAAAAAAGTTACTGCCATTTTTGAATTCGATAAGTATTCGAATTTCGAATTGGTTCGCGGGATCCGCAACACAGTGGAATACTTGTTTTTTTTTTAAATAACAATGTGTAGAAGACAGTGCATTTGTTCAGTGAGCCAAAATGTGGTGCAAGTTTAGTGAAGTGCAATATCATACGGCACCATCTGTCGAAAAGTAAGTAAACTTTATATACTACTAGCTGACCCGGCGGACTTCGTACCGCTTTGACAGTTTCCATGACAACACTACAAACAAATCATTTTGTATTGGAAAAATTGCAAAAATCAAAAAAAATTTAGGGGTGGACCACCCTTAACATTTAGGGGGATGAAAAATAGATGTTGGCCGATTCTCATAGATACCGGATAAGCACAAAAATCAAAATCGGTCAAGCCGTTTCGGAGGAGTATGGCAACGAAAACTGTGACACGAGAATTTTATATATTAGATTAATTATTTTTTATGTAAATTATAAAAAGAAAATATTTTTTTTACAATACGTTGTTCGTATCGTCGTTCGTGTTCCGTTGTTCAGTGAGATACACAAGTGAACAGAAGGTAACAGAACTCTTTGCATACTTTTCTTATACGACACTCGAAGAAAATTCATCCTGAAATACGCAGCGCGCTTGTTAACTGTTTTTCTTTATATTTTCTTCAAATCAAATTATTTGTATCTACTATTAAAACAAATACAAAATATTATTTTTTCGGTAATATCGTTTCAAAGTTAAACATAGGTAATAATTATATTAAGTAAGCCGTTTATTCTAAACAGTGAGATGCGTACGCGCCTAGCAGGTTGCATTTATCTAAATCAGCATTTTTTACAAAAAAAACCGTGATAGTGACATGGAAGTCTTTAATTAGGCGCGTGTTTCACTATCGTTTTAGGAAGACGCTTTATGTGGGAAAGTAACGTTTTCCTTGCGGCATAAATTTGATGTTAACCTGAGATACTTCAGTAGGTACCTACTAAGTATCACTTCAGTATAGTGTTACGCTAGTGCGCACTGACAGATTGTAGATCTACAAAAAATATAAGTCAGTGACAGGATGCAAACCGAACAATTTGTTGTGGTATTTCAACCGCCTCTGTGGTGTAGTTATTAGACCACCGGTCTGGACCAGAGTGTTCGGGTTTGATTCCAAGCGGGAGGTATGTTTGTACACGATTTGGTTGGTGGTATTAAGTGGTGGTAGGTTATTAAGTCTGTGGTCGTAGTGCTTGTTTTAAGTCCGTCTGGCTACATCATCATCATCATCATTAGCTCATTTTTATGTCCCCACTGCTGGGGTACGAGCCTTCCCTATGGATGGATAGGGAGAAAGGGCCATGCGCCACCACGCGGGCCCAGTGCGTATTGGTGGTTGTTAACGACTGCTGATGCAGCCGGGATCAACGGCTCAGGTAACGTGCCTTCCGATGCACGGAGGAGCTCGAGATGATACATTATTGGTAACCCATCCGAGGACCGGCCTTTGCGAAAGTTGCTTAACCTCAGCACTCGCAGACACATCGAGCTCGATGCCTGGCTAGCTCTTACCTTATCTTATCTTATCTAAACATTTAGCTATAACATCATTGTTAGTAGCATTTTTGTGTTCCGTCAGTAAGAGATCAGGGGATCTTTTTTTGAATCGCACGTATGACATTGTGTTGTCGCATGCAACTTAAGTCACACTCGTCTTCCAAGTTGCATGGTGCTGATTTTCCGTATTTTTTAATCGGTCGTTTTCGGTGCTGCCTAAATAATACAAAATTTTGAATGGATGTTATCAGTTTCATGCAGAATTTAGAGAAAACCGGTAACAACCACAATGAAAACGGAACGTAATATCCATGTTTCTATTGGTTGTTAAAAAAAACCTTTGCTTTTTAATAGAAAAGGCTATCAATGTCACAAATAAACATTGACACAACGCATTGATTTTACAGTCAGATTTGACAGTTATTCTATCAATCGCTTTGTGCCGCTCGACTGCAACGAGTGGGTGAGGGCACTCGTTGCTGTCGAGCGATTCAAAAATATAGAAAATCAAATGTCGAACGAAAATAAGTAGAAACCAAGCGCTCGACTCGAGGCGAAGGAATCAAAAATAGAGCACCTGGATCTCTTACTGACGGAATTTGGAATTCCCGACTACTGAGAAACTGGTTCCTCAGTAGTCGGGAATTCCAAATTCACCTCCGTCCTTAACATCACGTAACGTCAGGGGAGATAAGTTGAGATGACTAGAGGAATAAATATAAACGAACTTTTTATGGCCCATTTTATAACTACTACTAATCACAGTTCACTGAAATAAAAACATCTTTGACATGACATAAGTAGTAAGTAAATGAAATAATAGCCTATTATGTATGTTTATCTCGGTGGCCGAGTGGCAGAGCGCTCGGCCCGATACCCGAAGGTCCCGGGTTCAATTCCCAGGTCGGGCAAAATGTATTTCGGAATTTCCGATGCATATAGCCCGGGTTTGTGATCACCAACCCGTATTTGGCAAGCGTGGTGGTTAAGTCTTTACCCATCAATTGTAGTGATGACTTGATTTCAACTTCGTACTTACTTACTTTACTAATTTTACTAAATGTATACTGTCCCACAATTAGGCAATAAGGCTAAATTTGATGGGTAATGGCGTAATCGCCACGCTTGCCAAATGCGGGTTGGGTGATCAAAATCCCTGGGACTGGGAATGAACTCAGGACCTGGATATCAATTTTATTGCTGCCGTAGGTATGTATATGTTATTGCTTAAATTACTTTCTCGTACTAAAGTAGTGTTTACACATTGATATAATTATTTCAATCAACTAAAAAAACAAAGGTAGGTACCTACCAATTTTGAAAGATCTTTAATCTGTGATCTGCTCTAAGTATTTGATTGTTTTAATATTTTTACTTTGACATATTTTTGAGTTAAAAAGCCAAAGTATTATTCATAGACATATTATTATTAAATATTAATATCTTTATTTATAGACAGTCAACAAAGCGTACTTTACATACACTTACGCGTTACAAAGCATATAATCTCTATCACTGGCGCCGCTTAAACTAATAGCTGCCACGATATGCATGAAAACAAACACGATAAGATCCGTACCTATTGAGTAGTTAGTCCATATCTATATTTTTTATATTAATATAATTTTATTAGAACGGTCAGACAATAACCGCTTAGGTACTCTCATTAGTAAGATAACAATCCAGATTTAAACTAAATATCAGTAATAAATACGCACATTTTTATTTTTTGCAATAATACTGGAGATGATGATGGTGATGCTGATGATGGTGATGGTGATGATCGAGGAAAATATAAATAAATCCAAAAAGACTCCTCTCACTCTTACTATGACCGAACTAACTAAAGAAGTAGAGAGAGAAGTACTTTTTCTATTAATTTTTTTTTCTTTTGTTGATGGCTTCGTGCGATTAGCACATTTAGCCAGTGCCAAAGTAATGTTTCTGACAAGTAATACAAAAATAAACAATATTTCCTTCTTGTATGATGATGATGAATGATAGAAATGAGAAGTGAGAAATGATATACTCTCCAATCCCTCGAGTATCTCAGTAAAGATGTGGGGCTTTACTAAGTCCTCACGCGGACTTCTTGAGAGAATTTGAAAAGTGACGTTGCACTGTTTTATTTCATTTGCCAACTCAACTCATCTCACGACCACTTAACAGTTAATAATCCACCATTATGTCACATTAATATTCGATAAAACACAAATTTTAGAAAATAAAACAAAACCGCAGACATGACTCTTTACTTTCCCGCCAAAAAGTCCTACTATTAATTTGTTGTTTATATTGTTTACTTATTTTTTATTGCGAAATTTTCTTGTCTCGTTACGAATTCAACATCTGCTAACCCCCCGCATTATACTCATGATTATACTAATAGACTATTATACGGTTCGCATCCACCTTACAAGGAGCCGAGATAAAATCGGATATGGCTATCCGTCGGTTGCGAAATGCGCCCGAGTAACTCACTCAAGACAAGAGTTGAGGTCACTGGGTACCATTCGGCGATGCTAGAACAACAAAGAGAGTGTTTATAGACCGATGATTCATAAGAGTGTCGTCCCACTGTTGGACCTCGATTCTGCTATTTGAAAACGGCCAAAATCGTGTCTCAATGACACACTTCTGAAATGACTTTGGATACGTGCTTTAAGGGGTAAAGACCTAATGTCAAAATGAGACCAACGAGAGACTGGACATAATTTAATTACACATAATATTAAGGATTTCCCATCATGATTCTCATCATCATCAGCTTATAAGCCTGTTACCAGCACACCAGCTTTTACCACCACCAGCTTGTACCAGCTTATAGTCCTATTATTCCTTTTCGTTTTGTGTAATAATGATATCGTCGTCATTATCATCTCAGCCAAAAGACGTCCACTGCTGGCCAATGGTCTCCCCCGAGCACCTCCACAACGACCGGTTTTGTGCTGCTCGCATCCAGCAACTACCCGCGACCTTCACCAGATCGTTGGTCCACAGTCATAAAATTATACTTTATTATTTCTTAAAGTTTACAGGTTTACGCAACATTAGGCATTGGAACTTAACTCTTTATAGGAATCTTATTTGTTAATGACGCATTTAAACGGGACCGGTGACAATAACATAAAAATAGCCTAAGGATAGATTAGAACCAAAATAGAAAAGCCATGCAAATATCAACCTTGTTGCAATTGGGAAGCAAAAAATACGACTGCAAGCATAATCCAGCTTATTTTTATGTCCCTACTGCTGAAGCAGAAGCCTTCCCTATAGACGGACAGGGAGAACGGGCCATAAACCACCACGCGGGCCCAGTGCGGATTGGTGGTTGGTAACGACTGCTAATGCAGCCGGGACCAACGGCTTTACGTGACTTCCGAAGCACGGGTGGTACTTCCATAATACTTTTTTAACACGGGAACATGCTTGACCTTCATTCCACTTGATGTTAAATGATGATAAAGCCGAAGGAATCCTCATTACTGTTGACTTGGCTATCTTATCTCTTACTGTCGGAACAAAACAATGCTACTATCATTATAAGTACGCCATTGATGCTATTTTGACAGTCGTAGATAAGAAACGAAGAAAAATCATTTATTGACGCAACACACATGCTCTAAATACTAGTAGGTAAGTACCTAAATTTTACAAAAAAAATGTAATTTTTAAAGATGACATTATCAAAAGATAAGGTAGTGTCATCGTCATCGAGTATTAATTTTTTTAAATGTTTTTGTTTTGTTTATATAATTGTAACGCAAATTTTGTTGCGAAACAAATTACAAAAACACAATGTTGAAAAAATTTCCACGAGCAGGATTTGAACCAGCACCCTTCTGACATACCGGGTCAGGTGCTCTTCCAATTGAGCTATCGTGGTTCTAACCAGCCCGCCAAAATTATTCAACACTATTTACTTTTTACTTTGAAGGCCAAAGGCACCCATTCAATGTCAACAACTACCGTCATTAACACCCGATCATAATATTTTTACAAATACTAAAGATCAGTTAAGAAGTAGGCAAGCTATTAATATAAATATATATATTATTTTTTTCCCAGGACATTTTTTTCTTAAACCGGCTCACTACCCACTAGACCACAGACTCGATAAACACTTGTTTAGGAGTTACGAGGCTGGAGCTAGATCGTTTAAACCGGAGAGAGTAACGTCACGACCTCTCGATGAGTTGATAAGCATAAACCACCATTGCATAACCGGTACGGATGCCAGCCGGCGCAAGCGCATGAAGATGTACCGTGCTTGCCAACGTTTACTTGTCTGCCACACTGCCACTCCGTTTGAAACCAACAGGCGAGGAGCGAACCATAGCGGGATTCAATGCTCTAGTTAATTGTCTTTTCCTCTAGTTACTTATTTATTAGTCGTACCAACATTGTAACTTTTTGATATAATAACATACAGAACTTAAATTAAAAATAAATTAAAAATGAGCAGACAAACGATCTATCTATCTTTCTATATTCTTTTTTGGTCGTTATATCCGATGCCTAAAAGCAACAAAAACAATAATTATTCTAAAAAAAATTCACAGTAAATATTCTATTTTTTTTGTTCGTTTGAAAAGTGATGGAAATCACTAGTAAGTTTCATTCTATCACACTTTTAGGGTGAAGAAAAAGAGGCGCTGATATTATACAAAATCTCGTGTTCGTTAACGCGATCGAATGGCAAACTAAAGACGCGCTCCACGCTCAGACTGTTAATATGTTGAAAAAGTTGAAAAAAAAAAGATCTTATTGTTTTGGAAACTAGTTTAAGCTAAACATAAACTAGGCATCAGCTGCTGTGTTTACAGTAAGCTGGTGTTACTCTGCTATAACAACCGTGTTTTGGAAAGAAAACGCTTGTTGAACCATTCGAGAGCGCCGATGACCAAACAGTAGTATTGGTTAACATTTCTAAACTATCACGGTCACTTACGTTAGAATAATAATTTGCGGAATAATTATTCAGTACGGAATGATGATGGCTCATGCAACTGCGCCTTTGTTCTTGATATAGTAAACTGTTGGTTGGTGGGATAATTTTATACGGGATTATTACCATACTTATTGTTTCTTTAAATCATCTCATTTGATGTTATGTTGAGTGATGATAAGGCCGATGATGGAAGCGCACTTCACCCGGAGTCCTCAACCACTGAGGAACTGGCTATCACCACAATTATATCTTCGTCTCTCTGAAGCTGCTGAATGCCTGTCTGAAGAAGCTGGCATCATACAAGCGTGTCTCCGTACCTTAAATACTTTCATTTTAAATAGATGAGGTTCAACTGAGTTTATTATTAGCTTTCTAAATCAATCCCTACAAAAGACATAAACGCAATTCCATCTAAAAAGTTTAAAAAAAAAGTATTTAATGAAAATCTTTTTACGAGTTCACTCGTGTTTAATTTACACATTGTTTTACAATGTCGTTTCGAACCATTTACAGGGACCGTGTATGGCCAATCCGAGTAAGAAGTTTGAAATCTCAGAATAAAATAATAAGTACATTAAACGCGAGTGGTTTCGTAAACTTAGTTATATTTTAATGTGTATAGTGTTCGCGTATACATAAGAAAACAAAAAAAAATTGTCACATGTATGTGATAACTAAAATTATCTTATCTTATCTCAGTGAGACCTGCTGAGGTTACCCTCTCCTAGTAGTAGCACTTCGACCCATTGGGATCTTTTGTGCACTATACAAAAACGAAATAATTGATGTTCTTTTGTTATAATTTTAGAGGAGCGAAATTGTTAAAATTACAATTAGTGAAAGGTACTCTTAATCAATTAAGATCCAGCGGTTTGGGAAAGTGTTTGAGTACTAAAAGTGCAAGGTCACGGGCCTGAACTACGTCTGTCTGTCCGTTGGCGGCCCTGATAGATCATGCAGCAGCAATACCTGATTGTGCGAGTTTTATTAACTATTCGAATTCATTGGATTACGGTAACGATAACTAGAATTTATATTGCTTTCAAGCAGCACCTGGTGTTATCACCAATACATTTTTTGTTTACCTAGCACTAGGTTCAAAACTAGTTGTAAAAAAAATATAACGTAGGTTCGTATCGTACGTAGGTGTTTTGGGTATTTCAGATAAGTAGCTCCTAAGCTATATATTGGTGTGTTATCTATTGCACAACAATAACGATAAAAGCTTGTTGTAAGCGAATAAATATCTATCATCATTCATAGCGATCGCACTACGAGTTACTTTAATATTAACCACCTTTTAACCGCCTCTGTGGTCTAGTGGCTAAGACCACCGGTTTAGACCCAGAGGTCCCGGGTTCGATTCCCAGCAGGGGGTACATGTTTGTGTACTCGGTTTGGTTGTTGGTAGGGCTTGTTTGTCCGCCTGGCTAGCTACCACCATCTTATCTAAATAAGTCGCCATAACATCAATGTTTGTAGCATTGTTGTGTTCCGGCAGCTAGAGATAAGATAGCCAGTACCTCACTAGTTGAGGATCCCGGGTGAAGTGCGCTTCCATCATTGGCCTTATCATCACTTAACATCAGGTGAGATCGAGGCACTGTGCGTACCCGTAAATATTAAAAAAAAAACCTCTGAGGTCTAGCGGTTAAGGCCACCGTTCTCAAACCTAGAGGTCCCGGGTTATACTCTCAGCGGAGGGTACATGCTTGTATACTCGATTTGGATGGTAGGGCTTGTATGTACGCCTGGCTAGCTAATAATAGACAGTATTAATATTTCAAAACGCGTCGGTGGTCAAGTGGCATAGCACTCGACCCGAATGTCCTGGGTTCAATTACCTGGTCGCGCAAAGTGTGTTTCAGATTTTTCGATGCATAGCCCGGGTGTGCGATCACCAATACGTGTTTGGCAAGCGTGGCCCATTTGTAGTGATGACTTGATTTCAATGATCGAGGTTTTTGTCCAGCCGTGGTGCAGTTATAGGCTATTAACTTAGTATTTCAAGAAAAATGCTATGAACGGACAATGTCATGTAATTCTTCAATTTCTTCAATACAACGTCAACCATATTACTTAGACATAAAGTTCAAAGTCTATTGAGGAAATTTGACAGTTTGTGGTAGGTTGATGTGCAGGCGTGTGTACCTATCTCAAGTCATTTTACTATGTGGCACGCAGTACATATAACCTGTATACAGCTCGCCGGTCCATTATGAAATGGCTTTTCCATAATGTGTCGCGCCAAATCCACTTATCGCCTTAGCGCATATTTGTTATCTATTGTCGTAATGTTAGCGGTGTTTATGTAACTGTTTGCGTGCAAACATTTCAATAATTCGGTCAAGTGCGAACGCTAAGAAAGATGTTATAGAACAGTTGTGGTGCTCAACTAGGGCTCATGCTTTGGTAATACACACATAAAAATGTCTAGGTGTCAAGTACATTTATAGCTAAAAAAAACTTTCTAATAATATTTACCTAATCTGCCCCCTGACTATGAGCTCTTACAGCAGTCAAAATTAAAAAATTCAAAAAATCATTTATTCAGTTTAGGCTACAAGTAGCTCTTGTGAATGTCACTATGTCATCGGTTCGTAAGTCTACTCTGGGCGGGAGATCTTGTACTGAGATGAACCGGCAAGAAACTCAGCTAGTGTCCGGCTCTTTTCTCCCTTACAGTATTATTGCAGTTGTGGAAAAGAGACGCAAGTATATTCACCGCTACACGCGTCTCGTTTTCACAACTGCAATAATACTGCTATAAGAGCTCGTGGTTACCCCCCTGGTTTTCCAGACTGGCTTCTTGCTCTATTTTTTATGTTTTTGAAAACAATTTTATCTCTATTAGGTTGAAAAAAATGCAATTTTGACAAATTGGGGAAAATTTGCTTACGTTAAGGCCGTCAGCAATTATCAGTTATCAGCATCAACAGTTATCAACAAGCCTGAAGCGCTGTGGAGCCTTGTGGCCAACATCATAGCGGTCATGGTACGGTTCCGTCGAGCAGTATTTTGGATGTACCGGTCTTGTCTTCGAGTGGTGATACGAGATATTCCACCATGTGGCTCGGCCACGCTGCCCGATACAATAGCGTGTCCAGAGGCGGCTTTTGATTCTCTGTGTAGGGCCAATGGCGGCAGCCACAGTGCGTTGCCTGGAACCAGCTTCCAACATTCCAACGGCTCTCAACATCTCTTCCCTTGTCAAATGACGCCGTCGCTCCATGTCGTTGTAAATTTTTTGTGCATAAATTGTACTGCTTTTGTAAAATTGCTATTACGCTCTTTTATAGGAATTTAGTTTTTTCATAATTAAACAATGTAAAAACAAAAAAAATCATTCATATCGTGTAGTTCACTAAAAAGAATCAATAACGACCCAAAAAAGTTAAAATATTATTTCTATAACGCAACGATACTTTAAAATGTATGTACATACATTATAGATAATTAGGAAATGCATACACCGAGTAACAAAAAGGAGTGTTCAAAATGAAAAGATCCATAGTGCGTCCGATTTAGATATTGTATGTGTTGTTACAAAGACATAATTATTAACTTTAATTTGTCATGCAATGGTAAATGAAATATTTATATTAGTGAAGTTATGCGCTTCAGGCGCGCATGAGCAAGCAGCAGTGATCATAAATGTAAGCACACAGAGGTTACTGAACCAATAGGGCTGTGACTTGTTTATTTTGATAGTGACGTCACAATATAAATATTTAATTGAAAATAATAATCATGTCTTAGTACTCTGCATACAAGATCTAGGTCGGATACACTGCGGATCTTTTCATTTTGACCACACCATTCTGTTACACGTTGTATAGGTACACCTATTTTTTACCATTTACATATATCTTAATCTTAAATAATGGCTTTACGTTAAGCAATATGCCGGTGATAGTTACCAGATACAATTTTACTAGAAAAAATCAACCAGAGGAATTGAACCCACGACCTTCGGACAACCGGTCCAAATCTCTGACCGCTGAGCTACCGAGGCTCTCAGATCGATTCCCACTTGAGCTTCCTGAGGTTGATCGATTTATTTTTAGTTAAATTTTATCTTGTAACTATATTTAGCATTGCGAATGCAAATTTCAAAGTAGTTAATATAAATATTAAGCCGTGATATTATTATAAACTAAGGATTATAATACGGTAGATTGAGTTAAAAAATGAGTCTCACAATCACAACACGTCATTACGGAAAGAACTCGGATAAAACTCTTTTTACCTCATCGATGCAATAAATATCTTATCTATCTAATATCTATATCTTATATCTATATCTTTGCCTTTGACTTTGACTCTGACAGTTTGAGTGATAAAAACTTCTTATAAAACATATTGGCGGAATTGTGTTCGGATGTAGACAAAACATGCCATAAAAAAAGAAGAAGAAGAATGATCGGTGGGTATGATTGTGACATTTTTCCCATAGTTCAAATGTCACATTAAGGTCCCTGAGGCTCAGCACAATAATAGCTTTAGTTATTATTCTGAGCACTGAGCACGTTTTTAAAATAATAGCAAACTCGCGTGTTGAATCTTTTTAAGTGAATAAAGGGTTGTTAGTGAGACCGTAATTCTATATACAAAATCGAATATTTTTTCATTTACACACAATAAACAGGATCTTACAAATTCGCACCACAAAAATTATGATTTGAAAAAAAAAAAAAAAATCTTATTGAGTCTCATTTAAAAACACTAAATTAAATGAAATAATTACGCCGCCAACTTAATTTTATTGATGGCGATGCAATTAACTGGAAGTGCGCGTCATTATTGTGGCGTTTGACACGGTGGCATAATTTCAGTCATGAAATAAGGTAACTGCAGATGGTAAGCTTCATACAAACGCGCTCGAGCACCGCACACATAGACAAACTAGCTGTGCCCGCGACTTCGTCCGCGTAGAATAATGACTTTCGGCAGCATTTTGATTTTTCAGGCTAAATATTTTGCTAAGTATTTTACTGCAATAGTTCATTTAAGTACATTTATATCTAATCAAAAGCTTAAAAAATAAGTTTCAAGCTTCTAGCTTCTAAAATTACGTTTCTTAAGAAATGAATCCACTATTTCAACTTTTTTTGCACTAAAAAGTAGCCTATGTCCTTTCTCAGGCTCTCTAGACTATCTCTGTACCAAATTTCATTTAAATCAGTTCAGTAGTTTAGGCGTGATTGCGTAACACACAGACAGACAGTTACTTTCACATTTATAATATTATATATTATAGTAAACAGTAAATACTAGTAAGGATGTAGTGTGTTGCTCGAGCGCGGCATGTATTACGCTTACCTTCTGGGTCCCCTTATTTTGTGATTTCGGCCAAGACGTCCAACAAGAGGAGAAAGTCGTGAGTCGCGGCGCGGGCGCACAGCTGACCGCCAGACGGACGGCGTTGTATGTTGGATGTTGTCATCATGCATGATGTCGCACATACAACATCTAATAACATAAAATGTTTTTGTTTTGTTTATATAATTTTAACGCAAATTTTATTGCGAAACAAATTACAAAAACACAATGTTGAAAAAATTTCCACGAGCAGGATTTGAACCTGCACCCTTCTGACATACCGGGTCAGGTGCTCATCCAATTGAGCTATCGTGGTGGTTGTGGTGGTGGTAGGTTCAAATCCTGCTCGTGGAAATTTTTTCAACATTGTGTTTTTGTAATCTAATAACATGTTCAAGGAAAAAGCGACTGTTATTATAATTCTTTAAGAAATAGCCCTTGCCGATTTTTTTTCCGGTTTCTTCTCGGTACAAGTTCTCCACAGGACTTGCGAAGTCAAGGCTTTGAATGTCGGTAAATAATACTTGTAAAAGTTAATTTTGAATAAAACTTATTTAATTTTACTATTATATGGAACTTAGTTTAAATATTACATTGAAAAGCAAACCTGTAAAAATAAACAGAAAACGAAGTGTAGTAAACGATTTTTATTTATTTACAAGTTTATGTACACACATAAGAGGGTAACAAAATAAGCTATACAGGTGAATGTAGTACAAGGGCGCTGCTTATTTCAGTACTGAAATATCTTCCAGCAGGCGCGCAAAAGGAAACATTATAAATAGAGGTAGAATTAATGTGCACCTCCTGCAACAACTAAAATAAACTTACTTAAATATTTATAATACACATACATACTTTGCAAATAATTGCATAAACAATGGAAATTTAATATACAAAACAAAAATAAAAGGTGAAAGAAATCAATATACATGATGACAGAACCGACTGGACAGGTAGTGTTCCCTCAGACGCTTTTTAAAAAGGTTGATGATATCTTTTTGTATAACTTCTATCAAGAAATGTTTGTATTATGTTACAATTGTAAGTTGTATTACACATTTTACAGTCTGTATTTAGCTGATATATTTAAATACAATTCTCGTGTCACATGTGAGTTGCCATGCTCCTCCAAAACGGCTCGATCGATTTTTATGAAATTTTATATGTATATTCGGTAGGTCTGACAATCGGCCGTAATCTATTTTTTATACCCCTAAGTGTTATGGGTGGTCCACCCTAATTTAACGAAACATACGATTCGTTTGTTTTGTTGTCATAGAAACGATTTTATTGTATTGTTGACATAGAAACTGTCAAAGCGAAACGAAGTCCGCTGGGTCAGCTATTAAATAAAAGTAGACTATGATACTCTCCGGTCCTCTTAACTATTGAATTAAAATTGAAAAATATTTTCATGAAATGATCCTATAAACACTAGCATAAATGTTTGATCGAAGTCTGAACAATAATACAAATGAAATTAAAGATTCGTTACTAGATGTTTAATTTTATACTAAAGTACATAGACTAAACTGTATGATATTAGTTCTTAAACTACCAATAATAATGGATTAACAGCGGCAACTAATTATTTATCTAGATAAAGAACAGAAAATAATAAAATAGAAAATTATTTCTCCAATGCCATTTACAAAAGTTTTGCTAAATCGCAAAAAATAAACTTCATATAAAATGACAATGAAATGGCAAAAAGCTTTTGATTATTAAAACGCTGCCTCACTCTCAGCTAGTGCCGTCCCGCTCTGACGCAACACCCATACATACAGCACTTTTCACTCGATTACGGACATTACGCATTATACAAGCGACATTGAAACCGACTGACCGCGTTCTTCGGTGTGCTTATGCAGTACCAACTATGTACAGTCACGAGCATAAACATGTAAACAATGTAACTCTTAATATAGTGGAATAAGAGAGTCAAAATTAGTCAAAAGTGTATATATGTGACGTGACTGTACATAGCATTTTGGTTAATCGGGAAACTATCATAGGTGCGGTCCTTCAAGGTGCCAAGTGCGAGTTCATTCGCCATTCGATTACGTTAGCGAACACGAGAGTTTGTATGGCAAAATTTTAACTCTTTTCGTATGTGGTATTTGATTGTGGCGTGCTTCAATGCCAAACCAATTTTCGTTTTCGTAAACTTAATCGAATGAATACTAACTATATTAATCTTTATGCCCAGTTATTTTTCCGTCCTGGATTTCATGCATTTTTATACAGGAGCAAATCGGATCCGGGCTAACCGTACCACCGATTGAATTTATGCTCCTTTCAAGAAAGCCCTAGCAAGATTCTGGCAGGCTTCTCGCCGATATATAAGGTCTCCACCGAAGGATTTACAAAGCCAAAATTTTAATGCATCTTTCACCACCTTTTCAGTTAATATATTTAACTAGTTCTTCTTGTTTGTTGGGTTTTCGGTAGGATCTGGTAGGATCATAGCGTGTAGTAGTAACATTATGGTTCCTTATACAAAAAAAATAGATTATGAAACAAATGGCCTTCACCTTTATTTGTTACTGTGTTTATTCATTCAAACTCATCAACTTGTTTACAATACAAAGTACAATAAATAACTTTAAAATAATTTATATTCTTATATTTCAAGGTCTCTATCGGATGGAATTATAATAATGTCGAATGAGGTAAACATTAGCTGTATAAATTTTGGGTCATTGTATAAAATTAAGTTCGCGTCGACCGACGCCGGAATTTATAATATACACTCGGAAGGAGAGCGGTAGACTTTTTGATAGGATGTAGCGTTATGATCAATAAAAACGGATAGTTTATTGACTTAGTTAGCTAATAGTCGGATGCTCGTAAAGCAGAGAATATAGAATAAAAACATTGTAAAGTTAACAGCATTTTATAGAAAATAATAAAAGTATAGATCTAAATAGGACCTTTAAAAGTTAATATGAAATCATGTGTAGATTATGTAAGCTCTAAAGATAATCTGTAAAAGCAACTATGTGAAAAAGCAACTTGCGGGTCGGCAAGGTGAGGACGGCTAATCCTGCTCCACCACTGTCCTCGCATGTGGACGCTGCTTCTGCTTGTCATCATGCAGAGTAAAGTCATTAGCCAACTCATCATCAAAAATGAAGAAAAGCAAAGTTTAAGTTGCTGTTGACTAAACAATAAGGCATACAAGTGGTCCCAAAATAAAATCTAGCTAACTCATGCCGGTTGTAACATGCCCAGACAGCAGTATCGCTAAAGCCTATCGCTTGTCCTCAAATTGTATTGGAAATAGCGTATTTGAGGCGTCTCGGGGTCGTCGTGTCAAAGTTACACAACGATTTAACATTGCGGTATCGCAAAGCGAGTAACTATATAATAGATATTGCAATCTAACTAACCGCATGATTTGTCAATTATTTAAATTTTTAACAGCTTTAATTAAAAAATTGTTTATTTAACTCAATTTTACTTTAGCTTACAAAGTGAAAGTAGATAGTGTTGATAAATTTCGGCGGGTTGGACAGAGTCACGATAGCATATTAGTAGTGCACCGACAGAACAGTTAAATAAAAGTGCACCTGACCTGGTATGAATTCATTAATGTATAATTATATTCTAATATCATTTTATAATAATTAATGTAATTTCGAATTGTACCTGTGTGATAAATGTTATTGATGTATGTCGTTTTTATCACAATAAAATAAATAAACATTGTCATGGGGTGAAGGTTCGAATCCCGCAAGTGGAATGTTTTTCAACAATTTTTCAGATTGAGAGATTGTTTTTTATCTAGACAAAACGCTTTGCTCATACACCGAGGCTAGGAACGACCACGGGATATTTGGGACTCTCCTACTCGCCACCCCCTTTCCCGACCCTCCCAAATGCCACTACACATTCAGACATACAAATTGCCGATTTCTTTAACGTCATCGAAAGGTAAATAAGAGTCGCACTAGGCACATTTAGGGGCCGTGATGGGATCGCAGACAATTAAATTTCATTGTCTAAGGTTGCATTTTTTGGCAAACTCATCTTTTCGCATAACGCTAATACAGAAGAACTCTTTAAGCATAATTTTTAATGTAACAATGATCTACCAGCATCAAATTTTCCTAAAGTGCCTAAAATGGCTTAACCGTACGCTAAAGATTACAAGACATAAGTATTTTTAAAATAATATTCAGATTGTAAAATCAATTCCTCATAGCAAAGTCATAATAAAAATCAGATAAGAAATCAGTTAGATACAGACATTTCATTGGTCGTCTAGGAGCTACTACATTACTACCCTAATGTTACTCCCGATCCGATCCAAACCTCTCGGAACGGGGACACTTACGCGATGATAACCATTTCCTTTAAAAAACATCTGACGGTTTCTCGCCGCCCTAAAAAGGTTCGGTGCCGCTGAAAAGGCGTCTAAGGCCATCAGCTAACTCTGTTTCGATAAAAAAAGCTAATGTTACTGACCGTTGTCTTGGTATATTTACATCACGGGCAATGCCTCTCGTGCAATGCTAAATGCCTGTCAGTCTAACCGCACCACCCACTAGTTGTCCGGATACTTTGCCTAATGAAGTTTGATATTTGGAATTATTACGACACAGTCATGGCCTTTCTAATCAAACGTTAACTTAAACAAAATAGTTTTTATTAGTGTGACAGCTATGCCCACGGATTCGTTTGCGTGGACTCATGGATTATTTTTCAAATTCGAGAATACAAAATAAAGTTCATTCATAGTAATAGGCCCCACAAACTATCTTTTTCCACCACAGCTACTGTTGAAGAGAAGCCGCTACTGGTGATTGCCAAACCGGTGACCTTAGTCACGTGAAGGGGATGTACAGTGGTTTTTATTGGGTGGAACTCCCGAATCCCTGTCGACGTCCTCGGGTCTGGGCGGGAAGACGAGAGCTAGAGGAGAGAACCCCACATAATTTAACAGAAGCAGTACTGGTTTATTTTTATTTTTATGTAATTTATTGTTTTTTTTTTAAATTATTATTTCAAATGTTACTTGTGGAGGTTTCTTGTGAGGAAAGTGAATAGTCATGTCTGCGGTTTTGTTTTAATTTCTTTAATTTGTGTTATGTCGAATATTAATGTGAAATAATGGTGGATTATTAACCGTTAGGTTCGAGGGGTTGGAGGGTATATTATTTCTCACTTCTCATTTCTATTATTATACTGGAAGGAAGTATTGTATATTTATGTATTACTTGTAAGAAAAATTACTTTGACACTGGCTAAATGGGCTAATCGCACGAAGCCATCAACTAAAAGAAAAGAAAAAAGATAAGCTATACGATAAGCTTACCTTTGGACTTTTTGGCGGGAAAGTGAAGAGTCATGTCTGCAGTTTTGTTTTAGTTTCTAAAATTTGTGTTATGTCGAATATTAATGTGAAATAATGGTGTATTATTAACCGTTAAGTGTTCGTAAGTGCGCATGAGTGTTGGCAAATGAAACAAAACAGTGCAACTTCACTTTTCAAATTCTATCAAGAAGTCCGCCCGAAGAATTAGTAAAGCCCCACATCTTTACTGAGATACTCGAGGGGTATATCATTTCTCACATCACATTTCTATTAACATTTATCATCATCATACTGGAAGGAAATATTGTATATTTATGTATTACTTGTAAGAAAAATTACTTTGACACTAACTAAAAGAGCTAATCGCACGAAGCCATCAACTAAAAGAAAAAAAAAGCTTACCTTTCTATGCTTTATCCATTTTTGTCTTCAAATACATTTTATTTAATTATTACCAAATCGTTAGTCAATCTGTTTTATATAGATAGACGTTTATATAAAATATTGTTCTGAACATATCTTTGAAGTCGTGTAAAAATATTAAGATTTCAGATAATATAGAGTTGGTTGGCTCGTGCGACAATTCAGACATTTCGTGAACAATTATTCACCTTGATTTAATCAGGCGAATGATTAAATATCTTATTAAATATTATATTGTATTATGTGGCTCATTTAGATGCTTATGAAATTCGGACCAAGGCTTTTCACATAATAATATAATTATGTTATACTTCGTTACCTTGATGTCAGTTTTCAAATATTTTAAGGTTTTCAACGTATTGTTTGGTATAAAATTTGAGCAAAAGAAGGTGTATTTCGTGGTTACAGTAATTCTAGAAGGGCAACTTGTTGTTATTTTTAGGGTTCCGTAGTCAACAAGGAACCCTTATAGTTTGGCCATGTCCGTCTGTCTGTCTGTTTGTCCCCAGTCTAGCTCATAGACTCTTAGTACTAGAAAGCTGTAATTTGGCATGGATATACATATTAATCACGCCGACAAAGAAGTGAAGTAAAATTTTGATTTTTTTTTAATTACCTCCTCTACACTTAAAGTAGAGATGCTTTTTTTTCTTGTCTACCCTATAGACGTTGTCGTTGGATAGCAATTTCAAAAATATTGCGGGTTTGTGAAAACAGTTTTTTGATTGAGGCATCCGTTTGTGAACTATTAAGCTTTATAGTGCAAAATTTTGTTAGATTTGACTGGCAAGGGGCCCTTGCCAGCCAAAATGGTTGTTTTTGGATACGTGAAAAAATTCACGGCAGTTGTATATATGGCTTAACAAGTTTACGAGTAACAGTCGACCAACTTATAAAATGTACTTGGCGCAGTACAAATTCCTCATTGGGAACTACTTAAATAACGTTGTCAGGTGTGTGAAACTGGTAGTATCTACATTTAAGTACCTATATGAGCCATCGTTAAAAAAATGTACATAAAAGCCCTCTTTTCAGAGTCCGCATTATTGAGATGGGCTACGGAACCCTACACTGCGCGTGGCCCGACACGCACTTGGCCGGTTTTTACATGTTATAAAGTTGAGTTTTCGATCGGATTACGAAGAATGTATGTTTTGTGTGACATACTGGTGCATAGATGTTGGTGAAATGGTGGATATCAAATGAAACAAGACGGTGCAACGTCACTTTTAAATACTTTCATAAAGTCCATGGGCGATCTCAGTAAAGCTTAACATCTTCACTGAGACACTCAAGGGGTTAGGGGTATATCATTTATCACTCACTACTTATTACTATTTCATAATTCATCATCATCATTATTAGCCCATGATCATATATATATATATATATTTTATTTTAATAAACTTTATTTGCACACAAAAAATACAAGTATTTACAGACAAATTGATGAAAAGACATAGTACAAAGTAGGCGGCCTTATTGCTAACAAGCAAATAATAAAATTACGAAAATAAAAATGGGTGCAAGTAAAAATAAACTAAATTATAATAATAATATCAAATAAGTACATACAAAAGGGAAATTAATATATAAAACAGAGGTTATGCAATATAAATCATAAAATAAATAAACATAGCTAAGGTGAATTTAGAAAATGACTCCGAACCTGACCCTTGAACGACTCCACCGTGCGAGCACTTCTGAATTTCTGATGCGCTCAGGCAAAGAATTCCATAACCGGACAGCATGCACAGAAAAAGAGTAAGAAAGGAAATTAGTTGAATAAGGAGGAGTCACAAGAGTTAGGTTATACGCAGAACGCAAGGTATGGCTTGAGAAAGTGGAACGGAAGGAGAAACAATTTTGAAGTTATGAAGGTGAAGTGGGTAGAAAGAGGACAGTATACAGAAAGGAAAGAACGTGTAAGTCTCTACGCCGGCGAATTGGCAGCCATATAAGCTGAGCTCGGAAAATCGAGACATAGTCATACTTCCTCAAGTTATAAATAAACCGAATACATAGATTCTGCAAACGCTCCAGTTTATTTAGAAGTTCCTCCGAAAGATCAGCGTAGCAAACATCAGCATTGTCAATGATGGACAGCAGGAGAGTTTGCGCCAGAGTGATCTTTGTGCGAAGCGGCAAGAAGTTACGAAGACGATTGAGTGAACTGTACGCAGCAATTACCCTTTTCCGAACAGCATCAACTTGCGAATGCCAAGTGAGACACTGGTCAAAAACAACACCCAAGTTTTTCACTGTCTTTGAGTATGGTATAATACTGCCGGCGAAGTTAACAGAAGGTAGAAGTCCAAAATCGATCCTCGAAACAAAATAGGAACTGGCGATGATGATTGTCTGGGTCTTACTTGGATTGACATCGAGACCAAACGATTTGCTCCAGTCAAAGACAACCTCGAGATCCCGGTTAGTAACCTCAACAGCACGAGAAAGGTCTAATAGTGGTGCTTGTGTGTAAATTTGGAGATCATCAGCATACAAGTGATAGGAACATGAAAGCGGCTGTGTAATAGTTTATAAAGATTGAAAAATGAAGAGGAGATAAGACGCCACCTTGAGGGACACCATCAACATTAATATTGCACCACGGCGAGAAAGATTTTGTTTTATATTCATCATCATCATTTTATGTCCCCACTGCTGGGGCCTTCCCTATGAATGGATAGGGAGAATGGGTCATAAACCACCACGCGGGCCCAGTGCGGTTTGGTGGTTGTTAACGACTGCTTTAAGTGTCTTCCGAAGCACGATGATCATAATTATATTAACAAAGGAAATATTTTCATTTATTTTAATAGTTATGACTTGTAAGAAAAATTACTTTGACACTGGCTAAATGTGCTACACCCACGAAGTCATCAAGTAAAGAACAAAAAAACTAAAAGGGTTCCTCAGGCAGTGTAATCGAAACACCGTCAAAAGTTTTCTAGAGGGTTAGGTACTCTTCGGTGTCTTGTGGCTTCTTGTGCGTTCATGTGGCTAAGTGGCTATAGGCGACGCGTAGCGATAACGTCTGCTACGGATGCGCTACGACGCTTTATGTCGTACTAACGGGTCTTGTGGGATATATGACAAATAAGTTATAGCCTATATACTTAACTTAGCATAGGGACAGCCAAAGCCTCAGAAGTTGGGGATTCCGGGTGAAGTGCGCTTCCTTTGCCCTTATCATCGCTTAATATCAGATGAGAAGGCAAAATGCTAAGCCCTAAGGAACGTACGTTTTGGTATTTTATTTTTGGGGAGAGTTTGTTGATTGCCTTAGACTGCAATTTCAGCTTCACCGGGCTTTTTTGGGGTGGCGAGAAACTTAAAGGGTTCCTCAAGGCGTGTGAAACGAATCACCTTCGGAGGTTTTCTACTCGTTTCTCCGAGGGGTTCGGATCGGATCGGATACGCTGTGGTGCTATATAACATAATTAATCATAGGTAAGCGAAAACTTCGTGTCCATTTTTAAGCACATTGCGCGCACAGAGAAGTGTGAGATATGGCACAGTTAAAGTTCATAATATGGAGAGAGAGTGTAGAAAGATAAAAATGTATATATAATATGTGTTATTTTATATTTTATAAGCATTGTATATTTTGTGAATTACGATCAAAGGACAATTCCCATCGTAGTATGGGCTTTAGTATAGCTACAAATTATTTTGTACAATGACGATTTTTATATCAAAAATCAAGTTTTTTATTTTCATGAAACCCTGTTAAATAATTTAACTTAACTTCTCCGACGAGAAATCCCCATATTATTTAGTAATTAAATTCGGTTTTTTTTTCGTTCGCCAACACCGAGGAAACAACGACAACTTGATGTCAAAAAAAATCAAATTAAATGGAAGTGAATTTAATTTAATATGGGGATTTCGCGTCGGAGAAGTTTTAACAGGGTTTTATGAAAATAAAAAACTTGATTTCTGTTATAAATTAGGTGGAGGTATACAATTCGAACAAAAACGACACCAAGAATGGGCATTCTCCTTTCGGCCGCTAAGCGACCACTTATTAACTACCATGCCATATTCCTATTTTACGGTACGAATAGAATTGGATACGATTACGATAGTTGTTCGTACACACGCCTGCACAAACTGTCAAATTTCCTCAATAGGCTTTGAACTTTATGCCTTAACAATATTGTTGAAAATGTATTAAAGAAATTTGACAGTTTTAGATAGGTTGACATGCTGGCGTGTGTACGTTCGTTTTTTTTTTAGAAAGAGTTTGCCGATTGCCTAAGACGGCATTTTTAGCTTCACCTGGTTTTTTTGTTGGCGGCGAGAAACTTAAAGGGTTCTTCAAGCCGTGTGAAACGAAACACCTTCGGAATTTTTCTAGAGGGAACGGCATCGCGCACTAGTGCGTGTCCCCGTACCCTACTACACTCTCCGAGGGTTCGGATCGGATCGGTCGTACAACGATCATCAACATCAACGATCTCGAAATTAAAACAAACATGAAATATAATAAATATTGTATTATTTACAATTTGATTTATAATATACATACCGTTTAAGAATTTTCGGTCCCAAAAGTAAGTTACCAGTGACTTTGAAAAAGGAGCACCTCGTTATTGATATCATTGCGTGAGAATTACTCACCTGTTCAAAAATCGGCTAGGCCCGCTGTTCTACGCATTATCAAATTTTGTCGACTTGTTTGCTTGTTCAAATGGCGTAGGCAGGTATTCATGAAGTAACTGCACACTTTACGATGCTCCTAAAATTGGTTATCTACATCTATGCGTAGGTACTAACCTAATTAAGATGTTTTGTAACACTATAACGATTAAGATATGCTTATTAATTGTAAACTTTATTGGTGCCTTGAGGCCCTTCTCATTAACGTTTCTTAAGTGGTTCATGTACTAATAATAGATGATGTTTTTTGAACTTAAGCGTTTTCTATTTTAAAAACAAATTTTGTAATATTTTTTACTAAGTTACATGCGCAATGACCACAGTAGTATAGTGGCACCAGTGTTCGACACTTTAAGCCCAATGTTCAACACTGTTTTCGTTGCCAAAAAACAATATAGCTTAATTGAAATTTTAATTGGACTAGTGGTCGCCCGGTGGTTGAAAATCGACCGTAACTCTATTAAGGCTGTACGGATTGTATCCTAAGCAATGAAAAGTTAAAAAAGATAAAATGTGAGTTTAGATTGGCATTAACAGATTTCGGCCGCTCCTCTTCCATTTTTAAAATTTTTGAAAAATGTATGAAACAACTTTTATTTAATTAAATGTTTTTTTGTTGTTGCGTAATTTAACAAAAATAGCATTCTGCACTCCTTCTCTATAAACTACATAAGTGTGCGATATTTCATACTCTTCGTCCGCGCAATTTTCGTAAAAAGGGGTACAAAGTTTTTGCTTCACGCATTAATTTAAAGATGACAGATAGAAAGCAGGTGGTCTGTATCTATACTGGTCAAAGGCACAAATCAGGTGCTGACCTCTTTTTCTATTAATTAAATGAAAAAAAGTGTCGATAAATGGGTCCTGTCGAACCATGGCGCCACTACTCTACTATAGGTACATACTGTAAAAGTAAAGTAAGTAATAGCCTATAACTCCCACTGCTAGGCAAAAAAGCCTTCATCATTAAAATCAAGTCATCACTACATTTTTGATGGGTAATAGCTTAATCACCACGGTTGCCAAATACGGGTTGGTGATCACAAACCCGGACTATTCATCGAAAAATCCGAAACATACTTTGCCTAACCTGGTAATTTAACCCGGGACCTTCGGGTATCAGGCCGAGCGCTCTGCCACTCGGTCACACACTCGGTAAACGTTAAATTCGTCCATGGTGTCGAGGTGACGTCCCTTCGCCCCAAATACCAGACAGATCCATTATTCGTACGGAACGTCACGCGAGCCGCGAGGTGCGAATGCACCGTCTAGGTATCGTAATTAATACCGGGTTGCACAACCGTGCTGAGACTGAGACATAGGAGCAGCGCACACTGATCCGTGTGCACGACAAAATGCGCCGCGCGCGAACTGAGTGCCGTGTGAGTTTGTTTACTATCCGTATTCATTCGTCATTACGTCGTAACAACTACCGTCATTAACACATTGAATGGGTGCCTTTGGCTTTCAAAGTAAAAAGTAAATAGTGTTGAATAATTTCGGCGAGCTGATTAGAACCACGATAGCTCAATTGGAAGAGAAGACAATTTGGAGGGTGCAGGTTCAAACCCTGCTCGTGGAAATTTTTTCAACATTTGTGTTTTTGTAATTTGTTTCGCAACAAAATTTGCGTTAAAATTATATAAACAAAACAAAAACATTTTATTAGTAAGGCATTGAAGCAGCGCCTTCTGGCGACATACGAGAAGGGTTAAAATGTTGCCATACAAATTCTCGTTTTCGTTAACGTGATCGAATGGCGAATGAAACTCGCACTAGGCACACTGATTTTCATCAAAAATTATGCTTATGATAACTTTTCGATTCGATCTTTTAACAAAAACGAGATTATGACGTGATGTTGCGAAAACTTCTCCTCGTATGTCGCTAGGAGGCGCTGCCTTAATGCCATACACATTCTCGTATTTTTCGTCAATCGTCATTCCATCTGCAAAAACAACATGATGAAAATTGGTAATAACGTCTACTACCCAGATTGGGCCAACGTAACAGAATAGATAATAGTCTCAGCCTCTACTTTGTGAATAACGTTGTTGGTTACAAAATTAGGTTTCTATATTTTAAGCTGTAGTAGAAGACACATTTTGTAATTGTTTGTTTGCCAAATAAATAAATAAAAATTAAACTGTTTTTTTTAGTGCCTCCTGGTGACAAACAAAGAGTCTTAAAATTCCCGCTTTTGTTTAAATTATCTAAATTCTAGGCACCCAGTTCCGGCGGTAGTGTCGCTCAGTGTGGGCCGCGCCTGCCGCCCCGCGTGCTATACAGAGCGTGGTTACGCCAGTTGTACATATTGAATCACGATCTCGCAGATCTTTGCATGAAATGTGACATATTTGACAGATGGCTGAGTTGCAACACTCCGCGATATTTATGGTGAGATATAAAGTTTTCTCAAGAGATATAAGCATATCCCAGAAGCAGACTGACAGATAGATAAAATATACGAGTATTAGTGCAGAATATTAATAATTGTCACACTCAATTAGTTATTGGGAGAATTAAAAGCAACCAATGCCAAACGAATTTAATCTCGGCATATGATAAAAAAAAAATATAATTTAAGCTCTGTAAAAGTAGAAAATGATATATGATAAGAAAAACTTTCGATATTTGCTAATAATGCCTGCCAAGTGATGACAAAACTATTCGCCATGGCTTCATCGGGTAGGTATAATATGAACGAAATAATGAAAGTTACACAGGACAACAATACTTTTTTAGTAAACAAATGTCAAATTAATATTCAGCCTTCCCTATGGATGGAAACACCGCAAGAAGGGTCACTCAGTCACTCACTACATAACCACAACGCGGGCGTAGTGCGGATCGGTGGTTGCTGACGACTGCTTATGCTGCCGGAACAGACGGCTTTACATGCCTTCCGAAGCATGAAAGAGCACGAGATGATACGTTTTTGGTCACCCATCCGATGACCGGCCGTTACGAAAGTAGCTTAATTTCAGCAATCGCCGACCGGATTCCGTCATTAGCATCTATTCAAATCTACATCAAGTTTTTTAATCTTTTTTAAAGGAGCCTCTACCGCTCTATCGAGAAGGTATTATGAACGAATAATCGATTTGATTGTAACAAGGTTGCGATCATTAACTCTTGACAGATAAACTTTGAGCTTATCAAATCAGTGTGTTCTTAAAGTAGCCAATACGCTTTTAATAAAACGCGTGCGGATATTCAATAGCTACTTGTCTGTTTTGACATTTAATAGTAGAACTGATTTGGTGTCAGATATCTTCTGTTGTAAAATAATGAGTTTTTGGGAAGAGGCTAAATGAAACTTTGACCAATACTTATCAAAGTTGACATAATACTCGTATCTCTCATTCCTTATTTTCTAATTCAACATTAAGTGCCTTACAAATAAACAAAGAATAAGGTCCGAATAGTTATTCCGTGTTTTGTTCCTGTCATGTAAACGTCATTTCAAAATAGAGTAAGCGAGAGTGTTTAGGGTTAGGGTTAGAGGGTGTTTAGGTACCTTTTACCTATTGTATACCTCTTTTATTTATTTAAATAAATGTAAAATTATACGTGATATTTCGACCTCGCACTTATCACCTGATTGAAGCCTAAAAAAATCCACATGCTGTTATGTAGGTACTCTAACATTAGAGTACCAGAGAGTATTAGAGTACGATAAGAAATAAGATGTCTCTTTGATGTCAAAGAGACATCTTATTTCTTATCGTATATTTTTATCACAATTTGATCATCGCCAAATTGGTTTCTTACCAATTTAGATACCGATGTTATTTATTTAACGAATATTTCCTAAAAGCACTTTCATATTTAATTGGATTGATCTTTGGCAAACGTTTGCTTAATACCGTTCAATTAAGCGAACAAATAATTACATAGAGCTGGGGGCCTACCATTACAACCTCCTATATTATGAGGTATTTTAGACCGCAAGTATCAGACACAAAGATCGCAGAATCGATTCCCAGCCGTGGTTATATATTATTGTACTTAGTTTAGTTGGTAGGTGGGGTGGAGCCCAAGCTGGCTAGCTGTCGCCTTCTTATCAGTCTGTCGGTCTAATCACCCTGACAATAAAGCTATGTTGCGTCGGTAGTTTATAGATAAGATAGCCAGGGAGTCTATTGCAAGTTTTATTTGCAATTCCATCACGTAAGCAAAAACTAAATTTAATATGGTAATATTTAATTTGCCCATGATGGTTTTCAGGAAGCGCTGCTCAATGCCATACCAACTCTCGCTTTTATCTGCTAGCTCTGCCTGAAGCAAATACAAGGACAGCCAGTGGAGCAGGATTGCGCCTCACTAGCCGCCCTCACCTTGCCAACTCGCAAGTTGCTTCTTCCCATCCCATGTTGTAGGAAAGAGGAAATATTCGAGTGCTGGGAAGGAATTCCATTTTTTAGTGGTGCCACAAAGAAATAATTTATCGGTTTTCGTTAATATGATCGAATGTCAAATAAAACTGGGCTCGGGCACCTAGATGATCCCTTTAGCCTAATAGAACAGCACTCCGATCGCTCTAGGCCAGAGTTTTTTAAACTTAATGCAGTCATAGACCACTTTCACAATTAAAACAATTCCGTGGACCCCTGTCTAATTTAGGAAAAGAAAACAAGCCATATTTATATTTTAAAAAATCACTTCTATTGGTAGTTTAATTACACTTACCTATTACTTCTAAGCTAATGAGAATGATGCTACTGTTTGGCCGAGAACGTGAAATGGTAAAATTATCTTCGACAAGGCAATGTGCATGTCATCAGCGACGTTCAATCGATTGCGACTTTTGCGACGGACCCCTGATACACATGCTACGGACCGTGGACCCCACTTTAAGAAACCCTGCTCTATGCACCACCGATTAACTGCATGTATGTAGTTACGTAAACTAAACTTAACCGTAAGTGTTAGTGTTTCTCAATGTAGTCGGTGCGGGTCAGCTGAAACCGGGCCGCCACGCTTCTCGCCCCAACCAGCAGCCGCGACAGATTATGATATCTGTTAATTGTTGGTAATTATCATTAGGTGGAGATAGAGCCTAGCTATGTTGTAAAAAGGCTCGAGCTTCCCGAGTCTAAAACTTATTGGAGGCTCGAGTCTCATTGGAAAATCTTTGCACTTTAACGTGTAATTTTTGTAATGCTGTGTATTTATGCTTTTGGGATGCATTCTTGCTCACATCTTAGTTTTTATTATTGCTATTAGTACCTTAAAATATCTTAAAGTAAATAAATAAAAGGCGCGAGCTTTAGACTTGAAGCCCTACAAATACATATTTTATATATATCTTACGGGCAAGAACTTGGCCTTCATCTTACCTGATTTTAAGTGATGATAAGACCTTCAGTAGGAGGTGGAAGTGCACTTCACCCGGAATCCTCAATTACTGAGGCACTTTACAGAGATAAGATATTATCTCTAGCTGCCGGAACACAACAATGCTACAAACATTGATGTTATGGCAACATATTTAGATAAGATGGTGGTAGCTAGCCAGGCGGGCAAACAAGCCCTACCACCAACCAAACCGAGTACACAAACATGTCCCCCCCGGTAGGATTGAAATCAAACTAGGATTGAAAAATCCTCTAAAATCAAACTTCAGCGGTCGACGTTGATAAAAACGATTCCCCAAAATAGATCGTGATTCATTTATTTATATATTAAAGTAACCGCAGACATATCAAATGTTTCATTAAGAATACATTGGCGAAAGTAGATCCATATGTCAGCCTATTCAAAACTTACGCAACATTCGCCAAAATAAAGATAACAATAGTAAACACGAACAATGAAACAATTACCTAGATACAAATATCATTTGGTACATCTTGAACTCACGACTGTCATGAATGACATGAATACTACTGACGTAGAGTTTGAAGTTTGTTTTATCTCAAAGCCGGTGGCATACCTTTTTTTTTATTTTGAGAGAGATTGCTGATAGCCTTAGACGGCATTTTCAGCTTCACCGGGCTTGTTGGCTTGTTTGGGGGCGGCGAGGAACGTAAAGGGTCAAGCCGTGTGAAACGAATCACCTTCGGAAGCTTTCTAGAGGGTCCGTGCCCTACTAGATTCTCCGAAGTGTTCGGATCGGATCGGGGAGCGGAACAACCGGAGGGCGCCTCTAAAGGCTCGGACCTCGGCTCGGGTTGACCGGGCCGTGGTCGAGGAGAGAAGAGCCCAGGTACATGTCGGTACCTGGTGTAGAGCGCGTGCGAACCGGTTCTTCGTACCCTTGTTCTACGAGTACGGCGTCATGGGCCTAAACTAGTGTACATGTTTAGTGTATTCTGTAAATGTGTAGTGGCATTTAGAGGATCGGGCTGGGGGTGGCATACCTGCTAATTCGTAGCTCTATTAACAAATGAAAAAGAAATGTTTATTTACAGGAAGTAAATAAACGGGTGTTATTTAAACGGTTGGCAAAGTATTCGTATTTTAGTTAGTAAATTATGCTTGTTGAGCAGCAAAAAAGCTAGTTGGGCAGCAACTTATGGTCAGCAAATATTTCTAAACCAGTCTACAACTTATATCATTCAGAACAGCAGTCTTATGCCGCTCCCCCCTTCCGTGACTGGCCATCGCTACGCTGCGCTTCGCTCGGTAAAAAAAAACTTAACCTAACCAACAGTAAGGATTTCTTATGCTGACCAATTGTATAATTCTTCTGACCAAATATTTATTTTGTAATACAAATAAATTATTTCCCTAAATAAACTAACTAGTTACTATTTGACGCTTTTGGCAAACCAGTTTCAAATGGATCAAAAAAATCGCAAGACGATAAACCTTAAAAAAAATTACTTACTTATATGAAATTTACGCGAGAAAATATTTTGTATCCAAATTTATCATAGAATTAGTAAAAGTTATCAGTGAAATTAAAAAATCTGCTTTTTAACCATCATCTCACCTGGGCCACTGGCCCTAGATTATGCTTTTTTAAACCGTCCATAATCGTGTTTCAGTGTCCTGATTTTAACATGTTTCCCATAGTTCTTATGACAAAATTAGACAACTGAAACACTATTAAGTCGTTATTTAATTAACAGACTTGTACTTGAATAGAACAAACAGCAATTGACGTTAAAGCGGCAAACATTTCGCCTAGCAATTGAAGTTACATGAAAAAAAATCGCTATCGAAGATCAAGCCCTTGCTAGTACCATGTTGCGGACTAAACTGACAGTGACGTTGATGCATTATTCAAATGACAGGAGATAAGATCCTAAGAAGCCTCGTGCAGACAAATGCTTCGAACCGGGGCTCGTGTAGCCACGCAGCGCGTCTAATTGATGTACCATCGGAGGTTGCCTCACACCGGACCTTGGCTCAACACAATTTAAATAACATGAATTGAGAAAAATAACTCGACCAATAAAGTATCATCTTCAAATAATACAGTCTTTAACATATCAACGTACAATTAGTTCGAATCAATTACTCGGGAATGTCACTTAGACACAAAATTTTACAGTTAACACAAATAAAAGATTAACACAAATAAGGCCTTAATCGAAGTAATAAACGAGTACAAATTTTATATTGCGTAGCAGGGAAGGAGGATACGGTTTAGTCTCAAAATGTCTCAGGCGTATAGTGAAATCTCTAAGGGTATGACAAAGACTTTTTATGTCGCTTGAAACATGGTACATAATATATAGTTTTTTTTTTTTGGAGAGAGATTGCTGATTGCCTCTTGCGGCATTTTTAGCTTCACCGGGCTTAAAGGGTTCCTCAAGCTGCATGATACGAATCACCTTCGGAGGTTTTCTGGAGGGAACGGCATCAGGCACTAGTGCGTGTCTCCGTGCCCTACTAGATTCTCCGAAGGGTTCGGATCGGATCGGAGTATATTTCGTGTAACGGCGGGCGTTACCGTAGTAGATTGCCCGCCAACACCACCGGAACAGCACCAGGAAGTGATTAACACCTATATTAACATAGTTAAATACTGACCCTCTGTGAGCCCTCGACCACATGTCGCCCCGCTCCTCAGGTACACGTAAGTTATCGGTGCCCTTCTCAGGTTCAGGCACTTCACGTCACTACTATTCGCACTGACTCTTATGTTACTTTGACCGGTTTTCATGTACACAAACTATACGTTACATTTTGTTTAGGTACACAATTTTTACGATACTGTCACCGCTTTTCAGCCAAACAAACTCTACGTTACCGTCACCATCTCTCACGTACACAAAATTTTACGTTACAACTATACTATCATAAGTAAAATTTAAACACTGAAAAAAGACGACAACCTCAGGCGGGAATCGAACCACGCACCTTCCGCATTCCGGGCGGCTGCCTTAACCACTTGGCTACCGAGGTCTGGCTTTCACCCGTCGAAATTTTTCAGTGCTTGATGCTTATGTTTTTTAGTCAACATTGCTTCATCAATCTTAGAAGTTTTCACCTCTGAGATCCGAAAGAAATATTTTTACAAATATTTGAACATTCGGTTAAGATGAAGCTGCGTTATATGCGTGCTCAGAGGTGAAAACTTCTAAGATTGATGAAGCAATGTTGACTAAAAAACATAAGCATCAAGCACTGAAAAATTTCGACGGGTGAAAGCCAGACCTCGGTAGCCAAGTGGTTAAGGCAGCCGCCCGGAATGCGGAAGGTGCGTGGTTCGATTCCCGCCTGAGGTTGTCGTCTTTTTTCAGTGTTTAAATTTTACTTAAGTATATTTAAGCGTTAATAAAACGCTAAAATATATAAAAAACACTTATACTATCATAGTTAAATACTAACAAACTTTGTATGAGATATGTTTGTTAAGACTGTAAGGTATTTGTAAGGGTCATAGATACCTGAAATAAAATATAATCTATACAATAATACGTGAAGCAAAAACTTTGTACTCCTTTTTACGAAAATTGCGCGGACGGAGAAGTACAAAATTTCGCACACTTATAGTTTATATAGAGATGGAGTGCAGAATGGTAAAATACATTAAATAAATATTGTTTAATACATTTTTCAAAAATTTTAAAAATGGAAGAGGAGCGGCCGAAATCTGTTAATGTCAATCCAAACTCACATTCTATCTTTTATTTAATTTTTCACTGCTTAGAATACAATCCGTGCAGCTTTAATAAAATTACGGTCTAATTTCGACCACTGGGCGATCACTAGTTACTATTATTATACACAAAAAGTGTAAACTAGATTATATAGAGATATCTGCATAACAATTCTAGTTTGTGCTAGGTTACAGACGTCAGGTAAAGTGATACTAATAACGAGATCAACAGCTGTATCGGCCAATTCGGCCTTAGAGGTTTCGCAAGTCGGGGCAGAGGTAAATAAGGCCCGGGCGGGCAGACGAGTCTTGCGACACGGCACATTCCCAGACCAGACTGCGCACTGTGCTGCCGTTTAGACGACTAATATGCTAGCGTCCAAGCCTTTGGACATTGATTGCTAATGATTTGATTTTTATTTGTCAAGAGAAATTTTCGACTACAACAGCGTATTTTTTTTTATTTAAAGCCGGTTTATTATTATGTATTTTAAAGAGATACGAGTCTATTTGGTAGCCCAAACAGACTTATAACTCTATCGACATAGCTGTCGATTAGTAACTTATCAAAAGTATACTCATATTATTATGTGTAGAGGAGCTAGGATAGCGTAGAGAAGCAAAAACATGGTTGACAGCGATGTCTAAGGTTAAGCCACTTTTGCAAAGGCTGGTCATCGGATGGGTTACCAAAAATGTATCATCTCGAGCTCCTCCGTGCTTCGGAAGGCATGCAAAGCGGTTGGACCCGGATGCATTAGCATTCGTTATCAAACACCAATCCGCACTGGGCCCACGTGGAGGTTCATAGTCCGTTCTCCTTGTGGTGTTTCCAACCATAGGGAAGGCTCTTGCCTCTACAGTACATAATATATACATATATTATAATTTTTTACATGACGGTAAAGTAGCAAAAGAAAATATATGCAAATGGTAACTTAACTGTGTAACATAACAATTATGTTAATGCGCGGTTTTGCGCATGCACAACAATTATCTTATTATGTTAATGCGCGGTTTTGCGCATGCACAACAATTATCTTATTATGCAGTGTTATGATGGTGATATAAATTGCCTAGAATATTTTTGTAGTCATATTTGCTATTCGCTTCAGGGATGCGATTTAAAATCATCAGTGAATTGCATTTTCTATTTTCTATTCATTATTAAGAAACCAACTTTCGTGACTTTAAATACGAACGGGAAAACACATTACTGATATCAAAGTTTCAAAATGATTATCAATTATTAAAAATCCTTATTCTTTATCTATATTATTTTTTATCTTTTAACTGTCCTGCTTTATTTACTCTTGTCAGGTCATGTCAGAATAACAGCGCTTCTGTGTCATTCTGAACCAACCACTTTGCTCTGTTTAATGATAAATGTATTGTCTACTTTAGTACAATCTACTTCAACAGAAATTAATTTCTATTGTTTTATGTATGTGTTTCTGTTAGTAAATGTTTTCTACTTTATTCTATTTAATTATCGCATCCCGGGTAGCCTTCATAGATGGATGGTAATATGTATAAAAAAGGTGATTAAGTTGACCATTACACATCGCCCAAACTCCCCTAACCCCGTTGTTTTGCTCCCAGGGTGGAGGGAGACGGGAGTGCGACGCGGCGGCGGGGTGCGCGTGCGGCGGCCGACGCGCCCTGCCCGCGCCCGCGCCCTCGCCTCACCCCCTGCGAGCCCTCGACCACATGCCGCCCCCGCTTCTCAGGTACTCAAACACTATCTCCTCTAGGAGAACGAGTGCAAAAACACTAACCTCTCCTAGTATTTTAAAAAGTTCTAAGAAAAGTAAAGAGAATCGCCCTCGCTTCACCCCCGGCGAGCCTTCGACCACAAGCCATCCCCGCTTCTCAGGTACACGAACACTATCTCGTCTAAGAGAGCGAGTGCAAAACATTAACCCCACCTATCATTTTAAGAAATTCTATGAAAAGTAATTAGCATCGCCCTCGCTGCACCCCTTGCGACCACATGCCGCCCCTGCTTCTCAGGTACACGAACATTATCTCGTCTAGGAGAGCGAGTGCAAAACACTCACCGTCACCGCTTCTCGATACATAAACTCTACGTTACCGTAACCGCTCCTCAGGTAGGTGTAAGTACACTGTCGTTACTCAAAAGTACCCCCGCATCGTGTCTAAGTTGCAGAAACTACAAAAACGACACAATTTTTCACAAACATTCCTCCTCGTAAAATAACGATTAAAATGAATGGTAGACTTGTTTGTAGGCTTATAAATGCATATTCAGACGCAGTAACGAAATTCAAAATATCAGATACAGAATGACCACAAAAACATGATAATAATCCTCTAAATAAATATAAATACATTATCAATTATCAATATTATCAATTATTCTAGAATCAGTAAATTATCAGAAATCATATTTTTTTTTAAATTGTAAACACGAAATAGCCGAACTGGGAAAAAAGCTTGCCAAATATGAATGCAATGCGGTGGATGGCAATGACCGTGTATGATTTGATTCTGTATGCGTCGCTCGTGTCTCGTAGCTTGTGACCAATGTTGATTATGAACCAACGTAAGGTTGGCATAGAATTGGATAGTTGATTAATCAATAGAGAATTATTTTAGCAGTTGTCAAAACGATTTTTTTATAGAAATTGTATGAGAATGGCAAACTATGACGCGTCACTATTTTGTTCCGTCAATTGAGTGTTTATTAATAACTTTTTGGTTACAGCAACCCATGCTTAGGTCAAATAAAAAATAAATAATGTTTTATATGTAGAACTGTTACGTGATTTCATTTATCCTGTAATTATTTGTTGTTGTTGTCAACATCCCTATTAAGACACAGTGGTTGGATAGACCCAGACCTTCGTTGAATTGATTCAGCCAATTATGATGCAGTTCGCATCGTGTGACCAGTCATTGTCATGCGACGTATGGTCTGTTCCAATTAAACTTAACAAAAATATAGGTAATTTTTTTTTATATTACATTACATTATGCAATATAAAAATTACCTATATTCATGGGCAGCTTGTTTCAAGTTCAATTCTAGTCAGTATTATTTTTATGGTTATTTAGGTATTTAATTTTTTAATTTTTTTTTATATAATTAGCATTCCATAAAAATTTAAATGTTGTTTTGACAAGGCCAGTTAGATAAGAACATTGACCACCATCATTGTGCACCATTTCCCTTGTACTACGACTTTCGATTCACTATGGGAATAAATATGAACTTGTTGATATACCCCCAAGACCGAATAAGCAAGGCACAACACTTTCCCCACCGGTATTTTTTGCCCTACATTTATTTAATTTTGAAAAAAGTGTAAAAAAGTCCACTTATTTGGCTCACAAAGTAAGAGTAGATAGTGTTGATAAATTTCAGCGGGTTGGATAGAACCACGATTGCATAAAGTACACCTGACCCGGTATGACATGGGATGCGGGTTCGAATCCCGCTCGTGGATTTTTTAACTGTAATGTTGTTACACAATACCAGTTTAAGGCCGGCAACGCATCTGCGATTCCTCTGGTTTTGCGGATGTCCATGGGCGGCGGCGATTGCTTCCTATCAGGTGCAGCACGAAATAAGAATATCGGCGTGAAATAATGGCACTCGTTGCTGTTGTGTTTCGTCCGGTGAGTGAAAGTACCGGAGGCCTATCTCTCACCCCTCCACCCTCTCAATTCCTATTTCCTCCTCAAGATCTAACTCCTTCCTCAAGGCCGGCATCGCATCTGCGATTTCTTTGGTTTTGCGGGTGTCCATGGGCGGCGTTGATAACTTTCATCATCATCAACACAAACCACCTATATCAGTCTACTGGTTGAATTACGCCTATCGCCATCTCCAAGCATGATACTGTAGTGATCGAGACTACTTGGTTGGGTGAGCCTACGATAGGGCAATAAATGTTAAAATGAGTTAGTTTTAAAAATACAGTTTATTACTGATCGATTGTTTGTTTCTTTGACTAAGCCTTCCCTGTAAAGTAGAGCCCCTTAGTTTCTACAATACCTACCGAGCCCGGCTATTCTCATCCAATTTTCTATTGTCCAGATCGAACCCACTGTACACAGAGGAGGAAGAACAAGAGGTAGTGATAATCGTGGACTCCTTGGACGAGTGCACTGAGGGTGAGGCGCAGGAGGCACCGCGCACCCCCCGCAGGGCCCCGTCTACATCATCAGGTCAGTAGATACTTCTGCAGGAGTGGGAAGAGGAATGGTGGAATCAGGTGCAAGCAGAATAGAGAGATATGGCTACGTATGCCCGTAAACCCACGTTGAACCAATAAGGGTGGTTGAGGGGTGAATACCCACATATACTCATGAGCTGAGGTGCTTTTAAAGCTCGAGTAGTTTTTATACTTATACAGGCAAAATAGCACCTAAATGTTCAAACCTGTGCCTGTGTCAATATCCGTCTTGAAATGGTATATTATTTGTCAAATGCAGCACACTGGTGAGATTCATAAATATGAGACCCCCAATAGAGCCGTATGCTCTTTTTCGCCCATACTGACCGAATCTGCCGAAAGGCGCGTAGGTACTGCATAGTGCATAGGCTCTTATCCTAATTGGCGCTATTCATTTTGCTCCCTATAAGCTTACAATTCCGTCCTATCTTTTGCCACCATTCCTCTCTCCCTTATGGCGTGTGATCAACACAGTAGGTGACTTACCAAAGTTCGCGTTTTGTGTGCCAGTATTGTGCGAACTGGCGCAGCGCTTAGTAAAATCAGTGGACAGACACACCAACTTACTGTTTTATCTGTACAGATTCTTTATATTTGGTCGCAGGATACGGCAGCGGCGGCGGCAGCCACGGCCGCGTCTCGCCGTCGTTACCAAAGAGCGAGCCGTTCCCGGTGCCGGCCCACCGGCTGTCTGGGCCGGACAAGCTGGCCGGATCACACAGCGCGTCTGACTCTGACAGCCCTGTTTGCACACTCTCGAGGAGTTTGAAGGAGGACATCAGGTCGTGCCTCGGAGGATGCAGGTAAGCACAAAATTTAAAGACAAATACTATGAAATTTTTAGAAATTTTTTATCAGCTGGACGTTACAATCTCATTAAAAATTCTACATCATTGTTGGAATTGATCCAATTGCCAGGCAGTTCAAATACGTGTTGGTGATCTTAGACTCATTCAAAGTATCCGAAAACACGAATCTGAAATTCACTGTCATTTTAGAATTTGAGACCCAGGACCTCCGCATATCGAGCCGAGTGCTTTGGCCACCGTAGCGAATACAGACGATCACAATCACTAATTACTACCGGGTACTACGTGGCCTGGATCTCACGTGATGGTTAGATGGATGACAAGGCTTAAGGTGCAAACGCATTACACCGGATATCTTCATTCAACTACCTAAGGTTGAACCTTTGAATGAACAAGATAGATAGATACGATGGCAGGCAGGACTCTTGATATTGACCTAATTGCTAACAGAAAAATCAATAATAATAAACAATTAATAATAAGAAACAAGCCCTAATAAATTGTAAACTTCAACCAATCAGATGGGAGAAGGACGTAGGCGATGTGGTCGAGGCGGCGGTGCGGGGCGCGGGGGGTATCAGCGCGGCACGCGCACGCCTTCATGCGGCCCTGCTTGCGCTGCACGAACCCCCTCGGCTGCCCAACCGGGGCCCCTCGCTGCCCTACTGCGGCCCTGGCGTGCGCCCAGGTGACGTCACCATGATGCCGAAGAACACTGAAATGTCGCTGCTGGTAAGTTATTATATTCATCATATCTTTAACGTATAATTAGCATGTTAAAACTTGAGATATGTACAATAATATTATAATAATAATTAATTTAATTTGTAAATATTCTGTGAACCAATTTAATGAGTACTAAAATGTCACTGCTGTCAATTGCAGTCCACTGCTAGTGACAAACCAAAATACATGAAAATGCAAAGCATGCATTTGAGAATAAATATAAAAAAAGTTACGATAATATTTATTTAACACCAATTAAAGTAAACAGTACAGGAAAATAATGAAAAAAAAACAAACAGTACAAATAACAATAACAATTACTATAACTTTAGATTTTTTTTTTAAATAATGTGTGTGAGTGGGATTTGAATCCTCGTCTTATCTTATTATGACTCTGTTCTTATGACGATCCATCCAGGCCCAGTTCCGTAAATTTGCTAACCACTTATATTATTAAAGAGATATCGATATAAAAACCCTAGCAAAATTCAAAAAAATTCAAAATTCAAAATCATTTATTCAGTTTAGGCTACAAGTAGCTCTTGTGAATGTCACTATGCCATCGGTTCGTAAGTCTACTCTGGGCGGGAGATCTTGTACTGAGAAGAACCGGCAAGAAACTCAGCAAGTGTCCAGCTCTTTTCTCCCTTACAGCGTCAAAAATATTGGAAAATGCCCTATCATAGCAGGACACTTTCCATTACAAATAAACACAAAATTATAGAAGACAACCACAACATGTAAATAAAAAACAAAAATATCACAAAATAAAAATAAAAAAAAAAAAAAAAACTAAGTTAACAAATTTACATCAGGTAAAAGTTTCAATTTCCACAATGTCATACAGTACCACTACAGTACTCAAAAAAAAAAAAAAATTGGTTAAGAAAAACCAAGTCAAACTACAGTAAATAATATTAAAAATAAGATAAGTATGCAAGAGCAGACCAGCCTCCACAGGCAGCACCCGTTCACGAGTATGACATATGAATCAGCCATCGCTTCGCTCAACCATATTTTAGGGAACGTAACGACCCGACGCACACGCCACCACCGCAGAGACAAATAAAGAGAGCATGACATACTCAAGATACTCTAAATAAAAACTTAATGATCTATTTAACGCAACGCTGTTTGTTATCTGTAGGACACTGCTGATAAAGGCTATCATATCAGTATAAAAATTATATAAATTAATTTTATTATATTAATTCAAATAGAGTATATGTTTTTCATTATAACCAAGCTGTTTTATCATCTAAATATTCTTTGACTGTATAATAACCTTTTAAAAGTAATATAGATTTCACATGTTTTTTAAACTTATCTAAAGGTAAATCTAGTACAGTACTTGGTATTTTATTGTAATAGTGTATACCTTGCCCCAAGAAAGAACCAAGAACCTTCTGTAACCTGAACAGTGGCATTACAAGTTTTGTCTTATTCCTAGTATTGAAATTGTGTACGTCACCATGTTTAGTATAGGAGTTGATATTGCAACGAACAAAAACTATACAATTATAAATATATTGAGATGCAACTGTCAGGACACCAATCTCCTTAAAAAGATTTCTTAAGGAAGTTCGTGATCCGAGTCTATAGATTGTTCTTATTGCTCGTTTCTGTAAAATGAATATAGTTTCAATATCAGCCGCTGTTCCCCACAGTAGGACGCCATACGACATGACACTGTGAAAATAACTAAAATAGACCATTCTAGCAGTTTCAACGTCTGTTAACTGCCTAATTTTTCTAATGGCATAAGCAGCAGAGCTGAGTTTACCGGCCAATTTCGATATATGAGGATTCCATTGAAGCTTTGAGTCAAGGGTTATGCCTAAAAAGACTGTAGAATCTACCAAATCTAATTGATCACCGTTTATTTTAATATCGGTTGGTTCATATTTGACATTTGGTAATATAAATTTAATACATTTTGTTTTCTTAGCGTTAAGCTGTAAATTATTAATAGTAAACCAACGGAGTACCTCTGAAAGAGCTTTATTTACATTTTCATAATTAGTCCTACACCTAGTTACATTAAAAATGAGTGAAGTATCATCTGCAAATAATACAATTTCACAAAAGTTCTCTACAAAGAATGGCAAGTCATTAATATAAATCAAGAAAAGGAAAGGACCAAGAATCGACCCTTGTGGAACTCCCATTTTTACATGTGAACCAGATGATTTAGTACCATTTATATCAACAGTTTGTGTTCTAGAGCTGAGATATGACTGTATTAAATTTAGTGCAAAATCTTTGAGACCGTAATAATGAAGCTTCATCACCAGAGTCCGGTGCTCAACGCAATCGAAAGCCTTGGACAAGTCGCAAAAAACACCAAGAGCGTTTTGAGACTTCTCCCAGGCATCAAATATATGTTTTATGAGAGCAACACCTGCATCAGTAGTAGAACGACCCTTAGTAAAGCCATATTGCTTACTATGTAAAAGGTTGTTTGTGTTAAAATATGACATCAACTGTTCGAGTATGATTTTTTCATAAATTTTACTTAGCGCTGGTAATATTGAAATGGGCCGATAGTTACTGGGATCTTCTTTGTTCCCTGATTTGAATAAAGGTATAACTTTACTAAACTTCATAAGATCAGGAAAGATTCCTTTATCGACACAGTTATTAAAAATTTCAGCAAGATACGGTGCAATAGAATGAATAATATTCTTAATTACTTTAATAGATATACCCCACAAATCACTCGTGTTTTTCATTTTAAGTGATTTAAATGTTTTAATAATATTCATTGAATCAATGTATTTAAATTGAAAGGAAAGATTACATTTTGGTACATATTTTTGGAGTAAAGTTTGTGCAGCTTCTGGTGATGAATCTAAATTTGACGTTGTTATTACAGGTATATTTACAAAAAAATCATCAAAAATATTAGCAATTTGTGAATCTGAATTGACTAAGTTGTCGTTTACTTTTAAAGTGAAAGTATTATCCCGTGGTTTAAATTTACCTGTTTCACGGTTTATAATGTCCCAAGTGGCTTTAATTTTATTGTTAGACTTTTTAATTTTTTCTTTAAGGTAATTAGATTTTGCTACTGTGCACACTTTTTTAAACATTTTCGAATAATTCTTTACATATTGCGTAAAATTAACATTTTGGTTATATTGTTTTAAACTATATAAATCATATAATTTATTTCTACTCTTATATATACCAGTCGTGGCCCAGTCACAGAACTTAAGTTTATGAGTAATTTTTATTGTTTTTGGTGTAAACACATGGTTGTATTCGGTCTTAATTAAATTAAAAAGATTACTATAAAGTACATCTGGATCATCTTGTACAAAGGGTAATGCATCAATTTTACTAGCTATACTATTTTTGAAACACTCCATTCGCTCTTTTGTAACTGGTTTACAGTTCACTATTTTTGGTTCATCCCTAATATCAAAATCATAGGTCACCTTCAAACCGCAATGGTCAGACGTAAGATTACTAATGAGTGACTTAGAAACAGGGTCATAGTCTGTAAAAATATTATCTAGACAAGTGGCCGAATGTGAAGTTATTCTAGTGGGTTCGAGAAATAGATTTGAAAGATTAAAACATTTAAATAAGGCAAGAAGACGAACACTCGTTGAAGTGTTTTCTAAAATATTTATATTAAAATCTCCACATACTAAAACAAATTTATTTTTTAATTTTAATTTTCTAAGTACATCTTCCATTACTGATTCAAAAATATTAAAATTGGCCGATGGGGGTCGGTATACACACACTATTACAAAACTATTGAACTCCACACACGATAGTTCAATGTTACGCTCCACTGATAGGTCTACAATGTCGTTGCGATTTTTGTATTTAATATTGCTTCTTACTAATATTAGAGAACCGCCGTGAATAGCTGAGCTTCGCACGTACGCGCTTGCTAATTGGAAATTATTTACATGGAATGATGTATCATGACTTCTTAACCAATGCTCAGTTATACAAAATACATGAATTACCTGACTTTTTGCTAATAATTCTAATTCTAAGTCCTTGCCAGCCAAACCCTGAATATTTTGATGTATAATAGTAATGGATGTGGGCTTGGCCTTTGTCTTAGACCTCAGTTTAAACCTGAGGTTGTAACCTTATTACTAGTTGTAAAAGTTGCATTAGTAGAACTACTAATGATTAAGTTATTATTATGAAAAGACTTAGTTATACCACCTATAACTGTATCATGTATATTAAAAGCTAACAAATTAGCTATCTGTGTCCTACATTTCTTAGAAAGATACATCGTATCTGACATCAAACTAAAGTTATTAATAAATTTATTAATATCGAAATATAAAATAGTGTCACTATGACGACAAGTCAAATTAAACAATAATAAATTTAAGTCATAAATGCGCTTGTTTTGTTCCCAGGTTAAATTTGTACAATAGGGAAAAGCGCTAACTATTAACCTGCAATTCGTATCTGATTGCAGTTTAATCAAAATATTAAAATTATTTATAATGTCACGTTTCCTAGTATGTGAGCTGTCACCACACAATACAATGACATTAGTGGAACTATTTAGTGAATCCTGTGATATGTTATTTACTATAGCATTAAATGATTGACCTGGAGTACAAATATTCGTCATTGGATGGTTAAGATTTGCATTCATAAGCAACCCTAAGCCCTGACCAAGTTTATCTGAGTACATAACTGTTTTTCTCACTAATTTAGTTACATTAGGATTATGTATTGTTTGAGGAGAGGCCGATGTAGGGCTGGGAACCAAAACAGACAAGTTATGCGACTTTAATTGAATATTAGAGTTCAGCGATAAAGACTCTTTGTTTATATTAATTTCATTACTAATTAATGAGTTGTACCGATCAGCATTGTACTTGCACAGATCAACTAACTCTGTGGCTGATTTGATATGTTCTTCGATCTGTTTTTGGGATATTGAATATTTTTTGGTCATCATGTCAAGTGACTCGTGTAACCGTTGGATATCCGTTTGTAATTGTTTAGTGTCCCGGTCATACATTTGCCTACTTTCCATCAATTTACTATTATATATATCTAAGGAATCAATAAGGCTAATACGTTCCTTTCTAAGAGCAATGTTTTTATAAAAACAGTTGTTTTTTTTTATCAACTTCTCAGTTTTTCTTATAAATTTATTAATTTTTACATACTTTTTAATTTTAGTTTTGCTAATACTAGTTTTTTGGTTGGTTTGCGGGGTTTGGTTGGTGAGTTCCTGTACTGATATTCCACCAGGTGATGCTATAAGCTCCTCAAATAATGATTGTGTCTGATCCACTTCATGCTGTTTCTGCGACTCAATAAGTTGAGAAATATGGTGATTGGCCACACTAAGGTCTCTTTCCAACTCAGTGATGCGGTCCAGAGCCCTTTCATAGGTGTTGTATTGCTGCTCAAAGGTGGAGATCACATCTTGAAGTTGGTCACGCTGGTGAAGCACATCTTGGTGTTGACTATGTAGTTGGCCTAATTCACTTTTGAGCTGTGAGTTTCTGTCAATCATGGACTTTATTTCCATCTCACTCTCGTCTCTCTCCCGTAGCAGCTGATTGCATGATTCTTGTGACGCTTTTAACTCATGTAGTGCCTGTCTAAGCTTGAGCTCAGTACTCTGTGTAGCAGCCTTACGGGTCAGCATATTGAGTTTGGTTTTATTTATACACCTGAAATTTGTAAAAAAAAAATATGATTAAGATCTTATTTATTGCAAGTGTATTTGTTTATTTACTTTTAATGTACTGCTAATAAGAGTTTAAATAAATTTCAATTTTTATTTTTCACTAGCATCCTCAAAATCATAATGCATATTGAAAATATTATAAGAGAGTGGTCAAATCAGTTTATTGACTGAGTATTCGTAAGTTTGATTATTGAAATAAGGGCATTGTGAAAAAAAAGTACAAATACATTAAACCATTTTGACGGACGGAACCATGCGTTATCCGAAAAGTGATTTATCGATCGAACAAAAAACTAAACAACGCATTAACTCAAATAACACATATAATTAACACTTGCCACGGTTGTAATTTAAAAAACGATAAATATTATCTCAACGTTATAATCGATACGAAATATGAAATAATATATCTTCCACATCATTGTATAGTTAAAAGCTTAAGGGCACAATAATAATTAATCTTCGAACATTATTTTGTTGTGAAGTCGTTAAAGACTGCAATTATAGGTCCTACACAATTCGGCCCTTAGAACCTTGAGTTAAAAAACAATTATTTTAAATACACAGACCGTGCAATTGGTATTCACCGTGTATATGAAGTGGTTGCAAGATTAAAGGGCCCAATAAATTATAAGGTTATATTTAATTACCTGTCAATAAAAAATATATATGGTTAACTACAACAAGTAAATAGACAAACAAGGTTTTATTTAATTATGTATTTAAGACATAAAGCAGGTTACCAGCATATATGTTAGTATATGTATATCTCCCACAGCTTGAACGTCCCACTTATTTCAATAGCGCTGAGATTAAATGGTGGTAGCTAGCCAGCTACCACTGGTAATCGAACCCGGAACTTTCGAAAGTTCCCGGTTCGATTACCATTGATTGATCGATTACCAACCCGTGACCACATGCTAAACACTTTTTAATATACAATAATAATGGCTATGTGAAATATAATGTATATACATATATGTCACTGAACTGCTCCTAAGCGGCTGGCCGATTTCGATAAAAACTTTTTGTGTGTGTTTGAGTGATTGGTGACCCTGGTGGTTTACATTCATAATTGGACCCACTAGGTGGCGCTGCAATAGGGTTCTAGATTTTTTTTAAACCATAATGGGATCGGGTTTTCACTCAAGGGGACCTAGTCGCGAGCGGGCCGCTTCTATAATATTAATTAATTAAATTGCTTATGAACATAGATTAAGATTAGAGATCGTGAAAATGGTCTGACATAAATTATTTATTATTATATTGATGATATGGCTATTGACGTTCGACGCGCATAAAAGTTATTGTTTTTTTTAAATCTTAAAACCAAAATCAGGAAATTCAAAAATAATTGCTTTATATTAGTTCAGCTAGCTTTACAAGTTAAAATCGCTTTAACCTCAAAACTTATGATGTACTACGGAGCTGCGTAACTCCAGATACTATCTTTAATCGTATAGTAGCGAGCGCATAAAGTAACAATATATAGATCGTATCACTGTTGCTTTCCGTTGCTACATCAACATGTGAGTTCATATGCAAATCAGTTAGGTACAAAGGAAACGTAAGCAAACAACATCTTTAACTTAAATTCTGATTGGAACGATGAATCTAGTAAGAAGGGCGAGGACGAGGTCACGCTTGTGTGAATACCATCTCCATATCCCCTCTAAACTCCCTCTGAGGATGTTTCGATAGAGAACTTTAAGTTCTTATATAATCTAAGCCATGCCCGTACCTGTACCGTACCATTGGGATGAAGCCGCAAGGAACTCGACAATGGCAACTTTTTCCTTGCCCGGTTTTGTATAACAATACTGGTAACTAAAAGATATAGCTGAAAAATAACCAACAGTAAGAAAGCAAAGAAATTGAGCACCTCAGAAGAAAAAACAATACCTATATTGCGTCAAAAACTTATAACGCATCTGAATGCGTACTGAGCCCAATACAAATATCATTAGTGTCAGATTAAGGCGCAATCGCTTACGAGTACTGCACGAACAAACACCCTCCGTTCGATTGCTATTGAAACCAATCATTCGGTACGTTTGATACGCGGCGAGATGCTATAAGGCATGTGTCTCACTACAAGCGAGCGTGTGAAAAGACTAGTTTCAGTCAACATATATATTTACATTTATTGACATGTAGTACCTATCCATAAATTGTCGTGATTGACTTGTTTTGATGATGGAGGGCTAGTTATATCTTTCTGCTTTGGCAATATAGAACCTACAAGCTTTGAATTGCATTTGATTGCAGTTATTGCTTTCCGTGCTGATAAAATTATTGAATGACACGTTAGTTTTTTCTCCATTAAATTAAATAAACAATTCATAGTTTCAAAGTAGTAATTGCATCGTTGTTGTTGGACTGTTCGATTCTTCTTTGCATATAGGGGGTAATCTCTAGAACTAAAGATTCAGTTCTAATAATAATTTTTGACTCTTTCATAACAAAATAGTCTACTTACATAAACACTAAAGTTATTAAGTATTGTATCTAAGGGAGTATTAAAACAACGCTTTCTGACATAAAATTTGTGTAGTATCCTCGCTATCCTCGTATCGCTTTATATAGTAATAATATAAAGCGATATAGCTTACTACTGCTAGCCCGGAATCGGCAGTGTGCCGACCACCTTACATGAACCCGCAGAATCACGAATGTCACCGTTAATTTGTGTCTGTCACGGCCACTGCTGCGATCATGAGATGCGCTTTAATAATACGACAGATTTTTTTTCGTTTGTCAAATTCTAACAACCTAAGACCTTGTCGATGTAACATTATAAAAGTAACACGACATGTTATCGCAAAGTGAAAGGTGTTTTTGTATTGAACATCATTGTCCTCATCATTGCTCTTTGTAAATCTATTAAAATTTTTAACCGTCTTCAAAAAAGGAGGAGGTTCTGTGTTCCTGTTCGTATTATTTTTTTGTAATTTGCTATATTCGATTTGGTTGGCAAGGCTGGTTCTGACTGGCTAACTACCACCAGCATAATGTCAAGCCTGTAGCTTTAACAATAATGTTGCTTGTTTGTTCTCCGACAATTAGAGCTAAGATAGCCAGTTCCTTATTGCTTGAGGATTCCGGGTGAATCAGAATCATAACATTTATTTGTAATAGGGTAGCATTACAGATGGTAAACACAATAATATTGGAATTTAAACCAATTTAACTATATAACAATAGCATGCGAACATTTTTGTATCAAAAATTTATAAATTAATATCATTAATTAACATCACCTTCGTTATTATTGAAGTGAAGTGCACTTATACCATCGGCCTTATCTTTTACCATCCGGAAGAATACGACATCATACCACAGATCATACGCTGTATTTGCTCCTTGATAAAATATAAATGGTAAAGTAAAGTGAAGATGTGGGGCCCTACTGCCTTCATTGACTTCTTGAGAGAATTTGAAAAGTGACGTTCCACTGTTTTGTTTTATTTGCCAACACTCATGCACGTTCACGAACACATCAACAATTATTTCACATTAGTATTCGAAATAACACAAATTAAAAAAAAAATTAAGAAACCGCAAACCTTTCGACAGAGTTTTTTTTCGGCCGAGTTGACGAACAAGTCTCACTTTCCCGCCAAAAAAACTAACAAGTTATACGAGTACCATCGGTTGCAATGACCGTTGGATAGATGGCGCACTGTGCCGCTATTAGCACTCAAAAATTAAAAAGCAGTGACAAAATTCAGCGCTTACGTCAGCCTTCCCGGTAGCATAGCGGTCAGTGCAGCCGCCCGGATTGCGGAAGACCCAGGTTCGATTCCCAGTTCGGTCGGGTGGGCGTTTAATTTTTTCACTGTATTTTATAAATTTTATAAATATTTAATTTAGCTTCAGTGCAGCAATTAGCACTTGAAAATAAAAAGTAAAATTTATACTAGTATGTTGATAATGATTCTTCATTACGAGTAAATAATGTATATCTCTCATGTCATAATATCTGTCAAAACATAGTGTGTAATGATATCCATCCGTCGGAAAGATGTTGCAGCGTCCATTACCAAGGCATCCGTATGTGGGACCTTGGTGTTTGATGGCATCTGGTGAACCCACTCGACACTGGTGTTAATAATTCGCATCAATTAGTCATCTCGACACTCGGCAGTGTGTCCGCCAAGTTCGGAAATAATATATAACTAGCTGACACGGCAGACTTCGTACCGCTTTGACAGTTTCTATGCCAACAAAACAAACAAATTGTTAATTAGGTTACGCGTGAAAGCGTATTAAACAAACAAACTCACTTTTTCAAATAATAAGTATCCTATGTGTTTGATTATACTATTGAGATAATGTGTACAAAATTTCATGATGATCGGTCGAATAGTTTACGCGTGAAAGCGTATCAAACAACAAACAAACAAACTCACTTTCGCATTTATAATATTATAGTTATATATTATAGTTATATTATAAGGTTAAGCAACTTTCGCAAAGGGCGGTCATCGGTTGGGTGACGAGCTTCGGAAGGCACGTAAAGGCGTTGGTCCCGGCTCGGCTGCATTAGCAGTCGTTAACAACCACCAATCCGCATTGGGCCCGCGTGGTGGTTTATGGCCCTTTCCCCAGCAGTGGGGGATAATAAATGAGCTGGTAATTGTGATGGTGCTTTTGAAAACGACAATTTGTATGGTATTGAATATTGCATATATTGCATAGCTTCCTGGGTGCCTATTGGTAGTTATTCCAAATTGTTAACTCTCCTCGTCTGTCACCAGGAGGCGTCGCGTTGGTTCAATGGCATCCTTCCAAATTCTCTTCAAAGACAACGACCGAAGTATTAAGTCAGTCAGTACATGCAGTAATGCTAGGAAGTTAATTAAGTTAATTTAATACATGTAAAAGAACAATTTATGAAGATTATGTTTCAGTAAAAAAAAAACTAAAAACACATCAGTTTTTTTATTTTTTATTTTTAAAGGCCTTACTACCGAAATTTCCTATGAAATAATAAAAAAAATTATAACTTGAAAACTACAAAAAATCGCGGAACATACATGAAGTATTTTCGGGTACCCCTGGGTGGGAGGAATCCAAAAAAAAAATATTGAAGTCGCCGTTTGGACCACCCTGTATACTGTTTACTTTGACTTCGATATTTTTTTCAATCAAGGTAATTTCGAAAAAATTTTTTCGGTAACAATAGCATTGTTGCAAGTATAGTTTGCCTATTTATAACATATGTTTTTCTTGGCGTTGCATGTTGAATATTTTTTATATATAGACCATGCTTAAGAATAAGCGCATTTCACAGCTGTTGTCAGCGTCGCTATGGCGCTGCTGCTCGAATAGAAAATAATGGATTGTTACATGTTTACCCATTAAAGTCCGGTGACGCTGAAAATGCCGTTTGAAGTCAAAGTCAAAGTCAAGAAATTTTATTCAAATGAACTTAAGAAAAGTGCTTTTGAATCGTCCAAACATTTTAGCTGTGGAGAAGAATACGCGTAAGAAACGCACAGCACAGTCGAACCAGCACGAATAAACAAAGTTTAACCATACGGTAAACTTTTTTTGCATGCTGGCATTGTGGTCTGGCATCGCGGCTTGTTGGCGCCGGCGCCGGCGCCGGCGTTGCCCAATCTCGAACGTTTCCACCGCGCGAGTGAATGTAGTCCGCGACTCAGCTGAGATGTGGCAACACTCGTTGCTTTGGATGGAGACTACATTCCTGGCGGCCGTCACGAAGGATCGCAGATGCATTACCCCCCTCGTGGTTTAGAAAGAAACTGCGGGTTAGTCTGGATGGCTCAGTTTTTTTTCGGGAGAATTTGCTGATTACCTCGGACAGCATTTTCAGCTTCACCAGACTTTAAGCTCAGATAAGGCAGTCACCGGGGTTGTTAGAGTTCATGGGTAGACTTCACATTTTTAATAATAAAACTGCGAGTTTTTTTTGACATAATTAGTAAAGAAAAATAAAAGGTACTCATACTCATGATCATCACGGCCACACGTCCACTTCTGGACATAGGCCTCTCCAAGTGCACTAAAATTAAATAATGCATTAAAAGCATTAAAATTCAATAATGAAGTGTTCTTATTAAAGGAAGCTCACTCTTAGTAGCATTTTCAAATATTTGTGATTCTACCAGCATTTAATCTAATTAATCTGATATATCTTAATTTAATTCCTTAATTTAAGGCCTTGCATTCGAATATTCGAATAATAAAGAGGTTCAAATATTCGAATATAAAATCTGCGATATTCGAATATTCGACAAAATTAAATGTTCGCAACGCCAAACTCAGAGTTTTGACGTGCCCAAAATATAATTTTCAAAGTTCGCGCGGGACGTCAGACGTTACGTTGCGCGCCGCGCCCGCCGCCGCAAATGATTACTTATTTTTGTGTTTACTCAGTTGAACTTCTTCTTTTTTAATCTTTTAAGTTTTGTAACGCAGATTGCAGTGCGAGTAGTGCGACTGCGACGTTACTCGTTACGTTCGTATGAAGAACCAAAAATTAATGTTTAGAATTTATTAGGCACTTATTTCTAGTTACATGGAAGATTTTAAGTATGTTACTTGTTATTGATTGTTTGATTTTATTATAAATGTTATTACAATACTCAGACTTCAATCTATAAGACTGCGTTGTGTGTGTAGTGGTTGGCTTGTTTTTAAAACACCAACATTTTCTATATTTTTTGTAGGGCTTCGTTTAGTACAGACGCCTGCACATCAAGTTCAATACATTTTAAACCATATCATTGGAGCATAAAGTTCAAAGTCTATTGACGAAATTTGACAGTTTGTGGTAGGTTGATATGCAGGCGTGTGTACCTATAACTCAGCTTATTTTGGTACTCGATGATCGGTATTGTGAACAATATATATTTAACTGCCAACCTTATTGCATCCATAAAAACACCAAGGCAACATCACAAGAATTCAAATAAAATGTTTTCTTTACACAATTTCCGATCTAAATCTCCACAAATACTCCGCGTTCAAATGTTCTCAGTCAAATTAAAATAATTTATCGGTAACTAATATATGTCTCCAGGCATTATGGATGCCATAAATAAATCTTTAATGGCCGTTGAATGTTTATAGTACTGAGAGATTGACACGATATCGATCGACCATCGAGTTATATTCGATGACATTCGATTCGGTCCTTATTGTTTTATGGATAAATTATATTAAGTTAAGTAAAATTTTAAAACATAACATTGACTAAAAAACATAAGCATCAAGCACTGAAAAATTTCGACGGGTGAAAGCCAGACCTCGGTAGCCAAGTGGTTAAGGCAGCCGCCCGGAATGCGGAAGGTGCGTGGTTCGATTCCCGCCTGAGGTTGTCGTCTTTTTTCAGTGTTTAAAATTTTACTTAAGTATATTTAAGCGTTAATAAAACGCTAAAATATATAAAAAACACTTATATTAAGTTACATTTTCCCTGAAAAATTCCTTATTTACTTATCCTTATTTACTTTATAAATGTGCTTTTTTATTCTTCATAATAGGTAGAAAATTAGCCTACTTGTCATGTATTTACTAGGGTTTACTAACTTTACAATAATTACTATAAAATAATTAGGAGTATAGCATATAGGACGGTAGCATAGTCAAATAGGGTTTCAAGGATTGTGTTGCTTTTAATTTGTTTCTTAAAAGTGACTTCATAAATAGTTAATATTTTTCTTATAAAAAATCTCTACTAATGAATTTATTTTTAATTTTAATTTTTAAAAAGTTTATCTTTTGATTAGTTGGCCACCTTTTAGCCACATACACAAAATAATAAAAACCTTTTTCGAAATTAGAAAATCTTTTCCTTTTTGTGATTGTGTTTTGTTTCCCATTCGAATCATCTCGTTCGCAGGTCGTATAAAAAACCATTTAACCCATACTCATAGATCAGGGTATCCTTAAAAAATTGTGTCAAAAGTCCAACTTTCTGGATCTTTATTTGATATTATGATATTTTTTTGATTAATTGATCCATAAACTTTTAGGCGCTGGACACACAGAAAAGACGTAAGACGCGGACGGGGCGCGGAAAGCGCGTAGACGGGGCGCGGTCGCGACTTTTTAAAACATATAGAAAAAAGTAACTAAAAAGTTAAAAATAATTTAAACCTTTAAATTTGATAAGAAGAAGATTGTGATTGCAAAAGTAAAATAATGAAGGTGTAATTCATTTAATTTCATTTCATTTCATTTATTTATTCACCCTTTGTTACATAACGCAACCTAGGTAAGTCAAACATTTACAATAAATTTTCCTTAACATAATATAAATTATCTACATCATTTACCAATAAATAACAAAAAAAAAAACATTTAAATCCGAAAATTTGAAAAATAAAATAAAGAAACTGATTCTATACATTTTGGAATAATAATAATAAAAAATTAAAATTAAATTAATTAAATTAAAATTAAATTTAAAATTAAAAAAAACATTTTCATATAAAACAAAACTCAATTTTTCAAAATTCATTCTGTCAATTCTAAAATAATGTAATAAAATAAAAAATAGAAAACAATTTTTCAAAATTCATTAGGTAAGTCAGTTCTAAGATTCCTAAGATAAAATATATAAATATTAAAATATCACAGAAACGAGCTCGCCATGAATTCTGATATACTATAAAATGGGTGTCTTTCAAGGAAATGCTTAATTTTATGCTTAAATTCTATATAAGGCAAATCGACTATAATAGCAGGTAATTTATTAAATAACTTAATTTTCAAGTTTAAACCAAGGTTACGTACTTTTTGTAATCTTACTCTAGGCATACATAGTTTTTCTTTGTTTCTGGTATTATAATGGTGAACATCCTTCGTTTTTAGCAGTTTATCCCTCTGACTATGAATCTCTAACAGTGATCTGTATATGAATAAATTTTTAACAGTCATTATCCGATTCCTTGCAAAGTGCGCTCGTGCCGATGCAAGTCGCTGCAAACCGTCGATTATTCTTATCGATCTTTTTTGGCAAATAAGAACACGCTTTGCTCCCGGCACACTACCCCACACTGTTATTGCGTAATTAATTAATGAGTGACAGTATGCATAGTATACAGAGATGAGGGTTTTTTTGTCAACCAAAGGTTTTAGTTTAAAGAGAGCATAATTAGCACTAGACATTTTTTTACATAAATTCTTTATATGTTTCTCAAAACTCAACGTTCTAAGGTAATATGCTAAATGTTCTTTAATGTTCTATCAAAATGTAACACGCTTTTATTTATAAAGAATTTTTTTCTTATTATCAAATTTAATTAAAGGTGTAAATTATTTTTTAATTTTTTGGTTCCTTTTTTTATTAACAAGTAATAAAAGCTTGTTTTAAAAAGTTTTTTTTCTTTTTATTTTATTTTTAACTTTTTAGTATTTTTGTTGGGGGATAAGGGCTTCAGTACAACAGGGTTCGCCCTGGTACCCTGAGGCGCAACGATAACGATATGACATGTTTATACACCCTCATACCATTCAGCCCTCGGCACGTGCTCACCTTGGCATTCAGTCATCCATCTAATCCATCTAATCAAAGACAGAATCCACATTCACAACAAACGGAACTAACGAACGAACGAACTTATTTTCCCGAGTACCTATGGCCATCTTCCAGCTCCATCAGACCCTGGTTACCATCTAGCACTAATGTACTCGTCAAGACGAATAATACGAGCCCAAACTCGATGGGGTTGTGTCGTTAAATTACCGAGTTCCTGTGGCCATCTTCCTGCTTCATGATCAGACCCTGCCCCTGACCGCCTAACTCGATCGCTTGCGATCGCTTTGAACGCAAGGCAAGGAGGACGCGTCATCTTGTCATTTCGAAAGCAATATGAAAGCAATATCGGAAGCTATAGCCTATAGGTAGCGATCGAGTTAGGCGGTCGGCCCCCTGGTTACCATCTAGCACCAAAGTACTCGTCAAGACGAATAATAAGAGCCCAAACTCGATAGATCTAGATCTTAGAAGTCGGAATTGAGTCATCACATTTTATTCTATTTTGTAGTAGGTATACTACTTTCGAAAATCATTTTATAATATATTTTTACCAGTCTTTACACAATACTTAGCATTCTCTTTAAATAGTGATCTGAAGTAGACTAATTGCTAAAAGCGTTAATTGTATTTAACAGATTTTATATAATCTGCGAGTTGTTATCGATGCCTTTACAATCGAATAATACAACAAAAGGTTGTCGATTACAACACCGATGATCGATCGCTGCGTTACGTCGTCTTATCTAACCCGCGAACGTGTTATCACGTATGATGCAAGCTCACATAATGCTCGCGTGTCTACTGCCTACGCTGTTGCTGTAAGAATTTCCGTTGCGTTTTCAGTTTTAACATTGAAAATATTTTTTCGTTCGCTCCAGTAGGGCCCCCATTTTCGAAAGTGTGACTCGCCCGTGATACCCTGAGGTTTAAGGCCACGAGAAACTGTTAGGGCTCAAAAGACGCGGAATTCGAAGGGGTTTTAAATTATGTAAAAATATTTTGGAAAAGTCAAAATCTTCTTTTGGAAAATGAAAAAAACCTACTTTTTTGACCGATAAATCGTGTTTTCCCAGAAAATTTCCGATATCTCGAGAACGGGGCCGAATTTAAAAAATTAAAAAAAAATCACCTCGGTATTGAACTGAGGAACATTTTACCTTATTACACTTTTTTTGAGGCTGTAGAGGTGCCCTTAGCCGCGAGGACGTATGAGAGCTCAAATGACGCTGAATTCGAAGGGTTTTAAGATGATCTAAAAATATTTTAGAAAAGTTGGTTTTGAAAAATTTTAATTTTTTGAATAATCTATAATAAGTAGGTACATTTTCAATGCCCTTTCAAGTCGTGTAGAGCACGAGATCTGTGGATTTTTGCACTGCTGCAGCACACATACGCACATGTCACATAATGTAAGCTTATTTCATAAAACACGTTTTGCTTATATCCATTGCATCATTGTTTAATGTGTGTGTGTGTGTGTTGGTTTTTGTAATAAATAAAATAAAAATAAAAATGTTTTATTTTCAGACCAGGAGATCCATAGATTATTAGTTTATTAGTAACAGGATAACTTAAAGACTATGTTAGTATATGTTAGTATACACAAAATAAATAAGTAATTAAACCCCCCCCCCAATGGGCAGGCTCACCGAACCCTTGCCACATGTAGCTCGGTGAACCTGCCAACCAAGACTGAATCCAGTCGATCCCCCACCATCCCCATGACTCTGTTCGAGCTCCGCTGCACCCTGTTCACCAGCGAGGCAACCTTTTTTCGCATTAACGCGTAAAAGTCATCCACGCTGGCATCGGTAAACATACTCGACGCCGGATCAGAGCCCTGAAGATGTTATTGTATTGAACGCGTATGGCATTGTAGGATTTCTGTGTAAAGTTGGCCCACAGGCTACTCGTGTAAAATGTAATTTTATCTGTTTACGACAATGCTTAGTTAAGTAAGACACCGCAGAAACAGAAAAATTCCTTTATTCGGAATAAAAAACAATTTATAAAATAAGGACGCGCGTACGAGCTTAAATCACGTTGAAAGATGTCATTGTCCGGCAGTCGCCGGTGTCTTTGGTGTCACTGCGTCGTCCTTGCTCCCTTCCCCATTGCCGTCAGTATGCTTAACATTATTTATCTATCTATCTAACTGTATAACTGTCCCACGGCCGGGCAAAGGCCAGTTATCCCTACAATTGATGGGTAATGGCTTTATGTGATTACACCACACTTGCCAAATGCGGGTCGGACATCACAAATCAGGGCTCCATCGAAAAATCCGAAAAACCTGGGAATTGAACCCGAGACCTTCGGGTATCGGGCCAAGCGCTTTGCCACTCGGCCACCGAACCGCTCAGCTTTCGAGAATAGCCCTTGCCGGTTGCCGAGTTTTATGCGGGATTTTTTTGGTGCAGGTTCTCCGCCAAAGGGTGTGTACCCTTGCAGCAGTGTCTAAGAATTTGACATTCTTATTTTGTTATCGTTTTTGTAATTGAGCGTCCCATACAAACTTCAAAGTTCAAATGTTTTTCAAACAAATAACTAAGGCAATTTCTTTGAAACTTTCACTATTTTAAGGAATTGTCTGTATTTTCCTATTGAATTAGTATTATTTATAACATAATTTGAAAAATCACGTCTTATTTCATTTATTAATATAAGAAATATATACACAACAAAAAGAAACATAACTCAAGTGAACTTAAAAAAAAGCAGAGAAAAAAAATAGAAAATTGTACACTAAATACCTATAAATAAAAGATGTCTTCCAACTGTGGGCTAATGGGAACGGTCCCAAGAATGCTGGCAACATTGCCCCTCTGGATTGCCAAGCTAATACGCTGGCAGAGGTAGCTGCCAGCCTTCTTGTCACCGGAGGCCTCAATAAGGCGAGCACTTAGCTCTTTAACAAGCTGCCTTGCCTCCGGCCCCCATGGACCCATTGTTTCCACCGCAAATGGAACAAATAAAAAATATATCACATTATTTACTAAGTCAGTGAATCTCAAAATGTTTCGTAGGTAACCAAAGTTTTGTTAAAAATGGTCTATAGGTTACTAAAATGCATGAAGGCTCTTAAGGACAAAACAAACGCAATATGTAACACATTTATAAAGACACTAGCTGACCCGGCGGACTTCGTACCGCTTTGACAGTTTCCATGACAACAATACAAACAAATCATTTTGTATTGGAAAAATTTCAAAAATCGAATAAAATTTTTGGGGTGGGCCACCCTTAACATTTAGGGGGATGAAAAATAGGTGTTGTCCGATTCTCCACCCTAGCCGATATGCACGCTAAGATTCACGAAAATCGGTCGAGCCGTTTCAGAGGAGTTCAATAACGTACACCGTGACACGAGAATTTTATATATTAGATTTCGTAGTGACGATGGCGCCTTAGTTACAGGTATTACGATATGTGATCTCAATTCTCAATGCCTTTTAAATTTAAACTGCGACTGACAAAATGAAATGATCACTTGCGCCTATTGGAAATAAAAACCGTTCAAACAAATATTTGTGTCTTCATATTAACTAGTACAAAATTCAAACGAATGATGCAAGGTGAACAAATACAACTAAGCTTACTTAACTTGAGCTCTTGTGCAAATGCACCATGAGAGATGAATGAGTTGTCAGGTCACACCATGGGTGTTACGCTGGTCGGCCACCGGAACAATGGACTATCATCACCGTTGCAATGCAATCAGCCCGTGTTAGTCCACTGCTGGACAAACAGACATGGCGTCACGCAAGTGTGTTCCTGCCCACTACGAGATTCTCAGAGGCCTTCGAATCGGATACAGATAGGTCTCCGCAGCTATAAAGCGAGCGGATAGTGCATAGCAGTGTGCTAGGGCCAGGGCTATTATTCTTTTGGAGGAGACTGCTGCACGGGCAACTCCACCGGTCCTAGCCGTGTGGGGGTTGGGCAACCCACACTTTCCGCGAATAAGTCTTCAAGGTGTAGTGCTTCGGGTTATTGTACATTTGCCACAAAGTAAATTCGTCACAGAGAAAAGTATGTGTAAATTTGCCACGTTTCTATTTTTATAAAGTAAATTGTCATATTTTAGTTTGGATTTGTGACGAACTTACACACATTTTTTGATGCATGTGACAAATTTACTTAAAATGTATGGAGTGTACAAACATGTGACGAACTTACTGTGTGGCAAATGTACAATAACCCGTGCTTACATGCAAGCACATGGGAGCACATGGGCATGGGCCCGCCCAGGGGTTTGACGCCTCATATAGTGATGTGTCCGAACTCAGAAGGTACCACCGCGGGAGGGCCCCGTATGATCGATAAACCATCAAAAGTTTTCTAAAGGGAATAGCATCACGCAAAGCGTATCCCATTCCCTACAAGATTCTCAGAGACCATTAGGATCGGATAGAGATAGGTCTCCACAGCTGTAAAGCGGATAATGCCCAGCTGTGGGAAGCAAAGCCTTTCTATAGACAGCCCCGGGCTTGTGAGATGTCACGGCGCGGGGCGGGCGGGGCGGGCGGGGCGGCCGCGCCGCGCTGCCTTGCCGCCGGCAATGCCGCTTGCGACACGCGCCCGACTAGTACAGGCCGCGACAAAAGTCGATCGCAATCATTATATTTTTGATGATAAATTATTCGGAAAAGTTTTAAATAAAAAATGTCTTTTTTGTTTACTTGATTAATAATAATAATAAACAATAACAAACTTTTCTACACTCACACCAAATTATCTAGACCAAGAGAAGCTTCGTTATGACACTCGTTAAATGGTTACTAGACAACGGATAAACATACTTAAAATCCATATTATATAGTTTAGGAATCGAGTCTCGAACTTTTCCCGACTGCTAGGTACTATATACACCAAAGTTATTAGGTACCTATAGATATAAAAGAGTGAAATGTTATTTCTTTTTTCATTCTTCGTCATAAATCGAAAACTATCATATCATCATCATAAAAATAATTAAAAATCTGTTTAAGCTTGTGCAAATGAAGCCCTTTCATACGATACTATATATGGAGTATATGGTTTTAATGTCAACTCGATACCTCCACGCGTTCCCGAGATAAAGGGTATTAATAGACAGACAGACAGACGGACAACAAAGTGATCCTATAAGGGTTCCGTTTTTTCAACCCTTTTTAAATATCTGTAGCGTGTTACTCCTTGTTTTTATGATCTGATGTGTTACTCAATGAAAACATGCATGTCAAGTGAAAAAAAAACACTTAAATATGATTTGCGTTTTTAACCTTTTTATTTACAACAGATTTCACACATTAGAATTACGGATCAAGCACGGATGTACGAAATCATTGCGCATACAGCTGTAAATGTCGCACATTAAAAGACAACAAAAACCATGTTAAAATCCCCATAAAAAGTATTCTGATTTTAGTGATCACAACAGTTTAAAATTTAAATTTTCACACTCACATTTCTACATCATTATACTTTATGTAAATTAATATTAAAAGAACTTCTATCGTTTTCCCACACGACTGTACCCGTGTTGTGAGTTTCAAAAGAATTCGATGTATATTTTTACTAGTTTATTTATTTCACAAAATCTGTCGTAATACGCCACGCTGGCATTCCATTGTGCAAAAACAGTTAAGACGACGACGACGTGACAATCAATTAACTATTACATTTTGCAAATTCTATTATATTTGAGTACTTTTTTATCAATCGTGAGAGACCTCCATTCTTCGGAAGGCACGTTAAGCCGTTGGTGCCGGCTGCATTAGCAGTAATCGGCAAGAGGCCCGCGGCCGCGTGGTGATTTATGGCCCGTTCTCCCTGTGGCGTCCCCATCTATAGGTAGCGCTCGTGCTCCAGCAGTGGGTACATACAAAATGAGCTGGTGATGATGAAGAGGAGACACACATAAACTGGTACTGGAGATGAAAGCATTAAAATAAAATTCACAAAAAGTTCTAAGTGTATGTCGAATGTGTATGTGTAGCAGCAGTATTAAAAAGATCGGAGCTCAACGATACATTTGCGCGGGAGCATAGCTGATGAATCGGTGTGAATGTCAAAAATATATTATTGTTATTTATTGCTAAGTAGTATAGTACAGTAAGTTCCTTCAATTATCTAGTCGTGTCAAGGCATCGGATGCACTATACAAGATGCTGTGTCTAACGAGCCAACAACTAACGATCGCATAAAATAATGGACGTACAGACATCCTGTGTTTGTACTGTAGTTACACAGCTGCTGTATTCTTAAGACACCTTTCTTTTATATAAATGAATTAATGAATAATATATAAATAAACACAAAATAAATGTGAATTAAAATGAAAGTAAACGTTATGATAAATAAAATTATATTAAGTTTTGGTATAACAAATGATTATTATGTAAAACTAGTTGACCCGGCGGACTTCGTACCGCTTTGACAGTTTCTGTGACAACAAACCAAACAAAGACATCAAATGTTTCATAGTTAGGAACGTTTTGTATTGGAGAATTAAATTGTCGTTTATAAGTAATTTTTTTTTTATTTTTCTTCTTTACAAACCTTGTCCTGACAATAAAAAACACAAAAAAAAGAATTATCCAATTTTGTGCAGTCGATCGGAAGTTATGCGCGTACATACATTTCAGTGATTCATTTTTATTTGTATACTAAGAGCCGGCAGAAATCGTGCCGCTTTGACAGTTTCCATGACAACGAAACAAACAAATAATTTTGTATTGGAAAATTAAATTGTCGTTTTTAGTATTTTCCGCTACTTATTATTTATGTTTCTCACCGCTTAAACCTTCCCTGAACTTCCACAAATATTTCAAAATCAAAATTAGCCAAATCGGTCCAACCCATTCTCGAGATTTAGCGAGACAAACGGACAGCAATTGATTTTTATATATATAGATAAATAGATATTAAATAATTGTTTATGTTCTCTATTCGCCAATGTTTGCGAAACAGTGTAAATTGCAAGGAATTACCGAAGACAATCGTGATGGTGATCGGATGGGCAGGTGACAAGCTCTGGCAGGGCTGCCAATGTTGCCAGGCTGAACACTTGAAGGAAATCTTTATTTGCCATTTGATCGCGTTAACGAAAACGAGAATTCGTAGTTGAAAGCCCTCTCGTTAGGCACCAGCTGGCGTTGCTTAAAAAGTTGATATTGCATCTGACCTAGTCGTTTTTTAGTTTTTCTTCTTCCTTGGCCGCTGGGAATCAAACTCGGGATCTCTGGTCTGAAACCAGTGGTCTTAAACCACTAGACCATAGAGGCGGTTAATAAAACGGTAAGCTATGGTGCAGATTCGAATGCCGCTTGTGGAATTTTTTTCATTACTTTTTGCAGTGTATAATGTTTTTAGCATTTCTTTTTTTTACGGATAAGCACAGTGCCTTGATCTCACCTGATGATAAGTATAAGGCCAATTGGTGGAAGCGCACTTCACCCGGGATCCTCAACTAGTGAGGCACTAGCTATCTTATCTCTAGCTGCCGGAACACAACAATGCTACAAACATTGATGTTATGGCGACATATTTATATAAGATGGTGGTAGCTAGCTAGGCGGACAAACAAGTCCTACCACCAACCAAACCGAGTACACAAACATGTACCCTCCGCTAGGAATCGAACCCGGGACCTCTGGTTCTAAACCGGTGGTCTTAACCACTAGACCACAGAGGCGGTTAAAAAGTCTTTCTATAGTTTTTCCTTTCCAGTCCTTCTAAAGTTTAATTATAAGTGCCAAATGGTGAAATAAGTGTAATGGTGCGCTTACCCGTTGTGGAATAAAAAACCGTTTACAGACCCAAGCTGATCGAAAGTTCCCATTGGGTGGGTGAGTACTGGGCGTTTTAAAGTGAGTATTCCACCCTCTCTCACTGTATTTTTAGGAAAAGAGGACGGCGAGACCCACTTACTTTTCCCACGTACGTTTCTCCAGTGTAAATCCCTAATGTGATATTATGTATTATGAGACGGGCAAAGATAGGCGTAGGTGACACTGATAATGAATGACATATGTTTTATAAAAGAGTACGTGTGTCTTCAAAACATTAACGTTAGTAGTAATACTGTTGTGTACTTAACAGTTAGAGATAAGATAGCGAGTTCTTCAGTAGTTCAGGATTCCGGGTGAAGTGCACTTCCACTTGCAGCTTTATCATCACTTATCATCCAGTAAAATGCAGACAAAGTGTAGGAACAATAAAAACTAATATTAGCTTCCTCAAAAAATATCTGAAAAGTATTGGCAACCCTACGCTCGAAGGTCGAGCAAGAGAATGGCCAATTTATGTGACTGCGGCAGAATACACACACACAATAGTTTCGGATTACTTATCATAACGTGTAGTGGTAATAAACCCTTCGGAGCAGAATGTACAACACGCAAAATGAGCACGACACTCAAAATGAACAATACGCAAAATGTACAATACGCAGAATGTACAAAACGCAAAATGAGCACCGCACGCAAAATGTACAAAGCTCAAAATGTCCAAGTAAGCCCACGTTCACACACACACAAATGATTATTGTATTGTAATATTGTACTAAAAGATTATATTAGTAAATATTATGAATTACTCTAGTAGGACATCTTTCGCTATTTAGGAGGCCTAGGAGCTTGTAACATTGGCGCTAGGAGATTAGTGTAAAGATATTTTAATTCGAATAGTCTAAGATTGATTATGACTCTGTTTTTGTTTATTACTTAAATATCTAACGCCTTTTTCTGTAATAAGATGGCTCCTGAATCTCAGTGTTTCTATAGCTGGACCATAGCACAAATTTAAATTTGTTTTTATTGTAAAATAATCAATGGAGATCCGTATAAAAAGTACTTCTTCTGTGGTATTACTAAAACAGTTGAAAATGCGAAAAACAAACAAACTCATTTTAAATCGGAAGGAGGCGAAAGGGAAATGGTGGTCCGTATTTAGGAAGCAGAGTAAAACGTACAATTACAATAAAAAGAATAAGAAAAAATAATACCATAAAACGTACCAAGACAATGATTATTTACATATAAGTTTACGCCAATATTGTTGCGAACAAATTAAAAATTGAAAAAAGGCAAAGTGTTGAAAAATCTCCACGAGCGGGATTCGAACCCGCACCCCATGACATGCCGGGTCAGGTCAGGGTCAGGTTTTCAATACCAAGTCAAGTCAACAACCACGTTAACAATCAAAAGGCCACGACCAAGACCGCGTTAACAAACAAGCAAAACAAAATAAAATGACAAAAAGAAAATTAGAAAAAGTATAAAACCTAAGAAGTATTTACTTCGAAGCACGGATTGTTACAAACAACATATTAATAGCAGATCGGGCGCTTAATCTTACTACACAATATAAGTGGATTACTTAAGATCTTGAATCAATTACAGCTTACGATAGAACAGACAAACGGAGATGCCAGACCCTGAAGGTCGGTGAAGCAAGAGACGGCAATCTATGTGGCTGACTATAAAATGTATCAGAATGGCACTAATTGTCGCGATATTTAGCTACGATGCGTCTACGATGCCCTTTGTAGCGGCAAATGGCGTAGAATGGACATACTCGTAGCCAGCCGATGAAAAATACGAGATACAAAAGAGGTGGACTATATCAAGTTGACCTTCCATAAGATAATTTAGATATTTATAAAAAATAAGTACTTTTTGTTTTTAAGTGCTAATTGTTACACTTAAGCTGAAATGTTTATAAAATACAGTGAAAAAATTAAATGCCTACCCGACTCAGCCAGAAATCGAACCTGGGTCTTCCGCAATCCGATAATTTAGATACTCACTGCTACGGACTGTGCGAGACTGGTGGAGACGAGCCACACGCAGGCCCAGTGCTCATTGGTGGTTGTTAACGACTGCTAATACAACGACTTTACGTGTCTTCCGGAGCACAGATATATTCATATCTGTAAATTTAACTAAACTGGATATAGAACTTTGAAATTTTACAAGCAAGCAGGTCCGTTTCATGTCGTAGGCAAGAAATAAGATGGTTGTGACTAAAATTCCCTCGATATCTCGAGATACGGATTTTGCTAGCGGCCGCTAGTTGATAATAAAAGGCGCCAACAAAAAGTGGAAAAAATTGTGAATTTGTTAGATAAAATAGAAAGGAAAACAGCAAATTAGAAACGTACACGGAAACTTTATTTTATGAATACAAACGTAATTGTTCTGTAGAATCAGAAGACAAACAAAGACACAAATAAAAGATATTTGTATACGAAACAGTCCATAGTTCTCACTGAGCTATTAAAATTATAATTATAAGGATAATAATTAATAGTAATTAAGTAGTTTTGGTGACCTCTTTTGTCTCTTTTGTCTTTTTGTCTCCTGTTTTGTCTGTGCCATTGAAGATGAAGTTATCAAGACGAATAACTACAGGAAATATATTATGAAGGACGGTACGGTCGACATCTGTCGGGCACGCCGCCGTCCAGGAGAATCACTCCGACATATTATTTCTGGTTGTTCTCATCTTGCTAACGGAGAGTATTTGCACAGACACAACCAAGTAGCCAGAATAATTCACCAGCAACTTGCTCTTGGATATGGCCTGCGCCAGTACTCGAAAATGGTCATGCAACGCTCTATTGGGATCGCTCTATCATTACGGACAGGACTATTGTCGCCAATAAGCCTGATATCGTGGTGGTCGACCGATCCCAGCGCCGGGCAATACTGGTTGATATCACCATACCTCATGATGAGAACCTCGTGAAAGCCGAGAAGGACAAGCTCAGTAAGTACCTTGACTTGGCTCACGAGGTTGGCGCCATGTGGGATGTAGATTCAACCATTATTGTACCGATAGTCGTTTCGGCTAACGGTCTTTTAGCCAAGAGCCTCGATCAACACCTAGAGAGGCTCTCGCTGAAACGGCACGTATTGTCAGTTGTTCCTCACTCTGCAGCCCTAACCACCTATAGCCTCGGTCTATCCCCGCTGCCGGTGGCAACCTAGGTTAAGTTTTTTTATATTCCTACTAATATTATAAACGCGAAAGTTTGTAAGTATGGATGGATGTTTGTTACTCTTTCACGTAAAAACTACTGAATGGATTTTAATGAAACTTTCCTCATATATAGACCATGACCCAGACCAAATATAATAAAATTAAGAAAATAAAAGTGGGTGCAAGAAAAATAAACTAAATTATAATATTAATATCAAATAAAGTACCTACATACAAAAGGGAAACAAATATATTAAACAGAGTTTATGCAATATAAATCAACTTAAATTAAAAATTAGAACACTGCTCACAAATTAGACATTCTTCTATACAAATGTGAAAAGTATGGCTTGAGAGGAGTAACATTAAATTGGTTGGAATCATATCTTCGAAATCGGTTTCAATACGTAGAAATTCAAAACATCAATCAAAATAAAGAAGAAATATCATTCAGCTCGACACTTGCTGTAAATAATGTAGGTGTCCCACAAGGTACAATCCTGGGACCATTGTTTTTTATTATTTATATAAATGATTTGCCCAATGTTACCACTCACCAATGTAATTTATTCGCTGACGATGTATCAGTTGTTATAACTAGAAAAACTAACTTAAACTATAATGACGACATTAATGTTACTATAAATAATATTTCAAACTGGCTCAAAAAACAATAATTTACATCTAAACATAAATAAAACTAAATACATAAACTTTTATAACACCAAACCAAAATTTAATAATTTAACTGTACTCATAAACGATATACCTATTATGGAATCAAAGTCACTTACTTTATTAGGAATAGAGATTGACAATCAATGCTCATGGAAATATCATGTAAAAAAAATGTGTAAAAAGATAAATAGATTTGCGTATGCATTGTGGCGGTTAACTATCCAAGTAAACCAAAACGTAGCTTTAATGGCCTATCACGGATATGTCGCATCCAATCTTAAGTATGGTATACTCCTATGGGGAAACTCCACGGACATAAACAAAGTTTTTATATCGCAGAAACAATGCATCCGGGCTATATGTGACGTCTCGCCAACGACATCATGCCGGCAGTTATTTCCAAAACTAAATTTGCTTACACTTCCCTCTATGTATATATTGGAGTGCTGTATCTTTGTTAAGATGCACCCTTATATCTTTAAATTTAAAAATTCAAATACCTACAGATTAGCGAGACACCATGGTAAGTTAATGTTGCCCAATATGCATACACAATATTATAAGAGGAATTGTTATCCAAGCTGTATACAAATTTATAATAAGTTACCACAGTCAGTAAAAGAGCTTAGTTTACCTATATTTCGAAAAAGTTAAGAATATGGTTAAAAGATAAATGTTTTTATACAATTAAAGAATATTACGATACAAAAATTTTCATAAAATGAACAATTATGTCATAAAATTATCACTTTTATATCTAATTCTTATTTTATCTCTTGTCACAATTATTATTCTATTAATTTAATTTGATTTTAATTTGATTTTAATTTTATGTAATTCGACATTCACATGCCCTGCGTTTGGCAAAACAGACGTTCAAAATTATAATATTAACCACCAGCTAAAATGTACTTTGTTTTGCGTGAATAAATAATCATTTCATTTCATTTTAATTTTCTTTTTTTTTTAATTCGATTGAGTAGGCAAACGAGCATACGGTTCCGCGTTCCATCTCATTGTAATCGTTTACCGCAAATGCAGCGTTGCTCTTTGGTTAAATTAAATAAACATGTGAATAATTCGCGCATTGCCGACCTTGAAGCATCCGCTGTAACGTGTCTTTGTCCAGTACTGTCTTGATCTCAAACCGGAACACAGAATTGCAGAACACTTGCTTGGCTGCAGAAATAGGCATAAGTAAGTGTGGTAGGCATCCCATATCCCCATTAATTGTAGTCGTCTCAAAATTTATTTATAACATTAGAGTTGATGTCGCAGAGCAGATGTCGGTCCAGAAAAAAGATGACAAGATAGAAATAGAGAAATATTTATTCAGTGTTCCTCCCCCCTCCCAATTCCTACTCCCTTCTCAAAATCCAACTTCTTCGCCGGCAACGCATCTGCGATTACTTTGGTTTTACAGGTGTCCATGGGCGGCGGTGAAAACTTTCCAACAGGTGACCCACCGGCCCGTTTGCCTTCTTTTAACATAAAAAAAAAAGTATCACAAAAAATGGGGCCTATAAAACCTTCATAATACAATAGTATGGTACTGAAAGGGCATCTTCTCAGCATATGGCTTAGCATTTCAGTAATGCCAAGACGCTGGTCTTCCGAAGATGACTTGGATGCACACCAGACCTACTGGCATGAGTTGGCTTGAGGAATAGTCAAGTGGTGGGAATAGGGGAGAGGCTGTTCCCAGCAGCGGTAGGACTATATCTGCAGCTTCATGGGTAGGACCATCAAGGTATAAACACCATCAGACAGCATAGGCTTAGGAGAATATGCCACTGTCAAATAATTAATTAATCGATTGCATTCCGTTTCACGCTAAATGTGGTCATATACTACAATTTAATGACCTGTATGATGTAAGGTTCGTCTAAAGAGTTTATTTCAATGCTTAATGTGCGCTTTAACTTTAGAAAACAATAAAAGATTGTAAGTGATTGTTTTACGACGCTGGAAAGTATTTACAACACTCATTATATGCTTACAGCGATAAGACCGCCTTTGCCCATGCTAGCTTTAAGATTTTATGTATGTACCTGTCTTTTGTTTTAATTTGTGTGAGCAATAAAGTATTTATCTATCTATCTATCTATCTATCTATCTATCTATCTATATGCAGCAACATAATTGTAGATGGCTGCTATAAAACCGTATCGTTTCAATTGGACGGATCCTGAGTATCTTAGAGTTTATTACGACTAAGAATAAATAAGTTAGTGATTACTTTTACCGCCTATGCGGTCTAGTAGTTCAGCCACCGGTCTCAGAGTCTAGAGTTCTGATTTTAATTCCCAACTAGGGTTTCAATGTTTGTTGCAAGTTCGCCTGATCATATGCCACCAAATTAACTCTCTGTTACTATAACAACAAACTGAACAGCATTGTTCAGTTTGGACAGTTAGAGGTAGTTCCTGAACGAACTGTGTGACTGAAGTGACTGAGGGATTCGGTTAAAGTACGCTTCCACCATTGTCAATAAAACACTAACTATCAAGTAAGATGAACGCTAATAATAAAAAAATTGAGAAAAAATACTTTTATTAAAATAAGTATGTTTCAACACTGTCAATGTATTGTTTTTTAAAGTTTACGCGAACACTACATATTGAAATGAAACAACTTTTACGGATCCACTCGCGTTTATTTTACGCATTACTAATTTAATGTTTATCCTGGCGTTTCGAACCCTTTGCAGGGTCCGTGGTCACAGGGAGACTGACTGTCAATGTGTTTTCTCGGGTATTTTTCATTTTAACAACTTCCCTGTCCCGTGAGTCATTCATGTGTGAGACATAACAATTATTATTGTCTTAAATTGTTATAACATTTGGACAGCGAAATTGTAAACATGTAGTGTTTGCGTAAAATAATTAAACGTTCTTATGAGTATCATGGTAAAATCTACAACTACGTTAATACGTAAAGAGAATCCTTTGTACCCATTTTTAAGGGTATTGCTGGCATAGCGCGCGCGGAAGAGTGTATTATTATACCCCCCGATCCGATCCGAACCCTTCGGAGAATCTAGTAGGGCACGGGGACGCGCACTAGTGCGCGATGCCGTTCCCTCTAGATAACCTCCGAAGGTGATTCGTTTCACACGGCTTGAGGGACCCTTTACGTTCCTCGCCGCCCCCAAAAAAGCCCGGTGAAGCTGAAAATGCCGTAGAGGCAATCAGCAATCTCTCTCAAAAAAAAAAAGTATTATTATACTATAGGCATAGTTAAAATTCATATGAAGGAGTGCAAAGGGATAAAATTTATGTACAACAAGTGTTTTGGATTTGGGACGGATTGCGGGTGAAGTGCACTTCCACCTTCGTCTTTATCATCACATAACATCAGGTGAGATGAATGAAGGAGATGAATGTAAGATGTTAAAAAAAACTTACACTGATAGATTGGTTATTTGTTTAATACTGGAGACTGACCGAAGCGTATCATCGTAATATAACCTTACCGTAACCTCAGACGCTTGCACATCAAGTTATCCAAAACTGTCAAATGTCTTCAATACATTTTCAACCATTTAACCTAGTCATAAAGTTCGATGTCTATTCAGGTTTGACAGTTTGTTGTAGGTTGATGTGCAGGCGTGTGTACCGTTGTAGTGGTAGTGATGACATGATTTCAATGATGGATGCCTTTTCCCACTAGTGGGACAGTCATAGGTTGTTTACTATTAATCTATTCCATTTCTTTTCTACTAGGCTAATGAGATGGCGATGAATGACACTTCACACTGGTCTAGGCCCTCTCATCATCAGTTCATTTTATGTTTCCACTGCCGGGGCACGAGCCTTCCCTATGGATGGATAGGGAGATAAACCACCACGCGGGCCCAGTGCGGATTGGTGGTTGTTAACGACTGCTAATGCAGCCGGGACCAATGGCTTTACGTGCCATCCGAAGCACGGAAGAGCTCGAGACAATAAATTTTTGGTCACCTATCCGATGACCGGCCTTTGCGAAGTTGCTTAACCTCAGCACTCGCAGACCGGGCGCGTTAACCACTGTGCCATCGAGGCCCTCTGTAGTGACGTAAATATATTGTTAGTTTAATAAATCTAGCGCTCTTTAATACTAGGCCGATATGCATGTCCGTATTCCTTAATCTAGTTTTTCCATGCAACTGGTTGGTTATAGTTATGCAGCTAAATGAAAGTGGATTTAAGATGTTGTCGACAATTATATCTAATGGGGGGAGTTTGACCAGCTTAGGTAGGAACCGGGTCGATGCGCGTTATAAATCTGCACTGAAAAGCTACACAGTTTTGTCCCCACCGAAGATAAAACCTACATTATCTATAAAATAGGTAAAGTTTATTTGCGGAGGGCAATCTCTGGAACTACTGACCCAATCCCAAAAATGCTTTCACTAATAGAATGCTACATTCCGTACAGGTAACATAGGCTATATACTTTATTTTTAAAGTGTTTATTTTTAAAATCTCATATCCACGCGGACGGATTACGAGTAAAGTGCTAGTTTTTCATAAAAGGGCCTGTAAAAGCTTATATTTGTCGTCAGCGGGGAGGTTGGTTTGTGTAGGTAGGATGGTCGAGCAAACTCTGATTCGCCGATAACACCGTTCATCTTGGATCTTCAAAATAAAGACGCAGTCGTATTCCTCACAGTCACTTTAATGTTATTTTAATATCACAATTACATTATTTAGAAACAGTTGCCCGATGTAAATGGATTTTAGAAACGAAGTGAGTTCTGCGCGTGCGTACGCTCCGACCGCTCTCGTTCAAATGTGTCCAGTCCGTTGTCGCGCCAAGCCAACTGACGTTGACATTTCGAGCACCATAGAGCATAGGCTGCGCAGACCACACTAAGTATAGACTATACTTGTCGTTTCTAAGCGATGCTAGTGCCACATCTCCGACATATTTAATAAATGGACATGACATCTCAGTCTTATACAGATTGCTAAAAGAAACTTTGACTAAAAAAACGAACTATAAATTTTGGTAAAAATATAAGAACTATAAATTTTAAAAAAATACGGGGTTAGTAGACTAAGTGAGTAGCTCATTTTTGGAAAGGGAAAGCTCTTGGCCCTTAGCTCTTAAAGCAAAATCGGATTTTAGGCTAAACTTAAGGTTTAACATCCACAGATAGTTTCAAGAGGGGATGCCATCACGCAATGCAAGCGAGTCGCCATTCCCAACTGAAGAGAAAAAACCGAAATTATTGGGCAATGTAAGAAACATATCATCAATTTTACAGTTTAGTAAATACTCCATTCAAAAATACACGATTGGGAATCGAACCCGGTCAAATCTCCAATTTATTTTGAATTAAAAAAAATTAAAGTACCAAAATAACTTTACGCAAATGCACAAATTGAATTACAAGCAACCGTGTCATTGCCACATTAGCTTAATTGGTACAATGATGCTATTAAAGTGGGCAAGGTTAATGACCCCTGATTTTCCGAGGCGGCATAATTTTGGACGCTGACGTACAACCTTGACATGTTGGTTTTCGCAACTGAACTGACGCGGCTAAGCATTCGACTGGCAACTGTTGTAGGCATAGATTTATTAGCTTCATCAGAATTTGTCGTTGGAAGTCGCTGGCTGAATGCAGGCTGCTATTCCAACTGCAACTTGTTATTAAATTGTTGGTGGTAATAGGGATTTTCTTTTATTATCTATTATCGTTTACTATTAATAAACGTACGTAAAAGTAACATAGGCTATATTTTATTTTGAAAAAAAATATTTCTTTTTGGGTAGATGAAGTCGCAGGTAATGGGCTAGTAGGTTATAAAGAGTTATAAGATTTTTCAGCTTCACCGGGCTTTTTTGGGGGCGGTGAGAAACTAAAGGGTTCCCCAAGCCGTGTGAAACAAAGCACCTTCGGAGGTTTTCTAGAGGGAACGGCTTATCGCACTAGTGCGTCTTCCCGCGCCCTACTAGATTCTCCGAGGAGTTCGGATCGAATCGGCGTACACTCATACTAATAATACATACTTTTAAACGTTTTTTTATTAGAAGGTAGGTTTAATAACACAATTGTATATAGTTATTTTATATAAGCAAATAATGTAACCCTCTTTCTGACGCAGTCGGGTAAAAATACTTTGATGTTTCTAACAACAAACAAACAAACAATTTTGTCAACTATCAGTCAGTAGTTATATTACAGGCTAAGGTTGCCAACTGTACTTTAAAATAAAGTATTGTAATTTTTTTTTTGACAATTATTTAGAACTCTATATTTAATAAGTAGATACGTGAAAATAATTTATCACACATTTTTCTAGGATTTAAAAACAAAAAAATAATGATTTTTGTTGTAGCAGTATTTGTTTTTGTAAAACAATAGAAATATATAGGTCGAAAAGCAATAAAAATATGATCGTAAATACTTAAGTTTTTATACAGTGTTCTTTTCATACCTAATAATTTATTTAATTATTTATTGCACTTAAGTACATAGTATCACTTTCATACACTAATATAGTAAATATAATCGTATATGATGGCCTGTTACAAACCCTGTTAGGACATCGCGAAACATTGACTATTCAAAATTTTAAAAAATACGAATACAAATATGATATAGGTGATTTATTTGCTCTGTTAGAAGGTGGCAGCCCTTCACACGCCTGTCACTTCCCGTGTCATTTGCGGGCGCCAGTCACGATTGTGTGACATTTGACTCGCCTGTCCTGTCACATTACTTCCGTCACTTACATAACGTGGTGTTGAGGTGTCTATTCTATATCAAGATACGGAGAAAGCGATCGTAACTAGATAGTAATTGGGATATAACTTAAACTATGATGGTCACATTTTTTATTGACCTATATCTTCCCACTGCTGGGCAAAGGTCTCCCTCAATTTATAAAATCTTTATTAATTAGTTAATAAAATACAAAATTGAGGGTTACCCCAAATCTCTTCCCACGTCTCGTGATAATTACATTGGAATAATTAGGATTAACGGGGTTATTATCATGTTTTACATAGCGCATGCAACTGTGCTGATATATATCGGATGCTCACACAATAAAAAAGATGGTAATCATCATCATCATCATCAGCTCATTTTTATGTCCCCCTGCTGGGGCACGAGCCTTCCCTATCGATGGATAGGGAAAACAGGCCTGAAGCCACCACGCAGACCCAGTAATCCGCACTGGGCCCGTGTGGTGGCTTGTGGCCCGTGGTAGTTCTTAACGACTGCTAATGCAACCGGGAGCAACGGCTTTACATGCCTTCCGAAGCACGGAGGAACTCGAGATGGTAAACTTTTGGTCATCCATCCGATTACTGGCTTTGCGAAAGTTGGTTAACCTCAGCTACTGCGCCATCGAGCTTCTCTAATGGTTACGATTATTAATAATTATTATTATAAAACGGGACGATAAACAAAGAAACTGATGATCTAACTGAAAGGAATTGGGACAGACGAAGGTCAACTTTAAAAATGTTTATTAACATTAGCGTGTATGTAATAATTTATACCCATTTTCATTAATATATATCCACTTAAAATACACAAAAATAATAATTTAGTAAAGGAGATTTGAAGTTGGTCACCTGTCCGGTGACCTGGCATTGCCATAGTTGCTTAACTTGCAAGATCACAACACAACCCTTAGCGCTCATCGCTGACCCTTGTCTATTAAAACATATAATGTAGTCAGAGAACCTAACTTAACTTAGCAACTATAAAACAGCGCTCACTGTCGATTTGCATACAAGCAAAAGGAATGCAAATAGAGTGTGATCCATTGTACTCAAGTCAGGAAATTCGAAAAACTTTATTTATTTAAAATCTAATTTATTAATATATGTTTGAAAAATTTAAATGTGTTTTCTTAAGTAAGTATTATGAATAAGTACACTTAATTTGATAGACGTACCTTAATGATATTCATATAAATAGATACAGTTTATCTTGATCTCTCTCTATTAGGGAAATCTCATTATTCTGTATTTTGGAAACAGTAACATTGTCTGGTTCATCTGGTTCAATTGGTTGTCTGGAAGAAATCGCTTAAAAGCGATAAGACTGCCAAATTGTTATATTGTAAATTATTTGTTTTTGGTCATGTTTATGTTTTATACTGTTGCAATAAAAGTATTATATATCTATATCTTTTATAACTTCTATTTTTCTTGGCGTTGTATGTTGTATACATGCATAAGTGAAGCGCTTTTCATAGTTGTCAGCGCCTTAAACATAGACTAAGGGCCTGTTTCACGATCTACAAGTAAGTTCCCATTAGCGTTTACTTGACAGAGATTCCATACAAAACTGTCACTTTATCTGCCAAGTATCTCCTAATCAGACATTGTGAAACAGGCCCTAAGCCTTAACTATAAAAAAGCAACGACAAACAAACACATATCTTAACCTACAATCAAAAGTAAGGCATAAAGTACTCGTTGTATAATTATATATACGTAAGTCTATTTAATTGCAATGATTAATACATCAGCCACAACTATTAATCTTTGCACAAACTATCACGGGGGCAGTTACTAGGTAATGCCAAATCTGATAATAATTTACAATACTTAATCTATCATACATAAATGATTGGTCAACTACAATAAATTACAGATAACAAGACATAATAGCATACATTTCTGCTATAGTTAACGGTATGAAGGTCAAATTGATTGTTCCGAAATGTTTTATAAACAATACTTTGGCTTAACTGTGTATAATTACGCCCGTGGAGCTAGTGCTATTTGTAGCAATCAATAGAGATGTTGACAACAACAATAGTTAACTGCAGAATATTAAACGTATAAATGAAATCACGTAACAGTTCTAAATAAACATGAAAAGTTATAAATAAACAATAAAAGTTAAAATGAAACAACTTTTACGGAAATTAGTATGGCATCGAAGCAACGCCTCCTGGCCTGGCGGCATACGAGAAGAGTTAACATTTTGCCATACAAAATCACGTTTTCGTTAACGTGATCGAATGGCGAGTGAAACTCGCACCCAGGTGACAAGTGCCCATCTATCTCAGTCCCTTCTCAAGGTCCGCTAATAAAAGATGAACATTTAATATACACCGTTATTATTATAATAGTGGCGATTGTATAAAATGCGAGTAGCGCACGGAGCAGTTACGATCGCAATCATATTGTGATTTAGCGTACTTGACCGAATTCGCATTGTGCTTTTGTTAACTTTACAACCGTTAGAAGAGAATACCTAATGGTTTCGATTTACGTCAGTTTAGTTATTTATTTGATGTCCGTTAATACTCAAAGGGCTGAAACACATAAGCACGACACGACGTCGGTCGCACCGCAAAAATAAGCGTTGCACCAGGCTAGCATAATCCTTATTGCCTGTGAAACACTAGACAGACTCCGCATCGTGGTACGACGCGACGTCGCGGTCGGGTGCCCTAAGAGCGAGTACATACTGGGCGCTCGGCGTTGCGTTGAGAGCGCGACGGTCGCGTACACACACCGCGCTTAGCACGGCGTTCAACGAGCGTTAGTAGGGCGAACATACTTTTGGCTCAGTTCGAAAATGGACGTCGAAGAGATTGCTTGTGTGTGGCTCCTCTACCGTCGCTATAAAAAAAGACGACAAAGACAAAGAGAATATTGGGTGCACCCAATACTACGAGATAGACTGACGCATGGAATGTTTGTAACATTGTATCCCAAATTGAGAGAACATGAACCTAAGTTTTTTAATTATTTTAGAATGTCCATAAAATCATTTGATGACTTACTCGACGTTATAAAAGTGGATATTACTGGTGAATCAACAATTTTAAGGGAATCAATTTCCCCAGAAGAAAAACTCGTGATAACGTTAAGGTAAGGTTATTTATTCATTCAAATAAATTTAAGTCTGAATCTTGGCTCGAGCCTGTAGGTGAAGGTGACCACGATGACGGCGGCGGTGGGGGCGTCGTAGACCACTGCTGTGGTGGTGGTGGTCTCGCAGTGGTGTATCCAGAATATGCTGGTGTAGAATACATGTATTGGTGTTGATTAGTATGTGGTGGTAAAGGCTGATGATAATTCTGCGCTTCTTTGAGAACATTAAGCAATTCAATTTTTGTTGTTAGACGTTGATTCTCGGGTACTTTTTTCAATTCACTGTACAATGACATACAGAAAAGTTTATCATCGTCTTCTTTAATTAGTCGCTCCGTTTCATTTTGTTGCTTTGTGTTTACACTTTTCTGCAAAATATCAATTATCTGCTTATCTACAGCATTCATTTTTTGTTTTTTTCTTGTGCTTTCAATATGATCTTTAGGAGGTGGCATCAAGTCTGTATTGTCTGTATTATCTACACTTGAGCCGGTTATATTGCTTTCTGTGTCGTTATTTGCTGTAGAATTCGCAAGAAATTGTAGTTTTCTGTAATACACATATGGCGTATGTTTACTTGATCCAGATCCAGATGGAAGCTTTTTTTGCTTCTTAGCCTCCCTCATATAATTATCCCTAATGCTCTTCCATTTTTTCATAAGTGAAGAACCTAAAAATAAACAATAATCATTTTTATTTTGACAGATACTTGGCCACAGGCTGCTCCTTCGCTGATTTGCATTATGGATACCGTCTCGGAAAATCAACAATTATAAAGATAGTGGAACAAGTTTGTATAGTACTATGGAGCAAATTGAAAGGCACATACATGCCGGAAATGACAACAGAGAAGTGGAAAGAAGTAGAAGAAGGTTTTAGAAAATACGCCAACTTCCCAAATTGTATTGGCGCAATTGACGGGAAACATATTGAGCTAATACAGCCAGAACATACAGGGTCGCTATTTTTCAATTATAAAAACTACTTCTCATCAGTCTTACTAGCAGTTTGTGATGCAAATTATTGTTTTGTATACGTTAATATTGGATCCTACGGCAAAAGCAGTGATTCTGCTATTTTTCAAAATTCTGATTTTTTTAAACGGATGATGGATAATAAGTTAAATATTCCTAACCCGAAGCCCATATCAAATGTCGACAGAACACCACTGCCTCACGTTTTCGTCGGCGATGAAGCATTTGGAATTATGTCGAATATGATGCGCCCGTACGGAGGAACACAGCTAACACACACAAAAAAAGTTTTCAATTACAGATTATCAAGAGCAAGGCGCTATATCGAATGCTCGTTCGGAATAATGAGTAATAAATGGCGAATATTTCATAGACCTATAGATGTAAACATAAATTTCGCGGAGAATATCATCAAAGCTTGCACAGTACTACACAATTACGTTCGAATACGTGATGGTTATAGATATGAAGACACACTTTATCTTTCACCGTTACAATCTATTAATTCAGGCAATGTACCGCGAGGCAGCTTGTGTGCTAGAACTGCAAGAGAGAAATTCGCCATTTACTTTGTAAACGAGGGAAAATTACAATGGCAAGACGACATGATTTAAGTTATTACAAATATGACAAAATTATAGGAAATATAATAAAAAATTATACTCACCCAACAGTTTTTTCTTTTCTAAATTGTCTTCACAATCACTAAAAATTTCAACCATCTCCTCCCAATTCCTTTTTTTTAATATTTTATTTTTATAGTCAGAACTTTCCATGTCCCATATGGCAGGACGCTTTTGGATTTCGTCTATAAATAAATCTGTATCGAAGTGCTCGGTCTCCATTTTTGGTGAAATATGCGTCCACTCTACACAAAAGCGCGCGTTCAAATGTACAACAAAATGGCGGCTCATGTATCTCGAAGCGCGCGGCTGACGCCCTGCCAACGCGCGTTTGAACGAAAATATCAAAGCGCGCGTTCGACGAGCGCTTGATCCGAAACGCGCGCTTGCATGTGTACACCTAGTAAGAAATACTGGATCTCAAAGCGCGCGTTACCAAAGCGCGCGCTTCAAAGCGCCTAATGTGTACTCGCTCTAAGTCCGTTGCAGTCGAAAAGCAACTTTTTGAAACGACAAACAACAAGCACAGATCTATTTGTGTGCGTGTATACAGTGTCCAGACAAAGATTTTATTTATCTATCTATCTATCTATTTGACGATTTCCTTGGTCGAGTGGCTTGCACACCGGTTTTCATGGTGTCGCCTGCTCTGAGGTCCCGGGTTCGATCCCCGGTCGGATTAATTTAGAAATACTTGTTTTCGAAATTGTTTCGGGTGTGGGTGTTTCCTATGTATAATAAGTATATATTTAAGTATATTAAGTATATTAACTATTTATCGAGTTTCTTTTCTTGGGGCTAGATAATTGGTATGAGTGTGGGAAACATTTTTTTTAATCTATTTTGAAATTGACTTTGTGGTCTCCTTTTTGTGATTCCGGGTACGCTCTTGACCTTCGTCTCAGCTGATTGTAACTGATGATAAAGCCGCTTTAACTGATGAACAGTCTCTGTAGTCTAGTGATTAAGAACACCACTTCTTTTTCTTCTTCATGTGCCATCTCCTATCGGAGGTCGGCTATCATTATGGCCACTTCGGCCCGTGACGTTGCGGCTCGGAAAAGCTCTGAAGTACTAAATTCAGTGAAGGCATTTTTATTATATTTTACAAAACGCACGAATCGTGACCAACTTGCTTGTTAACTAAAAATCGTTACCAGTCCCTCAGATTGTACCACTCGGCGAGGTTCCGTAGCCATTGCACCTTTCTAAGGCCTGGTCTTCTCTGGCCTTGTATTTTTCCTTGCCGTATGAACTGTAAGAGACTGTACTTATTGCTGAACACCACACCGGTACAAAATTCGCCCTTCTAGGCACTCTGATATTGTTATTACAGATAGTAAAGAAAACGTGTTATAGTATACAGCTTATAACTGTCCCACTGCTGGGCAAAGCCCTCCATTATTGAAATCAAGTCATCGCTACAATTAATGGGTAATGGCTTAATCACCACGCTTGCCAAATGCGGGTTGGTGATCACAAACCCGGGCTATGCATCGAAAAATCCGAAATACAATACCTTTTGCCCGACCTGGGTGGGAATTGAACCTTCGGGTATCGGGCCGAGCGCTCTGCCACTCGGCCACCGTGGCGTTGTTGTTATCTTCCCCTGCTATTTTGATAGTCATACTCGTACATTCTAAGATGTGTCAATCACTACTAATTACAATATTAACATATCCACCAGTCCATCAAGATAAATTTGTGTCATGAACGCCAGTACTTGATACTGAGTAGGTTATTCAATATGTCTTTTAGTGGTTTCGTCTTAATTAAGACTGTCGTAACAATTTTATCATCACACTTAAATTTTATTAATAGCAATGTTGAATACGTTTCAAGATCGTATCATTTATGGAGAATCGTCGGGAATGCGTAGTGGTTTGAAATTATATTTACAGCTGAAAACGCTTGTTATTCAGGGTGCCTGTCAGAGTTTAACGAAAACGAGTTATTTTTGTGTAAAAAATTTTAATTCTCCTCTTTTTCTACCAGGAGGCGCTGCTTCAATGTTTTACAAAAAAAACTACAAAACAACAATTTTTAGTTTTTTTTACGAGATCGAATGGCAAATGAAACTCGCAACCTGTTAGAGTACGAGTTTCTGTATGAGATCTGACTGTGCTATAAGATATCTCTTCTCGGGGGCGATTTTTTAACCCGTAACTATTTCTCGCTATGATATCATTATGAGTACTTACTTACTTCTTTTTCTCTTATTCAAAGTCACTTGTTTTTGGCACCTAAAATTCTCGAACGGTGTCTGCATAAAACAAATTGTAAATAATGCAAAAGTAATTATATTTCAAGAATATTTCATGTCACTTTTGATTCGGATATCAACGGTGAGATAAAACAATTGCCCCCCAGTGATATGAGCTTACTTACACGCTTTTCGATTAGCGAGCGACTAACGACGATGTCGATGGTCACCCATCCGATAATATAATACGAGTGTAATGTGATGGTAATGTAAATTTGCTTTACTAATTATTTTTTTGTACTTCCAGGCTGCTAGTGCTCTGTTTACACTCGACGGCGCCCGCGGAGAGGCCCTCTCCCGGCGGCTGGCGCGAGGAGAGAAGCGACGAAGGCGTTGCCGAGCAGTTCTGGCTGTGGCAGCGGTCCTGCTACTCCTCGCAGCAGTGGGTGCCGTGGAACTGCTGCTGTCAAGGGGGCAGCGGGTGTTCGGTGCTGTACTACGATAAAGTGGAGACTTCGCTGATAGATGAACTTTCTTGTTTTGTGAGCATTGGCTAGAAATGGAATGTTGAAGTATAAGAGCTGTGGTGGTGGATGGACCTGTTGCTCCTTACAGCAGTGGGTGCAGTGAAGCTGCTACTGTCAAGGGGGCAGCAGGTGTTCGGTGCTGTACTACAATGAAGTGGAGACTTCGCTGATAGATGAACTATTTGGAAGGCTCGTTTGTTGAAGCAGTCGTGTTTAGTGAGCATGGGTTGAAATTACTTGAAGTATAAGGGCTGTGGCGGTGGACATAAAACATCTTGTTGCAGTGGGTACGGTGGAACTGCTACTGTCAGAGGGTATTTGGACCGTATTACGATGAATACGCTGATTGGAAGGCTCGTTTGTTGAAGCAGTCATGTTTCTGAGCATTGGATAGGAATGGACTGTTGATATGTGTATGGGCAGTCCTAGCAGTGCTTGCAGCAATGTGCGCAGTGAAACTGTCAAAGGGGCAGATGGTGTTCGATGCCGTATTACGATTAAGTCCTCCTTCCTATCGAACACTTGAGCTTGTCGCTCCAACCTACGTGTAATTGTAAGCTTTGATAGCCATCGTTTAGCAAATGTTCTTGTATTGAAGGTAGGAGCCTCACTTACGTCTTAGTTTATTAAAAAATCTTTGCGTTTTAATTACAGACCCAATTCTTTTATAAATAAAAGCGTGTTACATCGTCCAGGTAAGCGCCCGGCCTGGGTACCCAGTGCTAGTTTTATTTTCATTCAATATCACGATAACGAAAATTATATTTTTTTTAAGGCAAAATTGTAACTCTCCTCGTTTGTCTCCAGGAAGCGTTGTTTCAATGCCATTAAAATATCGTGTTCGTTAACGTAATCTCTCTTACATAGCACTTTAAATGCAAGTTTTTCACTATTTAATCGGAAGTTACAGTTAATTTATATTTGTATAGAATCGAAGCGTAGTGTGATAAAGCAGAGGGCATATGAATGTGGCTTATAGCACTAGTAGAAAAGAAATAGAATAACTGCCGTACTCAGAGACGTCAATTAAGTTTTAATGACAATTAAGTATCTTGCTGTCACTTTCTTATGTATAGTGCTAAATAGAGAAGGAAAGACATTTAATTGTCATTAAACTTAATTGACGTCTCTGAGTACGGCAGTAAGAGTGATAAATATATCATATTTATCGTTGGCTTATGTCAATGTCATACAATTATCATTATATTCCATTTCTATTTTATAGCGCCTAGGCCACTTCTTTAGGGATAAAAGCACTTAGATAATCATTTATCATTGCAGCTGTTAACAAAATAAGAATTACAACTCACGGTTTACACTCGGCATTCAGCATTTGCTAACATAGAAAGCTTGTTTTTAAAGACATTCTAAAATTGCTATTAAAATTGCTATAGAGAAAAAAGTATTTAAGCATCGAATTTCGCAAACACACAAGCATAATAAGAAAGGCAAAAAAAAAATGTGCATAGACAATATAAAGAGAATTATTACCTTTTGTAGAATTTGAAATATTTTTTTAATTTTTATTTCTATTTTATGGGAACAGCGATTGCTAGCGATAGGTACTGTATTTGTGCGAAGGGATATTTTTATTATCGATTTGAATTCCACTATCGAATAATTTGTAGTAAATAAAATAAGTGTGTGTTGTTAAATTATAAATATTAAGTTACTGGTAAATATTTGTGCTAAGGATTGTACAGAATACTATCTTAAACGATGAAACAAACACATCGTCAAAATATTTTTAAAAAATACGTGAATATAAACTAGCTATTATTCAATCCTTGAAGAAACATGCCAAATGATAAAGTGTTGCGAGATCAAATCAAAATGTCATTTGGTATACAGAACCTACTACATAAACTACTTGAAAAATTTAACTGTTGCCATTTTTTTTTTTTCATTTAGTGTATGGCTTCGTGCGATTAGCACATTTAGCCAGTGTCAAAGTAATTTTTCTTACAAGTAATACTTATATATACAATATTTCCTTCCAGTATGATGACGATAACATAATAGAAATGAGAAATGAGAAATGATATACCCCCAACCCCTAGAGTATCTCAGTAAAGATGTGGGGCTTTACTAATTCCCCGGGCGGACTTCTTGAGAGAATTTGAAAAGTTAAGTTGCACTGTTTTGTTACATTTGCCAACACTCATGCGCACTTACGAACACTTAACGGTTAATAATCCACCATTATTTCACATTAATATTCATAATAACACAAATTTTAGAAAATAAAACAAAACCGCAGACATGACTCTTCACTTTCCCGCCAAGAAGTCTGTTGCCATTTCCTCCGCTCTATTTCTCTTTTCATATAAACTTTTTTTTTCCTTTAGTTGTTGGCTTCGTGCGTTTAGCACATTTAGCACATTTATATTTAATAGGAAACACAGACTGAAAGAAGTAGCTCCGCTTCCGCACCTTTGCGGTACGTAAGAAAACCGTGGACGCAAAACGCTTCGTACGCATGGGCGGAATCTCTACTGTATGACTATGGCGTCGCGCAGTTTGTCTGGTTGTCCTGCGATAGAAAGGTGATGGAGGAATCAAATTGAACAATACCATTTACACACTGTCCGAATTTTACTTTTTATTTTTAAGTGCTAAGTGCTGCACTGAAGCTAAATTAAATATTTATAAAATACAGTGAAAAAATTAAATGCCTACCCGACCCAGTCAGATCTTACTAAAGCGTTGTGTTATCAAATTTGTGGTATCTCATCAGCAAAGATGAATCTGCATAGCCATCGGTTGCATTGACCGTTGGATAGATGGCGAATTGTGCCGCTATCAGCATTCAAAAATTAAAAAGTAGTGTAAAAATTCAGTGCTTACGTCAGCCTTCCCGGTAGCATAATGGTCAGTGCAGCCGCCCGGATTGACCCAGGTTCGTTTCGTGGCTGGGTCGGGTAGGCATTTAATTTTTTCACTGTATTTTATAATACACTACCCGAAATGAATCCGATAAAAAATCGAAAGACTTGCGACCTGGCGCCTATGTCCTAAGCTCTGCAGCTTGGCGTGAAACAGTTCGTCATCGTCGATGAGCCTTCTGGCTCTCCTGTCAATCGATACCAGTGCTCCAAGTTAGTATTTGGCGGAACCATCCCAAAGGTGAGAACAATACTCCATACACGACCGGACTTGTGCTTGATATAGAGTAAGCAGCTGTCCCGGTGTGAAGTACCTTCTCACCTTTGAGATACTCAGCTTTTTTGCGGCAAGTTGAAATTCAAAAAGTCAAAATTCAAAATCATTTATTCAGTTTAGGCTACAAGTAGCTCTTGTGAATGTCACTATGCCATCGGTTCGTAAGTCTACTCTGGGCGGGAGATCTTGTACTGAGAAGAACCGGCAAGAAACTCAGCAAGTGTCCAGCTCTTTTCTCCCTTACAGTGTCAAAAATATTGGAAAATGCCCTATCATAGCAGGACACTTTCCATTACAAATAAACACAAAATTATAGAAGACAACCACAACATGTAAATAAAAAACAAAAATATCACAAAATAAAAAAAAATAAAAAAAAACTAAGTTAACAAATTTACATCAGGTAAAAGTTTCAATTTCCACAATGTCATACAGTACCACTACAGTACTCAAAAAAAAAAAATTGGTTAAGAAAAACCAAGTCAAACTACAGTAAATAATATTAAAAATAAGATAAGTATGCAAGAGCAGACCTTGTTGTGACTTCGATTCCAGGTAGGAGTCAAAATTTAGGGTCGAAGACAGTTTCATACCAAGAAGCTGGAGATCTCGGAAAGTAGAAGTCAGCGTGCAAAACGACTCCGTTTAGCAGAGAATAGACACGCCTGTGTTTTGGTGGCGTTGAACTTGACCGGGTTCGCGTCACCCCAATCGGATACTTCCTTTAAGGATGAGTCCAAACGTTTGGACTGCTCCGAGCTGTTCCGAGATGCCCTGTCTGTGTGTGCGTTGCTCGAGCGCGGTTTGCTTAGCTTACTTTCTGCAGTCCCGTTATTTTGTGAAGCGTACCAGACATTTTAGCTTAGCGATATATATTATATAATTACATAAGACATTTCTGTATATTGTGTTTTTGATAGTGGGATACAATCTGTTAAGTACTATAATTATAATTGCTAAAATGCTTACTATCATTTGTTAGAATATTGAAATCAAGTCATCACTACAATACATAGGTAATGGCTTAATCGCCACGCTTGCCAAATGCGGGTTGGTGATTACAAACTCGGGCTATGCATCGAAAAACCCGAAACACACTGCCCAACCCGGGAATCGAACCGAGCGTGTTGCCACTCGGCCACCGAGGTGTAACACTTAGAATATAATTTTAAAAAAAAATCTTTCGGTTTGTGTATTCTATCAATCTTAGCTAAGCAAAGTGAATGTATCATATATAAGTGTTTGAAATTATTTTGTTTTCATGTATTTAATGTATGTAAATACTGTGATAGTTTTTTTTGTATATAAAAGTAGGTATAATATAGTCATATTCGGTGGTATCACCGAATTCCGTGAAACACGTTTTGTATACATGTAAAATATTTTATTATCAAATGGCATGGCACCAATGTTCGACACGGTAACCCATTGTTAAATACCAGTTTTCGTCGCCAAAAGTTATATAGAACTATGTGGCATCCAGTGAAATTTTATCGAAATTTGTGCTGGTGCGTGCTAAGAAGCAGACGTTCTAATTAGTATAAGGTGTCTTACCTTCTTTCCCCGTGGGGTGCCGGGGACAAAGAATTGCATCACCCCATCTTTTCCCGTGGGTGTCGTAGAAGGCGACTGTGGGACCATTTCAGAGCAGAAGCCGCAGTGTCTCACTGTAATTATTCTTACCTTACTGCGATCTCCAACCCGCCTGCCAATCGTGGCGATTATGGCAAATTCCCCTCAAAATTATTTTATCCTTGAGGGAGGCCTTTTTCCAGCAGTGAACGTCTTTTTGGCTGAGATGATGAGATGATGATGATCATACCTTCTTTATACCCGACGTTTCGACCGAGTTACAACGGCCGTGGTCACGGGCTGACTGACGGACTTCATCATCATCATCATCTCAGCCAAAAGACGTCCACTGCTGGACAAAGGCCTCCCCCAAGGATCTCCACAACGACCGGTTTTGTGCGGCTCGCATCCAGCGGCTTCCCGCGACCATTACCAGATCGTTCGTCTGACTGGCTCAGTTTGCGTTAATCCCCGTTTAAATTCCTTGTTGAACTATGGAACGCTAAGGTCTGTATTTAATTGTTGCTAAAATAAAAATTCTGTTGCTGATCCTATTTCTAATAATTAAAGGAAAAAAGTTTTGATCACTGGTGTCACTACCCTAAGTAGCTATTTTAGAATTAGATCGTAAGTAATGTTTTCTTATTTGACCATAATTATCTTCCTACGTGTTCTTTAGAAACATCAAGATTTTTTTTCTATTTGCACTTAATGATAGGTAGATAGATACATCTACAACGATTATTTAGTAAATAGTAAATAAGTATTAGGTACCTACCACACTGAATAAAAACGAATTACCGTTTTGGTGCCATGAAACACAAACAGTATCGAAAATACTTGAAAAGGACTAGGTAGAGTTACTTGTTGGAGTAAGTGCTTTTTTAGTATAATAGCTGAAGAGAATTTAAGAAAGTTTTGAGGAAACGTTTTGTATAAACATATTTTATAAAATAAATTATAAAATAAATTTATAAAATATTTAACATGCCACGAAGTGCCTAAACCCTACCACCAACCAAACCTAGCACAAACATGTACATGCCGGGAATCGTACCCGGGACTTCTGGGTCTGAGACCGGTGCTCTTTACCACTAGACAAGGTACAAAGGCGATTAAGAATTGCCCAACAAAGTTTTGATTTATAAAATATTCATTAGGTATTCCGTTAAGTGCCTGTCTATTTAAGACTAGTTGGGTTTTAGGTATCTAATAAAAACCTACTTATAACTGCTTTACTACAAAACGATGGCTAAAGTTAGACAATGATTAAAACAGATGCTGTCACTTTCAGGCCAATACTTTTAGACACGTATTTAGCCATTGTTTAACTTTAAACACTGTTTTGGAGGGCTAATATTTTGTATATCTTCGTTTTGTGATTTAGTTTGTTAAGGTACTTATAATCTAAATTGATTAATGTAAACACTTTTTGTAAACGTTTTTGTGATTTATGAACCAATAAAGATATAATTAATAAATATATCTATAACCAATGTGAATGGATTTTGCACGTTTGATGAATAAAATATATCTATGTTTACTTGAGATTATTTTGTGTTTTGCGTTATTCTATCTATATATACACGGCGGTACTATAAGTCGCAAGAATGGCAATTTGTTTGGCATTATGATAAACGATCTCGAAGCCACCCTTAAACATACGAAGTGTCTGCTGTATGCCGACGACCTGAAGTTGATATGTGGGCTTGAACAAATTGGTGACTCCAAATATCTACAAGAAGACGTTGATGCAGTGTTTGAATGGAGTCTTACAAACAAGCTGCTCTTCAACATGTCTAATTGTTGCACTATGACTTTCAGCCGCGCGCGTGTGCCGTTTCATACTCAGTATTTGCTAGGTACGGAGCCTGTAGTTAGTGTAAATACTGTTAAGGACCTGGGCGTTACTTTTGATACGCGTCTAAACTTTGATGAGCACTTGAAGGCACTCGCTGCTGACTCTTATCGCAGGTTAGGCTTTGTTCTCCGGAATGCCCGTGAATTCCATGATGCTAGCGCTATAACGCTAGTATACACTTCTCTTGTAAGGAGTAAGATTGAGGCTGCGTCAATTGTATGGCATCCATATGAGGGTAGTTACGCTTTGCGACTTGAGAAGATCCAAAAGGCCTTCTTAAGATTCTTTTACAAGAAACTTTATGGATATTATCCTTTTCTGTACCCCACAATATTTTTACTTGGTGCACTTGGTTTCAATTCTTTGGAGACAAGGCGTAGCTACCATCTACTAACGACTGCTTGTCAGATATTGCGCGGTGTATCTGACTGCCCGGAATTGGTGGCTCAAGTGGTGAGACTATCCGTTCCCGAAGTACCCAGATACTCTCTAAGACCCCGTAGTCACACCCTACTAGCTGTGCCACGGGCGCGCACTGTGGCACACACTAACTCTCCTCTCATTCGAGCATTAAAATTGTTAAATGAGCTTCTGGTATTATCACCATTGTGCGATCTGTTTGCTGACAGATGGAGTGAAGTGTGCAGAGAGTGTCTGAGGTATTGTGAGATGATTGATGGTGTCGGAAATAGTACTATTTGTTAGTCAAGTAATACTTTATTAATATTATTATTGTTTGTAATTTTCTTTTTTCTTTTGAAACTTGAACTTATCTCTTTTTGTATAGCATAGCGTATTGGTGTCATACTGTGATGTTATGTTATTATTTTACATAAATAAATAAATAAATAAATAAATAAAACTAGAAATAGTACCTACTCCGGTGTGGCCTTTAACGTTTTTAACGTTTTGACTAGGCAAATTGTTGCCTAGCCAAAACGTCTAAAATCAATTTCGACGGTAACATGTATTAATCAGAAATATGAAAAATCATAGTTTTATTATTACTACTTGATAAAAAACAACATTGCTTGATTTAGTCTTTACTTATATACAAATTGAATTTGCGATTATACGAGTAAAACAAAGTACCTAGATCACACGAAACTGTTTTATCTAAGTAAATATAAGTTTATAAGTTTGCGGAAACTTAAGAAATCAATTTAACATGACTAATGAGTACCCGAGCATTATATAGAATTGCTGCTTATTTCTAATTAATCCTCAACAATATTCGTTATTTAATTTCTTTATTTTTTCTTAATCAGCAGATATCACATCATCCACCCTTTGGTCCTGAGGGTCCATCGGCACGTTGTCCACTACCTGGACGTTGAAAGCTATGGCCACCACCTAAAAAAAATTTATTAATAAATGTAAAAAAAAAAGTCTTACTCGTTTTATATTGGAAGCATTCGGCGGAAAGCAATAATAAAGAGTCAGTTTACGGTTATACAGATCGAATTTTTTATCACCGTCCAAACCTTCTGAGATGACTCCCGTGATACAAACATTCAACAATAGACATATAAACACCATACAATCAATACAAAACATCAATATTTATTCGACCAAAGTGTACGGACGGTGATAAAAAAGTCAACCTGTATATACGAGCTTTATATCTAAATATTAACAAAAAATGTATCATCTCGAGTTCTTCCGTGCTCCTCCGTGCTTCGGAAGGTACGTAAAGCCGTTGGTTCCGGTTCGTTAACAATCCGCCAATCCGCACTGGAACCGCGTAGTGGTTAATGGCACGTTCCCCCTATCCATCCATAGAGAAGGCTCGTGCCCCCGCAGTGGGGACATAAAATGAGCTGATATTGATACCTTAATTTATAAAACAAAGCAACGACATTTGCTTTTATATTTTTTTCTGGTTCTGATAGTTCATATTGTATTCAATTTATTCGGTAGTAGAAGAGCTCTGTTCTAAGGCTACTACCGTCTTATCTAAATCTGTCCACCATAGATACACCATAACAGAATGTTTAGAGAATGCTGATTGCCTCAGACGGCATTTTCAGCTTCACCGGGTTTGTTTGGGGGCGGCGAGGAACGTAAAGGGTCCCTCAAGCCGTGTGAAACGAATAGCCTTCGGAGGTTTTCTAGAGGGCACGGCATCGCGCACTAGTGCGCGTCCCCGTGCCCTACTAGATTCTCCAAAGAGTTCGGATCGGATCGGAATAGTTTCGGTAGTTAAAGTATTTAATTGAAGAGCGTTTCCACCTTCAGCGTTATCGTCATTTACATTCATGAAAAAGGATGAGGCGATTTACCTTTGTAGCAGTCTCCTGGTTACTCCTGAGGCGGCTGATGTACTTGTCGTAGTACCCACCGCCATGGCCCAGCCTGCCTCCCGCCCGTGAGAACGCCACGCCAGGGGCTATGACAAGGTCCAGACCACCTGTCGACCAAATTAAACGAACCACAGTTGGATAGTGGATTTTCAATTAACCCTGCTGCTCAACTGAGCTTTCAATTGTGGATAGCGAGAGGAAGTAGAAAATTTGATCAGGCAGTTGTCAAACTACCTGGTAAGGGGTAAGGTAAGGGTAGTTGGATTATTAATTACAGTGCCAGCTAACGAGCATATTGAGCCCGCCTGATGGAATAGGGCCACCGCAGCACGTTGAAGCGTACCAAGGCTATCACTCGCGCGAGATCTATGTCCTGTATTTTCACTAGGTCCTCAACTACTGAGGCATTGACTATCTTATCTCTAGCTGCCGGAACACAACAATGCTACAAACATTGATGTTATGGCGACATGTTTGCTCAGTTGACAAAAACAAAGAAAAATAAAAATGTTTCTTAAGAAAGCGGCGGGAAATGTTTGCGGAAGGTGGAGGACCGGCTATAGTAGCAATCCGTACAAAAGTCCTATGATCAGCAGTGAACCTCTTTGGGCAGAGAATGATGATGATGAAAAATATTTTTTAGTTACTTATGTATACGAACCATTGTCCAACGCATTCTCTCTAGGCTGGTTCTTCGCATGCTGCTGGATGCCATGCCTTGTGAGCGGCATAGCCTGTTCATCTCCGTCCTCAAGACGGAGCATGTGCATAGTCCCACCAGCGTACTGTGGCACGAACGCCGCCGCCCCACGAGCTCTGATGTGGTCTATTATGGGGGACGTGTCAACTTCCTGGTCGGTGCTCATGAAGAGGGAGATTCGCTTCGATGACTTGTAGTAGGGGTGGTTGATCAGCTGTAAGAATTGAAAAAAGACACAGCTGTAAGAAATTAAGGATCGTGTAGATTTTTCTGCGGGAAAGAGCAGACTGTAGATAACTGCAATATCATTCATTACAGTAATGCTGCTATAAGAGCTGCTGCTGTAAGCGCTTATGGTAAGCCTTAGGTAAGTGGCCCGCGAGTTACAACGCGCACTGCGTCGGCCTCATAGAGCCGACACCGCCAATGCTCTGCTGTCCGCCCTATCTATCCCCCTTAAGTCGCGGCCCACTCGCAGGCGCTCACCGGGCCTAGGTCAATACTGTCTCACCCGGTGGGCTGACCGCGACGAGGGCTGCAGCAGGGGGGGGCTGGGGGGAACAGGCGGCCAGCATCGCCAAAGAGCTTCGGCTGAAGCGCGGCAGACAGGGTACATACGTACCCCTACCGCACCACCTAGACGACCCGGCCCTACTGACGTGGGCCGTGAGGAATCCCGGGCAATGGAGCACGACTTCGCCGCCCGAACCGGTCCCAAAGCAGGGACCGATGACAACCCTATCTATCCTTAGATAAGATTTAAAGTCTGTAGTTTTATTATATTATTGTAAAAAATGAAGGCAAACGAATTGAATCTTTATTTTAAAGACAAGATGTATTTTACGAACGTAAAATCGCTTGAGCGCGTTTAAAACGGCTTTTTACTTTTGGGTACCTGGGTACCAATGGCCATTTAAGCGGTTATATGAAATTTGTGAGTTATCACTAGTTATCAGTATTTACGTGAAATAATGGTGGCGGTTAAGTGTTCGTGATTGCCAAATCAATGCAAAATATTTTTTTCTAATTCTCTTAAGAGTTGACAAACATTTGGCTAGCGTGGTGATTAAGCCAATACCCATCTATAGTAGTGATGACTTGATTTCAATGATGGAGGCCTTTGCCCAGCAGTGGGACAGAATATGGGCTACTTACTTTACTTTACTCAAGAATTCTGCCTGAGGACATTAGCGAAACTCAATGGTTCTATGGGGTAGATTGAGGGTAGAGTAGGTTGGAAAAAATATTTATAATTCACCATCTATCAGCACATTCGCTATTCATATTCAACTTTTCCTTACTTCTATGTTCTTTATTTAATATAATAAATATAATAAGGCTCTGTGGCAATTCTTACATGTAGGGCCTTCATCATGGTCTTCATCTACATACCTTCTCATAGACAATTTTGGATTGTCTCTTCTTCTCGTCAGAGGTTAGAGCGGCGATGCGGTTCGCTATCTCTTCCCGGAGGAGCACTTTAGCTGGGTTAGGTGTTAACTTACTCATGGCGGTATTATTTTGTTAACACTGAAAAAAGTTCACAATTAAATTCTGTACTGTCTGCTCAGTTGAATGTGTGCCTTTGGCGTCTAATAGAACACCGGTCTATCAGACCCCGAAGGCCCGGTTTAAATTCCCAGCTTGGACACATGTTGTACAAATGTCATGGCATTATGATAGTTACTACATTTCCGTCTTTTTTCTCGCTTCCGATGAATGTGCCTCGTATGTGATAGATAGAGCGAGGTAACAAATCTCTCTTCTGAGACATGAGCATGACATCTTGATTGTGGCCCACTGTATTTGTAGTGTACATAGTTAGGTTGGTGATAAAGCTGTTTTACTAACTACCAGGATCTTATCTTATCTAACCGTCATCGTCTCCATAACAACAATCTTGGCAGGGTTATTGTCTCCAGAGTTTGGTAGTTAACGTCTAGGTGCTCGACACAATTTTTTATCGTCAATAAATAACATAGATTTTTTTTATTTTACGGGATGACAGATAGGACACAAGTAGCCTGTCTGTATTCAATTAAAATTAGTTGCTGACCCGCTTTTTACGCAACTGCCTACCTTAGTTGGTTCAATTAGCTTACTAGCAAGTAACAACAATCGTTATTATATCTAAAAATGTATCTAAAAATCTAAAAACTAAATTCGCACGTTTGTTTTTTTGTGCCTTTTTCAACACGAAACGGAGCGACGGATAGACGTGATTTTTTGCATAGAATTAGGTAGATATTTTATATAGATAAATACTTATTATATTTATAATATTATTGCTCACACACAGTTAAACAACAGCTGCACATATTCTTAAAGTTAATATGAGCAAAGACGCTCTTATCGTTAGAAGCGAGCGATCTCTTCCAGACAACCTTTGATCAATCAAATCAAAGAAGGAGGAGGGAAAATACATTTAGATTATAGACCACAATATATATAAGTATTTATAACTGTTATACCTAGGTACATATATTTTCACATAAACACATACTTCGATATGTAATAAGTGCGGAAAGTAGCTAAAAAAAGTTAGTTTATTCTGATGCAATGCAAACTTAATCTTTAATAAAAAAAGCAAACTCACGCTTGATTTATTATCAGGCTCTCTATGCTCCTCGATATCAATGAATAAGTAAGACGCTCCTGTCTCGACTGATAACTCAAAAGACTGAGCACGTATACAAAGACGATATCACAACAGTGATAAACTGTAAACATTTGACGGAAGAGGAGCCAAAACAACCTCGCACTATCAACTCCACAGAACAATATTGTTCTGTGGAACTCCTAATTACGTTGCACGTGTACGCGTACAGCGCCATCTACTATTGTAGTTAGTAACTAGAATTACGCCATCTATGCAAAGTGTTGGTAACTATCTCATAACTTCTAATAATGCAAGAATCCGCAAGATGGCAGAAGTAGTTTGCTTTCATTCATTTCATTAATTTTTATAAAATTACATGTTCATGTCAAAAAAACTTGGGTGGGCTAGCCAAAATATTTTTTATATTTATTTTCATATATTTTGATTAGTTATTTTAATTATGTTCTCTACCTCAGATTTCTTCGAATTTAAGAGGAGAGGGAAGAGGTATTATTTATCCGCAAAACAGTGTTAATATAGTGTTTATTCAGTAAATGTTACACCAGTTATATTTTCAATAGCTTTTGCTTTATTTTTCTTTCATTCATATGAATAAAATTAAAGGTAGACACAGTAACCAATACCTTTTGGAATAACAGTTTGGTACTCACCTCAAAGCTTGCTAGTATTTTTTTTTAATTGTGCAGAGAATGAAACCGAAGCATAGTTTACAATTAATGTTCAGCATTTTGAGACAACTTCATAAAAATATTGAATATTTCAGTCAGAAACAAGTTGATTGAAGCAACATTAGTGCTCAAAAGTATCTTATAAACATTTATTAATATTTCAAAATCTTCGGGTATCGGTCTTTAACACAATGATATTTTTTTCAACATTCCATAGTGTTTATAAATAACAAATTTAAAAAAATAGTTATTTAATAAAAACAAAAGTGGCTTTGTTATTTTTCGATCATGTTGACGAAATCGAGAATATGGATGGCATTAAGGCAGCTGTCCTGAATGCCTGAGAATGCTGAACGAGTTTTATCCACAATTTTATCACCTTATTCTGGCTCTCTTCTCTTAGGGTGCCTCTCTAACTAGTGAAGGTCGGCAGTAGGCTCTGCATATTTGGTCTAGTCCCTGGCAAAGCGAAAAAGCTCACTGGCATTACCGTATGTTCTACCACGACTTTCGTCTGCGAGCAGGTCTCTTCTTTCCAGCTATTTTTCCCATCATGATTAGTTGCACGAGTTCCTGTCTGTCATGCCTAAGCACATGGCCCAGATATTTTTTTTTTATTTATATACATGCCTCAATTAACTGCTGACCTAAGAAACGAGGTGAGTTGCAATTTTGCCATACATATTCTCGTTTTGAATTCGATTGGCGGGGCATCAAAGCAAAAGAACTGAAGCTACAAGCAGAACAGTATCTTCAGGGTCCTACCTACCTACTTCCCACTGCTAGACTTCCACGTGAATTAGGGAGCTTATAGTTAAATTAGGGTGCCTAGTGCAATTTTTATTAGCAATTCCATCGCTGTTTTTTTGAGAGACTGCTGCTGTTGACCGCCTACCTATGGCCTTTACACCGTCACCACACCAAACTTGTTTAGGAGCTGCGAGAAACTTAAAGACTTCCTTAAGCCGTGTGATTGAATCATCCTCAGAGGGATTCTAGAGGGGATGCCATCACGCGCGCGTCTTCTACTTGAGGAGTTCCGATCGGATCGAGAGCGGAAAGACTCGAGGGCGCCTCGAAAGGCTAAGACCGCGGCTCAGTCAGACCGCGGCTCAGTCAGACCGCCCGGTCTGCGACTGCTAAGGTTAAGTATCTTTTGCAAAGGACGGTCAATGGATGGGTGACGAAAAATGTATCATCTCGAGCTCCTTCGCACTTTGGAAGGCACGTAAATCCGTTGGTCCCGGCTGCATTAGCAGTCGTTGACAACCACCAATCATCCCTGGGCCCGCTTGATGGTTTATGGCCCGTTCTCCCTATCCATCCACAGGGAAGGCTCGTGCCCCAGCAATGAGGACATAAAATGAGCTGGTGATGGAGGAATTAGAATGTATAGCATTTAAGCAGCTAAATAGGCACCTTGGCCATTGACTAATTAGGTACGGTCATTTTACCTCCACGGTAGGTATGTGTTTTTTTCCAGGCGGCTGGGCACTGCCCGCTATGCACTTGCTACTTTTTTTGTAAAGGTGTGGTCAGCCTGCATCAGCTGTTCGAATCCACTTGAAGCCGAATCTTTGTTCCACACAAGAACAAACTACGCGCCGCACACCGCAAAATGACGCCATAATGGAGGTTATGACAGTGTATGAAAACAGAACTTATTGTATTATTTTGCTAATTGTTATTTATTTATAGGTAGGTACAGTCACGAGCATTAACATGAAAACAATGTAGGTAACTCTTAGTACAATCATGGATATTATTAATCCATGGTACAAAAAAGAGTCAAAACTGGACAAAAGTGTATAAATGTATAAACATAAGCATAAACATAAACGAGCATAAGCTCGTGAGTCGTAACTGTACCTAGGTATGTAGGTAGGTGTGTTTGAATGTAGATGTTTAATATGATTTTAATTAGAAGATAAGTTACATACAACACGTGCACACCTTTTTGTGGCTGTATTGCTATTTAGAACTTGTAAGTACATAGCTATTATGATTTTATAGTAGGTACCTATCGTAGTGGTACCTACCAGAGTTTGACCAGTTATGACCCAGTTTCCGACCGTTTTCGTCGCAAAAAAATTATGTAGGATTTCATCGAAATTTTACAGCATGACAGCTAGGAAGCAGGTCTGTATTCAATTGTACACACGCTTGCACATCGACCTACCACAACCTGACAAATCTCCTCAATAGAATAGACTTTGAACTTTATCACTAAGGAATATGTTTGAAAATGTATTGAAGAAATTTGACAGTTTATTATAGGTAGGATAGGCGTCTGTACCCAAAGTAAAAATCAGTTGCTGACCCCTACCTTGCACGATTAATTGAATACAATGACAATCACTGGTTCCTGGCGAACACTGGGGTGCCACTACCCTAGGTAGGTATCAACTATCAATATAAAACAAATTATGTAGAAAGCGTAGCCGTGTATTATTATTAAACTTAGCCGTCATTGCAAGGATGAATTTGTATCCAATTTTTAGTGACTAAAGGAATATTGACGATCTGGTTCCTGCCGATCACTGGTGCTACTTACTACCCTATGTGGGCATTTTTACCTCTGATTGTAATCTGTTTTGCATCTATCTATACCATTAATATCATTGCGTTCTATAATTTAACAAAATTACAGTAATTTCGTAGCATATTCATACATATTTATTTGCAATAAAATACTGAAATCTTTGATGTCTTTGATTCGCTACCTAAATAAAAAAACCGTTAAAAAGTTACCAAATTCCTAACTATAGTATGTACCGTTAAGTAACGTTATTTCTATAAAAGTAATTTGGTACCAGTAACGCAGGTAACATTATCTAAAAAAGTATCGTTACTGTTTCTGTTAAATATTGCGCTTAGCCAATCCGTGTATAAGCGGTTAGTTAATTTACCGGTAAAAATGCCACCCAGGCCGGTAACGATACAAAGCATACCGTTACTTTTTTACCGGTACCTATTGTCGTTTGATAGAAGTATCAATACCAATTTTTTATCAGTATTCAAAGCCCTGCTAAATCCATTACCTACTTAGTAATAACTAGAATTCTTGTATTTGGACTATACCTAGTTATTACATTAAAAAATATGATGGTTTATTATGAATTAACTGTACAAAATTCATCTAGGTATCATAATTTCATTGCTGGTTCTATATTTACTATGGCCATGGATCCCGAGCTCGGATTGGCTCGGATATTGGCCCGCGCCGCGCATCCGCGTGTCCGAGGCTCCGACACAAAATAAGTTGACGCAGAAGGTAAGCTTAATAAATACCGCGCCCAAGCAACACATACATAGACCCTCTCCACGGACATGGATTCGGAAATTGGAACAGCTCGGAACAGTTCGAGCGCAGCTGTTGCGAGATTCCGTGTCCGTGAGAGGTTGTCTATATGTGCGTTGCTCGTGTGCGTTTGTATATATGAAGCTTACCTTCTGCAGTCTCCTTATTTTGTGGCTCCGAGCTGAAACGAAACGAAACGTTTCCAATTCGAATGACAGGCCAGCCACCAGCCAGCCGCCCCGCCGCAGTCGGTCGGCAACCGCGCTCCGTAGCGCACGTAAGCCACAAAGCGCGTCTCGTCATCGAAACTTTCTTACGTCAATCAATGGATATAACCTAACACGCCGCGAATTCAGCTCACTAATAGCGGACAATGTGATCCTTTGCGTGTCTTTCTCGACCAAATGTCTCACTAAAGTGACCCCACAGCGGGCAGTGACGTGTAAAGTTAAGTTTGTTATACCAGCACCGAGATGTGAAGTGTGAATTATTTAAAGTGAAGTGTTTTGTGTAAAAAAAGGCAGCTATGAGTATCCAAAAGTGCCTCCTGGATAACTCCAGCAGGATGATAAAGGCTATGTCGACGACCAAGTCGACTGCTGAAGTTAAAACGGTGAGTTAATAGTTTGTAAACATTGGTTGAATTGTGTGCTCAGTCATAGCGAACGGCCTATTACAGTATCCAACATTTTAGAGGTTATGTTTTGCAAGTGAAGTGCAATTAAACTGACTTTTGAGTTATTTCATTGACGAATTACGAATGGTACTTGCAGCTTGCGTCTAAACAAGGAAGGTACTTTCTGATTTTTGTTCCAATTAGAATGTAGTGAATTTAGAAAAGTTCCAATTAGATTAGTGAATCTTTATGTATAACCATTCATTTTTGCAATGACGGCTATGTTTAATAATAAAACACGGCTATGCTTTCTACACAATTTGATTTTTATATTAATACCTACCTAGGGTGGCGTCTCCAGTGTTCGTCAGGAACCAGATATCGTCATTGTATTCAATTAATCATTTAAAATAGAGGTCAACAACTGATATTTGACTTTATCAACAACTTATTACAGATCACCTGCTTCCTAGTTTCCCGTAAAATTTCATAGAACATTTAAATATTATTTTTTGGCGACAAAAACTGTGTCGAACAATGGGCCTAGACACAAACACTGGTCCCACTACGATGTGTACTTTCAACAACATATAAATTTATTCATCTGAACAAAATGCAGGTATACCTACCTTTTTAGACCTACTTATATTAATATTGACTGTTAGTCCTTACTTCCCCCACGTTAAACTGATTTTGGCACGAAGATTGGCACCTATGTAGTTGTAGCAAATATGATAAAGGATACCTTCTGGGTGTCGTCCAATCTCGATACCTGGGTGCCAAGTGCGAGTTTCATTCGCCATTCGATCACCACGTAAACGAAAACGAGAATTTGTATGTCAAAATGGTAACACCTCTTGTATGCCGCCAGGAGGCGCTGCTATGCCATACTAATTTTCGTTTTCGTAAACGTAATCGAACGAATACGGATAGTAAACAAAACTCATGCTAGGTATAAATTAGTATGGCATTGAAGCAGCGCCTCCTAGCGGCATACGAGAAGAGTTAAATAAAATGTTGCCATACAAATTCTCGCTTCCGTTAACGTGATCGAATGGCGAATGAAACTCGCACTTGGCACCCCGATTAAAACTCCTCCAGTAATCTCGTAATCTCTGCAGAAACAAGGCGAGCTCGCAGTTTAAAAAAACCTACTTTTTAATAAAGGATAAGAAATAGTGAGATAAGGAAATGTGGTCTGAAAGAAGATGTAGTGACAAAAATTGAGAAAGGTATGCTGAGATGGTTTGGCCATGTCGAGAGAATGGATGAAGAACGATTGACGAAAAAAGTGTATAAGGCGAGTGTGAATGAAGGTGTTGGTAGGGGTAGACCTAGGCGGACGTTTCGAGACCAAATCAGGGACGTCTTGAAAAAAGGCCAGGTCAAGAGTACCATAAACCGAAGAGCATGTATGAAGGGAATAATGAAAGTGGACGAAGCGAAACAAGTATATAAGGATCGTAGCAAGTGGAAAGAAGTGGTATCTGCCTACCCCTACGGGAAAGAGGCATGATTAAATATATGTATGTATGTTTATTAAAGAATCTCGGATCCTGGGCGAGATTTTGTTTATCATTGGGTACTGGGTACTGGCACCCTTGTTCGACAAATTGGTCGCCTAAAAATTAGGTACCTAGGTACGTAAAAATTTCATTAAAATTTTACGAGATGATACCTAGGAAGCAGGTGGTATTCAATTGTTGCTGAAGACTAGAATAAGTTGGAGGAGAGTTCTCTTAATGATAAAAGGAAGAAATTCATACACATTAAAAAAGATAAGTAATTTGTTTTTATATTTTGAATTTGGCATTCACAGTGCTATTTAATATACCTAGTTATAAGATAAAATTTTACTAGAGAAAATCAACCAGGCTCAAATGATCGAGTAGAAATTTAAAAAAAAATATCTTGTATAGATACAGACACAAAATAAAAGTTAAGCCTACCCCTAGAACACCTCCAAAAACAAAAAAAAACCTTAAAAAACCTTCGGCCACCACAACGGTTTGAGGAATCGCCAAGTTTTCCGACGCTCATTAACCCAGTTACACTGTGAAGGTCATTGGAGGTCAACAGCAACTTGTTTGTACCAAAAAGCCTAGCCTTTTTGGTGCAAACAATTTGCTTTTATGCCCCGGAAAAACATCTAATGCAATGATGCCGTCCTAAAAAGTACAAATTTTTAGGATGACGAGGGCGTAATCATCTTGTTCTTACTGTAGAATATACCTTAACTGTTAAAAAACTTACTAACATTACTTTTAACACGAAAATTTATTGAAATAGGTACCTACCTAAATACATTTTTGTTTGAAAGATAACATATCATGCATGCCGCGATGCCGTCGCTAAAAAAGTACTTTTTATTTTTTTTGAGAGACATTGCTGATTGCCTCAGACGGCATTTTCAGCTTCACCGGGCTTGTTTGGGGGCGGTGAGGAACGTAAAGGGTCCCTCAAGCCATGTGAAACGAATCACCTTCGGGGGTTTTCTAGAGGGAAGTGCGCGTCCCCGTACCCTACTTGATTCTCCGAAGGGTTCGGATCGGATCGGGGAGCGGAGCAACCCGAGGGCGCCTCTAAAGGCTCGGACCTCGGCTCGGGTTGACCGGGCCGTGGAGGAGGAGAGAAGCGCCCAGATACATGTCTTTACCTGGTGTAGAGCGCGTGTGAACCGGTTCTTCGTACCCTTGTTCTACGAATACGGTGTCTTGGGCCTAAACTAGTGTGCATGTTTAGTGTATTCTGTAAATGTGTAGTGGCATTTAAAAAAAGAAATCTACAGTTAACGGAAACCAAGTAGTAATACCCATCCATCCACCTAGCAGATGTTCACATTTTCTTAGATGCAATTTTTGATCACTCTTCCGAGTGGGGTGAATAATTATGAAATTGCATTTTTATATTTTTAATCTAATATATAAAATTCTCGTGTCACAGTTTTCGTTGCCATACTCCTCCGAAACGGCTTGACCGATTTTGATGAAATTTTTTGTGCTTATCCGGTATCTATGAGAATCGGCCAACATCTATTTTTCATCCCCCTAAATGTTAAGGGTGGTCCACCCCTAAATTTTTTTTGATTTATGAAATTTTTCCAATACAAAATGATTTGTTTGTAGTGTTGTCATGGAAACTGTCAAAGCGGTACGAAGTCCGCCGGGGGCAGCTAGTTAGTAAATAAATTCCTCTTAGTTAATCATGAAGAAGCTTACTTACTTACTCCGCTAGATCAACAACCTTTCTTTCGGTCTTCAGTGGATCTATGCCTCCGAAATAACAAGTCGCCAATCTTCTCTCAGACCACTGGTCGAGCTGAAGCCCTAGGTCTTTCCCTGCTACAGCCCTCCAGCAATACCTAGGACGCCTTAGAAGAAGCTTAATAGAAACATAGAAGCATCCATCTAACGAATATACTTATTATACTTTTGCAGAAATATTACATAACCTAATTTATTTTGTTAGATTTGAAACTCTCTATAAATAAGTAACCTATATTATGTAAACCATTGTCGTGATCGTGATAAGGCAACATGTTTAGGTTTACAATCAATCAGACCAAAAGATACTGTAAGCTCTTTCTGCGTAAAACGGAACGGACCTGATTAAATTTAAATGAGGGTATACAAGCTACTAACTAATTATGAGACGACCAACACCTCAGTCTCCCTGTGACCACGGACCCTGCAATGGGTTCGAAACGTCAGGATTAAAACTAATGTGTAAAATAAACGCGAGTAGATCCGTAAAAGTTGTTTCATTTCAATGTTTACAATCTAGTTAATTTTAATGTGTTACTCTCTTTGATTGTAATCTGTTTTGTAGCTTTTTTGTCAATAAATAAATAAATAAATAAACAAACGATCTGGAATTGCAAACCATTGCAAAACAGAGATCTCCGTAAAAGGTCCTAAACAAAATTACCTACCTACGCCATAAAGCAGAAATATGAGTTGTTGTAGCACGTTATAGTTTGTAAACAAAACAGCTCGGTGATTGCAAGATTGTAAATAGCGGCACTAGGCGAAATATGAGTAAGTAGGTAAATATGTACTACATACGTACGTTACATAGATTATTCCTAGATAGGTTTTGAATGTGACAATTATTTTTAGTTAAGACGACACCTCGATTTGTGAATGTTCAAAATGGCTGAACCTTACGGCCGCTGACATAAGGTCGAAAACACGTAGCGCCTGTGACAATTGAGACCGCAAATTAACAGAAATCTAAAAAATATTTTGAAATAGTTATTGGTTTCAGTTATCAAAATATGCAGCAATCAAATTAAGAATAATCATGTTACCAATATATTTGAGTGATTTCAAAACATATAGATTAAGTAATTTTATTGTACCTAATTATAGCAATAATTATTTTTTAGAGGTGTTTTCGTAAAGAATTACGATCGAGTCAAAATTGCAATTGGTTTTAAAGAGTATCTATATCAAAATTTCAGATTCGTTGGTCTTGTCTAACTCCTACAATATATTTTTCCAAGTGTCGCCTTAACGAGTTCTCGTTTTTTTTTATACCTAGCTCGACAAATGACTCCACTCCACCTGATGTTAAGTGGAAATGGAGTCCAGACGCAAGGACAACTGGTGCAGCGTGTGTTAATACGCAGCATCAGTCACCCTCACCCTGCCGGCCTACAAGGTGCCTCTTCACTCCTCGTTTGAAGGACCCCATGTCATAGAAAGGAGGGAAAACGTGTGCTGGTAGACTATTTCATCTTTTGGAAGTGCGACAAAGAAACGTTTTCGTTTAACGTGATCGATGGCCAATAAGACTCGCACTAGGGATAGGCAGTTAGGCGTGGTTAGGCAAGGCACCCAGAATGTTGTCAGAATTTAAATCTAGCCATGAATTATTCGTGCCTTGGGTAGTGGCACCAGGGTTCGACAGGGACCAATGATCGACACTGTCTTCCTTTAATTATTAATAAAAACGGAACGAACGAACGTATGAACTTATTTTTCAGAGTTTATATGACATCTTCCAGCTCCATCATCAGACCTTGGTTACCATCTTGCGCCAAAGTACTCGTCAAGACGAATCATACGAGCCCAAACTCGATGGGGTTGTGTCGTTTAATTACCGAGTTCCTATGGCCATCTTCCAGCTCCACCATCAGACCCTGGTTACCAAAGTACTCGCCAAGACGGATCAAACGAGTCCAATCTCGATGGGGTTGTGTCATTTAACAAACCGAGTTCCTATGGCCACCTTCCGGTTTCATCATCAGATCAGCTCCATGCCATTATAATTAGCATTGTCATCCGATTTACACATGCATGCAAATATTCAGCTCAATCAGTTTCAGATTCATGATTGTGATTTGTGAGTCACTCATTTGTTTACAGTCACGTGTCTCCGATGCGTGTCATTAAAGGTCAAGAAAAACAACAGCGTACAGCGTAATAAACAATAATTATGTTAAACGTAATCACAAAATAAGGAGACCTACAGAAGGAGAGCTTCGAGCAGTATATCTGGATGTGGCAGTTCACTTTATTGGCGATGTTGTTCAGGAATAACAATAATTTTGCAAAGTCCTACCACCAGAAAAGTAAAACCATAGTCATTTAAGCGGTAGGTAGGTACCTAGAGCGCAGAGTTTGTAAATTAGAGATTTAAAATCATTATTATGATGCTAAATCCCAAACGGAGGCAGATAACCCTTTGCTTGTGCCGTAAACACCATAAGACTATAAAAGAATAGGACATAATCTGGTAATGGTTTCCGTTTTTTTTTTCAAATTGTAAACTTTACCTATTATAATACAAACATAATTATGCTTGCTACCTACCTAAGTAGGTATTAACCGGAATCTAAATTTAAATAATAAAACCCAATGTTTTGATATATTTTTATGCCTGTTTAACTGTTGCGGTTATCTTGACTGTTAGTTTGACACTGACAGACAGCTTTCAGTTTCTTTTATGATAACGAAGAAAATAACATTAATTTAAAAAAAATATGAAATGGACTTTTATGCATAATTTTATACCACGCATTGTAGAGGGCCCAATTCTCCAAACAAAGAAAATAACGTTTAATTTTTTGCGTAAAAACGAAATAATTCATTATTTGATTTCAATATGGATTAGACACACCAACCACATTATATATTTTAATTGTATGATGATGATAGATTTGAAGCGTCGGTATACGAACGTGTAGATGGGATTGAATGCGGAAAATCATGGTTTTATCCCCAGAGCTCCTAATATTTGTGGCTGTATTCACGGCAGACGACGTATTAAACTTATCAATGTCGTAAAATGTAAATGTAAATGTAAATGTAAATGTAAATATTCTTTATTGTACACCATAAAAAACACTTAGAGAGGACAATACAAGAAGAAGTACAAATGGCGGCCTTATCGCTAAAAAGCAATTTCTTCCAGGCAACCATGTGTTGAACTGGACAAAAAAAGTTAAGAAACTAGCGGTAAATGGTGTATGAAATATTACACACAATATAAAAATACTTAACTATCATACATACAATGCATATACCTACATACAGCCATATAAATTTAATACATATATATAAACTAAATACATATTATATGGACAAAACTCTAGAGGCCGTTTGCAACAAAAATATAAATAAAGATTTAGCGTCAATCAGTTTGTTTAAAGTCAATAGACAGAATAACGTTTTTAACTTATTGACCGCCACAGCATAAATGCGTCGCCGTATCCATTAATCTAAGCATCAAGAGTAAAAACTTGCAACAGGAATAGATAGGAATTCCAAAATTTCCAAATATCTTTGTTTTGTGTTTTTGTTGGTATTGTCGATCATTACCGTCGTTGGCGTGCAGGGCATGCTATCGCTGGTCGATTATAGCCGACTGTGACATTGAAAAGGTTAAACTACTGACGTAAATACATGCTATAGCTTTCTAGTTTAACAGGACAGTTGTATACACTTTTAAATTTTCGCGTTCAATAGTTAAAAAAACAATTTAAACGGGGATTAACACAAACTAATTAGTAAAAAGGCACCCATATCTTACCTTCTTTATGCCCGACGTCTCGACAGAGTTACAACAGCTGTGGTCACGGGCTGACTGGTATGATACCTTTTTATATATATTGTATTCTAAAGTTTACGCGAACACTACACACTACACATTGGAATGAAACAACTTTTACGGATCTACTCGCGTTTATTTTACACATTACTTTTAATTAATGTTTATCCTGACGTTTCGAACCCTTTGCAGGGTCCGTGGTCACAGGGTGACTGAGGTGTTGGTCGTCTCATAATTAGTTAGTAGCTTGTACCCTCATTTAAATTTAATCAGGTGTGTCCGTTTTACGCAAAAAGAGCTTACAGTATCTTTTGGTCTGGCAGTATGGTGTTGGGGCTGGGATTTAATATATTTTGTATGATGGGATCCCAGGCTGCCAAAACTAATGTGTAAAATAAACGCGAGTAGATCCGTAAAAGTTGTTTCACTTCAATAATTAGTTTGCGTTAATGCACGTTTAAATTATTTGCTTAACAGGGCAGTTATTATAATGTTAATATAAGCCACAAGAAACAATAGTATTAGCTTATTAATAATATTTTTGAGGAGGTCGATGGCTTAGTAAACGCGGTCTGTTATTGCTGACTTTCGCAAAAGCCGGTCATCGGATAGGTGACCAAACACTTTTCATCTCGAGCTCTTCCGTGCTTCGGAAGTCACGTAAAGCAGTTAGTGCCGGCTGCATTAGCATCCTTTTACAACCATAAGTCTGGGTCCGCGTGGTGTTTTATGGCTCGTACCTCAGCAGTGGGTAGATAAAATGAGATGATCATGAAAAATGCAATATTTAAAAAAAAAGCAAGATTACATTCAATGCAAACATGCTTGACGTATTCATAATAAAGCTTTATTGTCCGTCGTTTGAGACCAGTTTCCTGTTAGAAACATATAGGTAAACGTTATCTTGAGTGGACTGCATGCAATATCTTTGAGTAACGATTAGAATATTGTATTTTATGTTTAACAACTTGCCTGTCACGAAAAGAACCGATGGCATAGTGGCATTTCATAATCATAAGTGCTTATTTGTAACCTAAATTGGCAAAATGATTTAGAATTTCTATTTTAAAACTTGTTGCGCTTTGCCACTCGATATAAGATTGGGAACAGAGAAAGATAATTTTGTTGTCTATGAATGTGTTGTGTGTGAATGACCCTATAAGGAAAAAATCTTCCAAGTTTGTAAACTATACCTTTCATCTGAAATTTCCGGCATAAGTAATTCATTATTAATCCGACAGTGAGGCGAGTAAGTGGAGCTTCAGAATGGACTCAATTCAATTATCATAAAACTTATAATAAATAAGACACAGACATTTAATTTTAAATAGCATTTAGTTATTAAAAGTTTTGAAAAATATATATATTTTAGCTATTTTAATTATAAGGTGCAGTTACGAATAATTAGCCTAAACTAAATGTTTAAAAACATGCAAGTAGTTTCGTATTAAACGACGCGTGCTACACTTAGTTTCACTATATTATAATGTTAGCCGGTACTAGGAAAACATGCACTAGAAGAGTTATTTTAATTACAAAAACTCGTTAGTATAAAGCTTAGGAAACAGTCAAGGTTGTTACACAAACTAAGGAGACCCAGAAAGTAAGCAACCCATTTAGATCGACCAGGCGTTTGTGTGTTGTTGTAAATTAAACTTTAAAAGTAACAAAATTAGGGTCCATTTTTAGAGGTGTTATTATAACGCCCTGTCGGACTAAGTGGGATACATACCGCGTTCAAGCAACGCACACATAGGTACCGTGATCCCTACGGACACGTGTCTCGTAACAGTGCAAGCGCCCCCCGCCCGATCCTCTAAATACCACTACACATTCCCAATACACCGTACCCGTAGAACAAGTCTAGACCTGTACCACGGTGCTTCTCTCCCCCACCACGGCCTGGTCAATCCGAGCCGAGGTCCGAGCCTTTAGAGGCGCCCTCGGGTTGTTCCGCTCCCCGACCCGATCCGAACTCTTCGGAGAATCTAGTAGGGCACGGGGGCGCGCCACTTGTGCGTGATGCCGTTCCCTCTAGAAAACCTCCGAAGATGATTCGTCTCACACGGCTTGAGGGACCCTTTACGTTCCTCGCCGCCCCTAAACAAAAAATGCCGTCTGACAAACAGAAAACTCAAAAAAAAAAAGTACAAGCGCAACTGTTGGAAGATTCGGTGTCCGTGAGAGGTTGTCTATGTGAGCGTTGCTCGAGCGCGTTTGTATGAAGCTTACCGTCTGCAGTCTCCTTAGTTTGTGGTTGTTGCCAGCTCGTTACTTTGGTTTGCAAGCGCCTGACTAAAGCTCGCAGGCAATAAACTTACGCTTGGGGTAAAAGATGATGCGTAGCAGTAGGCGTTAATAATAGGTCTATTTTTAGTGTATCATCACAATATAACAGTTTTAAACTTATTTTATACTCACGTTTTTTCAGATGTAATTGTTGTAAGTATCTACCTCTTTTTTTTTAAATCTATGCATGTCGTGTTTACATCAAGAAGGATTTACTAAAATGTATGTCATTTTCATCCTATATTTATGTACCTGTGAAACTCAAGATTGTAAATCTTGTTTTGTAATTCAAATAAATACCTAAATAAAATAAAAAATATAAGATGAGGGTTGCTAAGCACTTTGTGAGTGACGGGTCTTCCTGGCGTAGAGTAAGGTCTTACAGATCTCCAGTATTCCTTTGTGTTATGAAATTCTGCTTAACAATAAGAAAATACTACTCGTGTTTTCTTTAAAACTCATATTAAATATCAACGTAGTTCTCCCTGTGACCACGTACCCTGCAAACGGTTCGTAACGTCAAAATAAACATTAATTAAAAGTAATGTATAAACGCGAATAAATCCGTAAAAGTTGTTTCATTTCAATAACGTAGGTGGTTATTATGACAAACCCTAAAACAAATGTTTAAAAGCTTCCTAGTTTGATAGTAAGCGATCAGCGCATCACTCTATTGACACTTGTATTGTAGTAATGAAACACATGGGGTCTTACAAATAAACAAAGAATAAGGTCCGAATAGTAATTCCGCATTTTGTCTCTTTTACTCTAATTTGAAATAACGTTTACATGACAGGAACGAAACACGGACATGTTTGTTTGTAAGGCACTGTGGATATATCGGGCGCGTTGCTATATGAAACAAAACTGTGTTGGCAAATCCTCAGCTCACTGTACCCAGCTAGCCAGCTCGCCTGATTGCTAGAGCTGCTGGGCGCCAACAGAATGGAACGACAACATATTTGTTCCGTGCAATGTGAGGCTACGACCCTCTAAGCAATTGGTAATGTCGTTTTACCCAGGAATGTTACTGCATCTCGTACCCTTCAAATTGGAACACTGCAATGCAGGAATACTGAAATAGATTGAGTGAGGGTGAGGAAAGAAAAGAACGCACGTTCTTGTGGAACAGAGAGCGGCAAACCAAAGAGGGGTTCTAATTAATTGTCTCTGTGGTCTAGTGGTTAGACGCCACCGATCGGTGTCAGACCGAGAGTTTATGGGTTTGATTCACAGCTGGGGTACCTATATTGGATATTTTTTTCTGTGAGGAAAATGAAATAGCAAGCTTGGATATTACTATAGAAACATTGAATGTAAATAGTCAATAAAAAAAAACATCCGGACTACTTTGTACTCTGTGTGGAATTAAAGAAAGAGAGTGTTTGTTTTAAGTCCACCTGTCCAAATCTGTCAGCCAGGTGCTAGGAACAGTTCAAGTGTTGATCTTACCGCTCGCTCGTAAGTTAGCACGAACCACTACAAAACAAGTGTGGGCAATCAAAGCTCCCGATCCGTTCGGAACCCCCTTGGTCAAGTCCGATCCGAACCCCTCGGAGAAACTAGTAGGGCACGAGGACACGCCCTAGTGCGTGATGCCTTTTCAGGAAAACCTCTGGCGGTGATTCGTTTCACACGGCTTGAGGAACCCTTTAAGTTTCTCGCTACCCCCAAAAAGCCCGGTGAAGATAAAAATGCCGTCTGAGACAACAGGCAAACACTCTCAAAAAAATAATCAAAGCTCACACACATCTTTTTAGAACACTATGAATTTATAGAATGAAATAGAGAGAGTACCGTCGAGCCCTTTTAAAATGTTTGCCATTGTGTTGGTAACAAATTAAACTTAAAAAACTATGTTAGTATTAAAAGCTTTATTATTATTTTACGAAAACAATCATTTTCTTGCTACGTATTATTTATAAGTACATAATGGCTTTAAGGTAAATTTTTGACGTTTTGCTTCTTTTGACAAAGCTATGTTTCTTAGGACTTTACTAATGCAATTGAAAGGTGGATTATCAGATCGAGATACGGACACTGATGAAAAAAACACCCTGCGTATTACACACACAATTTTTGATCAACTATCTACCTATATTATCGGAACGCGCTATCTTTTCCATCCCATCAACTTTAATGTATTTCGTCTACCTACAATTTTATTCCAGTGTTTTAATGACTTGATAATGACGTGTTTACAAATCTCACAAAAGTAATGGCCTACATTATTATATATTTACAGTATTCAATGTTAAGATTTGCGTGTTAACTTTTTTGTGTTTGACAGGGCGTGCAAAGAGGCCTCAGGAAGGTCGTGGGGCTGGCGATGCTGTCTTTGTCCATGCCTAACGAGGAGAGCAAAGTCAGTAGTGTTCAGGCATGCTCTGGTCGTGTTTACCCGTCATCTATCACCGTCACCCCACCCACAAATAAGGAGTCCTAGAAATACATACCGCGCTCAAGCAACTCGTACATAGACCCCTTGCACGGACACGGACTCGGAACACTCCGAGTAAAGCGCGGCTGTTGCGATATTCCGTGCCCGTGAGTGGTTGTCTATGTGGGCGTTGCTCGAGCGCGTTTGTATGAAGCTTACCCTGATCAATCTCCTTATTTTGTGCCCCTCCCGTTATCCCACCATTCATCACCGTTGATCATGATGAAATGTACGGTGTCGCGGTGCGAGAAATTCTTAAGCAAATGTTGCTACGAGAAAAGCCACAGATTTACTATCTTTTTGCTTTCACCCGTAATTCACGACTACTGAGAAATCTTAATAAACTGTCGGCAGTAACTTTGTTGTAAGCCAGGCGAACTTAACAAGAATAAGCCCTGACCTACCACCAATCAAACCGAGTACACAAATATGTAGTATCTTATGTTGTAAATCAAACTCGGCACTTGTGGGTCTGAGACCGGTCTAGCCAGTAGACCACTGAGGTAGTTAATTTTGCTACATGTTTATCAAAAAAGGCACCGGTCTGTTGTTTAATAAAGAATAACTATGCAATTTTTAAACGGCATCCATTTCCTCTAAAGCCTAGTGAATAAAATTATGCATATTGAAACAAAACCGCGACATGTGACACTGAGCACTCTCCTGTGCTTCAAAATGGTGGTTCCGATTCGTTACAGATATCGACTGCGCGAACATAAAGTTTTAAATGGATATCAGCATGTTTTTATAGCCCATCTAATGGCATGAGGGCCTTCCCAAGTGATTTTTAATGGAAGTTGATGTGTCACAGCGGTATCGTTCAATCCGCCGTTTAATGGAATGACTGGACAAATCGACATAATGCTAAGCCGGAGACTTTTGTCGCAGCTTCCCTGCTCACTTTATTTTTTGTGCCTTTTTTTGTAACAGTGTGCAAAGTAAATTTGATTTAAAACACAACCTAATTTCACAATAAATTAATGTCAAATTTCGTGCTTCTGAAGACACGTTATGCAACGTTGATTACGGTTATTGTCGTAAGATAGTTAAGTCAACTAGAACCCTTTTCATAAATTTTTGTCCATATGGGAAAGTCTGAGCTCAGAAGTTGGTCGTTTTAAGGTTTGCTAATAACGATAAAAGGCAAGTAGTAGATATAACTCGTTCAACGGACTTTTAGTAAAGCTTTCAAGCTCCAGTAAAGTTAGAATTAGTTTTCTTGTACGCACGCCTGCACATCAGACTACCACAAACTGTCGAATTTCCTCAATAGACTTTGAACTTTATATTTTAGATGGTTGAACATTTATTGAAGAAATTTGACAGTTTTGGATAGGTTGATGTGCAGGCCGTACATAGAAAGGTTACAATTAAAGTTTAACAGTTAAAAGGGCGCTGCTTATTCAGTCTGAAATTTCTTACAGCAAGCCCGCAAAAAGAAACATTACAAAAAGTGGTAGAATTAATCTGTACCTTCTGTACTAATAATAATAATAATTTATTTCAGAATAATTCCATAGATTGTTAGTAATTACAATAGACCTTAAACACTAATGTTGGTTACATAAAAAAAATGCACGTTAAACAATAAAAAAACAAAACAAACAAAAACGAGCTTGGCGCACTGGATACGACCACTCACCGTTAGAGGACGGTGTGGTCGCACCCAATGTTTCTTCATCGGTGAGTCCCAGCGGTCAGACAACGCGTTCAGGATATGGACTAACCAAAGCTCTTCGACGATTTGTGTAATTAAAAAAAATGCGTGATATGTGATTGTTTGTTTCACAAATAATTAATGAATAAAAAGCACCTAACGCACACACCCACACTCTTAAACGAACAAATAAGAGAAGTTATTTTTCCACAACCTAGCCATTTCATTAAATGACTGATTTCATATAGTGTTTGTCAATACCTTTTTACTTTTTAAATACATACGTGTTTTTTTGTGAACCCGTTGACAATGAATGCCCTACTTTTTGTATTTTACTAGAACCTTTGAAGATGACCCTCGCACTGGATGGAATGATATTTCCCCTCGGTTCATTTCTATTCGCCGAGAGTTTGATACATGTATAAGTACCTATATTTGTATTCCTTTGTGTTCATTTTTTTAATATTTGACTAGAATAACGAATGGTCAGTGTTTTTATTGGTTTTTGGTGAAGCTTCTAATTTGTGTTGTGTGATTTATTTATTTAAAGAATACTTTTCAGGTAAAATTGTAAGTAATTAATAGTTTAAAGTGCCTTACAAATAAACAAAGAATAAGCTTCGAATAGTTATACCGTGTTCTGTCTCTTTTACTCTAATTTAAAATGACGTTTTAAACATGACAGAAACAAAACACGGAATGTAACTATTCGGAGCTTATTCTTTGTTTATTTGTAAGGCATTTAGGGCGGATTTCACCAAAGTAGTATATAAGTCTTATTCCAAGAGTAAATCGCTAATTACTCGAGAGTAAACAAACTTTACATTTCACCAACGTTTAACCCAAGGATAATATACTATACCAGAGTTAATTCTTATACCGCCGATTTCGGCCGATTATGCTGTTATTCGTAGATTAAGTTGCGTCACAACAACTGTCACGGCTAATTTTTATAGATAATTTACTAATGACGATGAAGATTTATTTGGCCCACGCCCAAGATGGTTTAAAGAAAGGACATATTACTTTGAAGATAACGAAGACCACGATTTCGCCATATACAAGATGTCGTTTGTCAGAAAGTGTATCGTCTACTGCTGGACAACGGCTTTCATCATTAAAATCAAGTCGTCCACGCTTGCCAAACGCAGGTTCATCATTATCATCACTATCATCACCAGCCAATTTTTGTTTTATGACATTATGAAAAAAAAACATAATAAATAATATAATTAAAAAATAAACTATGTAGTAAACAGACTATAACTGTCCCACTGCTGGGCAAAGGCCTCCATCATTGAAATCAAGTCATCGCTACCATTGATGGGTAATGGCTTAATCATCACGCTTGCCAAATGCGGTTTGGTAACCACAAAACCGGACTATGCATCGAAAATCCGAAATACATTTTGCCCGACCTGGGAATTGAACCCGGGACCTTCGGGTATCGAGCCGAGCGCTCTGCCACTTGGCCACCGAGGCGTCCGTCGTGTGAAATAAGTTAAAGTAAGTTTTTTTTCTTTAACTTGCCCTCGAGTCCCCGACACACGACACTCACAGTTTTCAAGTTCTGATTCAAAAACACGGTAATTACTACGCAAATGCATAAAAAAGATTAATTAACTGTTAATTCAACCAATAGCATGGTGAATGTACAAATAGCGAATCTGATTTTAACATTGCGTGTTATCAAGGTTGCATGCGATACAGGATCGTTATGCCGCATCCACACGCTTGGCAAACCTCATTAAGCCGTCACAAATTCAAACGTGTGGATAGGGCCTTTGGCTTGGTTTGAGTAGGTTTGCAAGTGCTTGTAGCCGATCCGTCGAGTGTCGGTTTTTTGTCACAAATCAAAGGGAATTTGCCGCATGCGCTTGCGAAGCGTCCACACGTTTGCGCGCACTCAGTTTCGTTTGTGCACTGGTGGCGAACAGATGTACGTCGTGCTAATTTCCGATATAACCTGAGTACATACTTTAAACAAATAATGTAGACTTTTGAAACTGTCACCAGTTTGCCAAATATCTTAATGTTATTGCCAGACGATATTTAGCTTGTATAGCTTGACTCTGTATTTTTCTTTGAAGTCATAGGCGAAATTGCTCTTATCAAAAATTCAAAATCAGTAAAGCTCATCCGGCACAAGTTAGCAAATTGTCCAGATGGTTCATGATAATGTTCATTAATTTTTTCTTCCACAAATTCTCTACAATGCAATAAAACTATATAATACCTATATATGGCCGACACAACAACCACCATGTCCGTCATGCTTGCCTCTTCAGAACAAACTAACGCACTCGCAAGCGTGTGGATGGCGACGTTTAATTCCCCAAATCAATCCAAACGTATGTAGAGGTTTGGAGTTTGCGGCAAGTGCCAAGCGTGCGGACGCGCCGTTAGGTGTACACGCCAGCACATCAGACTAGACTACTACAAACTGTCAAACTCATCAATAGACTTTGAACTTTATATATAACTAGCCGTCGCCCGCCCGCTTCACTGTGCGTAAAATGTGAATATTATTTCATTTTTTTGACGTGACAACGTCTTATAAATTGGTTTGCCGGGTGACACTTCAAGAAACTGCGTTACGCTCCGCTCACGTTATGCGCTCACAATGAGAGCGAGTGAGAGGCACGCGTCCCTTCCACTCGGGCATGGTTAGCCCGCCTAAGAGCGAGAGAGACAGACATAAAAAGTGAAAGGTAAATACGTATGTATGTGTAAAGGTAAAAATAAAATTTTGTTAATATGAAATTCAGTGCGAGATTCTTTGTATAAATTAATGTTTTAAATATAATTCTTTGTATAAATAAATGTTTTAATTTGTTACTATTATTTCATCCTTCTTCCTACTATACGAATGAATATTCACATTAAAATTATTTTACCACTCAAAGTCGTTGTCACGTAAAACTTTCGCCCGTATATCGACTTTACAGGCAACCAATTTTTTATATAGTCTATCATTTACACAATCTCACGCTCTTACTACATACAAATTTTCATCAAGATCGGTAAAGCCGTTCTTGAGTTATAAAAGAACATACAGACAAAAATTTCAAAAATCGTAGAATTGGTGTCAGTTAGTCATAAAACGAATATTTATCCCAAAATTTGTCAGAAGAATTGCATGTAAGTACAAACAGAGCCTACAGATTTATGTAGTAGTACAGATTATGGCATATGGTTGAACATTGTTTGAAGACATTTGACAGTTAAGTTATGGATTTGGTGATGTGCAGGCGTCTGTACAGTTAATATTGTTTTTATTACACATTTATTCCAGCACACAGTATAATTTAGTATTGGAATAATTACAGAATGTCAAATGAAACTCACACTAGGCACCCAGTTATTGCACTTGTGAAGACGAGTCGCGTGTGCTACAATACTCCTTTAAGAGCTCATGGTAACCCCCTAGGACTAGCATTCGGGACAATTCGTAGAAATCTGCTCAACTAAAATCGAATACGATTCGAACGCCTCAGCGAATCTAGTGGGGGACGGACGGCGAATTGCTTGCGTGGTACCATCCCCTCTAGAAACCTTCGGAGAATATCTGTGGTGAGGTACCGATTGAGGAACCTCAAGCTTCATGCCGCCTCTAAAGTACCTACAGCCGCCTGCACTTCAAATCAACCTGTCCAGAACTGTCGAATTTCTTCAATAACTGTTCAACCATATGCTATCCATGATACATAAAGTTCAAAGTCTATTGTAGAAATTTGACAGTTTGTGGTAGTCTGACGTGCGTGCGTGTGTACATCACTATTACCATGACCATTATGCTCATTTTTATGTCCCTACTGGTGGGGCACGAGCCTTCCCTTTGAATGGATATTAAGGAGATCGAGCCATAAACCACTACACGGGCCCAGTGCGGATTGGTGGTTTCTACAAGCTTTTATTTAGTTTCATCTGTCCCGATGTTTGTCTGTGATCAAATCTTGCAAGTTAAATTTGATCCACTTCCCGGTTACCGATTGAGCTGAAATCTTGCATGCATGTGTAAATCGGATGACAATGCAAAATTATTGTGACATGAGCTGATCTGATAATGAAACCGATAAGTGGCCATAGGAACCCGGTTGTTAAACGACACAACCCCATCGAGTTTGGACTCGTTTGATCCGTCTTGACGAGTACTTTGGTGCTAGATGTAGTGCTTTTATTTATAAAGATTTTTTTGTTATTATTAAATTTAATTAAAGATTTAAATTATTTTTTTTTTAGTTCCTTTTTTTATTAAAAGCTTAAAAACAAGCTTTTATTTTAAAATTAAAATAAAAGTATATTTTTTTCTTTTTATTTTTTTTTGAAGAGAGTTTGCTGATTGCCTTTTTGCGGCATTTATTCGTATAGCGCATTCTCCTGTAACGAAAATTTCAACTATCCAAAAAAAACCATGGTCACAATTCCGTTAATAATTACTCTCCAAAACTGTACATTACAGAAGGCTATATATCTTACGAAGGCCGTCAGAATAACAGAACCAAAGCCAATTTGACAAATAGATGATAATTTACACGCCACTGTTTCAAAATTATCGCTTCTGCGCTGTCTACTCTAACTAAAGCTATATTGACACAATTTATCACGTTTTCAACCGAATATCAACCGTGCTGTCAAGGCCATACTGCTCAGTATGCATAATTAATCATATTGGTTTAGTTCGTAAATAGCCTAATATTCTTTGCTATTGTGGTCACGAATTATGAAATTAAGATAAATCGCATAAAATAAATAAGATTTTTTTTTGTTTTTTTTTTCTTATCTGATTGCAACTTACGATGAGGAGGTGGAAGCTCAAAATCCTACTAACGTTGTTGGTGTAATGGCGACAAACTTAGATACGATGTTGATAGCTAGCCAGATGGGCTCAAACTAGCCCTACGACCAACCAAACGATGTATGTACAATACTTACCCCTTTACATATAATATCATTGACGCTTGGAATCGACACCGGGCACTTCCGGATCTGAAACCACCGTTTAACCACTTGACCACGGATGCTGTTAAAAGGTGCTAATTTTGAAGTGTCATGATTACGAGAGTTCGTAAGTGAAAATGGGTGTAACACCCCAGGGTGCCTAGTGCTAATTTTATTCACCATTCGATCACGTTACGAGAACTTGTTTGTGTGCCCCAATTTTAACTCTCCTCAAAAGGTCGCACTGTGCACACAGAAAGCTCTGCTTTGATACCGTACAAATTCGTTTCGTTCGTTTTCTTTCTTGGGATCGTATAGCAAATAAAACTCGCTCTACGCACACTGTAGGTACTTACTGTTTTATAACACTCATTTCTAATTCCCAACACGGCATTTCTTTTTACCTGCATAGCCATGAAATGGTATTTTCAATGTTTGCTCTTATATTCAGCGTACTATTTCGTGCTAGTATAGCATGAAAGCGTTTTTGTACTAGACAAAATGCATAGTCCGAAAGAAAATATATTTGAAAGCACCAATTCTGGATATGCAAATGAGTTAATGCTCTGTGTTGTGGCAGTTTAAGTTCAAAATGGGTTCGATTATTTTATTCCTATTCGTAACAGCATGCAGCGGGCCGCTCACATATTTCACTTTAGCAAATGAAACTTGATTGCAATGCCATTGCCAATGTAGGGACGTCTGTATAAAAATGTTCGTTTATAATATGAGCTCGATGACGCAGTGGTTAACGCGCCCGGTCAGCGATTGCTGAAGTTAAGCCACTTTCGCAATAGCAGGTCATCGGATGGGTGACCTAAAATGTATCATCCCGACTTCACCGTGCTTCGGAAGGCACGTAAAGCCGTTGGTCCCGGCTGCATGTCGTTAAAACGCATCGCACTGCACTGGGCCCGCGTGGTGGTTTAGGGCCCGTTTTCCCTTATCCATCAATAGGGGAAGCTCGTGCCCCAGTAGTGAGGACATGAAGTGTGCTGGTGATGATTATAATACGAGATAGTATCTACTATATAGATAGATAGGCTTCTTCTCTAGTGTCACTAGAGAAGAAGCCTGGTTCGGCTATAGCATTTTTTATTTTTAGTATTATGCGGACAGAACATAGGCTTATTCTCATACACTCACTCATTCATCATCACAAGCCTAAATTAGTCCAGGACGAAGGCCTCTCCAATTGCCCGCCATTTAAAGCATCTCTTTTTTGTTATGTCTTATTATTCTTACCAGAAAATAAAATAAAGAGACTGCTGGTACAGTCAACAGCAGAAGTCGATTTCAAAATTTCAAAATTAAGTTATCTTTCTAGAAAATTAAGTTCTATATTAACTACAGTCAAAGTCTGCAGTTACTAGGTTAGGACACTCGAAGGTTTTTCGATATGCGGTTAAAAAGTTTTGATTTTCATACAGATTTCATATTTTAAAACTTGACCAATCATCAGTGACCTTTGCTGTTGACGTACTCGGAATCTCGGAACGGCTCGGAACAGTCCGAGCGCTGCTGTTGCGAAATTCCGTGTCCGTGAGAGATTGTCTGTGTGCGTTGCTCGAGCGCGTTTGTATGAAGCTTACCTTTTGCAGTCTCCGCCCCTTACAAATAAACAAAAAATAAGGTCCGAATAGGTTTTTTTTCTTTTAGTTGATGGCTTCGTGCGATTAGCACATTTAGCCAGTGTCAAAGTAATTTTTCTTACAAGTAATACATAAATATACAATATTGCCTTCCAGTATGATGATGATGAATGATAATAGAAATGAGAAGTGAGAAATGATATACCCCCCAACCCCTCGAGTATCTCAGTATCAGTAAAGATGTGGGGCTTTACTAATTCCTCGGGCGGACTTCTTGAGAGAATTTGAAAAGTGAAGATGCACTGTTTTGTTTTATTTGCCAACACTCGTGCGCACATATGAACACTTAACGGTTAATAATCCACCATTATTTCACACTAATATTCGACATAAAACAAATTTTAGAAAATAAAACAAAGCCGCAGACATGACTTTACTTTCCCGCCAAGAAGTCGTCCGAATAGTTATTCCGTGTTTTGTTCCTGTCATGTAAACGTCATTTCAAATTAGGTAGAGTAAAAGATACAAAACATGGAATAAGTATTCGGACCTTATTCTTTGTTTATTTGTAAGACACTCCTTGTTTTGTGTGCGAGTATATAGTTAATACGTAGTCTGTCCTCCAATCCAATAAACCGCATGATCTCGGGAGGGTTTTCAATCCTCTTATAGCAATAGATCCAGGCAAAAGGGTGTCTTATAGACCGCCCAGACATCAGTCCATATGCATGAAATACCTCAAATCAGCATAAGCCTTACATATCGGCTTCTGATTTTGAGAGTTCTTCCTTATGTAGGTATATTTATGTCGTATTGTTATATATTAGATCCGAAATATAATGACCGAAGATGTGGGTCCAGCCAAACACCGAGTGAGGAAATATTAAAGATATTTTTCTATTGAATGTTTGTTCAATTTTGTATCATCATCATCATCAGCCCACTGCTGGACATAGGCCTCTCCCAATGCATGCCACAACCCGATTTTCGGCCTTAATCATACAACCGCTGCCAGCCACTAGCCAATTTTGTAAAACTTTTATATTTTTACCCGACTGCAAAGGAAGGGTATTGTTTTTCACGCGTATCTAGTATGTATGTATGTATGCATGTATGTATGTAATGTTCTTTATCACTTCATATCTCCAGAACCGCTGAACGGATTTACATAATTAAGATATCGTTAGATTCGTCTTAGCTGCCCAAGTGTTCTTAGATAGGTGACGCTAAAAAAAACAAACATGGCGGCTGTGTGCAACAAAAAACATTTTTTTTTGTTTTTCACCAATGGCGTCATAGCAGTGGGGACATAATATGAGCTAGTAATACCTTAGATTTACTCAACCACAGATTTTAACCGAATGAAGCTCGAATACTACTAGCTCACCAATTCAGAGAGTGGATTGGCAGAGTAGCTTAGCTTTATTTAACACGCACTAGCTAGCTGATCCTTATCTTGCTTTACAGCTAAGAAGTTGGCGATGCGATAACGTCACTTTGATGAATAGCCGGCATCACTCATAGCGGACACTTAGTTAAATGTTGAACTAACACTTTCTGTGTACGTATGTACAGTGAATAGCAAAATTCTATGATGAAAACCAGAACCAAAATTACCATAACACAAAATTATGCCTGAAAAGTAGCTTTTCGTAAACTTTTTTGGTTCGTTTCGACAACCATTCTTTTAATCGTAATTGTGTATAGTACACTCAGCTCCAAAAGTTTGTCATTAAGGGTACTTTGTAAACACAATTAATTAAAGTAAGTAAATTAAAGGCATACTTTGAAGCCTTAGTGCTTATGTCTCTACGTCCTGTAATGTTACTGGATCTAGTCTAGTACCCTTCAAACTGTAACACATCAGCTTGCTTCGCGGTCGCGGAAATAAAGGGTGGTCGCCATCGCCATCGCTTTGCATTCTGAAATAGAAATATAAAATATTTCAATGTTTTATGAAATCAGTTCAAAGTAATCCTAATATTCCTTCTCTAATTATATATTGGTTGGTATACATTCTGGGCAGGCAGAATCCAGGCATGGTAATCTGGTTTTGATCATCGACTTTTGTTGTTGACAAAATAATGTTTCAGAGTGTAGCAAGAGTTTCCTTCGCAGTTTTTTTTTTTATTATCTACAACTTCCAATATGATCGGAGCCTATTTTTCCTTCGCAATTCGCATTTGCATTTCGCGACCTCGTTTTACTTCTGTATTGTATGTAGTTTTTTTTTTTTTCATGAAGTTGCTGGTTTCGTGCCATTAGCACATTTAGCCAGTGTTAAAGTAATTTTTCTTAGTAATACATAAATATACAATATTTCCTTCCAGTATGATGATGATGAATGATAATACACTCGGCGTCAAAAAAATCGCACCTCTTAGAAAATCACTTTCAAATGTCATTTACTCTTGATATGCACATGCAGTCGCATTAATTATGATTTTATTTACAAGGTTACTTAATTAACTTAATAAAAAACATTACTTTTCATTATCAAATAAAACCTAATGCAACAAATAAAGTGTCACAAAAATTCGATGCAAATTTTGCTACCCGTGAGAGTTGCTAGTTGCGCTTCCTTTGTGGGTATAAAACGGTCAACACGGGTTCAATGTGGGTTGAGTCTCGTTTCGCTCGCCGCGCAGGACGCACGTCTCGCTCGTGCTCTCTCGCGCGCTCGGCCGCGTTCCGTTTGTTTGTCTCGGTTCCTTTTACTGTGTACCGGTACGGCTCCGGTGCATAGTACGTCGCGTGTAGCGCTCTCGACGCAATTTTCATTGCGGGAGCGCTCATTCACTGTTTCACAACGGTAGTTGTCTTGGAAGACTACGCTTAGTAGCCAACTGGTGGATACTTAACGGTGCCAACGAAGCCAGTTGGGGCACTGACCCGGCTGCCCTCCTGACCCTCCTGGGGGGAAAACACTCCGGAAGAGTTCTGGCAAAGTTGGCCTTGGGGGATCTCCTAGTCAACTCAGAACTATTCTCTAACACTAACCAATTTAGGTACACACCCTACGGTGAATTGATTTTCACCGGAGGACAACACCTAGGGCCATTCAGGCAGTAGGTCCTTTTCTTACTCACGCCTCCCTGTCTGTGACGGGGAGGGTCTGACACTACACACGCATCCTAGTGCATGGTTTTAGACCGTGCGCTAGGATGGAGCTCGAGGTGATCGAGTCCTTGCTAGGACAAAATCACCCCGAGGCGTTGCAGGTCCTTAAGATCGCGCATAACATCCAAAAGTCCCCCCCCGCGCCCTCCCCGCGTTACTCGCCTTATGCGAAACCCGCCCAAGCGCCCGCCGCTTCTTTAGCCCCCACGTCCAACGCGTGTCCCGTTGATAGGCCTATCATTAGGTTAGGCCAACCCTTGTCCCCGTCCGGTCCCGAGTTTGAGATGGAGGTTTGTCCCTCCACCTCCAATGCGAGACAGGATAGCCCTCCCGTCTCGGACTCCGATCCCGATGTAGTTACATCGGACTCGGAATTCGAGACCGTCACCCGTAAAGGGAAACGGACCCGCAAGTCCGCCCCTGCCTCCGTCCCTCCGCCTAAGGCCGCTAAAGCGAATAGCGCGCCTTCCTCCCGGCCTTTGCTCCCCTAGGCCCGAGCCGAGCCAGCCGCGCAAGGAGAAAAAGATCCCTCCAATCTTTGTCCAAACGACAAAAGATTTTAACGAGATTATGCGATCTCTGAAGGCCCGACACAATGTCATCCCACTAAGGAACCGCCTTATTCAAGGCGCTAAAGGTGACCCAGAGATGGTCAAGGTAGAGCTCGCTACCGTGGCCGACTTCCGCTCATGCACGGCGTTTTTACGCGCTAATAACGTGCCGTTCCATACGTACTCGCTCCCCGAGGAGCGAGTACTATCAGTCGTAATCCGCGGCCTTCCCACGGATTGGGACCCAAAGATAGTCCTTGACGACCTTAAGTCGCAAGGCTACCCCGTCCTTGACGTGACCCGTATGCTCGGCAAGGACAAATCTCCGTTGAGCCTCCTAAAGGCAAATTTAGATAATACCCCCGAGGGTAAATCCATTTTCAACGTCAAGACGATCGTAGGCTTCGATCGCCTTTCGATTGAGACCCCCCACAAGCGTGGCATTGTTGGTCAATGCCACAAATGTCAACGTTACGGGCATGCCGCCCGTAACTGCTTTGCCCGCCCCCGGTGCGTTAAGTGCTTGGGCGACCACGCCACGGAAGCGTGCTCTAGGCCTAAAGCGCCGGCGCCGGTCTCCGTCGACCCGCCCGGTTGCGTGAACTGCAGCGCTTTGGGACACACCGCGAATTATCGCGGCTGCCCCAGAGCTCCGCGTAGTAACGCAACCCGCGGGTCGGGACCGCGCCGTAACCCCGCGACTCGAGCTCCGCCGCCTTCACAGATCGCGAAAGTCTCGCTCCGCCCCGCGGCCCCCTTACCACCGCCCCGCAATCCGTGGGCCACTCCGCGGGCTTCCCAGCCCGCGGCGGTAGCCCCCGCGTCAGACTCGCTAGTCGACTTTCCCGCGACTGGCCCGGCTCGTGTCCCACCGCCACCTCCGGCTGAAACTCCAATGGAGCTAAGCCTTCCCGAGGCCCCTCAGGCCGTAGCCCCAAAGGCCAAGGCCCCTAAGGCCAAGGCCACTAAAACCAAGGCCCCTAAGGCCCAGCCCACCAAGCCTAAACGGCAAACCCCCGCCCCTAAGGCAGTCATGTCACCCAAAGCTCGCGCGCAACATTCGTTTGCCGCGACTGTAGGTTCCCTTCCGGTAACCTTCTCTTCCATGTCTACGGTTGTCGAACTTGTAAAGATTTATCGTTACAAGGACGAGATCGCAGAGGTGGAAAGAAAGTTGCGCGAAGCCGCCTCTTCCCCCGACGCTTGTCCCGCTATGATCATAGCGACAATCTTTAACGATCACGGTCCCCTGTTGGACAAGATCACGTCCCTTCTTGACTCTCTTAAAGAATCATAAATGGATAATACGCCCCCTCAAAGAATTAAGCCCCGCTCTCTAACGGTTGCGTTTTTCAACGCGAACGGTCTCAGTAGTCAACGCGACGAGGTGTCCGATTTTCTAACCGAACACGCCGTCGACGTTTTTCTAGTACAGGAAACGTTCCTAAAACCATCCATCCGAGACCCTCGCATGGCTAACTACAACCTTGTCCGTAATGATAGAGTCGGCCGCGGTGGCGGCACTCTTATCTATTACAAGCGGTCGCTTCATTGTGTCCCGCTCGATCCCCCGCAGCTATCCGATATGGAGGTATCGGTCTGTCGGCTAGGCATGACGGGCCACCCGTCTATCACTATCGCGTCCGCGTATCTGTCCCCTAATAAGCTTCTCACGCAACCCGATCTCGAGGCGCTGTTTGCTATGGATAACGCCGTCATTATTGCCGGCGATTTCAATAGCAAACACGCTCAGTGGAGTTGCAACTCAACCAACCGTAACGGTCGGGTGATGAGCCACCTCGCTGAGTCGATGCTCTTCGATATCGTAGTGCCAATGGAGGCCACTCACTATCCGTTAGTGGACAACTACTCCCCTAACCCGTTAGATATGGCGTTGCTAAGGAACGTAACCTTACGGTTGCGTTCCATAGAAACGATCCACGCGCTCTCCTCCGACCATAGGCCGGTGGTTTTACAGTTAGGCCCCCCCACCGACCCCACCCCCGTTGTTAAGGTGGTGACTGACTGGGATAAGCTTGAGAAATTACTCGAGCCTACCGCCAGTGAGTCACTAAACCAAATCCCCGATAGCATTGTCTCGCCTCACGAGACAGTGGCCGCGGTCGACGCCCTCAGTAGTCATCTCACTAACGCTATAAGCGAATCGTCCCGGCGGGTTGTTGCGACGGGTGACCATCGCTTCAAACTGCCAGACGATGTGAGGCAACTGTTGAGGGCTAAGAACGCCGCCACGCGCGCTTACGACTCCTATCCCACTTCGGACAACCGAGTTCGTATGCGCTCTTTGCAGCGCGCTGCTAAGGAGCGCATTCAAGAGCTCCGCGGTACGAATTGGGATGGCCTACTTAAAGAGATCTCGCCCTCTCACCAAGCTTATTGGAAGTTGGCGAGAGCCTTTAAGTCGGATACAGTCACTTCTATGCCCCCGCTTAACAAACCCGACAACTCGATCGCCTTTGACGACGACGAGAAAGCCGAATGCCTCGCCGACAGTCTCGAGTCTCAATGCTCGCCTAGCACTCTCCCAGTCCCTCAGGACCATGTAGACATGGTCGATAGGGAAGTAGATAGACTCTCGTCCCTCCCCCCAACCGCAACCCTCCCGCCTGTTACGGAGGATGAGGTGCAAACGCTCATTAGACGACTCAAACCCCGTAGTGCCCCCGGGGCAGACGGCATCTCAAATAAGATCCTTAAGATCTTACCCGCTCAGCTTATCCTTTTAATAGTAGCTATCTTCAATAGCGCCATGTCAAACGCAATCTTTCCCGCTGCGTGGAAAGATGCGGTTGTCATAGGTATCCATAAACCCGGTAAACCGCGTAACGCCCCTTCTAGTTATCGCCCCATCAGTCTTCTCAAATCGCTGGGAAAACTGTACGAACGCGTTCTAGTATCCCGCTTAAAGGACTTTGTGTCCTCTAACAATATCCTCATAGACGAGCAGTTTGGGTTTCGCCCCAAACACTCGTGCACCCATCAATTGCACCGCCTCACGGAGCATATTCTATCCGGCCTCAATAAAAGGGCCCGTCCCAAGGGCACCGGAGCTCTTTTCTTCGACGTTGCGAAAGCGTTCGACAAAGTTTGGCACAACGGCTTAATTTATAAGCTTTACCAATTTGGCGTGCCAGACAGACTCGTGCACATCTTACGAGACTACTTGTCGGATCGCTCCTTTCGCTTCCGCGTCGAGGGAACGCTCTCCGCCCCTCGTCCCATTCGAGCCGGTGTTCCACAGGGATCCGTGCTCTCCCCAATCCTGTTTGCGCTTTACGCAAACGATATTCCGAAGACTCCACGCGTAGAGCTAGCTCTATTCGCGGATGACACCGCGCTATATTCCACTGGTAGAGATAAAGTCGCGGTTTCCAACCGTCTCCAAACGGCCGCCAACAACCTCGGCGTTTGGTTTCGCAAATGGCGGATTGAAGTTAACCCCGAGAAAAGTGCCGCAGTGTTCTTTTCTCGAGGTAACGACGATCGTCGCCCTCCTATACGTTTATTTGACCGTGCTATCCCTTGGGTAAAGCAGGTGAAATATCTCGGTGTCACCCTCGATAGAAGGATGACGTTTGCGCCTCACCTTAAAATCGTCCGTAACAGGGCCGCGTTCATATTAGGTTGATTATTCCACCTTATAGGCAGGCGGAGTAAAATGTCTCTTAGACATAAGACGACAATTTACAAAGCTTGCATCCGCCCCGTCATGACTTACGCTAGCGTAGTTTTCGCGCACTGCGCGCCCTCCTATTTGTATCGTTTACAAACGCTACAAAACCGATTCATGCGTGGTGCCACGGGTTGCCCGTGGTACTATCGCAACGTAGATCTCCACCGCGATCTTGATCTTCCCACTATCAAAGACTTTATCAAGGACGTTTCCATACGTTACTTTGATAACGCCCCCCACCACCCTAACCCGCTTGTTGTGGCGGCCGCCAACTATAATGTTGGAAGCCTTCCACCAACAAAACGGTTCATGTCTAGGCGTCCTAAGCACGTCCTAGATGACCCCGACGATCCCATAACGGTTGCGAACGCCCCCCCGCCCGATCCTCTAAATGACAGCACACATTTACAGAATACACTAAACATGCACACCAGTTTAGGCCCAAGACACCGTACTCGTAGAACAAGGGTACGAAGAACCGGTTCACACACGCTCTACACCAGGTACAGACATGTACCTGGTCGGTTCTCTCCTCCTCCACGGCCCGGTCAACCCGAGCCGAGGTCCGTGCCTTTAGAGGCGCCCTCGGGTTGCTCCGCTCCCCGATCCGATCCGAACCCTTCGGAGAATCTAGTAGGGCACGGGGACGCGCACTTGTGCGCGATGCCGTTCCCTCTAGATAACCTCTGAAGGTGATTCGTTTCACACGGCTTGAGGGACCCTTTACGTTCCTCGCCGCCCCCAAAAAGCCCGGTGAAGCTGAAAATGCCGCAGCGGCAATCAGCAATCTCTCTCCAAAAAAAAAAAAAAAAAAAACAATGTGGGTCATTCGCTATTCAACCGTTGAAGAGGACACACGCACAGATTTTGATGGATACCACAGCTGATAAAGCCGCTCAAGTGGTTGCACTACTGCAATCAGGGGTGCGGCAGTGTGATGTCGCCCGGCAACTGAACCTGAGCCGTTATTCCGTTCGAAGAGTGTACCAGCGCTTCATAGAGACCGGTGGCTATATCCGCAGACACGGTTCGGGTAGACGTCGCTGCACTTCGGAAAGAGACGACCGGTTCGTTGTGTCGAACTCTTTGAGAAATCGTTTCTCCAACGCTGTTGAGTTGCAACAGCAGCTCCAGGCAGTTCGCAGACGCACCGTAAGCGTATCTACGGTTAGAAGAAGATTGAAGGAGAAGAAGATAGCGGCCCACAGAGCTGCTACGGGTCCAAAATTGACTGCAGCGCATCGGCGAGCCCGCTTGCAGTTTGCTCGTGACCACGTCGATTGGACCCTTGAGCAGTGGAGAGCTGTTCTCTTCTCAGACGAGACGCGAGTGTGTCTTTTCTGCAACGACCGACGGAGAAGAGTATACCGGAGGCAGGGTGAACGTTTCGCCCAAGCCTGCATCCAGGAGACGGTGGAATATGGTGGCGGATCCTGCATGTTCTGGGGCGGTATGTCTGCTGCCGGCAAAACCGACCTTGTCTGCGTCTCCCGGACTGGAGGTGCTCGCGGACAAGGGTCGCTGACTGCTCGCCGCTATGTCACTGAGGTCCTGGAAGTGCATGTGGTCCCCTTTGCCTAATCTTTTGGCGAGGGGTTCACATTAATGCACGACAACGCTCGCGCTCACACTGCAGGCATCGTGAGCGACTTCTTGCAGAGGTCCCAAATCTCTGTGATGCAGTGGCCAGCGCGAAGTCCGGATCTGAATCCTATAGAGCACCTCTGGGACCATCTTAAACGTAAGGTTCGATCTCGGGATCCAGCTCCTTCGACTCTACAGGAGCTCCAAGACGCGGTGATTGAAGAATGGGGGCTTATCCCTCAAGAAGAGCTCCTGAAGTTGGTGAGGTCCATGAGGGACCGTATGGAAGCCGTGATCAGGGCAAGGGGGGGTAACACTAGATTTTAAGTTAATTTTAAGACACTTTTTGTACATTTTTCTTTGTAAATTATCTGTTGTTAATTAGGACTTAATTAAGGATTTTTATTATTTTATTAATTTTAATGTTGTTTGTATAATTATAATTAAACAGAAAGTTAAATTTAATTGTTTTTTGATACTCCTTTTTGTTACCTTTCTAATGATACCCAACACTATCCTCTACATAAGGTTTAAGAATTTTTAAAGATGATTTTTAAAAGGTGCGATTTTTTTGACGCCGAGTGTAGAAATGAGAAGTGAGAAATGATATACCCCCCAACCCCTCGAGTATCTCAGTAAAGATTTACTAATTCCTTGCGCGGACTTCTCGAGACAATTTAAAAAGTGAAGTTGCACTGTTTTGTTTCATTTGCCAACACTCATGCGCACTTAAGAAAACTTATCGGTTAATAATCCACCATTATTTCAAATTAATATTCGACATAACACAAATTTTAGAAATTAAAACAAAACTGTAGATTTGACTCTTCACTTTCCCGCCAAGAAGTCCAACGTATGTAGTTTACTACTAGTAATTAGCATGTAAAGCTGCGCTCTTCCGTTCATACAACTAACGCTCCGGAGAATCTAGTATTGTATGATAATCTCGTGGTTACCAACCGCGACCCCTTGAGAACCTACAGAAATAGATAAATAACGTTGCAGGAATCGAAACACGAAAAACCAGTCTTAAGTCATCTTCATTCCTAATTGGTGCATAATTACATCAGTTATTTAAAACCATCGCGAGGATCTCACGCAGCCATTGTCACCGTGGGGCCATAGAAGGCACGGGAAATCGCTCTCGTCTTTATTTGCTTTGGTAATAATAAGTTCGCTTTATAAAAATAACTATGTACTTACAATACATCACGGCGGTAGGGTTGGCTATGGCCGTATGTATTTTATTTTATCTTACATTATTTAATTTTACTTTATTTCCTATTTAACTAGTTGTTATCTATTATAATTCTACTTGAATTCTAACTAGTTGTTATCAGATTTAATGTTACCTGAACTCTAGTTACACATAATGTAAGGCTAGTACTAAACACACATGAATGACCCAAACATTTCCATATGACAAAGCATTTGCAGGATGATAAGATTGATAAGATTATAAATAATCTGCGCGTGCAAACAATTGAGTACCTAACTAATCCTATTCAAAGTTGGTGTTGCAAGCAAGCAACATGTACATTTCACAGATAATGATGAAGGGTATGTCATGTGATTGTTTGTGTGAATTCAGTACTATAGTTTTAATTTTATATTTTTTTCATGTACTAACCATGGTCACTTTAATTATTTATTAGAATAATCCCGTTAGTAATTATTCATAATTTGCTATATAACTAACTTTTAATAATAAAGGATAGGTAATAATAATAATAATAACAAAACATTTATTGACCTGCACAAAAACAAATACAAACAGATGAGAAAAAATAAAATAAAAATAAAAATTGCTTATTACTAAGGAATTTTAATGAGCATATAACACATAATATTATTATTAATACCTAATTATAAATGGTGGTAATTACATTAACTAACTACTTACATTAAAGAAAAAATAATTAAGATAACTGAAGACAAAATTAAACCTGTAAATAAAAAAAATCCTCCAGCTCATGACAACGGTCCCAAGAATAATAATTAATAAAAATTTAATAACTTTTTATTATAATAATTTAACATTATGTACTGAAAAAAAAATATTTAGGTATTATTTGAAAAACAAAAAAAGAACATCATAAAAAACTAACGCGATCACAAAAAAATAAAAGAGAAAAAAATAATAAAAATAACTGTGATGTGCAAGGCCAACGGGTAGCTGTCTCAGCAATGCTTTTGTGGCAATACACAGAAAGCCACAGAAGCGCTGGTTTTTAGACAGCTCCCTGAATATCTAGGCAACCTGCAATAATAAATGCAAACTTAAAGTTTGATATGTTATGTTAGCCTCTGGACCCGCTGCCGGGCCAGCTGGAGTAAACCTGTTCTGACTAAGTATAACTAAACCTTAAACAGTTCTATAGTCGGACAGAAATCATAGATCAATTGAAAGGATCCGAATATTAATAATGTATGGTTATTTCATTTGATTGAATCGATATGTCAATAGCCGAAATACATTTGGTTCAATTGATTGTAAATTTTGATATGAAGGGTGATTTCGGATTATTTGCTGGCATCGTTGATTGTTACTTATTGACGAGTTCTACAAATAAATTTAACGTATGATTGTATTGATTTTGAGTTAAAAGAGATTTGGTTTGTCGTTGTGGCCTAGTCAACTTTTTAATTGTTGCTATGAGTTGGTGAGAAAATTAACAGTATTAGAATTATCGTAAACAAAAAGTACAATATTAGATAAATACTTGACATCTGAACCACGATTCTGGTATTTAAAACGTCCAAAATCGAGTCTCAATGACTTAATTCAAACATTTTAACAATGCACCCAGGCCACTGAGACGCGATTGTAGACGTTTTAAGAAAGCCAAATCGAGACCCTGGCCAATTCCACTGAATACTAACCCACCGAATTAGTCACACATATCATTTATAAATAGCCCGCTCATTTAGTGGCGTAACTTATCAGCTGGCGACATCAATGGCGGTCGTTCAGAGCCGACTGGACTGTGTAACGAGAGCACGTAACAATATAGTCATGGCTTAGTGCAGCGCTAATCGCCCGCTGAAGCGACCACCCGTTTCGTGGCCCCACATGGCAACAGCGTCGCCTTACATACAACATGAGAAATTCTCTTTGACGCACAGAGAGACATGACTCTTTTGTATACGTATCTATGCGCGTATTAAAATGTCGATGTATACACGCCTGCACGTCAACCTACAACAATCTGTCAAATTTCCTCAATAGACTTTGAAACTTATGACTGAGTTATATGGTTGAAAATATATTGAAGAGATTTTACAGTTTTTTTTGTATAAGTTGATGTGCAGGCATCTGTACTCTGACGGTGATTGGAGACTGTTGGCCCTCTTATTCTAAACCGGGCTAATATTATCTTATCTTAGTGGGCCTGCGGTTTTCCTCTCCCAGTAACAATAAGAACCTATTGGGCATCATCATTTGTGCAACCCCATCCTTTCACTTATCTTCCTCTGTAAAGATAGATGCTATAAGTTTGGCAACATCTTTGAGAGCGAAAAGCCAAGTCTTTTGGTTTCGGATAGGCCGATCCCAGGAGTACCATTCTTTTCCTAGCTAGGGAGTCGCAGTCACACAGTAGCTCATTTAAAGCGTGGTAATCGATATCGATAGCTATAGGCAATAGCTTCCGATATTGCTTTCATATTGAAATGAAATAATATAATATATTTAATTTGCGCTTGAGAAAGGTACATTTTTTGGTCTTAATCTATTTTTCTTCTCTATCTCAGCTGACCATGTAGCATGCAAACATCTTTTACCTTTTTAATTTTATAAATAACAATGACTATTCTTAAGTAAAATTTAAACACTGAAAAAAGACGACAACCTCAGGCGGGTTTTCGTCTTTTTTCAGTGTTTAAATTTTACTTAAGTATATTTAAGCGTTAATAAAACGCTAAAATATATAAAAAACACTTAATGACTATTCTAATTACATACATATAACAATACAAAATTAACACACCAAATTAACAAAACCAATTAAATTACATTACAATAAAAATACAAAATTAATATACTAGAAATTGTCCATAATCAATAATAATATGTCAACATTGCTTTCGAAATGACAAGATGACGCTCCTCCTCGCCTCGTCTTCAAAGCGATCGAGTTAGGCGGTCGGCCCCCTGGTATTACAAGGGTGTTCCTATTATTTTGAACCTATTTAACACGTTGACTGCCGCAAAACCAGACACAATAGAAAATTAATTGTTTGTCGGTCACCGGTGACCACCACGGCGATTAAAGACTTAATAATTATCCTTTTAACATACCACTGCTGGGTTCAGGCATTTCCACTTCCATATGGTGAGATCAGGCTTAAAACTAACTACTATCACGTTGTATTCCGATTGTTTGGATACAATTTTTCTATTTGTATTTAAAGTTTTAATATTGCTTACAACTTCGCTGTCCAAAAACTATAACAATAGAAAAATATTGTTATGTTTCACATGGTGACAGTGACTCTCGAGACGCGGATGTTATTAAGCAAAGCGCCTTTTTCTAAGATAATAAACTAGCATAATGATATAAAATAATAATGATATAAGTAAATTAATTGGGAGCTGCAAGCCTCACGCTCCCAAAAGCTGACGGCTTAATTTAACAGATAAGTCACAAGACCGAATAATAATGGCGCACTTAAGATTAAAGGCTAGACACAGACGAGGGAAAATCCTCGTTGTACTTTCTTTTACTTTCCTCGTCAAAAACATCACTTATGCCCGTTTTCACCAAATAACTTTTAAGTTTTAGGTCTATAAGCCATGTTGGGTGACGGTTTTACTGCGGCAACTGTCAGACCTAACATGGCTTGGGGCCATGCAAAGCTTGGGGGAAATTGATTAAAGCATTTTCATTTCATTTCATTTGTAATCTACTACGAGTATTCTGAAAGTTCCACAACCGTTTGTTGGTGACCTGATTTTGTTAATTTCCGTGTGATTTTCCCAGTCCTAATCATGAAGCTATCGACATACTATTTATTAGGTATTAAGGTATAAATAAAGTAAGTAGTAAAAGTAAATAGCCTATAACTCTCCCACTGCTGGGCAAACCGCTTGCCCAATGCGGGATTATTACTAAATTATTACTTTATTTTATACTTTAAATTAAATAAATATTGAGTCGTTACCGAATTAGCAGGCATGCTATTTCAAAGATTTATCTCAGCAGAATTAGGGCGCTACTACTAGCAAAGAATGCCTCGGGGCCTCGGCCCCTGGGAGCTGCGGGCTCGCAACTTCGTCCGCTTGAGTTAAAAAGAAAACCTGTATCTCCGGTGTTTTAAATAAATTCCTAGAACCCTACTGCAACGTCACCTACCGGGTACAACCCCGCCCGATCCTCTAAATGACAGCACACATTTACAGAATACACTAAACATGCACACCAGTTTAGGCCCAAGACACCGTACTCGTAGAACAAGGGTACGAAGAACCGGTTCACACTCGCTCTACACCAGGTACAGACATGTACCTGGTCGGTTCTCTCCTCCTCCACGGCCCGGTCAACCCGAGCCGAGGTCCGTGCCTTTAGAGGCGCCCTCGGGTTGCTCCGCTCCCCGATCCGATCCGAACCCTTCGGAGAATCTAGTAGGGCACGGGGACGCGCACTTGTGCGCGATGCCGTTCCCTCTAGATAACCTTTGAAGGTGATTCGTTTCACACGGCTTGAGGGACCCTTTACGTTCCTCGCCGCCCCCAAAAAGCCCGGTGAAGCTGAAAATGCCGCAGCGGCAATCGGCAATCTCTCTCCAAAAAAAAAAAAAAAAACCGGGTACAATTGTGAACCTAAAATTCTAAACCACCCAGGGACCCACTCACTTACCACACAAAAAAGTTTCATCAAAATCGAACCATCAAGTTAAGAAGAAGTTCAGCGACATACACATCACACACAGAATAATAATATTAACTGACCACGGACCCTGCAAAGGGTTCGAAACGTCAGGATAAACATTAATTAAAAGAAATTTATAAAATAAACGCAAGTAGATCCGTAAACTTAGATTAGGATTAGCTTTATAAAAAGAGAAAAAGATTTTTGTGCGAAACTATCATTCATTTGTAAATAATTATTTACATAGCAAATGTAACACAAATGTAAAATAAAATTTTTTTTTTAACATTTGTGTTTTTATAATTTGTTTCGCAACAAAATTTGCGTTAAAATTATATAAACAAAACAAAAACATTTTGTAAATAATTGGTTTAGTCAATAAACGCACGTCATCTCACGCACATGTCAATGCCCTCTAGCGGCGTCTGTTGACGTCTACGAGCTAGTTCTTCTGCTTGCCGATAGATGGCGATAGTTATGCAGTATTTATTATTGGAGATGATAAATCTCAGAAAACGATAGTTTAGGATTATCGTAATTTTAATCTGTGTCAACACGGGAAAAATAATAATAAAAACAAAAAACACATAAATATTGGATTATTTATACGTGCTTTTTGATTACTTTTAGTCGCTTTTATTATTTAGTTCTCAGTCCCTGATATCTTTGGACGGTGGATATCTTTTCAACACTTTTCCATATTAAAATGTATTTTTATTTTATATTGATTTATTACGTCGGGACTGGAGTCTTACAGCAAAATAGTCTAGTAAACTTGTTATTACGCAATAAATAGCTATGCTAACAATTTTCCCTTTTTAATAAAAGAAAAAATACATGGCACAATTTAGTGAATCATCAAATTTAAAAATCATATTCATTGATACCTATGTTTGACTTGCAGTCAGTAGCTGCTATCTTCGCAACCTTTGCACCTGGTTTCGGCTTCTGCCTAAATCATGTGGAGCGGACTCATAGGCCTACTCTCTTAGACAAACAGACATACAGTCCATCAAATAATCTCTCATCATCCAACCCAAACGTCTAGTAGAAACTATAGTGATCCTCACCAGCACATTTTACGTCCTCGCTGTTAGTGCACGCGCTCGGGCCTCGTATGGATGGAAACATAACAGGGAGCGGGTCATAAACCACCACGCGTGCCGACCAGTGCGGATTGTTTGTTAACGACTGATAATACAGCCGGGACTTGGGCTTTGAGTGGCTTTAATTTTCCGAAGCACAGAGTAGCTCAAAATTATAAATTTTTTGACACCTACCCGATGACAGGCCTTTGCGAGCCTCAGCAATCGCAGATCGAGCTCCTTTAATCTAGTTGATGTTTTCAACTCTAAAATATCTTCTGGGCTATGTTCTTTCAATACGGCTTGAGGGACTTCCTACCAAGTTTATATTGGCCCATAAAACTACGCTGTAAACTGTAAAGGCTAATAGGCTGGAGCAATTTCTTGAGATGAAGGGACTTGGACGTGGAATAAAGAAATAAAATAAAAATTCCACACGATCTGACCTTGTCGAGTGGTTCATTTGCAGGAATGAGAGTTGCATATGGACAGTTGCATGAGACGGGGTAATCTAGGTACAGGCTCGTACTCACGTACTCGCCTCCGTTTGTTTGATTACACAAATTGTTTGACTACGGAGTTCGGTCCCCTTATTTGCCCACTCTTGATAAGTTAAGCCTATTGGATGCACGTAGTGATCTTGCACTGTGGTATGTACGGAATAATTAGGAAATTGGATTTAAGGGTAACTAGAAGGGTTTTAAGGGTACTTTAAATAAACCTTAGGGGTTTGATCTAAGTCTCTAGGCGACCATTAACCCGGTTACATTATTAAGACCAACAAGTAATTTCCCTTGTTAAAAATTTAGTAAAAATGAAAACTGCCTGCCTTTTGTCTAGGTGATCGCTTGCGTATATTAATATGACGCCAGTCTCACTCGAGTATTGAAGTAACTACTCAACTTAGAAACACGAGTGTGTTACTAGAAAATTATCTTTAACTATACATACATTACAAAGAATTACAGAAAGGCCTTCGGAAAATTCTTAGAGAATTCACTCGTCACTTCCGTTGGTCTTGAATTTGGTCACATCAACCTACCACAAACTGTCAAATTTCCTCAATAGACTTTGAACTTTATTTATTTATTTACTTAGGTACATTAACAGTTCACATCCAAAATAACATACAACAATAAATATCGAGAATATTGAGCTGGGATGCAACCACAAATAATGTATACAGCTTGGTCAAATTCGACAATTAAATAAAAAAGACAAAACATTACATTAATTAAATTTAGATTATACAATACATTACATCACACGACAAAAAAGGAGACACTACCTACATGAAAATAAAATTGAAAGTTCAATACAATTATAAATAATTTAATATGCCTCAAATATACATATGGTTGAAAATGCATTGAAGAAATTTGACAGTTTTGGATAGGTTGATGTGTTGTTGATGTACATTACATAAACTATGAACAAAAGATGGAATTATACAAAAACAATGTTTTTTACCGTTTTATTTCATAAGGTTACAGGGAGATTTTTTCAGCTTTTAAAAACAACGCCTCATTCTTTTAATACCGGCTACACACTCGGACAAGAGCAAGAGCGCTTAGTAAATTGACACTTTAATAAAAAAAAATAGGTTTGTTTTTTATTTTTGGAAAGGGATTGTTGACTTTGTTGTTGGCCGCTTATGGCCTTTACAAAATAAACAGTTACGGTAACGTAGTGTTCTTCAAGCTCTTGTAACCGACCATCTTCAGAAGTTTTCTAGAAGTAATCACTGGAGCTTCTCCGTCCCCTAACTAGATTATCTGAAGCGTTCAAATCGGTTCTAAGAGCGGAAAACGATAAGCTTCTGTGTACTGTAGCCTGCGGTCTCGTCCCGTCTCGCCGCTTTGTGACAAAAATCTTCGGTTAAACACCTTTCAGATTCTGTGTTCGTGTTTAGGCCAAATTAAAAACTGAACGAACTATTAACAAAGCGTGCAGCGAGTTGTTACCGCAGTGTGACAACGTATATTTTGATGTATATTATTAAGGAAACATGCAAGGAATGGGAGGGTGGCTCTGTATGTTTTGGACTTAAATTATGTTGCTATCACAAAAGCGGTATGTAAAATGGAACGTGACTTTTTGCGTTGCTTACATATTTTATAACATACTTGATATATTAATATTATATAAACATTAAATAAATGCAAATCGCTTAAAAAAATCGAAATCTTAGCGGTGTTCAGCAAATATTGCAATATTATTAAACCCCAAATAGCCTATTGTGAAAGGATACATCCACATTGTAACGACAACTGTTATAGTTGTATGTTGGGTTCTTGGGGGATGACGAAAACTAGGTATCACTTCACTCACAGACTTTATTTTGTTTTAAATTATCGGGTTTGACAATGGTAATACACGTTAAATAAACTATATTGCGAGAGCCTAAGTTAACCGTGCCCCGGTTCGGACAGAACAGAAAAAAGACGATCGAGGCGCCATCTGTCGCCGTCGAGCTTAAACACAATTTAGTAGCAAATACTAAACATACTCGCCCCTCACGATGAGAGCTTAAAGTTATATAATAATGAAATTTATGTTCTATAGTAGAGATATTAAAAATTAGTTTTACAAATATTTTAAAAGTATGAAAATTAACATTATGTAATATTAAATAGTTATGTAAATTATCTAACATATATATTTTATTATATTTAGTAATACATTTAAAGGTTTTGCAAATTATAATACATGTTTTATATACTTAAGTCTTTAATGTAATTCTGTGAGCTAAGAATTTTGCATAGAAAAATATAGTTATAACCAAATTACTTTTAAACAATGGTAAGGCAATGGTACCTTGTTACTTTTAACTTAATATATACCTGCTTCTACTTATCATTAATTTAGGTAAAGCTTGCTTTACTAATTAAACAGCAGTAACTTATTGTAACTAATTGACACAAATAGTTCTTTTTTTAATTTTCATTAATAGGTAGCAAAATTAGTTTATGTATTGGCCTTATAAAGTCACCTTTTGATGTACGAACACATACAGAACGAACAAGTCCGTCTGACTTATTTAAATTTGTAGAAATTATTTTCCCCAGGGGCCAAAAGGTAGGTAATGTACATTCATCTTTTATTATAACTAAATCACCTACTTTTAAATTAGCCTTAATTTCTAACCATTTGTTTCTAGTTTGTAATTCTGATAAGTAATTAAAGTAGAACTGTTTCCAAAACTTTTGCTTGTAAAACATTATTTTTTGATACATATTTAATCTATTTTCATTGCTATTTAACAGGCTTGGTTCTGGCAGATCTGTAATGGAAGTACCTATAATAAAATGAGCTGGTGTTAAACATGTGAGATCATCCGGGAGATCATTAATAGGACACAATGGCCTGGAGTTCAGAATACCTTCTATTTGAACCAAGACTGTATACAATAATTCATAAGTTAATTTAGTTGAAAATAAATGTCTTTTCAATAAAGATTTTACAGATTTTATTCCTGCTTCATATATACCCCCCATATGACTGGCCAAAGGCACTGTAAATTTAAATTCAATATTGTTATTTGTACAAAAGTTTATAATATTGCTATAGGAAGAGTCATTTTGAAACATTTTATATAATTCATGTAATTCAGTTTTAGTACCTTTAAAGTTAGTTGCATTATCACTATACAAACACTGTGGAATACCTCTGCGTGATGTAAATCTTTTAAGACTACAAATAAACGCTTGACTACTTAGATCACTTACTAGTTCTAGATGAATTGCTTTACTAGCCAGACAAACAAATAAACATATGTAGCTCTTGGTATATTTACAATTGCGTGTCATGGCACTCCTGACTGATATTGCACCACTGAAGTCAACTCCTACATGTAAGAATGCTCTTTTTAAAGTTACCCTAGGAGCGGGGAGGTTTGACATTTGTTGGCTACAGGTTTGACCTCTGAATCTTGTACAGCGAAGACAGGAATGAATTATTTTCTTTACTTCATTTCTACCATTAATTACCCAATATTGTAGTCTGATATGATACAAAGTGTTTTGTATGCCAGAATGAAGTAATTTTAAGTGGTAATGTCTTACAATAAGTGATGTTATGTAGTCCTTAGCAGGTAAAACTATGGGATGTGCTTGTTTGTATGGAATGTCTGACTGTTGAATGCGACCACCTATTTTTATGATATTCTGTTTATCAAGAAAGGGATTAAATCTTCTTAAGGGACTAGACTTAAATGTATATAATTTTTGTGAATTTGGAGCAGAAAGCTCTAAAATTTCTTTAAAGAATGCTTTGTGTTGAACTGTTTGAATTACAAAATTAGTAGCTCTGTCTTTTTCTGAGACCAACAGATAAGGAGGATATTTTTTCTTATTTTTTATTAAATCTATAAATCTGAAAATATAAGCTGTGATTCTAACTAAGTTTGTAAAATCTGAATATTTGCAAAATATATCATAAAAAAAGGTGTAATTTATTGGTTGTATTTCTGTTGTAGGTGTGTCATGATTGGTTTGAGGTGATGTGTCATCTATTACAGTTGTGTTTGTAACCTTTGAATTGGATATGGGCCATGATGTTCGTTGCTCCATTATCCAAGAGGGACCTTGCCACCATAACTTACATGTGGGCAAATCCTTTGGCATAACACCTCGTGTAATTATGTCTGCTGGATTTTGTTTAGTGTTTATGTAATGCCAGTTTCCACTAGAAGTATTTTCAATAACTTTATTTAAACGGTGTGAAACATATGTATCCTGTTTTTTATTGTATGGTGATTTGATCCAATGTAGAACAATAGATGAATCTATGAACAAAAATGTTTCATTAATGTGAATTTTACCCATTAAAGCACTAATTAATTTATTATGAATATTGGAAAGTAAAACAGCTCCACACAATTCTAGGCGTGGTATTGTTTGCTGTTTTTTAATAGGCGATACTTTTGACTTGGCCATTAGCAAGATACAAGAAGGATCTTTGTTATGGTATTCTGCTTTTATATACAAACATGCACCATAAGCTTTTTTGGATGCATCACAAAAGCCAATCAAAGTTATTGAGAAGGGATGATCTGTGAAGTACCATCTGGGAATTACAATACATTTTAGATAAGTTAATTGAGTAATAAAATTATGCCATAAAAGCTGCAATTCTTCTGATATTAAACAATCCCAGTCAGTGCCTTCTTTCCAAATATTTTGCATTAGAATCTTTGCAATTATTACTGTTGGAGCTAAAATGCCAACTGGATCAAATATTTGTGCTATCTGAGATAAAATGTTTCTTTTAGTAGGTATCCTATCTGTTATGTCTGGGATGTGAGCTTGTATTGTATCATGAGTTGGTAACCATTGTAGGCCAAGAGTGTTGATTATTTCTGGCTTACTAAAATTGTAACTACTGCTGTGTAAGTCAGAATTGTTTTGTGAACAGTGTTTGGATGTTTTTGTGTCTGATAAGGGCTCTGAAAACTTTTCTAATATTTTAGGGCAGTTACTAGACCATTTATGTAATTGAAATCCAGCTTTGCTAAGCAGGTCTTTCAATTGTGAACATACTTTAATGCATTGTTCGATAGAGTTTTGACTTTGTATGAAATCGTCCATGTACGAACTATTTTGTATACATTCAGAAGCCAAACTGTGACTTTTTTTGAACCTTTCAGCTAAATCTAACAATGTACGACATGACAAATAAGGTGCACACTTTGTGCCATAAGTTACAGTTGCCAGTTCTATGCATTGTAGCTGATGAGAGTCTGGATCTCTCCACAATATTCTTTGTAATTTTCTCTGCTCAGGATTTACAAAAATACATCTAAACATTTTGATTATATCACAACAAAAAGCATATTTAAATAATCTGAAACGTAGAATAATGTCAAGAAGGTCATTATATAAGTTAGGGCCTTCATACAGCATATCATTAAGAGACATTCCTGTAGCCGATTTAGAACTGGCATTAAAAACAACTCTCAATTTAGTGGTTCTATTTTCAGGCCTTCTAACAGGTAAGTGTGGTAAGTAAGTTGCATTCTTGTCATTGGGTGAAAAATCTTTTACATAATATGCATGACCTAGTCTTACATATTCATCTATGAATGCCTTATACTGTGTAAGCAAAAAGGGATCTTTTTTGAATCTAGATTCTAACTGTAGTAGGCAACGATAAGCTGTGTTAAAAGAGTTGCCTAAATCCTGTAATTTGTCACTTTGTAGCGGTAAGTTTACTGTGTACCTACCATTTTTGTCAATTGTGGTGGTTGTGTGAAACAGCTCCTCACAGTACTTGTCCTCAGGAGACTGTAGTTTCACCAAGTTAGTTTCCTCCTGTTCCCAGAATGACTGAAGAAGTTGATCTGTTGTGAGAAATGAAGACATGCTTATGTGCAAGGCAATGTTGTGATTGGGCGTGTCACATGTAAATGAACCAGATACAATCCACCCAAAAACTGTATTTATCATTATAGGTAAATTAGGACCTAGCTTGAAGCGACCGGTTCCCAATATAGTATAGAAAAGCTCTGCACCAATGAGTAAATCTATTGAGTTTGGAACAAAAAATGATGGGTCAGCCAATTTACATGACTGTGTATGAGGAATATTCCATTGAGAAGTAGAAATGTATTTATGAGGCAATGGTACAGTAATGTTATCCATCACTAATAATGCTAGGTTTGACTGATAGTTATTGTAGCGTGAAGCTATGTTTGTATTGATGCTTTTTTGTAAAATATTACTTGTTTTGCCTACACCATGAATATTACAAATATTATTTGTAAATGGAAGATTTAAAGAGGCTGCCATTTGGCTAGTTATTATGTTGACTTCACTTCCAGAGTCTAGTAAAGCTCTGGCATTTAACCACTTTCCGTTTACATCTTGGAGTTTTACTATAGCTGTGGATAGCAATATTTGTTGTTTGTGAGTGTTAGATACAAGTATTGTATGCTGTGTGTTGTGTACAGTGTTTGTAGAAGCTTTAGTAGTGTGATTGCTTTGCGTATTAGCAAGGATGCTGTGATCAGCGAGTGAAGGGGAATGTATGTTATGATTTGTTTGAATGGGAACTTGAGCACTGGAGCTTGTATGCGTAGCAGTGTTTGATGTGAGGTTAGGCACTTTGTCATGATTGACTGTTGAAGACAGTGATGCAATAGCTGTAGGTTTCTGTGCACTTAATGACAACGAACTAACCTGCTGTTGTTGTTTAGAGCTGTCCATATGTAGACTTGTATGATGTCTGCGATGACAAGTAAAACACTTATGTTTTGAACATTTATGTTTGTCTTGGTAAGGCTGTAAACAATTAAAACACAATTTTTGGGATCTGACAAAATCAATGCGTTGAGGTGTTGTCATTTGCAAATAGTTGGGACATCTAAGTAGGTTATGGTTCTGTTTACATAATATACAACAATTAGATTGATATGATTTGCCATTGGTGACACTATAAGATTTCACATTAGGTATTTTATCAGTATTCCTGTCATTTAGCAACTCGAATGCTGTTCTACGCTGATTAAGAAAATCTAAGAAGTCTGATAATTTTGCAATGGAGTTGTCCTTTCGATTAATTTCCCAGGACGCTCGCAAAGAGTTATCTAATTTTTGTGATATCAAAAATACCAAAATTACGTCCCATTTATCAACTTCTAAATTAATAGCTTTCAAAGAATCTAGACTTTGTTGCAATGTTGTTAGAAAATCTTTGAGGTTATGTTTAGTAATAACACCAAAATTAACAATAGCTTTCAGATGAAAATTAACAATGAGAGTCTGATTTTCATACCTTTTAGCTAGGATTTCTAAAGCCTTACTATAGTTTTCCTCGGTGACCAGCAATGATGAAATTAACCCGGCAGCTTCTCCAACTAAGGCAGACTTTAAATACTGCAACTTGTTAACAGCTGGTAGGTCAGCCCCATCCACGGATGAATAGAAGATGTTCTTGAATGCTGTCCATTCTCTTATTTCTCCGCTGAATTTGGGCAGCTCGAGTAGTGGTAGCTTCACCTTTGGTTTTGCGCTGATTGTAGCCCAGTCGTTATTCATCGTGCTTTGAAATTGTTGTTCACCTTGGTGATTGAAAACGTGTAATGGAGGTGATCCTGAAAAAAAGGATTCGATCTTGGCTTTGGTCGAAAAATATTTATCTTCTGTGGCTTGGCGGTCTTGCTCATGAATAGGTTGCCGTTCTTCGCCATCGTCCTCGCATTCGATTTTGAATTGCAGTTCTTCATATTTTGCCATAATGGTGTCGAGCTCATTTAGTCGCACCTTTAACTCCGACGATTGCTGCTTCTCGGGATTGAATGCGTTGACGAAGTTTGTTATCCTTGTAAGTTTACCTTTCAACCAGGCACGTTGTTGCACTTGCTGTTTGAGAACGTCGATGTTTTCATCCGAATCCATCTTTGACTAATTATCTACTATTTCTGGTTTAAGACACGATTGTAGATATAGAATTCTGAAAATACAATTTGCGCACTGTATTTGGGTTGTTGTCCCGTTGTAATTGTATGAATTTGCTTTGTAAAATTTTTTGGATTGTACGCAATGCAAAAACGGATGCTAGACTTTTTTTTGATTTTGCTGTTTCCCGACGAGTTTTTTGTAGTTCCTTTGTGACACGGTTGCGGCGCTAGTGTCTATGACGATTTCGAGAACTTGTCTATTGTGTACACTAGGTGGCGCTGGTTTGTACGTGATGCGATCTTGCGTCTGAAGTTCGATGCAATGTCGATTTGTCGAATGTGTACACTAGATGTCGATTTCCTGCCCCCGCGCCCACGTGACGCGACGCGACTCGACCACGACGAGCGAGGAGCTATCTCGTCCGCCTTGCGCTCGCACTCCACAAACAAGATGGCGTTTTTTGTTTTTTTTCACTGACTACGAAGGACCACTTTATGTTATAGTTGTATGTTGGGTTCTTGGGGGATGACGAAAACTAGGTATCACTTCACTCACAGACTTTATTTTGTTTTAAATTATCGGGTTTGACAATGGTAATACACGTTAAATAAACTATATTGCGAGAGCCTAAGTTAACCGTGCCCCGGTTCGGACAGAACAGAAAAAAGACGATCGAGGCGCCATCTGTCGCCGTCGAGCTTAAACACAATTTAGTAGCAAATACTAAACAACAAATATTATTACAAATGTTGCCAAAGGTCACAGGAACCCGACGAAAGCTCACAAAGGCTTTGCAAAGGACGCGGAGGGCGGAGGTCACCCCAATTACGGTCTAACAAGTACACCATGTGCAACAATGACTTCTGTAAACACAATACCATTTAGTACATTGCGGGCAATCAGCTTCTATGTTATACTAGTTGACCCGGCGGACTTCGAACCGCTTTGACAGTTTCCATGACAACAAAACAAACAAATAATTTTGTATTGGAAAATAAATTGTCGTTTTTAGTATTTTCCGTTACTTATTATTTATGTTCCTCACCGTTTAAACCTTCCCTGAACTTCCACGAATATTTCAAAATCAAAATTAACCAAATCGGTTCAGCCATTCTAGAGTTTTAGCGAGACAAACGAACAGCAATTGATTTATATATATATAGTTGACATTTGTTGTGGATGTACACACGCCTGCACATACTACCACAAACTGCCAATTTCCTCAATACACTTTGAACTTTATGTCTTTGTAATAGGTTGAACATTTATTGAAGATATTTGACAGTTTTGGATAGGTTGATGTGCAGGCGTCTCTACGTATTATACAAGCATTAGACGGATGGCTCTTTTATGTACTAACACTATTACTTTTTGTAATACAAAAAATAAATTTTGTAAAAGACTATTGGCTCCATTTTAGCTACAATTAATTATTGTAATTTCACACACACGTCTAAAGGATGTTTTCGTTATCCTATGACACGAATAGTAATGTAAGTACGTGCTGAAACGAATAGACTAAGATCCTATTAACTTTAGATTATAACATTACATTAACATGTAAATACGGGGGTCTAGGCTCCGAATATGATTTTATCCCATTCGGTGTCGAGACCCTTGGTCCGTGGGGTCCTAGCGCTATAAAGCTTTTTAAAGAAATAGCAAAAAGGTTAGTCTACATCACAGGAGACCGAAGAGCTGGCAGCTACCTCGGACAAAGAATTAGTCTAGCTATTCAAAGGGGGAACGCTGCCAGTATCTTCGGAACCTTGCCTAAAGGGACTCCTTTTAATAATATATTTTGGATAGTTATTATCTTATATATTTTTTTAAGAAATAGCTTATTAGATTCAATTTTATCATTAATGTTTTCACTATTGTACAGTATTATGACATATTTGGAATTAAATCATTAACTTTAACAAAAATAATATTTTCAAAAAATATCCAAGTTTACTTAATTCTGTTATACATTGCTTATTTATCTATCCTTATTTAATTTTAACGCGTCAAATCCTATCTGTGTAATTCATACGAATATCATCATCAAATTTAAAATAGTTTTGCGCTAAATTGCGACAAAAAACTTCCGTTCATTTAAATAAGTTCAAGCCGCGTTTTAAACGGTTACTCCAGAAATGTTTCTATTTCGGGAAAAAACTATGCGAAAATAAAGCGATTGCGGAACAATGAGACACTGAACAAAGCTACGAGTAAAAAAACGACAAGAAAAATGACCGATCGCGGAAATATGCGACTCGGGAAAACGCTGCATTGATAAAATGCGTTCGCGGAAACCATCTAACAAATCTAACAAACATACTATTCTACCCGTCCCTGCTTCGCACGGGTGGATATTTTTTTTTAATATAGCCCATGTTACTCAGCGCTAATGTAGCATTCTACTAATGAAAGATTTTTTTAAATCTGTCCAGTAGTTTTTGAGTTTATTCGTTACAAACATACATACATACAAAAATACAAAGGTTTCCTCTTTATAATATTAGTATAGATTATATTAATTTTAGTTTATGCATTTGAATAGAGGTAACGTATGATTATTTATATAAGTTATCGCCCCGACAAGGTTACACCGTGCTGGCTGGGTGTGTTTACCCAACAGTAGTCAGTGCTACGATGCGTCTGCGCCGTTTACGACTTCGGGAATCGTACATCCAATATTTTCGCCGCGCTTTTTCATTTAATTAATTTTCCAGTCAAACTGAAACAATCGAAAGTCTCGGCGCAAATTACGAATCTGACTTAGACATTTTGTTTTTTTTAGTTTAACTATTTTCTTCCGTACCATTTTGAAAGTAGAACGTCTGTTTTAATTCTTTAAAGAACTCTTTGGATCTTTTTTCTTAAACTCTTTGAACTAAACCAGTGATTTTATGTGATGACTGATGAGGCATCAAAATGGCTTCTCTAGGCATTCCTACGGAAGCCCCTATCTACACTATATTGTGCACATCGGCGTACACGCAGAAGGCGATTAAAGCGCCACCGAAAAAGGTAAGTTAGTTCATTGTAAATTAGCTTCAAATTGGTTAAACAACTTTATACATTTTGTAGAACTACAATGAGTCCAAGTTCGCTAATGCAGAAACGCTGGTCTTCTCTTAGAAAATTTACTCTTTGATAGCTAATGTTATTGAGATTTTGTTATATAAACCTTTTGTCTTGTTTTATTAGTGTATGGCATTGTAGTAAGTACTCCTAGTAGTGACTCCAACAGCAACAATATCGATTAGTATTACATTTGATTGTTGGGTTCTTCACTAACTCGACACAAGCGTTGGTGAAACTCAAAATTTGTATCACTTATTTATTATTTCGTTATCTGGACTGCGCAACATTTTAAAAACATTTGAAACCATAGAGCTAAAAGCGCATGTCGAAAACTGTCAGGATAATAAAAATATATTACACCTTGTATGCACGAAAAAAATTATATTTTGAAATGGTAAATTAAAACACGTTGTACTTCCCTATAATTTAAAAGAAATTGATGACTCTCAAAACATGTCATTTAATAATCGCACATGTAGTTTTGTTTGTTTTTCTCTTTATCTTGACTGATATGACTCTTTACTTTCCCGCCAAGAAGTCCAAACTATACTTTCAGAATGTGCATGCATCAATTATTTCAAATTGTGTATATATTACTTGTAACCTTGTAATAGGGATGTTGACAACAACAACAATTTATTCCAGAACATTAAACATATAAATGAAATCACCTAACAGTTCTTTAAAACATTAACCTATTTCTTATTTAACTTAAGCGTGAATTTCTGTATCCTAAAAAGTAACCAATTAAGTTCAATTAAAAACACTCAATTAACAGATCAAATAATGACGTCATAGTATCCATTCCCATACAATTTCTATTAAAAAAATACGAGTAGTTTTGGCAGATTCCTAAAATGTTTCCTTGTGATGTATGTAGGTATACCCACATTATTATTTATAATGAAGATATTGTATAATTATGTAAACGTGTGATTTGGCCGTTGTCTCGATTATACCGTTGATACGTGAAGACTTGTTTCATTACCTTGCCCATATTTCTCAGTCCTGGGAAAGATGCCTATTGATCTAAGACTTGTTGATTTTATATAAATTTTATTAAAGACCATGTAAATATATATATATTATATTATATATATATATATTCGAATGCGTTTTCTACCAACTGTTCTAGAATTCGATCTAAACAACAGATCTTATACGCATATCGGTGGGCCCAGTTGCTGGAATAAAAATATTTAAAAAAATCGATCCGGTGCCGGCGAGTGGGTCCACTGGCCCAGATAAGAGCCCGCTCTTATCCGTAGTATTCTCGACTAACCAGTCAACAACCCAATTGTAACAAATACAATAAGAACTATTCCTGCCTTACGAAGTTTATTACAGTTTCTTCTTCTTCCTTCTTCCTTTCTTCTCTTCTTCTCTCCACCGCGATAACACAAAAGTTTTCTTCCCCCACTGCAATGCAATGCTGAACTGTCTATAAACGTTTATACTGCGTGTATTTGTGTGCTATTAATCAGTTAATTATTATTATTAATTCGTTTAAAAGCGCTCGGCCCGATACCCAAAGGTCCCGGGTTAAATTCCCAGGTCGCGCGAAGTGTGTTTCGAGTTTTTCGATGCATAGCCCGAGTTTGTGATCACCAACCCGCATTTGGCAAGCGTGGTGATTAAGCCATTACCCATCAATTGTAGTGATGACTTGATTTTAATGATGGCGACCTTTGCCCAGGCGTGGGACAGTTAAAGGCTATTTACTTTACTTTAGTTGTTTTCATATCTTCAGACGTCACCGCTAGGTATATGTTTGCAAGAGTATTTCGGCCAAACTTCGTAAGACCGGTAATACCTACAATCTCGATAATTAATATGATAGACTGTTGTTATAACATACATTGTTTAAACAAGTTTATATAAAATTACGTTTGTAGTCCCAGATTTATGACGGCTACAATAAATTGATAAAAATTTAATATTGCACACATTTCTACATCTGTTTTCCTGACTTATTCGTCAACTGGCATGTGTGGAAGTGGCGAGTGCGCGCGAGTTGGCACCTTCCGATTTTACCTATTTTTTTTGTCGTCAACTCGTTCGATCGTGAAAATCTGACGGTAAGTGACGATTTAGCTGAAGGAAGAAGCGCACGTCGTCCTGAAAACTTCAACTACTAAAGAACTAGCTATCCTCTATTGGATAAGAACGACTGATAACTGAAGTAGCATGGTGGTAGCTAGCCAGTCAGATTTAAAACGAACTCCTGCCACAGAATAATATACCTACCAAACCCTACCAAAGCCCCTACCAAAGATTGTAGATACCTAAAAATGTACTTTATCACTATGTTGTAACATCTCATGTTGGGAAAATAATGCCCAAAGGCCAAAAACGTTGAAAATGGCGCCTAAGGAAAACACCAACTCTAAAAAAAAACTTAAAGTCTGTTTTCACAGACAGAGACAACCTCTTTACGGAGCTCTAAAGTTGCCGGAGTAAAATCGTCACATTGAATAATAATACTCTATCCATAGTGATGTAATTGTAAACCAAACCTCCTAGGTAAAATTATTTTTATTTTTTTATAGTCCTACACCTCCTAACCACAGTTTAATAATGAGTACCACGTATCCTAACTAAGATAGAGAGATAAGAGAGTAGGACTATAAAAAAAAATTAACGAGCCCTACAGTAGTCGCATTATGATGTGTAACATTTGACATCTCACCTTTTGAAATCAATATTACAATAGTAAATAGAATATAGAATTAACAATGTCGTATATTTTTTTCTTTTAATGTTTTCCTTTTTTTGGCCAGTGGCAATCTATTTATTTAAAACATAAAAGATTTTTAACATTGATATGGTCACTATAAGATGTTGTTAGCTTAGCTAATTACGTAATAACTTAAGACAGAATGTCCCTTAAGTAGTGACTAAATAAATTAACCGATTTGGTATTACATGGATCTCACAACTTTTTACGGTAAGAACTGATTTGCACGACTTGTTTTTTTTACAAGTTTGTTTTTGATGGCTTTTATCTTTTAACTATACCTACATATAGTCGTTGATCGGAACTAGCCTGGTCATTGATATCGGCCTTTCCCACATTTCCCACCCCATTGCTGGGGTGTGGCAGCCATCGGCCCCGAAACAACGGGCGTGCCACTATCAGGTGACGACGGTAAAAAAGAAATTTGTCGTAATCACCACGCTTGCCCAATGCAGGTTGGTGATCACAAATGTCATAGGGTTAATGTATCAAACAATACGTAACACACTGTGCTTGACCAGGGAATTGAAACCAGGACCGACGAACATGAACTGCTTCGCCACTTGGCTACCACAGACGAAGGGCTCTTATGAAAGTCCCTACGCCATCGTTGGTTCGTGGACCGATATCAATAGAGTAGAACCAACAAGAAAATAAGATAAAGCAATTTTTCGTACCACTTGCTCAAAAAAGTGACATTCTATGCCACAAAAAGCGAACATAACAATAGTCATTTTTAATCTGTTAAAAACAGGGAAAGAAAATTGTACTGAATTTCATTCATCCTCTAGGGGGGAAAAATGTAGAATTTAATGTTTTTTTTTTAATCAATGAGCTTTCTTTCGTTTTCGTACCATTTGCGAAAAATTAACACAATAATAATATGAGATAAGCCTTTATTAAATATAATGACAATTAAACAAAAATACATTTTTAATCTGTTAAAAACAGGGAAAGAAAATTGTACTGAATTTCATTCATTCTCTAGGGGGAGAATGTGATTTAAATTTGGAATACTTACCGAAATTTATACTGAACTACATCTGTGTTTACACCATTGAGTTTGTATATAAATACTCAAATCAACTCATCAACAATAAATGTGCCAAACAAAAATGTAACTCTCTCTATCAATAATTGGACCAATGTTTCGAATGTTAACTTTTACTTTTAATTGTCATTATATTTAATAAAGGCTTATCTCATATTATTATTGTGTTAATTTTTTCGCAAATGGTACGAAAAGTAGAGTATTTTCCTCGGTGATAAAGGTGTCTTAGTCTTGAGGTGAACTTAAATCCCTCGCTACACTCAGGACTCGTCTTAAATCGTCTAAAAGTTTTTAACACCCTCGCAACGCTCGGGAGTAAACCTCGAGTCCTTCGTTACGCTCGCGATTTAAATCGTCACCCGCGGCAGAAGACATTGCTTTATCCCTTTGGTTAATAATCTACTATTCTAACCCCGAATTGAAACGGCAGGCTTATAACCAAAAATAGCAACCAGTTGTTAATTGTAGTGTTGCAACTACTTGCGGTTGATAAATTGATATTACGGACACCAATCGCTCAATGTAGGTAAACTGTATACATTTTGAAATGAAACAACTTTTACGGATCTACTCGCGTTTATTTTACACATTAGTTTTAATTAATGTTTATCCTGACGTTTCGAACCCTTTGCAGGGTCCGTGGTCACAGGGAGACTGAGGTGTTGGTCGTCTCATAATTAGTTAGTAGCTTGTATACACTCATTTAAATTAATCAGGTGCATTCCGTTTTACGCAGAAAGAGCTTACAGTATCTTTTTGTCTGGCAGTATGGTGTTGGGGCTGGGATTTAATATTCTGTATGATGGGATCCCAGGCTGGTGGTAGATTCCAACCATCTTCTCTATTAAAATTAGGATGTTTTTTAATCTCAATAGCCTCGCGTATCATCCTATCTACCACCAGCCTGGGATCCCATCATACAGAATATTAAATCCCAGCCCCAACACCATACTGCCAGACAAAAAGATACTGTAAGCTCTTTCTGCGTAAAACGGAATGCACCTGATTAATTTAAATGAGGGTATACAAGCTACTAACTAATTATGAGACGACCAACACCTCAGTCTCCCTGTGACCACGGACCCTGCAAAGGGTTCGAAACGTCAGGATAAACATTAATTAAAACTAATGTGTAAAATAAACGCGAGTAGATCCGTAAAAGTTGTTTCATTTCAATGTGTAGTGTTCGCGTAAACTTTAGAAAACAATATGTGATCCAATACGGACTGGAAATAGCCAACAAAGTGCGTCGGTTGGAAGATCTGAAAACAAAGCGCGCAAGGAAAGTTACATCTTTGAATTTCTTGAAGAGATGTCGCGACCAAGGTCTCATCCCAGCGTGTGTCAAGATATCGCCCAAGAAAGATATACGTGGGAGCGCCAAGATCTTACAACAGGCCAGCCAAAAATTGCTTCGTCACCTCATCTACCAACATCGTTCTGAGCTAAGTATAATTAATAATAAGATCGAGAGTTTGTCCAGTGTGTTAAAGTTGCAATTGTCCGTATCAGATTTTAATAATTGCATTAATATACTTAATAAACGCGAAACATCTAAATATAGTGAATGCAAACATAGACAAATAGATAAATTCCAAACGTTAGTATCGAATTTAAATAAAAAGTTTGTGAAATGGAACACGACTAACGGTAAACCATCAACCATAGACAGCCACAAACGTCAAAATCAAAAAGATGATCGCACAATTGTTAATTTATCAAAACAAACACTGGACGAGCCCACCGTTGAGGTACTAAAAAAGGGGCTAAATTTCGCCGTAGCCCCTCGCAGGATACCGTATGAAAGCATCATTAGCAACGTCGAGGACTGCTTAGTTAAAAATAACGTTAGGAAGGCTGATGCTGAGGCAATACGTCAAGACATATCGTCTGTCTTGCGCCGGAGTAAATTGCCGAAATCCAACCTTCCTCGTGATCAGTATTTCGCTTTAAAGAACCTGCGAGCTAAGCCCGAATTAACTATCCTTCGTGCTGATAAAGGTAATGCTACGGTAGTAATGGATACGTCTGATTATAACGAAAAAATAACAATACTTTTATCGGATGACAAGACGTACAAACGTGTTAAGTGCGACCAAACCAATAAAATACTTAAGAAAACTAGTGATCTTGTCAAACAACACTCTGAAACGTTAAATCTAGACGCTAACTATTTAATTCCTTCCTGCCCTAAACCACCAAAACTGTATGGGTTACCGAAAATTCACAAACCTGAGGCTCCGCTACGCCCTATTGTAAGCCAGATCGATTCACCAACTTATCGACTGGCCCGGTATGTAGCTAAAATTCTTTCACCACTTAGAGGTAACACAACAGCTTATGTGAAGGATTCCTACCAATTTGTCAGCGATATAAAAAACCTACATCTCGCTGACAATGAAACTATGGTTAGTTTTGATGTGCAGTCCTTATTTACATGCCTACCAGTACAGGATTGCATTGAAATTACCAAAAAACGACTAGCAGAACAAGATATGTCTTATGAATATGCAGTACTATTAGAGCATTGTCTAACATCTGGCTACCTTTTGTGGAATGACATTTACTACCTGCAAGTAGAGGGTGTCGCGATGGGGTCCCCTGTTTCACCCGTCGTCGCCGATATCTTTATGGAAGACTTCGAGGAGAGGGCCTTGAGCACAGCACCGGTAACCCCTAGGTTCTACAAGCGGTATGTAGATGATACCTTCACTATCTTACCAACTGATAAAGTATCTGCTTTTCTAGAACATCTTAACTCCATACATCCAAAAATACAATTCACAATGGAGTTAGAGGCAGACTGTAAGCTAGCTTTCTTGGACACTTTAATCATCAGGAATCCGGACCATAGTTTGAGTCACACTGTGTATCGTAAAGTAACCCATACAGATAGGTACCTCAATGGTGATTCTCACCACCATCCTAGACAGTTGGCTACTGTAGGGAAATCTTTGTTTCAGAGAGCACGCGGTATCTGTGACACCCAACACCTGGCTGCTGAGCTTCAGCATGTCAAGCATGTACTACAGGATAATAATCTAAAAGTACCACGGCTTCGTCACAGAAAACGCAATAAACCAACCACAGTCGAGCGCCAACCTGCTGTACTTCCATATATGAAAGGTGTCACTGACAAGATTGGGCATATCTTAAAGCGAGCTTCAATCAATACTTACTTCAAGCCGCCGAAGAAGATCAACCAATTTTTACGACCTGTCAAGTGCAACATACCCCTTCAAGATGCAGGCGTGTACAAACTGGACTGCGACTGTGGGCTCTCGTACATCGGGCAAACAAAGAGAAGTGTAGGAACCCGGGTTAAAGAACATATAGCCGACGTCAAGCATAGGCGCGAAAATAAGTCTGCGGTATGCGAACATTCACTTGAGGGGCCCAACCATTATATCAGATTTGATAAACCACAAATACTCGCCAGAGAACAACGATTCATCCCTAGGATGATACGCGAGGCTATTGAGATTAAAAAACATCCTAATTTTAATAGAGAAGATGGTTGGAATCTACCACCAGCCTGGGATCCCATCATACAGAATATTAAATCCCAGCCCCAACACCATACTGCCAGACAAAAAGATACTGTAAGCTCTTTCTGCGTAAAACGGAATGCACCTGATTAATTTAAATGAGGGTATACAAGCTACTAACTAATTATGAGACGACCAACACCTCAGTCTCCCTGTGACCACGGACCCTGCAAAGGGTTCGAAACGTCAGGATAAACATTAATTAAAACTAATGTGTAAAATAAACGCGAGTAGATCCGTAAAAGTTGTTTCATTTCAATGTGTAGTGTTCGCGTAAACTTTAGAAAACAATATGTATACATTTTAATCGCAAATGCACTAAGCGAGCGATCATTGAGAGATTTGTGCTGCAACTAGAGCAGTCGCGTTGTTAACAACTGTTTGCTTTTTTCGGTAATAGCCTGCCGGAACCTCTAGATGTAACGTCGGTGGTCTTTATCACAGACCACAGATTTGGTGCGATGATGTTAGCTACCCCGCACACGGCCTTGACAGGTCGTTCTGAATCATCGGCTCATCTCATGGTGATTTTTTATTGGATTTTTACGTGCGCCGTAAATTGATACCATTAAAGTTTCCGATATTGAATTGGATCGAAAAAAGCATAACAGTCGCGTCGATTCGCGCCACAGATGCGCTTAATGGCCGCGATGTATAGAATAACCCTTGATTTTTCAATTGAAAGAACGGACAATGATGTGACCTTACGTCACGGTCTGAGCGGGACTGTCCCGTTTACCCCAAACATCGTTGCTATGTCCCGCTTTAACAAAACAAAAACAGAAGCTAGTAAGACTTTGGCGCCCGCGGTCTTAAATTATCTTACTTTACACAATTAGACTGAGGAACCCTTTAAGTTTCTTGTTTGTGCACTCGGTTTGGTTGTTGGTAGTGCTTGTTTGTCCGCCTTCCACCATCGTAACTAAATATGTCGCAATAACATTAATATGTTTAGCATTGTTGTGTTCCGCCAGCTAAAGTTGTCCAAACGGGAAGTACCCAGATAGGATAGCCAGTGCCTCAGTAGTTGAGGTTCCGAGTGAAGTGTCCTTACACCTTCGGCCTTATCATCACTTAACATCAGAGGAGATGGAAGGCCAAATGCTTACCTGTAAGGAATAAAAAAAAGTATAGGTTTCATTCAGTTAAAGGAGAGATAGCCAGTTCATTTTTATCTGAAGATACAGGGTGAAGTGCGCTTTTGCGTTGTGAGAATAAAAAAACACTATAACAAAACGTATCCAATAGTGTATCGGTCGTTAAACTGATGTTGTATCGAGGGCACTGTAAAGGCGCTTTACGACTGTTAAAACCTTTTAACTGCCAGCCGAAGTAAAACGTTGGGCGCCAATTTGCTCATAAAAAAATCTACTTTAAAAAGTAAGTCGACATAAGACATTGCGGTAGTATCAACAGGACGGTGCTCTCCAAGTAGTTAAGGAATATGTATACCTCGAGCAGATTCTACAGTTGGGTAGAAACAACTTCGAGAAAGAGGCTAACTAGGCTAGGCTGGGCAGCATATGGGAAATTACGTCGGGTCTATACGTTGCCTATTGCACAGAGTCTAAAGACGAAAGTCTTTAATCAGTGTGTCCTACCCGCCATGACATACGAAGCCGAAACGTGGACACTCACGGTAGGGCTGGTTCACAAATTTAAAGTCGCTCAGCTAATTATGGAAAGGGCTATGCTCTAAGTCTAAGGCATAGACTGTACAACATAATATTGTCCTAACCAACAAGTGTAGCAAATAACCCCATTATTCATAAAAACTATTTGAGCATTATGTAAGTAAAAAATTGTTTTGACGTTGTCACACAAACGTCATTTTGAATTTGAGAAAAAGAGACAAAACAATGATTAACTAAATAATGCTTAAATAGTTTTATGAATAAGGGGGTAAGTCTTTAATGTAATTTATTAGGCTGACATACGTTTAACATTTGTAATTTGCATTTATTAAGCATAATCTTTAAATCGTTGTAACCAGTTTTGTTAGCCAAATAAAAAATTGCTTTTGACAAAATCTGCTAAGATTACGATAAGAATAGACAATTTTTGTAGCCGTTCTTTTCTATTTTCTCATAGAGAATACAGCATACATTCTCCGCAATTACACTAGGAGCAATGGCGGCTCGCTTTTTTAAAAAAATGCTCATCTTTATGCCATCGTAATCTGAACTTTGTAAGTCTATAATTAAGATCGCCTGCTGAGTGCGGCGCACTCGAGATGCCGGAGATTGCGCGTGTAGATTCCCCTCTTTGCAAGATTACACCTGCAGTTCTGTAAGTTCCGATGCATTCGGCCCGTAAGTACAGACAGCAAGATAGGTTCACATTTGTCTGCTTTATAATAAAAGTGGCGACCGACCGCTAAACTAAAAGCATGAACTTAGTTATTCTATGCCGCTAGCGTAAAAATCTTATGATTTATTTCGTTTATTTTTTGCCTTATCTGTATTTTTTTTTGAGAGAGTTTGCTGTTTGACTGAACCATGCACACTCGCCTATGCGAGTACGGTGTCTTGGGCCTATGCCCAAGACACCGTACTCGTAGAACAAGTGTATGATGACCCAATTCACAAGCGCTCTATACCAGTTACAGACTTGTCCCTAGGCGCTTCTATCCACCGCCAAGACCCGGCCCGGTCAACCCGAGCCGGTTTAGGCCTTTAGAGGGCCCTCGGGTTGCTCCGCTGCCGATCTGATCCGAACCCTTCGGACAAAGTAGTAGCGAACGTGGACACTCAATAGTGCGTGATTCCATTCTCTCTAGAAAACCTCCGACGGTGTTTTGTTTCACACAGCTTGAATTGCAGGTGTCTCTGAAAATGTCGCCTGAGGCAATTAGCGAACTCTCTTCAAAAAGTCATCGAAGAAAACCGGCATTGCTATCTTAACCATTAAATTTTTATATCCTTTGTCAAGTCAACGTAAAAAAAAACCTTTAAAAGATATCTGCATTTATTTTGCCGTCCGTACATTCCAGATTGCCTCTTCTCAGAACGATATGAGCATCTCCCGGGATTACTTCGTGAGATGCAAGAGTTTCTTTCTTATTAATACAACCTTTCTGTTATTGGATCGCGAGAATAGTCAGTTTGAACCAAATAAGCGCTTGTCCGTGAATTAAAAATATTTTTCCAAGTGCCTTTTGTAGTTTTACCCCACCCTGATTACCAAGCAGTGATTACGTACCGTTAAGAAACACTACTTTTACACATTAGCAATTTCAAAATATATACTTGATTGACGCCCACACAGAACTAATGGGAAAGTAGTTCTGCCTACAGAACTTCTCAACAGAACAGGTGCAAATACACGATAACTTTACTGGTCCTATCTTAGGATACTAACTAACGAATAGCTTTGACTGGTGTGGTGCTAACACCACAGTCAGTGAGTCGATCAATAATACCTCAACAGTCTAAGTTCACTATGGCGTTGTGTTATCAAATTTGTGGTATTTAATCTGTAAAGATGAATCTGCATAGCCATCGGTTGTAATAACCGTTGGATAGATGGCACTGCTGCCGCTAAATAGCAGTCAAAAATCAAAGCAGTGAAAAAATTCAGTGCTCACGTCAGCCTTCCCGGTAACATAATGGTCAGTGCAGCCGCCCGGACTGCGGAAGACCCAGGTTCGATTCCTGGCTACCCTACGGTAGGCATTTAATTGTTTCACTCTATTTTATAAATATTTAATTCAGCGTATGTGTAGAAAAATCTAAAAAATGCACCGAGCATGGGTTTCTAGAGAGACATTACAGAAACGTTTCCCCATTTACTAATAGATTCTCCGAGTATTTCGGATCGAATCGGGGGTAAAAGACCCTTTCGCTCTACTGTATTAATAGTTGCCATGTAGTATAAGTTTGACAGGAGTTAAAAAAGTGCTTAAGAGTCTACATAAACGGGCTGCTAGAGCTAGAGCAGTTAGCCAGTGATCAAAATGCACGGACTGCTTGAGCAGTCGTATAGAAGCTGCCGTTACACTGAGCTGCTGACCGCCCGGAGCAGTCGCAATTGCTTGAGCGGTTCCATGTATGTTTGTAAATAGAAGACTGTAGTTAACTATGCGCAGTCGCCGCTCAAAGCAGTCGTCATGACTGCTTCAAGCAGCCCGTGTATGGCCGACCTTAAACTCGAGTCTCTACTGTACGTAGAAGTAATGCAACGCAGACGTTTGAAATCTCTAAAAGCTCATAATAACATCAGTATTTATATTAAATGTAACTTTGAATGTATCCTTTAACATGTTTGTTCTCTTTACTAGTGTTAGTATATGCAATGCCAAAACAAACGTCTGGAAATAGTCGGGGAACATTATCGCTCGACAGAGCATATGCCATTCGTATCATATGTAGAATTAACCTCGTCGATATTATCATTTCTCTTGAGTGTCTATACTTTCGTATTTGCATCAATAATGTACTCATTTGGATGAAATTTAACAGCCTCTGTAGTCTAGAAGCCTCAGAAGTCCCGGGTTCGATTCCCAGCGGGGTGTACATGTTTGTGCACTCTGTTAGGTTGGTGATGGGCTTGTTGGTCCGCCTGGCTAGCCACCATTAATTTATCTAAATATGTCGCCATAGCATTTTATATTTTTGGCATTGTTGCGGATCCGGCAGCTAGAGATAGGAAAGCCAGTGTCTCAGTAATTGAGGATTCCGGGTGAAGTGTGCTTCCACCTTCGGTTTTATCATCACTTAACATCAGGTGAGATGAAAGCCAAGTACTTACCCGTAAGGAATAAAAAAAAGACAAAATTTTGGGATCTCCCCTTGTGCTAGGCATTTCATTTGTATGTTGCAATTAGTTAGCAGTTGGATGTTGAAGGGATGGAGATAATGATAATGTCCATATCTTCATAAATATATTGATATCTTCCAATCTTTTGGTGTGTTACAGTTTCATTCTCTTGATTTTATAACTTTTATTAAATCTTTTTCGTACACCAATCACAATATCTACCGAATTAACATTCGCGTATTCTGACATTAATTCTATACTGAACACATCGACTGATATTATATCCGAGGCAGAAGCCAGACTTCCAACTACTTAAGTCTTTAATCGCCGTGGTGGTCACCGGTGACCGACAAACAATAAATTTTCTATTGTGTCTGGTTTTTTCAACGTGTTAAGGAAAGTTGGTCTTTCATTTTAGACGGAAACATAATGAAATACCACTAAAATACGAGTACTATAGTTGTTTTAATAACGAAAGCTCCTGAAATTTTAATTTTAGCAATAACGCAGATCTGTGCCTAATTGCTCGAAGTGCTATTGGGAGATGGAAATTGTACACAATGTTGCACATTTAGACTTGTGAGACTTTAATAATAATAATAATAATAATTAATAAAAATCGTTTATTTGTCTTTAACTGATAAGTACAAAGTATTGATATCAAAAATTAAATTACTAATTAAATGAACAGTAGGTAGGTAGTGTAAAAGACAAAATGGTATTATGACTCGGTGATTGCGGAGAGTCCACAATTCCTGCTATTCTGTCATACCCTTTCACAAACATTTTAATGGATAGATTTGTAACATCGAGTTGATTAAGTTTACTATTAAATATAGCCCTGAGCGGATACAATAGATTGCCTCTCGAGTAGCCACCTGCGACATGCTTTACGGAACGTCGGAAGTGATCGATCGAGAGTCGCACGAACGGGAGAGGAATATGCAATAACGGCATTTTCAATGCACGCCAGTACGTTTAAATACTGATCGTCACTATATTTTGGAGGCAGATAGACAACACAACATAACAACTTACTTGTACTGCATAACATTTTAGCACAACCAATACCACTCCTCCCCACCCGGCATCATCTGTGCGGTCTTTACACACCACAATATAATTCGAAGCAAACAATTCACCACCTGATACGGAACTGGGGCCCGACCGCCTAACCGATTGCTTTGGCTACGTGTATAGTTTATGACGTCATCTGTACGAAATGACAAGATGACGTCATAAACTATACACGTAGCCAAAGCAATCGGTTAGGCGGTCGGGGGGCAGGTCAAAAAAGTTTCAGTCAAAGCTATTACATCAAAATAACATTGAGTTTTTTTTTTTGTGTATTGTTTTACGGCTCCGGATGAAATCCATCAAGCCTATTCGTCCGTTCTATCTTCTTCTTAGTATGGTGATGATGAATGATAATAGAAATGAGAAGTGACAAATTATATACCCACCAACCCCTCGAGTATCTCGGTAAAATGTGGGGCTTTACTAAGTCCTCACGCGGGTTTCTTGAGAGAATTTGAAAAGTGACGTTGCACTGTTTTGTTTCATTTGCGATTTTGATACTTTTTTCAGTGTGTCGATTTTACTGTTAATTTTTTCGAATACCATAGTCTTGAATTCATTAAATTGCTCTGTTAGTAATGTGCAAATTTTCGTAGTAAGACGCGACGCGAAGTCTAAGTCTAGTGCTACAGGAGCCTAATTTTGAGAGATCAGATCGCGCTTCACCGTTATTTGCAGAGCGCTTTCCATTACGGATCGTGATATTATCATAGGGCTATGCATTAATACATCCAAACAATCACTAACAACACTCGTATCACGGCTTAACTGCTGGCGCACTTGTGTACTTAATAGAATTATCGTTTTTAGGTATTTTTCTTCGGCATTAAAATTTTTATGAAATCTGTAAACACAAAATATCAAAGTACTCCTAACATTTGGCGCACCTCATAAATGCGCTGTCCTCCATAATTACACCGCGGCATCCCGCGCAGCTTAGTTGGCGTGTCGTCATCTCAATCGTAGACACTCGACGACTGCGCCGCGGCCGATAAGCGGTCGTAAGTAATCGTAACGATGAACAAGCGCAGCTAGCAGCAGATCGTAGCCGGCTCGCAGATACGTAGCTGGTGGTTGTAGTTGTGCGCAAATAATGATCGCTTATTTGAAGCGCAAAGCGGCCAGCGGCCGTGGTCGAACGGATTGAAGTTTACCACTCACGCCCAGGGGTCCGGAGTTCAATTCCAGCAAAACGCCTCAGATTTTACTCTTCACTTTTTCATCGGGGCGGCTTCGGGTGCGGTCTATCGAGCTCGTGACTCCAGTAGGGGCAAAGCCCGGGGCTCCAACACAAATCAATAACTTGTTTAAATTATTTAAAAAAAAAGTAGCGACACGTCCGCTCGATAGAAAGAATACCGGCCGAAAAAGTTATCTTTTCACTTAACGTGATCGAATGGCGAATGAAACTCGTACGTCCTTAAGGCCCCAGTACACAATGGCGTATGCTGGCTCACTGCAGGCCATCGCCATTGTGTACAGAGGGTAATGGTATACAGTGGCCGTGAATTGTCAATGATGGCGCGCAATCGGGATGTTGTCGGTTTTTTGGGCACACTTCAAAGGAATCTCGGCGTAGCATGGCCTGTGGTGTTCACACAACGGCCCATTGTTTAGTTCGTCACCGACCGTTGACCGGGATAGTGCACTTTTTTGTTGCGTGCTAGTTTGAATTTTTGATCGCCCAAAATGTCAGTATCGTGGAGCAATGGAGAGACTTTCCAGTTTATTGATTTATAAATGTCTCTATCTTTTTTTTAGTTCCAAAACAGGAATTTGCAGGGAGTCGGCAATGCGATTCCATGCATCATTGACCTGAAAACATCGTACCTACATTACTGCATATCATATAATTCAGACGAGGCTCTTCTATCGCCTATGTTCATCAGGGATAATGTAGGATTCTAACGCTAAAATAATTTTTCAAATCGGTCCATTAGTTTCGAAGCCTCAATGCAAACAAATAAACAAACAATCAAATCTTTCCTCTTTATAATATTCGTATAGAAGTATTCCACGACCATCGCAAGTGTTTCGCCAGGCAACAATGAGCCATGGGCAATTGTGTGAACACAAAGTGATCGTGGCCTACTGTTGTGCATTGCAAAGCATGGCCCATCACAGACCATTGTGTACTGGGGCCTGTAGATTTTGATAATGTTTATATATCGTCGTATCGTAGCACACACAGTTCAATGGTCTCCAAACTGATAAAATACTGTTAGTTTTTGTTATTAGATATTTATTTTAATATTAAATTATTAATGTTATTGTCTTTTACTTTTTATTTTTTAAAGCTTGCTGCACTGAAGCTAAATTAAATACATATTTATAAATTTTACTTTTTTATTTTTAAGTGCTAATTGCTGCACTGAAGCTAAATTAAATATTCATAAAATTTTATAAAATGCAGTGAAAAAATTAAGCGCCCACCCGACCCAGCCAGGAATCGAACCTGGGTCTTCCGCAATCCGCAATCCGGGCGGCTGCACTGACCGCTATGCTACCGGGAAGGCTGACGTAAGCGCTGAATTTTGTCACTGCTATTTTAATATTTTTGAGTGCTATTAAGCGGCACTAGCGCCATCTATCCAAACGGTTGTTGCAACCGATGGCCATGCAGATTCATCTTTGCAGATGAAATACCACAAATTTGATAACACAACGCTATAGTAAATTTTACTTTTTTATTTTTAAGTGCTAATTGCTGCACTGAAGCTAAATTAAATATTCATAAAATTTTATAAAATACATGTATTATAAAAACATGCTGTGTTATCAAATTTGTGATATTTGATCTGCAAAGATGAATCTGCATGGCCATCGGTTGCAACAACCGTTTGGATAGATGGCGCTAGTGCCGCTTAATAGCACTCAAAAATATTAAAATAGCAGTGACAAAATTAAGCGCTTACGTCAGCCTTCCCGGTAGCATAGCGGTCAGTGCAGCCGCCCGGATTGCGGAAGACCCAGGTTCGATTCCTGGCTGGGTCGGGTGGGCGTTTAATTTTTTCACTGTATTTTATACATTTTATAAATATGTAAATATTCATAAAATTTTATAAAATACAGTGAAAAAATTAAACGCCCACCCGAACCAGTTATTGTATTTGTGGATTTAATTCTGTTTGTATTTATGTTTGTTTCCTTTATTGTAATTATAAAATTGCCTTGTATAAATGTATTTATGTGTGCTTATGTAGTAAATAAATGAATGTCTATGTCTGTCTGTGTCTATGTCAAAAAATTTTACAAGAATTTTTTGCTCATATCGTATTGTTATGCATGCCTGTTGACGTCTGTGTTTAACTCATACATATTTATGTGGCTACGTTATCTGTTTGGTTAGTCACATGCACAAGGAAAACTTGATAGCGATTTCATTCGAGCCATTGTATGTATAACTAATAACGAGTATATCGTAAAGTCAAAATTAATAGGAAAAATAAATGCTATTACTTAAAGTATTTGTTTACCGCATTTGTTGCACAGTGGCGAGTTATGACCGCCACAGTCGGATATAATCGACAAGCGATAAAGCGTGCCTGTACGCCAACGACGACAATAAACACAAAAAACAAAATACCTTTTGAATATTCGGAATTTCATATTTTTTGAACCTTTCACTCTGTAGGGTGTGCTTGGCGCATAGGGCACGGCGACACATTTGTACAGTGGCAGCCAAAAGGAGTTAATTTCCAGCCTTTAGACACAAAAAAATTAAGATACTGCAGAAAGAAAACTTTATACGAACGTGCTCGAGCAACGCACGCATAGACAACCTCTCACGGAATCTCGCAACAGTCCGAGGAGCTGTTACTTAGCTTCTGCAGTCTCCATATTTCTGCTTTAGAGGTGTCCTCGGGGTTTCCGTTCTTAGCAACCGACACGAACGCCTCGGAGAATGTACTGGTGGTACAGGACGTTCGAGTCGGTTCTCGGCAGAGGGAAGCTCGAGATCGTGTGAAGGAGGGGGGAGGGGGAATAATCAATAATCAAAAATGCCATTTTTTTGAGATCATGTTGTTAAAATTATTTTTTAAACTTTTAGTCATACATATGACAGTTAATCAGATCTAGCCTACCCATCTATAGTAAGTAGTTACATCACAAAGTTATTTCTTTTACCAATAAATCAATTTTAATGACACTTTTTAAGTGTAAGGAATATCAGAGATCTTAACAGTCAGTTGAATATTTGTATTTATTTTATTTTATTTATTTATACTTTGTATGGGATGCCGATAATTTTATTAATCTTTTTAAAATTGGAATGCCTCAAGACTATTTCTTATCAAATAATTTGATATAGATAACGTTTACATTAAAAATAAATAAGATTATGTTACAACTTAATTAAGCCTAATTAAAGTACTATAAAGGAAACAAAAGAACTATGAAATAAACAGAACAAAACGTACTGTACTTCATCATCATCATAATGAAACGATTGATGATGATGAGTATAACCACTACCAGCGGATATTTATTACTTTTATAACGTTTTTTCAAAAAACGAAATTCGCAATGAGCTGTATGTTCGCTGTTATACGTAGCGCCTGCGACAATTGAGACCGCAAAGACCGCAGAATCTAAAAAAATATTTTTATAAAATTACTGGTTTTAGTTATTAAAATATGCAGCAACAAAATTACGAATATTGATGTTGTCAATATATTTCAGTGATTTCAAAACATATAAATTAAGTAATTTCATTGTAATTTGAGCATTAGTTATTTTTTAGAGGTGTTTTCATAAAGAGTTACGATCGAGTCAAAATTGCACAATCATGTTTTTGAGCAAGGGCTCGACCAACGCTCACATGGACCCTTTGCACGGGCACGGTACACGGAACAGCTCGAGACAGTCCGAGCGAAGTTGTTGCGGGATCCCGTGTCCGTGAGAGGTTGTCTATGTGTGCGTTGCTCGAGCGCGTTTGTATGAAGCTTACCTTCTATAGTTTCCTTATTTTGTGATACATTGCTCATTTACACAAAGCCAGCAGCCCGCTATTGGCTATAGTGCGAATTGCCGGGCAGCAGCAAAATACATAGGCTACATAATTCTTCAGTGCAGTGAGAGGCTATGTTAGGCTATATCGTTATCCGGCAGCAGCATACAGTTTAGTGGACAACGAGGCATTCTGCCCCTTAAATTTTACATCAAGATTGATTAAATTGCAATTAATTCGGAAAACATCATACACAAAACCGTTATCGTTAGGGCAAAGAAATACTTGATTTTCGAAGCCGACGAAACAGCATTTGGTGTTTTATAGTATAAACTTGTAATGTCATCCCAAGGCACTTTCATTTCAACATTTGTATCCTCAATGTTTCCAGATATAAATTTTCCTTTTCCATATATCTTTAAGTAGGAGAATACATCAGTTGTTATTGGTATCCAATTCGGATCGGAATCAGGATCAGGAATTCTGAAACAAAAAATGTTACATGATTAACTATTAATGGACGGCAGCTTTTAAGGTTTTTGATGGAATAGGCATATTTGGTAACGGTTAATACACATACAAGTTATGAAACATACCCTTTTTTGGCAAATGCAATGAGTCGTTCTAAAAGCTTTTTTTTTGGTATATCAGAAACTGTTCTAGATTCTAGATCAAATATGTAGTCGAGTATGCCGCCATGCTTTGTACCATTTAGTATGATGTCCTTGTAGGGCCAGTCATCTTCAGAAGTTTCCTCCGGAAAGGAAAAAGTCAATAATCTTACAGCACCTTCAGAAGTGTTAACTCTTTCCTTGACGCTTCTCAACACAGCGTTAACTATTAAACTGTCTCCTTCATATGCAAAAAAGTCTTCTATGTTTGTCTTTTCTATGACTCTGTCACCAAAGTAACCTTCACGTAGCGTTTGAGAAATATTAAATTTATTCACTTCATTTGTAAACGCTAAATCTGCTGGGAGAAAGTCTGTGAAATTCTTCTGCATTCGTTCTAGCCATCTTTCGCTGAGAGCTTCTCTGACTCTCATAGTCCCTTCTGTGTCTACGTATCCAGCAATGTATGGAACTTGATTGTATGATCCTGAACGCAACAAATTGATGGGTGCATCTTTAAGAAACCACCCATCAAGTTTTTGGTTTTCTACACACGGAGCGAATAATACTGATTGATTTGTGAAATGAAATGTATTTATTGCATTGTTTAATTCATGTGCATCTACATTCTGTAGATTTCTGGCAAGTTGTTGAACGTCGTCGGTCTCTTGTAATCCAACTTTTGATCCTAGAGCTTTGGCGTATCCTAAAGGATCGTAAGCTATTGCCCAGGGAGACAGGGCAGATCCGCTGAGTGATATTGCCTTATGCACTAATTTCTCAGGTGACATAGTTATTAAATCAACCATCGCTGCTCCTGACCCGTGTCCAAGTAACATCACATTATTTGGATCACCACCGAAAGCTTTTACATTCTTTTGTATCCAATTCAATGCTTGTACAACATCTTTGAGACCAGCATTCCCTGGTGCTTCCGTCACACCAAGACAGAGAAATCCAAATATAGAAAGACGATAATTAACTTCAATAAAAACTATATCTGCTTCAACTAAAGATTGGAAAGAATATTGTTGGGTGCTTTCCGTGCTAGAATAGTCTTCTCCACTTAGCCAGACTATGACTGGTTTGATGGTAGTTACGTTATTGGTAAACACATTTACTGTTAGGCAGTCTTCAACACCCAAGAGTCCAGAGGGACTAGGCTGAGCACATATAATTTTTTTGTATTTACTGGATATTAGCTCGTCATATTTAGAAGGGGGTGGCGCCGCCTGAAACAAGAAAAAAAAACACATAGTGCCTTACAAATCAACAAAGAATAAGGTCCGAATAGTTATTCCGTGTTTTGTTCCTGTCATTTATACGTAATTTTAAATTAGAGTAAAAGAGACAAAACAAGGCGCTAAGTATTTAAGATTTGTAAAAAATAAGTTACAAGTGGAAATATTACATTATTGTTGGGTTTTCAGTCAAACCCCAACTAAAACACATTAGTCTGACATAGTATAATATAGCCATTTTATACATCCGTTTTAATTTTCTATGTCTAATGTATGTGTATCATACATATACATTAGTCAATGTATATGAAATTTGCCCAAACTCATCTTCAATGATTCTTCAATGAATGTATTTATTTATTTATTTAATTAACTGTTTAACCGTATGCCATATTCGAGGAGCTCGATGGCGCAGTGGTTAACGCGCTCGGTCTGCGAGTGCTAATGTTAAGCAACTTTCGCAAAGGCCGATCACTGGATAGGTGATCAAAAATTTATCATTTACTTCTACTTCCTAAGGCCTGCTACGCACTAGCGGTAGGCCGCCTAGACGGTTCGTTTGAGCAGCCTGCCGCCTGACGCGGTTGCTATAGCGGCTGACCGCTATGGCGGCCAACCGCGATGAAACCGCGTTAAGCGGTTGGAGCGGTTGATTTTTCGGCTATGTATTTTTAGGCTCCTTCACAATTCCAAATAGCTTCTCGTTATTGAATTTGAACAATTTTTTTTTTTGTGTTCATGGCTGCGCAACTCCAATCAAACTCATTGGCGGCTCGCCGCAAACTGAATCGCCAGTGCGTATAAACAAGATAGCGGCCAGCCGCGAAGCTTGCCGCAGCTCTCCATTCAACCGCCGCGGTTGAAATTTTAGGGCGGTTAAGTGCGTACAATTACAAGCGGTTGCATATGAAATTGGGAAAGCAGCTAGCCGCGCGGTTAACCGCTAGTGCGTTATAGCGCTTACGATTCATGTATAGATGCGGACGGCTCGCCTGTTATAAGTGGTCAACGCCTATTGCCGCTTGTATCACATTTATCATTAGCCTTCCCACAACTGGGCTCAGGGCTTCCCTCAGAACTGCCGAACACGTAAACAGAACTAACCAAGGAACTAACAATAACAAACGATTGACAGACGTCATTTCAGGTTATCAGGAATTGAGGTATTCGATAGACGTTCACAAACTGTACCTACGTGTACGTACCTAGCTACACTACTGACAAGCTTCACTAGTGATAGTGAGCACGCTAGAGTGTGTGAGTAATACCAACAACGGAAGAAAGTAGAGACGTCTGCACATCAGACTACCCAAAACGGCCAAATTTCTTCAATAGATGTTTAACCAATTGTGTTTTTTTTTATTTATTTAATATGAAATCTTCTGTGCGTGTGTATGTCACTGAACTCCTTCTAAACGGATTTGGATGACATCTTTTGTGTGTGTTCAAGTGGATTCGAGAATGGTTTAGATTTACAATTGGACCCATAGGTCCATCATGGGATACGGGTGTACGCGGACGAATGGTTTTTCTTTTGTTGTCATGGAAACTGTCAAAGCGGTAAGTCCGGACAGCCAATCTATACTATTATATAAATCTGTAGGTTCTGTGTGTACTTGCAATTTTTCTGACAAATTTTGGGATTAATATTCATTTTATGAAACACTGACTCCAATTTTACGATTTTTGAAATTTTTGTCTGTCTGTCTGTCTGTCTATATGTCCACTTTTAACTCAAGAACGGCTTGACCGATCTTGATGAAAATTTGTATGTAGTAAGAACATGCGATTGTGCAAATGATAGGCTATAAAAAAGGGGAAATTTTATTCACAAGTTTAAGCGGGCGGGTGACGGCTCTTGATGAAAATTTGTATGTAGTAAGAACATGAGATTGAGCAAATGATAGGCTATTTATGATGTTAGTAAACCTAATAATAATTAATCATTGTTTTGATTAGCATTCATTGATCCATTATATTCGCACAGCGAAGCGGGCGGGTGACCACTAGTATAATCAATCTAACACTAGTACAGTTCAAAGTTTATTGAGGAAATTTGAAAATTTGTGGTGGACGTGCAGGTGTACGTCGGCGAAAAAGAGTTCATATGAACGTTTGCAAATGTTTTGCTTTTCAAATGTTGTTTTTGCTTGACGCAAATCGCATAATGCAAAGACATTTACATTAAATCTCTGTGGCATAATGACGCCCAAATCCAATTAGGACAATTACGAATCTTTACGATTTTCGCGCTAATACCGCTTCCCTTTGTCTATAAGTAAGTAAGGTACCATAAAGGTGGGTAGGATTAAGGAATTCAATACCTATTCCGAATAATCCTAATATTTAAAAGTACCACATCAAAATACCTAATACGAATATTTATGCCGTATGGCCACAGAATAATATTATGGCCGCGGCGAAATTGCATAAATATTCTGATTATGTACTTGAAATAGATTGACGATAAAATAAATATTCAGCTCGATATGTAGTACGAAGAAAAGGTACCTTTCATATTCATGCAGTACCTATGTAATAAACTATATGACTCTCACAAAAGCTAGGCAACAACACAATCAATGCAACTGTTAATACAATTAAAACAGTTTTTTTGGTATGTTTATATCTGTTGTCTGTAACTTAACTAACTAACAACCCTAGAGCTACATTACAGAGACTCATCCATCAAAAAATACCCAATAAATTTAATGTGACAAGTGCTCTTTCTTGCTACACTCATCTTAAGGTCTGTATTTTATGCAAAATTAAATTGCCGTATCTGTCGCGTACTTAGCTGTACTCAGCTGATATATTTTGTATATTTCTATTTAATTTAGATATCGTGTTTCATAATAATAACATAATGTCACCGTATCATCATATCATGCGTTTTTTAGGTCAACTTCAGTTTATAAGGTTTTTTTTTAAATTGATTTCCATTTGCTTTTTGAGTTTCTGAGCAACTTTCATTTTTAAGTTATATTATTTTCAGAACAAGACTTTTTGGAAGTTGTTTTGTTAGCGTATCAGGAAAATTCACCTACATAATTGCGTGGGTTGGGACTTCTTGGCGGGAAAGTGAAGAGTCATGACTGCGGTTTTGTTTTATTTTCTAAAATTTGTGTTATGCCGAATATTAATGTGAAATAATGGTGGATTATTAACCGTTAAGTGTTCGTGAGTGTGCATGAGTGTTGGCAAATGAAACAAAACAGTGCAACAGCACTTTTCAAATTCTCTCAAGAAGTCCGCGTGAGGACTTAGTAAAGCCCCACATCTTTACCTTAGTAAATGATATACCCCTCTCAAGGGGTTGGGGGGGTATATCATTTGTCACTTCCCATTTCTATTATCATTCATCATCCTTCATCATACACGAAGGAAATATTGTATAGTTATGTATTTACTTGTAAGAAAAATTACTTTGACACTGGCTAAATGTGCTAATCGCACGAAGCCATCAATTAAAGAAAAAAAAACTGCGTGGTTATTTAAAATACCAAATACTAGTATGTGATATAATGTTACCAGCAAATCTATAAATGTAATTAAGGTTATCGGGCGTAAGAAGTTCATTGATGAAAACAAACGAAATTATGAATATTTTAAAAACGCTTATTTTTTAAAATTCTACCCGTTGCTTCGGCCGAGTTCCATTTATTTATTTTACGTTACCTATTGTTTATTATTTCAGCAACTAAAGTTTAGGGAAAATTGGGTAAATGTAACAAAATGTAGAACATAGCGAATCATTATTAAAGGCTAAACAGGTCAAAGTAAATTGAAATAAAGAAAGTGCTTTTTAGCAGAGTAGGTTGGTATACTTCTTGCTATAACCTAGTAAAAACTGGAGTCATGGCTGAATGGTCTAGATCCTTTTGCCGTTCCTACATCAAACTAATTTCACTTATTTCTGTCTGTATGATTCATTCATTAGACGAATTAAATCAATATTGGCACCATCCTCCCCATTTCGAGTTTCGTATGTTAGGTATGTAAGTATTAATAAATATAAATATTAAAAGAATAAATTGTACATAGTAATGTATTCAAAATTACACTTGAAAAATACAACTTTCTCACAAGTAGTAGGTATTCAAAATCATAATAAAATCATGTTTTCTTCATAGCTCGTATATCTGTCTTTGTGTGTTCTCAATCGGTGCTATTGCGACAATTTCGAGTACTAGTGAGTTAGCAGAGGTACAGTCACAAGCGTATACATACGATATGTATACACTTTGACTCTTATTATATTGTATTAAAAGTTACATTGTTTACATATTTTTGCTCGTGACTGTACAGCCAGTATCAAACAGTGATTTGCTCCATGAGCAAATGTCTCACTGAGTTTTTACCTTTTTACATATATTGTATTAAGAGTTACATTGTTTACATATTTTTGCTCGTGACTGTACAGCCAGTATCAATCAGTGATTTGCTCCATGAGCAAATGTCTCACTGAGTTTTTACCTTTTTACATATATTGTATTAAGAGTTACATTGTTTACATATTTTTGCTCGTGACTGTACAGCCAGTATCAATCAGTGATTTGCTCCATGAGCAAATGTCTCACTGAGTTTTCACCTTTTTACATCGCTACGGCACACAAATCGATAACCAATGTCTATATTAGGTAATAGTTTAATGTTTATTGATCCTTTATTATTATCAGAGGTTGGAATTAGGTAGAGTTATTTATGTAGGTACTTGCATCGAAATGTTTTTATTAATATGGATCTTCCCGGGATTTCTAATGGACAATCCCGTGTGGTCAACAATATTACAAATAAATAATAATAAAAACCTCAGAGATAGATAAGACAAATAAAACAAAGATAATTAACATACAATTTTTATTAGTATTTACATTAATTCACAATACAAATTATTATTAGTCTTAAGCCAATTCTCATACTTATACTTCGCCTTTTTTATAAATACGAAAATACTTTTGCTTCTATTAGCCTAGACTCGTGAGGTTTTGCTTATTCAAACGGCCTCATTTTCCTTGTCCGATTCATTCAAAGTACCACTAAGATTTGAAGTGTTCGCTTCTGACATTACTGTGTAACAAACTTTTTTTATTTAATAAATCATGGGATTTTTCTGCTCTTTTAAATTAATCTCGGGATTTGACGCATATCCACTTTATTCTTTCGCTGTATGAAATTAGTGTAAGTACATAAATAACTCTACCTAATTCCGACCTCTGGTATTATTCATAATACGACCTTGTGTATACCTACGACTCTTTCAATCGTAATATTAGTAAAAAAAAACAACACTAACAAAATCCTATATAATAGAATGTCGGCAGCCCTACCGTCCACAGAGTACACGCATACACAAACCGCACACAGTCTTAAACCAGTTATAGGAAACACGTAGGTATTGCACTTAAAAATATCCTTACTTTGAATCTATGTTCGCCCGACGTCGATCCGGCATATGGTATGCCGTAAAACGAGTAATAACTATTATGGTCCACTCTTGCGCCTTTAACTGTGCCTTCACTTGTTTCTATATCGACAATTAACTCCTCTAGCGCTATCGCTGAAGTTGTAAACGGTAACGATAATGAGAGGCAGAAACAAGTGAATATATTAGTAAACATGTTGATAGACCGCCACGAACGCGGCCGGCACGCTCGCACCGGTATCACTGAGTCGGACAGAACGGATTTCGAACGGAATGACGTCACCTCGATCAGTGCTGCCAACGCTTGAACTCGCTTGCTACTATTAATCAATACACGTTCACGCTTTTTATAACAACACTTGTTTACAAAGTGTTATTGCCTTATAAAATATAAATAAAGTTTGATAGGGACAATACTTATTTGGAATTGACAAAGAATAAGAATATTTTTTCTAATTGACATATTAAATGATGCGTGACCAAAAATGTATTATCTCGGGCTTCTCCGTGCTTCGGAAGGCACGTAAAGCCGTTGGTCCCGACTGTGTTAGCAGGCGCTAAGAACCGCCAATCTGAACTGGGCTCACATGGTGGTTTATGGCCGGTTCCCACTATTCATATATATACATGCCGCGCTCGATCAACGCACACAATACACACAGTTCTCACGGATACGGATCTTGGAACAACTAGGAACAGTTCGAGTCTCTTTATTTTGTGAGCCTTCTGCAGTCTCCTTATTTTGTGATAAAATGTTCATCCTCGGTGAATCTACTTTGATCTAGTTATATTTGTATAGGGTGATTAAATATAATCCGGTTGGTTTAACATAAAAATGTCAAATGTTTTTTTATTTTATGATTAAATGCGGTGTCGCAATTTGTACATTTATATTCTTGTGTTACTTGGTAAAATGGTAAAACAAAGGATTTTTTATACTTAGATACAACGGTGCACGAAGTTTTCGCTTTACGTATTAATATCAGCACCAGCTCATAATCTTCCCACTGCTGGGCCACGAGCCTTCTCTAATTGATGGATAAGGGGAGAACGAGCCATAAACCACCACGCGGGCCCAGTGCGGATTGGTGGTTGTTAACGACTGCTAATGCAGCTAGGACTAACGGCTTTACGTGCCTTCCGAAGCAGGGAGGAGCTCGAGATGATACGTTTTTGGTCACCTATCCGATGACCGGCCTCTGCGAAAGTTGCTTAACGTCAGCAATTGCAGACCGAGCGCGTTAACCACTGCGCCGGCCGCCGCCATCTAGCTCCTCGTATAATATACACTCGGCGTCAAAAAAATCGCACCTCTTAGAAAATCACTTTCAAATGTCATTTACTCTTGATATGCACATGCAGTCGCATTAATTATGATTTTATTTACAAGGTTACTTAATTAACTTAATAAAAAACATTACTTTTCATTATCAAATAAAACCTAATGCAACAAATAAAGTGTCACAAAAATTTGATGCAAATTTTGCTACCCGTGAGAGTTGCTAGTTGCGCTTCCTTTGTGGGTATAAAACGGTCAACACGGGTTCAATGTGGGTCATTCGCTATTCAACCGTTGAAGAGGACACACGCACAGATTTTGATGGATACCACAGCTGATAAAGCCGCTCAAGTGGTTGCACTACTGCAATCAGGGGTGCGGCAGTGTGATGTCGCCCGGCAACTGAACCTGAGCCGTTATTCCGTTCGAAGAGTGTACCAGCGCTTCATAGAGACCGGTGGCTATATCCGCAGACACGGTTCGGGTAGACGTCGCTGCACTTCGGAAAGAGACGACCGGTTCGTTGTGTCGAACTCTTTGAGAAATCGTTTCTCCAACGCTGTTGAGTTGCAACAGCAGCTCCAGGCAGTTCGCAGACGCACCGTAAGCGTATCTACGGTTAGAAGAAGATTGAAGGAGAAGAAGATAGCGGCCCACAGAGCTGCTACGGGTCCAAAATTGACTGCAGCGCATCGGCGAGCCCGCTTGCAGTTTGCTCGTGACCACGTCGATTGGACCCTTGAGCAGTGGAGAGCTGTTCTCTTCTCAGACGAGACGCGAGTGTGTCTTTTCTGCAACGACCGACGGAGAAGAGTATACCGGAGGCAGGGTGAACGTTTCGCCCAAGCCTGCATCCAGGAGACGGTGGAATATGGTGGCGGATCCTGCATGTTCTGGGGCGGTATGTCTGCTGCCGGCAAAACCGACCTTGTCTGCGTCTCCCGGACTGGAGGTGCTCGCGGACAAGGGTCGCTGACTGCTCGCCGCTATGTCACTGAGGTCCTGGAAGTGCATGTGGTCCCCTTTGCCTAATCTTTTGGCGAGGGGTTCACATTAATGCACGACAACGCTCGCGCTCACACTGCAGGCATCGTGAGCGACTTCTTGCAGAGGTCCCAAATCTCTGTGATGCAGTGGCCAGCGCGAAGTCCGGATCTGAATCCTATAGAGCACCTCTGGGACCATCTTAAACGTAAGGTTCGATCTCGGGATCCAGCTCCTTCGACTCTACAGGAGCTCCAAGACGCGGTGATTGAAGAATGGGGGCTTATCCCTCAAGAAGAGCTCCTGAAGTTGGTGAGGTCCATGAGGGACCGTATGGAAGCCGTGATCAGGGCAAGGGGGGGTAACACTAGATTTTAAGTTAATTTTAAGACACTTTTTGTACATTTTTCTTTGTAAATTATCTGTTGTTAATTAGGACTTAATTAAGGATTTTTATTATTTTATTAATTTTAATGTTGTTTGTATAATTATAATTAAACAGAAAGTTAAATTTAATTGTTTTTTGATACTCCTTTTTGTTACCTTTCTAATGATACCCAACACTATCCTCTACATAAGGTTTAAGAATTTTTAAAGATGATTTTTAAAAGGTGCGATTTTTTTGACGCCGAGTGTATATAAGAAAAAAGCCTTCTGAGTTTCTTGCTAGCTTTTCGCGGTTGAAGGCTCTCCCAAAATCCGAACTGCTGGTGCAACTGTTTAGTTAAAATAAATTGTAGTTTATTATTATATTAATTTTATGCTTAGTTTTGACGTCAATATGTGCCTGTAAACGCTTATATTGAACAAACGATTTTACTTTGATTTTATATAAATAAATAAAAAAATTAAAGAGTCCGTTATGTCCACAATTTTATTGTGGGCGGTCCAGGTAACTAAAAACTAACATCAATAGTATTTTACTAAGTTGGCAGCATTGGCTGACTTCAGTGGAGTGTAAAGTATGCTCAGCAAATATAAAGCTTATCTCAACGTCGTAAATTGGTATGTTGAACAAAGGAGATTTTTTTAAAATACAGATAATTAGGGTTATGATGATTGATGATGACAGAAGAAAAAATATCTTTATTTATTTTAATATCTTTTAAATTCCTTCCGGTGCATTACTTGGCTATTTACTGTATTCTGGCAAATAAACTTTTTATCTTATTTTATCTTAAAATGGTAAAAAAAAATTTTTTTATACTTAGCTAGCGTGTCTATTTTTTGTTATAATTTAAATAAATAATTTTTTTGTTATAAATAAAAAAAGTGTCGATCAGAGGTTCCTGTCCTGTCGAAAAGACTGATGCCATTATGCCATTACCCGATAACGCATAGTTTTAAATAGGCGGCCAGTTGTCAACTATTTTCCTCATGCTCACCCACACAATGAAACCGAATCATGCTGTCGGTAAGTAATCAGATACCTACTATTATAAAAAAAACAAGTGTTGCAACTAAGATTTGTCCAAAAATTTTGCACATTGTTTTTGGAGAGAGGTCATTTTCAGCTTCACCGAGCTTTTTTGGGAGCGGAGAGAAATTTAAGCCGTGTGAAACGAATCACCTTTGGAGATTTTCTAGAGGGAACGGCATCACATCGGCGTCACGCACTAGTGCGTGTCCCCGTGCCCTACTAGTTTCTCCGAAGAGTTCGGATCGGATCGGGGATTTTGCACATGCAATCCCCCAACGGCCACGCCCTGCACACGATGGTGATAGTGACGGTCTCGAAAGACGTTCGAATGTCTATAATTTATTATTATTATTATTATTATACTCTTTATTTATTTTCTTTCTTAGCCTAGGTTTGTTATAATATTAATATAAAAGTAAAATACAAAAGTACATACAAAACATAAAAATATTATAAAAAACCTAGCCTAGGGTGCCGCCGGCAACGGGGCAGGGCTCAAGTTGCCGGTGGTTAGGGCTGCAGAGACAGGAACCTTCGGACTATCCGCGCCGTGTCCAAGAGTACCGCCTTCTGTATCTGGCCCTTGATCCAACCATTAAGCGAGAGTCTCTTAAGGTGTTGGTCGAGACTCTTCGCTACCAGACCGTTCGCAGACACAACTATCGGCACAATGATTGTCGAGTCAACATCCCACATGGCGGTTACCTCGTGAGCCAAGTCAAGGTACTTGTTAGCCTTGTCCTTCTCGGCCTTTACGAGGTTCTCGTCATGCGGGATGGTGTGCGCTAGGATGGAGCTCGAGGTGATTGAGTCCTTGATAGGGCAAAATCACCCCGAGGTCTTCAATGTCCTTAGGATAGCCCACAATTTACAAAAGCCCTCCCCCGCGCCCTCCCCGCGTTACTCGCCTTATGCGAAACCCGCCCAAGCGCCCGCCGCTTCTTTAGCCCCCACGTCCAACGCGTGTCCCGAAGTTAGGCCTATCATTAGGTTAGGTCAACCTTTGTCCCCGTCCGGTCCCGAATTTGAGATGGAGGTTTGCCCCTCCACCTCCAATGCGAGACAAGATAGCCCTCCCGTCTCGGACTCCGATCCCGATGTAGTTACATCGGACTCGGAATTCGAGACCGTCACCCGTAAAGGGAAACGGACCCGCAAGTCCGCCCCTGCCTCCGTCCCTCCGCCTAAGGCCGCTAAAGCGAATAGCGCGCCTTCCTCCCGCCCTTGCTCCCCTAGGCCCGAGCCGAGCCAGCCGCGCAAGGAGAAAAAGATCCCTCCGATTTTTGTCCAAGAGACAAAAAATTTTAACGAGATTATGCGATCTCTGAAGGCCCGACACAATGTCATCCCATTAAGGAATCGCCTTATTAAAGGCGCTAAAGGTGACCCAGAGATGGTCAAGGTGGAGCTCGCTACCGTGGCCGACTTCCGCTCATGCACGGCGTTTTTACGCGCTAATAACGTGCCGTTCCACACGTACTCGCTCCCCGAGGAGCGAGTACTATCAGTTGTAATCCGCGGCCTTCCCACGGATTGGGACCCAAAGATAGTCCTTGACGACCTTAAGTCGCAAGGCTACCCCGTCCTTGACGTGACTCGTATGCTCGGCAAGGACAAATCTCCGTTGAGCCTCCTAAAGGCAAATTTAGATAATACCCCCGAGGGTAAATCCATTTTCAACGTCAAGACGATCGTAGGCTTCGATCGCCTTTCGATTGAGACCCCCCACAAGCGTGGCATTGTTGGTCAATGCCACAAATGCCAACGTTACGGGCATGCCGCCCGTAACTGCTTTGCCCGCCCCCGGTGCGTTAAGTGCTTGGGCGACCACGCCACGGAAGCGTGCTCTAGGCCTAAAGCGCCGGCGCCGGTCTCCGTCGACCCGCCCGGTTGCGTGAACTGCAGCGCTTTGGGACACACCGCGAATTATCGCGGCTGCCCCAGAGCTCCGCGTAGTAACGCAACCCGCGGGTCGGGACCGCGCCGTAACCCCGCGACTCGAGCTCCGCCGCCTTCACAGATCGCGAAAGTCTCGCTCCGCCCCGCGGCCCCCTTACCACCGCCCCGCAATCCGTGGGCCACTCCGCGGGCTTCCCAGCCCGCGGCGGTAGCCCTCGCGTCAGACTCGCTAGTCGACTTTCCCGCGACTGGCCCGGCTCGTGTCCCACCGCCACCTCCGGCTGAAACTCCAATGGAGCTAAGCCTTCCCGAGGCCCCTCAGGCCGTAGCCCCAAAGGCCAAGGCCCCTAAGGCCAAGGCCCCTAAGGCCAAGGCCACTAAAACCAAGGCCCCTAAGGCCCAGCCCACCAAGCCTAAACGGCAAACCCCCGCCCCTAAGGCAGTCATGTCACCCAAAGCTCGCGCGCAACATTCGTTTGCCGCGACTGTAGGTTCCCTTCCGGTAACCTTCTCTTCCATGTCTACGGTTGTCGAACTTGTAAAGATTTATCGTTACAAGGACGAGATCGCAGAGGTGGAAAGAAAGTTGCGCGAAGCCGCCTCTTCCCCCGACGCTTGTCCCGCTATGATCATAGCGACAATCTTTAACGATCACGGTCCCCTGTTGGACAAGATCACGTCCCTTCTTGACTCTCTTAAAGAATCATAAATGGATAATACGCCCCCTCAAAGAATTAAGCCCCGCTCTCTAACGGTTGCGTTTTTCAACGCGAACGGTCTCAGTAGTCAACGCGACGAGGTGTCCGATTTTCTAACCGAACACGCCGTCGACGTTTTTCTAGTACAGGAAACGTTCCTAAAACCATCCATCCGAGACCCTCGCATGGCTAACTACAACCTTGTCCGTAATGATAGAGTCGGCCGCGGTGGCGGCACTCTTATCTATTACAAGCGGTCGCTTCATTGTGTCCCGCTCGATCCCCCGCAGCTATCCGATATGGAGGTATCGGTCTGTCGGCTAGGCATGACGGGCCACCCGTCTATCACTATCGCGTCCGCGTATCTGTCCCCTAATAAGCTTCTCACGCAACCCGATCTCGAGGCGCTGTTTTCTATGGATAACGCCGTCATTATTGCCGGCGATTTCAATAGCAAACACGCTCAGTGGAGTTGCAACTCAACCAACCGTAACGGTCGGGTGATGAGCCACCTCGCTGAGTCGTTGCTCTTCGATATCGTAGTGCCTATGGAGGCCACTCACTATCCGTTAGTGGACAACTACTCCCCTAACCCGTTAGATATGGCGTTGCTAAGGAACGTAACCTTACGGTTGCGTTCCATAGAAACGATCCACGCGCTCTCCTCCGACCATAGGCCGGTGGTTTTACAGTTAGGCCCCCCCACCGACCCCACCCCCGTTATTAAGGTGGTGACTGACTGGGATAAGCTTGAGAAATTACTCGAGCCTACCGCCAGTGAGTCACTAAACCAAATCCCCGATAGCATTGTCTCGCCTCACGAGACAGTGGCCGCGGTCGACGCCCTCAGTAGTCATCTCACTAACGCTATAAGCGAATCGTCCCGGCGGGTTGTTGCGACGGGTGACCATCGCTTCAAACTGCCGGACGATGTGAGGCAACTGTTGAGGGCTAAGAACGCCGCCACGCGCGCTTACGACTCCTATCCCACTTCGGACAACCGAGTTCGTATGCGCTCTTTGCAGCGCGCTGCTAAGGAGCGCATTCAAGAGCTCCGCGGTACGAATTGGGATGGCCTACTTAAAGAGATCTCGCCCTCTCACCAAGCTTATTGGAAGTTGGCGAGAGCCTTCAAGTCAGATACAGTCACTTCTATGGCCCCGCTTAACAAACCCGACAACTCGATCGCCTTTGACGACGACGAGAAAGCCGAATGCCTCGCCGACAGTCTCGAGTCTCAATGCTCGCCTAGCACTCTCCCAGTCCCTCAGGACCATGTAGACATGGTCGATAGGGAAGTAGATAGACTCTCGTCCCTCCCCCCAACCGCAACCCTCCCGCCTGTTACGGAGGATGAGGTGCAAACGCTCATTAGACGACTCAAACCCCGTAGTGCCCCCGGGGCAGACGGCATCTCAAATAAGATCCTTAAGATCTTACCCGCTCAGCTTATCCTTTTAATAGTAGCTATCTTCAATAGCGCCATGTCAAACGCAATCTTTCCCGCTGCGTGGAAAGATGCGGTTGTCATAGGTATCCATAAACCCGGTAAACCGCGTAACGCCCCTTCTAGTTATCGCCCCATCAGTCTTCTCAAATCGCTGGGAAAACTGTACGAACGCGTTCTAGTATCCCGCTTAAAGGACTTTGTGTCCTCTAACAATATCCTCATAGACGAGCAGTTTGGGTTTCGCCCCAAACACTCGTGCACCCATCAATTGCACCGCCTCACGGAGCATATTCTATCCGGCCTCAATAAAAGGGCCCGTCCCAAGGGCACCGGAGCTCTTTTCTTCGACGTTGCGAAAGCGTTCGACAAAGTTTGGCACAACGGCTTAATTTATAAGCTTTACCAATTTGGCGTGCCAGACAGACTCGTGCACATCTTACGAGACTATTTGTCGGATCGCTCCTTTCGCTTCCGCGTCGAGGGAACGCTCTCCGCCCCTCGTCCCATTCGAGCCGGTGTTCCGCAGGGATCCGTGCTCTCCCCAATCCTGTTTGCGCTTTACGCAAACGATATTCCGAAGACCCCACGCGTAGAGCTAGCTCTATTCGCGGATGACACCGCGCTATATTCCACTGGTAGAGATAAAGTCGCGGTTACCAACCGACTCCAAAAGGCCGCCAACAACCTCGGCGTTTGGTTTCGCAAATGGCGGATTGAAGTTAACCCCGAGAAAAGTGCCGCAGTGTTCTTTTCTCGAGGTAACGACGATCGTCGCCCTCCTATACGTTTATTTGACCGTGCTATCCCTTGGGTAAAGCAGGTGAAATATCTCGGTGTCACCCTCGATAGAAGGATGACGTTTGCGCCTCACCTTAAAATCGTCCGTAACAGGGCCGCGTTCATATTAGGTCGATTATTCCACCTTATAGGCAGGCGGAGTAAAATGTCTCTTAGACATAAGACGACAATTTACAAAGCCTGCATCCGCCCCGTCATGACTTACGCTAGCGTAGTTTTCGCGCACTGCGCGCCCTCCTATTTGTATCGTTTACAAACGCTACAAAACCGATTCATGCGTGGTGCCACGGGTTGCCCGTGGTACTATCGCAACGTAGATCTCCACCGCGATCTTGATCTTCCCACTATCAAAGACTTTATCAAGGACGTTTCCATACGTTACTTTGATAACGCCCCCCACCACCCTAACCCGCTTGTTGTGGCGGCCGCCAACTATAATGTTGGAAGCCTTCCACCAACAAAACGGTTCATGTCTAGGCGTCCTAAGCACGTCCTAGATGACCCCGACGATCCCATAACGGTTGCGAACGCCCCCCCGCCCGATCCTCTAAATGACAGCACACATTTACAGAATACACTAAACATGCACACCAGTTTAGGCCCAAGACACCGTACTCGTAGAACAAGGGTACGAAGAACCGGTTCACACACGCTCTACACCAGGTACAGACATGTACCTGGTCGGTTCTCTCCTCCTCCACGGCCCGGTCAACCCGAGCCGAGGTCCGTGCCTTTAGAGGCGCCCTCGGGTTGCTCCGCTCCCCGATCCGATCCGAACCCTTCGGAGAATCTAGTAGGGCACGGGGACGCGCACTTGTGCGCGATGCCGTTCCCTCTAGACAACCTCTGAAGGTGATTCGTTTCACACGGCTTGAGGGACCCTTTACGTTCCTCGCCGCCCCCAAAAAGCCCGGTGAAGCTGAAAATGCCGCAGCGGCAATCAGCAATCTCTCTCCAAAAAAAAAAAAAAAAAAAAAGCGGGATGGTGACGTCGTTATTATTATTATTATTGTTAGCTGTGTGTCCCACTGCCGCCGGGTAAGTACTTCCTGTAAGATCGTTTCTCGACATCGTTGGCCTACCGCGCTATGTTTACCGCTATTTTGGATTCATTTAATGGGTCCAGACTTTTTTGGCGGGAAAGTGAAGAGTCATGTCTGCTGTTTTGTTCTATTTTCTAAAATTTGCCTAATGTTGAATATGAATGTGAAATAATGATGGATTATTAAACGTTAAGTGTTCGTGAACGAACACGAGTGCATCGTCACTTTTAAAAATTATCTCAAAAAGCCCCACATCTTTATTGAGATACAAGGGGTTGGGGGGAGTATATAGTTCTCATTTATCATTTCCTTATCGTTCATCATCAATTCATCATCATACAGGAAAGAAATATTGTTTATATATACGTAAACAATATTTCTTAACTTGTAAGAAAATTTCTTTGACACTTGCTAAATGTGCTAACTGCATAAAGCCATCATCTAATAAAGGAAAAAAAGTAGGTTTAAAAAGTCTTCTACTAGATTCTACGAGGCGTTCGAGTCGGATCGAGAGCGGAGCAATCGAGGGCGCCTCTAAAGCATACGACCTCTGCTCAGGGGCCCGACCGCCTAACCGATTGGTTTGGCTACGTGTATAGTTTATGACGTCATCTTGTCATCTAGCTAATAGGTATAGGCATATATCGATAGCTATAGCCTATAGCTTTCGATATTACTTTCATACGCGGTACGAAAAGACAAGATGAAGTCATAAACTATACACGTAGCCAAACCAATCAGTTAGGCGGTCGGGGGGCGGGTCTTAGGGTTGGTGCAGAAAGCTTCCCAGTAGGTATGTAAGTACATAAAATATAGCGCGAGTGAACCAGCCGTGTCTTCATTCGTACTCTCGTTCTACGAAAACGGTCGCGGTATCTTGGGCATTTTAAGTGTGCATGTATTTGTGTTTTTGAGAGTGTAGACTGTAGTGGCATTTTGAGGGTCGAGACAGAGGCCGTTATCAAAGGTGATGCGATCATCTAAGACGTCTTGAAAAACAATTTGAAACGCTCGAGGAACGTATGTACACGCCTGGAAAGCCCCACCCCGACCCCACGCGGGGGTTTTCTATGGCAGTCAAATGTTAGTACGTGAGCACCTCTCTCCGCGCACGCTAAATATGAAAATGCAGGGTTATTAATAAATAATGCGAATTTATCGTTCCTCTAATGGCGTATTTTCATGAATATACAGCCAAAGACTAAAACGCCTACGATTCCAGTGCATTCGTGGTTATGTTCATCATAGATATAATTCCAATTGCGATTCGAAGCGAAGACGACGATTTGGCGGCCATCATCAAAAAAGGACAAAAAAGGACACATTTTATGTATCTAAAAAGGACAAGTTTCCTTTTAGAATAGAAAAAACAGGCAATTACTTAGTTATTGCGGATTTCGGGATTTACCATAATTTATGGCGTAAAAAGGGGCCAAGCTCCCTGTTGTGGAATAGTAAAAATATAAAAGACAAAAGAAAACTGTGAATTTTGTTCAGTCTACAGCTTAAACTGTGGGAACGATGGGTTTTGTCTTTACAACGACAATTTCCAGTGGACGTGTCAGTCGCTTTTTAATGAAACATTATTTATTAATCACAAGTCACAAGTTCACAACACAAGAAATTAATACAATCGGGACTCTGTACCCAATTTAGAATCAGCTGCAACGCCGCGCCATCTAGCTGTAAATCGTCACACTAAATGCATTCGACATTAACTCTCAAGAACTATTGAAAAGTGTGCCTAATTTTAAGGGTAGTAAGTTATATTTTTGAAGGTTATTGTTATAGGTCTGTTGTGCTGCGCATACGCATGGTTTGTGTTGAGTGAGAGTCGTCATTATGGCGCGAGTTTTTAGTATCGTCTTTTGGCGTAAGCGTCCTGCCACGCCGCCGCCGCCGCCGCGCCGGTAACGGAACGCATTTTAAAACCATGTTATTAGGTCATTGATCTGATTTGATTATGTCAAATTGATCTAAGAATTTGTAAGTTATTTTTCATGGTGAATTAAAAATGTGAGTGTGTGTGTGATAAATAGTGAGGTTACTTCTTTTGTTATCATTCTTTACTGTGATCGCCATCATGTGTGCAGCTGTTGTCAAGTTTATCAAGGTCAGAACTGTTTCATTCAAAATACAATGTTTTAACTAGGGCCCACTGACAAAATTATGTTTATTGCGTTACTTTGTAGGCATGTTTTGACCGATAAACGAAATAATATTTTTTCTCTTTTAGCATGCTCACACAAAAGTTGAGCTTATTGTTTTTTAACCAGTAGGTAGGATTTTATACACATTATTAAATATTACGAGTTTGTCGCTTAACAATTTAACAAGATTTACTGTCATTAGCCAGATCTTATAGGTATTATGGAATCCGAAATTTTAAATTTTTATTTTGACATTAAAATAGCTGAAATGAAGCCCCTGGTCACAGATTACCTAATAGGTCCCACCTAATAGTTCCCTAGTTTTCAGTAGGTAGGTGCCTAGTTTTACGCAGCCACATTTTGCAATTAATATACTTAGGTACTTATAAGTCTACGAAAAGTTCAAAGTCTACAGTACAGTACAGTACAGTCAGGACAGTACAGGACAGTCTGTGGTAGTCTGCTGTAAAGTCTGATGTGTATCAACCACCACACCGCACTCAGCCCGCGTGGTGGTTTATGGCCCGTTCTCCCTTTCCATCCATAGGGAAGGCTCGTGCCCCAGCAGTGGGGACATAAAATGAGCTGATGATGATGATGTTATGCAAGCGTGTGTAGGTACTACAGACACAATGGTATTTCAATATTATTACATCAATTACTAATTATATTACCTATTATTTATTACAACATTATGTTAATTGACGTTCTGACCTACGCTGTGGTTTTGACGGCTTATTCAAAAATACAAATAATTTATTTAATGTTCGCAATTTCGATTGAAAAATCAACATCGTAGATAGTTTACGAAGCTAGTAAAATTTTCTCAATAGACTTTGAACTTTATGTATAGGAGATATGGTTGAACATTAATTATTATTGAAGAAATTTGACAGTTATGGATAGGTTGATGTGCAGGCATCTGTATACCGATTTAACAGCCGCCGCCCGCGCCAGTACAACATTAAATTAAATAAATATTTTCACACCGATATGCCATCAGCATCGCTGGCAAACAGTTGATAAATATTCCGTGCGTCCTGTTAGTTCGATGTCTAATTAATCTATCTATACATACATACATACATACATATACAAAATCTAAAGAGGGTCGAAAGTCTGTACATGGAAGATAATTGAAAAAAAGTTGGCTGGGGATACTTAGAATCGATATAGAAAAAAAACTCAAATAAACATAAAAAAACTACGTAAACTCAAAGTGGCATTACACCTATGTTAAAAATGCTATCAGATCAGTTTTTAATTACTTTTATTGCATTTGCTTCCTTTAACTAATGTATACTGTATCCAATTTAAATAAATGCTAATAAAAAAAAATAAAAAAAACAGTTTATTATAACATTTGTTGTAGAAAATAACCTAAAAAATCTGCTATTATTATTTTTTTGGACTACATTGTGCAGTTAGTGAAACAACCGACTTCTTCCTATAGTATTAGTTTCCCGTTTTATATTTTTATGGATTTCAAGTTTGGTGCTTAGATATGATGAACATAACACATTTTCACGATAAAATTGCATATTTGCTGTAAAATTGCACCATTTTCGGGGTATAACTTTTTTTTGATACCATCCAATGCGAGATTTTGTTGGATTCAAAAATATAGTCTTCTAAAATTATATTTATTGACAATTTACAAAAATTTGGCCTTTTATTGAGTTTTTACAAGCTTTTATTTAACTTGCACTGTTCGTATGTAAGTAAGTTGTCCGTCAAAATTTGCAAACTATTTTTCGACCATTTGTTGGTATATGATCAAGCTGAAATTTTGCATACACCTTAAGTTCTGGTGACAATACAATGTGAAATACTCAATAAATATTGTAATAATTTCAATATGGCTGCCGATCCAAGATGGCAGATTGCAAATTTTTTCTCAACCCCATTAATATTACCTATATTTATGACCCAAATGAAAGGGCTTGAAGAGTAGAAAACGACAAAGGTAGTAAATATAACACTAAATTCAATATGGCTGCCGCTCCAAGATGGTGGATTAATTATTTTTTTCATTCCCCTTAATGCGGTATCAAATGAAAGTAGCGATGAAAGAGACTTAGTCTTTTAAGGCCTATTAAAAAAACTAGCCTCCATCTTACAGGACTCAACTCTAAAATCAAGACTAAAGGTTCGAGTTTTTATTAATAAGACTTAGTCGTTGTATTAAAAGACTAAGCAACTTAAACGACTAGAGTTGTTTTCAAAAAACTAAAAGACTAAAACGACTAAAGTTGTTTTTAAAAGGACTCTCGCCTGAGTATTATACATGAACATGACTCATCCATCATCTATTGTGTTGTGTCCTACTAACCACAAAGGTAGATTTAAAAAAAGTATAATATCTATTCATAATTATTTAATCATTTTGTATTATAATAATAACAGGTAGGTAATAATAAATATGTTTTAATTGAATTATTTTTCAAAATTTTAGTGACATTTTTCATACACAGGGTATAACGTTGAACGTTTATATACCTTGGCCCACATTCTCTATACATACATCACCTTGAACAATGTATGTAGGACGACTTTCCCAATATACATACAATTTTATGATAAGTAGATTCTAGGTATGTATCTAAATAAATATAGATATTTTCCAAATGTAATCTATATATAAATTTAAAAGCTTGAGGCACTGATGTACGCTATCCGTTATACACTCACACTACACACACTCAATAATAATATCAGTGCCTAGGTGGAGGACTATTCAATGTCCTCCACGTTGGTCGGCGAGGTGAGAATGGACGACTGGTGAGGCACAACTCCTGCTCCGCTAGCTGTCTTCGCGTCTGGCTTCGACTTCTGCTTCTTATCTAATGATATAACCAGGGGACATAATAGGCCTGTCCCAATGCATCATTACGTATTGTGTTCATACCTATTTATGTTTTTGTAATTAGGCTACTCATTAGGAATTTAACTTGTTGCTTTTTATAACTTGCCGGTATGTTGGAAACTTTTCCTTTTAACCTGCATGTCTTTGTAATTAATAAATAAATAAATCATCCAATCAGGTGCTGTTTCCTCGTTTGATTACTCACTACTTACCTACTAAGGCTTGCGAGAATCGATTGGAATCACTTGGTTTGTTGTATGGCCCCCTTAAATATTTATTTTACTCTGTTTTTTAGTATTTGTTGTTATAGCGGCAACAGAAATACATGATCTGTGAACATTTCAACTGTCTTAACTATCACGGTTCATGAGATACAGCCTGGTGACAGACGGACAGACAGCGGAGTCTTAGTTATAGGGTTTCCGTTTTATTTATTTATTTTATTGCTTTGTGCTTGGATGTGTTTGGTAAATAACTTAAAAAATGAAATGTAATATAATTTATAATTTATTTATTCGTTTTATTAAATTTGTTAATTTTACTAACATAGGCTAAGGTCATAATTATTGTAACTAACCCAAATGAAATGAAGAGATGATGCTTAAATAAATAAATATATTATTGTTATTATTATTTACCCTTTAAGTACGGAGCCCTAAGAAATAGAAACCAGTAGTGTTACGGCGACACGTCGTCTGCTGCTGCCGCCTGCGATCGACTACGGATTCACACCTTAAGACAGCATTTTAGGTAGTTTAAAACATTCCGGATAAGATCTGATGCGGACAATAAAACCACAAAATAAAGAATACCCCAGAAGGTAAGCTTCATACAAATTCACTTGATCAACGCGCACGCAGACCCAGCTCTCGCGGGCACGGAAAATCGGACCACGTCGAACCAGTCCCGACCGCAGCTGTTGCGAGATTACGAAATCTCGCAGCTACGGGTCCGTGACAAGTTATCTAAGTGTGCGTTGCTCCAGCGCGTTTGTATGAAGCTTACCATCTGCAATCTCCTTATCTATACTAATCTCTAAGTACTAATATTATAAAGAGGAAACCTTTGTATTTTTGTATGTATGTTTGTAACAAATAAACTCAAAAACTACTGGACCGATTTCAAAAATTCTTTTACCATTTAGAATGCTACATTAGCGCTGAGTAACATAGGCTATGTATATAAAAAGTACACCCGTGCGAACCCGAGTCGGGTCGCTAGTTTTTTATATAATAATATTGTGACACGGTTTAAACGTCAAAGTTGAATGTTTAGCGATTAAACCATCGATTTAAAAATACTAAATCGATGGATTAAACCAGAGGCTAGAACGGTTATATCAGCCAGGCGGCCTGAAAATTAGCGTGCTTGAATACGTTTTCAAAGGAATTATGGAGGCCGTGGGAAACACTAATGCTAGATTGCTAGTCTTCAGTCAGGGTCGCCTGTAAGGCTGCACATGCGAAGATAGCGCATTAATTTAAAAATATTAATTGAAATTAGATTTATCTCATCGTAAGACGCATTCTTACTATGTTTTCCTTTCTATTTGTTTGTGTGTACATAAATTAGGCATTTATGATACCTAACCACTAACTTTAAAGTATAATAGAATTAGTGGATCTCCTGCAGCCCAGTGGTTGCAGATAGATATACAAAATGATCTCTAGACTAGTAGTCGTTAGAGCTTTTTGTATATATTCATCTTCTTTTTATTTATCAAGATCTTCGGCATCATCATCGGAAAATCGCCATTTTTTAATTGTTTTCTAAAGTTTACGCGAACACCACACATTGAAATGAAACAACTAAAATAAACGCGAGTAGATCCGTAAAAGTTGTTTCATTTAAATAAACTGTTCGTTTATTATGAGACAAAAACAAATAAAAAAAATCTATAATATTTATTCTGCGGAACGTGTAAAAGCCATATAGCCAAACTGGGATATAGACAAAAAATGCATTTAACATTGATAGGGTAATGACATTAATGGCCCCTGCGTTCGACACTTTGACATAACTTTCGTCGCTAAAAAATATCATAGATTTTCATTGTACGATAATTTTTTTATATTTGACAGTCGGCAAGCAGGCCTGTATTAAATAGTTGCTGACTGACTTGACTGACTGAATTTTTAATGATTAAAGGAAAAAAGGACGATCACCGGTTCCTGTCGAACACTGGCACCACTACAAAGCTTTACTTTCATGACTTACTATTATCACATCATCACCAACTCATTTTATGCCCCCACTGCTGGGGCACGAGCCTTCCCTATGGATGGACAGGGAGAACGGGCCATAAACCACCACGCGGGCCTAGTGCGGATTGGTGGTTGTTATCGATTGCTAATGCAGCCGGAATCTACGTGCCTTCCGAAGCACGGAGGAGCTGGAGATTATACATTTTCGGTCACCTATCCGATGACCGGCCTTTGCGAAAGTTGCTTAACCTCAGCACTCGCCGACCGGGCGCGTTATCCACTGCGCCATCGAGCTCCTCACTAACCTATTATTAAACTAATATTAATATTATAACATTATTATAACACTATCACTAACCTTTAAAACATATCTCATCAAGTTAAATTGCTAAGTGAGATGTGTACGAGAAGAGCCAAGCCCGGAACGTTATTTCCGCGTATAATGAAACCTTATCCTGTCTCCCGGGCAACTAATAAATGGTCTTACTCAGTGTCCAACTAGTTAATGCCAAAATCCTTGTTACGTGTCGCTCGTATATTTTTAAAATTATTATCAGTTGACAACTTTAGAGATTGACATTACTTAACCCACATATTAACCTGTGTATGTGTCTGTAGTGATAATAGAAACTGTAAAAACAACATTAGTATATAAATGTATGTGTATCGTCATCATTTTCATCGAAATTGAAGGGTACTTACAGACAAAGAACAGGCAACGTCACAATTTTTTTTATTTAAGTATTTTAATGGTTACACATTTACTTATGGCCCTTTCATTTTCTATCACAAGTTTTTGATGACAGGTGTCGCTAAAGATAAGTTGTTATCAGTACCCGAGCAAAAAAAAAATTCTTATTTGTCATAAAACTATAAGAAAATTGTTTAAAAAAAAATTATGTTACCAAAAACATGGTCAATATTAACTTAACTTATATTTAAAAACTTAAATTTGTTAACTTAGATTTTTTATTTTGTTTTTTTTTTTTACATGTTGTGGTTGTCTTCTATAGGGCATTATTTTCCAATATTTTTGACGCTGTAAGGGAGAAAAGAGCTGGACACTTGCTGAGTTTCTTGCCGGTTCTTCTCAGTACAAGATCTCCGCCAACAGTAGACTTACGAACCGATGGCATAGTGTCATTCACAAGAGCTACTTGTAGCCTAAACTGAATAAATGATTTTGAATTTTGAATTTTAACCTTACAAAACCACATTCATTAATCTCAATAAGAGAAATATAACTTCTAAACTTTGAACGGCGTTTTTCTCATAATCAACTCAGTAGGACACAGCTTGTTCTTTGCCTGTACCCTTCAATTATCATCTCAGCCAAAAGACGTCCACTGCTGGACAAAGTCCTCCCCCAAGAATCTCCACAACGACCTGTTAATGTTATTTTAGTGATTCTTCATGTTCCACTGGTAGACATAAAGGGCTCTGAAATTTTCTTTTATTATTAACTAGCGACCCGGCCCGGCTTCGCTCGTATGGTTTTGTGTACGTAAACCACCCTCGACAGACGCTCTATCTATTAGAAAAAACCAAATCAAAATCCATCCAGTGGTACCTGAGATTAGCTCGTCTTCGTCGACAGACAAACAGACGCCTTCGTCGGGACGTTCTTTATTAGTGAGTTGCACGTGGCCCAGACCAGCGCAGGATCGAGGCGAATGGCATAAGCTAAGAGAGGCCTGTGCCCAGCTGTGGTTGAGAGGGGCTGATGATGTTGATAGATGCACTAGTTACACTTGAATAATAGTCCTGTTAACACATCCGGAAAGTTTATACGTGTTAAATGTAGGTTCACATCAGTAACTTATATTTAAATAATAAATATATCAGTAGTGTAATAATAACGGAGCTATTGGGATGAACTACAATTTCGCACTAATCGATCCTCCACTGTCTTTGTCCAGTTTGAGTTTAGAGTTCCACATCGCGTTACGAGAATTTGTACGGCAAAATGTTAACTGTCCTCGTTGTTCACTAGGAGGCATGGCTTCAACGCCATACAAATTATCGTTTTAGTTAACGTGATCGATCGGACGGTGAATAAAACTCACACTAGCCACCTTGATCGTCACGACAGCGTTTGCAAGGCCTTTATAAGGCGCCCGCCCGTGACCCTGAAAGTCGTCAATGGCGTATCTCAAAATGTCGGACTTAAATTTACAACGCCTCTGTAATCTAGGGTTAAAGCACCGGTCTCAGAACACGTGGTACCGGTTACAATTACGGGAAGTACAGTCACGACCATTAACATTGATACACTGTTGACTAGTTTAGATTCTTATTCCATTGTAATATGAGTTTCATTGGATACATAGTAATATTTATTTATTTGAAATGAAACAACTTTTACGGATCTACTCGCGTTTATTTTACGCTAGACTTTTAGACTAGTCTCCCTGTGACCACGGACCCTGCAAAGGGTTCTAAACGTCAGGATAAACGTTAATTAAAATGAAACACATTTCAATGTGTAGTGTTCGCGTAAACTTTAAAAAACAATATATTTATTTATTTATTAATAAGGTTTGCCAACGTTTTTACACCATTTACTTATTCTCTAAAATACATTTTTTCTTAAACTATAGTGCAAAAACCACGGAACTGTTTTTCTGTTCCGTGGCAAAAACAATAACAGGCAAACACAGCATTTGTAATATATAAACTGTGTACAAACATATAAAGAGATACGAAAGTAAGAGATTACGTCCTGACATTCAGGATAATTAGAGTGAAGGTTTCTAGAAATTAGTTACATTATTAAATTAAATGAATTAAGTTAAATTAAATAAATTAAGTATGCTATCTAAAATGAGTATGAAGTTAAAAAGGAGTAAAGTAAATTTTTGAAGTGGTTCAACGTACTCGTGTCTGTACATATTATTGTAGGTTGTGGTGGTAGAGGTTGTTTTAAGTCCGCCTGGGCTTAGCATCATCTTATCAATAAATGACACTATAAAAATAAATGTTATCGGCATTGCTACTTTCCGCCAGTTTAGAGATAAGATTTCATCATTCAAAGTACACACGCCTGCACATCAACCTACCACAAACTGTCAAATTTACTCAATAGACTTTGAACCTTATGTCTGATCATGGTATATGGTTGAAAATGTATTGGAAGAAATTTGACAGTTTTGGATAGGTTGACGTGCAGGCGTCTGTACCTACGATATCAGTAACTTTTTTTGTGACAAAGTTATTAAAAAAAATGACACTTTTAATAAACTACCCAGAGTTTATTACATTGCCTACTTGACGTGACTATGTCAGGGGTTAGCCCAAACATTAATTTCCTAATGCAGATCCCTTGTAAAAAATCCAGTGTTTTTTTATAAGTAACATCACGCGATTTGACGTGGCTTAATCGCACTTCACAGAATACAGGCGATAGCAATAAATATGCGGCCTTTGTTTGCGGTTTTAATATTCAATGCAAATGAGGAAATGCTCGTTGATGTTCATTATCTACAAGCTGACCATTTGTGAGATATAAGGGCAACACGGATTGGGACGGCATGGCAAATGATTTAGATTTTTACCAATGGACATTCAAACATGTCGAAATATAAATAAGATATAAATTCCCATGCTTTTAAATGATCCCGCGGCATCGAAGCCGTGGCGTACTGCGGTAGGCAGAGGCATGCTGAAGGATGCCGGCGCACGCCGTGACGTGTCGAAGGTAGTGTTGTAAAGAACTCGAGTCTTGTAGTCTTAATTCGATAGACTCGGCTCATCTGTACTCGGTAGAAGTTCCCAAGTTATACAAAGTAGTATTCAAATATTTGAAAGGTAGCAAGCTCTGGTCAATCGGAAAGACTTTTCTCAAAAGCCGCACAGGTTTTAACCCAGCAGAGAAGCAGGCTGCAAGCCAAATGAGAAAATAAAATTTTGTTTTTGCAAGGATTACAAAAAATACTTGGATTTAAAAATAAATAAAGTAGATTTGTTTCTTCAGCCTAGCTGTTTTAATTCATATTAATCTGATCCCTATCTAATATTTATTATTATAGACTAGTCATATACAAACAAATTACTTACGATATATCGAAAATAGCACGGCGTAAAAACTTAGAGGTAAGATAGACTCTGGTAAGGTAGTATGTAGCCTATATAATATCCCACTGCTGGGCAAAGGTCTCCATCATTGAAATCAAGTCATTGCTACAATTGATGGGCATTGGCTTAAAATTTTAGATGTGAGTATTCTATAACTGGGCATGGAGTAATAATATATTATTATTATTTATTAGATAGTATTAGATAGTTTTTATCCTTAAATTAAGGTACACTAAAGAGTTTTTTTTAAATAATAATAATAGTGTAAGTAACAATAGTTCATAAATCCAATACTTACTTAATAAAAAAATTGAAAAATATAGAAGTTAAGAAACCTCAGTTAAATTAATTGTGACAAACTTTAAGAACTAAAGTGTTTAGGTAATTTCGTTGCTGACTGTACCATTGACCAGAGACTGCGCTAGCCACTGTGCCAAAGAGCTACAGAACAGAAAAGCTGCGTTTGCGGTCGAAATGTACAAATAAAAAACGGAAATTTTAAATGATTATGCTCTTTAATTATAAGAAAAATCAACAATTAGTTTAACAACTTATAAAATAAAATGTTATTATATCTGGCAATGATTATCTTTGTTCCCCGGGAATATCACAAGTTTCTTGTAAAATAACAATAAAAATCCTAAAACTAAAATAAATAGAAAAAAAACGTTGAAATATACTTAAAAAACAAATTATATAGTATTTAGTATTTACAAGTTAGTAGTTTGAAGTTTACATTTACAAACATATTTTTACAATTATGTTACTGCAATAATAGATAAGATATAAGAATAAAATGTTAATTTAAGATAAACGGCGTTTTCCGATGCATAATAAATAGAGTTTTATAACCAAAATTATTTATGGCTGCATATTTTTTATTACAGCGTTCTTTATTTTTTTCAAGCTGAGAAGAAAGTAGGTATAATAAACAAATCAATTAAAAAGTTACCATTTAACAAAATCACACGTTTTTAAACGTTATCTGTGCCTTTTGGAGCAATCTACCCTTTTTTTTACTTGGTCTCTAGATTATTTAATTCCTTCTCGTATTTCTGTGAGTACACCCTCTTAGGGTCGTATTTGTCAACCAGCTGACCCCAGTAAGCCTTTTCGTACGTCATGAGGTGGCGGATCACCCTCTTCATGCCCTCACGTTGAGCCTTCGTGCATTTGTCGCAGCCATTTTGTAATGCCTCAGCGATATGGGCTGGAAAATAAAAATAAAAAATAAGTAAGGTACATTGTTAATCTTTCGGGTTACGTACTGTAAATATTTTAACGGGGTTTTTTAATCTTTCGGGTTTAACGCAAACTTTTATTTGAACCCATTTTTTTTAAGTTTGAGTGAAACCCGTTAAAAATAATTATCTTGGACAAACAGAAAACTAGAAGATTTTTTTAAATTAGTAAGTAATTGTTTTGTTTCATTCCTGGCTTTGTGCGGTTAGCACATTTTACCGGTGTTGTGTTAAGTATTTTTTTCTCTAATGAGTTACCTACATATAAAAATTATGTTTCGTTTGTTTGCAAATTATACTGAATGGGTAGTGATAAATGATATACTCCCAACCTCTTGAGTATCAATAAAGATGCGGGGCTTTACTGAGAGCTCACGTGGACTTTTTTTGGGAGAATTTGCAAAGTGATTTTGCACTGTTTTATTTAATTTGCCAACACTCGGCACGATTCCACCAATTTGGGCCAAAATGGGCCGCAGACTGCAACCGCAGGTGGCACTGCGGGCACTGCGTTGCGGTTGACCGCAGTGCTGCCTGCGGTCACGGTCGCTCCAATTTCAAACGTGTCGTGATGCCGCGGCTGCACAAAACTATGAGGTAATCTGTGACAATGCATGGAACAATGCCTCAATCACTCCCATACCTTGTGGTCGTACACGTTGTACTTACGTGTGAACTCTTCGCGGTGCGCTACACAACTGGTATTGCGGTCCATTGTACCTTTAAATTGCCTGGCCAGAGTTTGACACCCCCGCCACAGATTAAAGTAACCCCGGCCACTTATGAACCGTTGACTGTACTGCTCTACCTACCTACGCAATTTCACGAAGTTACGGAAGTTTGAATTGTTAATCGCAGCTTTATTCGAGCAATCAAAAACAAGCGTTGGATTTCAATTAAAATTTGTTTCGTACGGAACTCGCGTTGCGTATCAATAGCGCACTCATTATGTATGTAGGGCTTGTATACAGTTATATCTAAGTATACTAATTCTTGGCGACTGGCTGGTCCCAATCTTTTTTGCTTTTTTCTTTATTGTTAGTCATTGGTATTTGTTTGAAGATGTCAGGTTATTTTTCCATGAATTAGGTATTGTATTATATTAAACTTATTAAATATTTACAAAATACTACGTGTTTCCAGCAATTTATCATACAGTCCAATACTCCATAACACTAGTATTATAAAGAGGAAAGCTTTGTTTTTTTATATATTTAGCACGGCAAATGACTCCACACCACCTAATGTGATTTGTATGTATGCACACATGTATGTGTGCACCGAATAAATTCAAAAGTAATGGACCGATTTAAAAAATTCTTTCACCATTAGAATGCTACATTAGCGCTGAGTAACATAGGCTATATTTAAAAAACTAAAAAAGAAAAGTACACCCGTGCGAAGCCGGGGCGGGATGCTAGTGTGTTTTTATAAATACAATTTTATTAGCATTATTAGGTAATGTATATAGGGCTCGTATGTAGACATGTATATAAGCAATATATTATAGATACAATGTTATTAGCAAAACGTACGGGCAGACGCCTGCACATATTGTTGTAAGTTAATTTTATCGCAGTTTTTTTTCTCTATTTTTGTGATATTATCTGTCTACAAGAAAACTCTTTTAAAATAAATTAGTAAAAGTTTATTACCCGAAAATTCAGTGGGGGACCTGGCTAACCGTTTACGGTTCAAATGGCCTCCGTTCATCCCAACTGGAAAGAATCGGAAAAAATATTTTTAGACGTGTTATTTTTTGCTTTTTAAAATCCGACCTAGACCTAAGCTTTAAAATTACAAGTAGAATACATTGTATTGTATAGTTATTTGTTATTTATTGACTTCAAAATTGTTTTTTTTTTTTAAATTAGTTGTCGCCTTTACAGCCGATAAAATTCCAGTTCTCTAACCTTTTTTTTTTGTTGTCCCAGGATTGAAATCTGCTTACAGATTCGACCTTTCCGAAGATCTGGGGCTGGCTTTGACCTTTTCTAAGAAGGACGAAGACCGACCGAAAAATAGCCTTATTTATAATTAAGTACTTCTAAATAGGTAGTATACTAATGAGTTGCATTTGTGGGGGTAGGTAAATAGGCCATATGACCACTAGTCATTCAAAGGAAATAGGCAACACATCTCAATGCATTAGCTAATTAGGGTCTTTTCCATTTATTTGCGTGACTTTCGAAATTAATATGCGTGTTAGTTTTGCGAGTCGTCTTTTGTAATATCCAGATACGTATTAGATAACATAAACAAGTAAAAAAATAATTACTGTTTTCTTCTGTGCATTATACGTCGGCAGCTGAACCAGCTGAGTGCGAGAAATCATTGTGTACAATCTCTATTGCTCCTTTAGACTACTGACGTGAACCCATACCTAACACAAGCTTATTAAAATTAAACAACTTTTACAGATCAACTCACGTTTCTTTTACACATTGATTTTATCGTGAAACTTTTAAACCTTTGCTGGGTCCGTGGTCGTAGTGTACCTAAGACGAAACATTAGATAATATCAATGTGTAAAATAAACGCGAGTAGATCCGTAAAAAATATTTCATTTTAATGTATAGTGATCGCGTAAACAATACAAGGATATTAATATAAAAAAAAAGTAATGGATGTTATTCAAAAGTTCAAAGCCAGATCTGGAAACATCTGCGCTTAATTCAAACCGTTTAATACGCTTCAAAGTAAGTAGGCTACTAACATTTCAGTTCCCTGCCCTCCGTAGTGCATTTCCCTTTGTCCAGCATGCACCTGACGTACGCCTGGGTGAGCCGCTTGTTTGACAGCACCTGGTCTAGGTCCACAGTGTCGTATCTGTCTGTGTATGTGGCGGCCGAGGTCAGCACCCATTGTAGGGTTAACACCACTGCGATTGCTAGGAGTTTCATTTCTGGAAGAAGCATTTAATTTCGTTACTTGTTAGGTCTTAGCCTTTAGAGGCGCCCACGGGTTGTTTCGCTCCCGATCCGAGCCCTCGGAGAATCTAGTAGGAAACGGGGTAGGAAACGGGGACACGCACTAGTGCTCCCATTCCCTCTAGAAAACATCTGCGGCGGTGTTTTGTTTTAAGTTTCTCGCCGCTCCCAAAAAAGGCAGGTGACGCCGATAATGCCGGCCAAGGCAAATAGCAAACGCTCTCAAAAAACCGTTACATTTTTATAATTATAATATGTTTTTGTTTTGTTTATATAATTTTAACGCAAATTATGTTGCGAAACAAATTACAAAAACACAAATATTGCAAAAATTTCCACGAGCAGGATTTCAACCTGCACCCTTCTGACATACCGGGTCAGGTGCTCTTCCAATTGAGCTATCGTGGTTTTAACCAGCCCGCCGAAATTATTCTTATATAGTATAGGCTTATGATGATGATGATGATAATGAAATGGCATGGGAACGCGTACGGGACAAACATTGAAATATATATTTTTTGTATCATAGGCATTAGGAAAATGTTTATTATATATCAGGAAAATTAAAAAAAATTACAAGTGCATTATTTGATCCAGCACTTTTTGTAGTGCTGGCTAGGCGCCCTAGCATTAAGCTTTACAATTAAGGTTCCATTGCTCGCTGTATCCGACCCGTCGTAAATTAGCCAATAGAGCATTCATTGTCTTTATCTAAAACCACGACATTCGATCTTATTTCTTACGTTCAAATCCCGTTCATAGAAAAAAATCAACACTTTTCTGAATTATTTATAACTCATCGCATTCCTGCGACTGACTCGGAAAACGGGTCTGTAATAAAAAAAAATTAAAAGCAAGCAGTTTTTGACGGCGGTATTAAATATGAATATATTTTTCTTCCATTTAGTTAAGCCAAAGGAAACTAGGCCATACAGCCTTCAGTTTTTTTTATGCTTAACTGTGATGGATAATGATAAGTAATTGAGTTGTAAACGGTAATTGATGGATGATGTTTCCTCGTCCCTTTGAGATTTCAAATAGTTTATTACCCGACACAGTTAAAAGAAATGTTGTTAAAAAAATCCTCCATTGCTGAGATCAGATGTACCGAGTTCATTCATGTATAATTATCATCTCACATACATATCACAACCGCGTTGGTCCAACATGGATTGATGGGGTTTAACAACGGCCATCTTACGGCATCAATTGGAACCAACGACTTGCTTTAGATGTTTCAATTTAATGTAATTAAAGCAGCCGTATTTAGTAATAGGTACTTACATTTGTTTCTTTTTTGTTTCAGGTAAGCTTCGAGCACGAGAAATAAACCGTACCGCCTCATGGACAATATTTTTACGTAATTAGTGGTTTCGTGCGGTTTGCACTCCAGTGTCAAATATATGAAGATATTATACAATAGTTTCTTTTAGTATTAGATGATACCGAGCGAAGATAGAAATGTTAAATGAGATCCTTTTAAACCCCTTGAGTATCAGTCAAGACGTGGGACTTAATTTGACTTAACTTAATTTAAATGGGATTTTATCCCATTCGGTGTCGAGACCCTTGGTCCGTGGGGTCCTAGCGCTATAAAGCTTTTTAAAGAAATAGCAAAAAGGTTAGTACATCACAGGAGACCGAAGAGCTGGCAGCTACCTCGGGCAAAGAATTAGTCTAGCTATTCAAAGGGGGAACGCTGCCAGTATCTTCGGAACCTTGCCTAAAGGGACTCCTTTTAATAATATATTTTAGATAGTTATTATATTATATTTTTGTTAAGAAATAGCTTATTTGCTCTAAATATATGGTTGAAATGATAAAAAAAAAAAATTTAAAAGTGTTAGTGCATTGTTTTGTTTTATTTGCCGGGCTCGACCGCGAAATGAGCGAGGTCATTAATGAGACCTTTTAACTCGCAACAATAATTTTCATAGTTGAGGCTCTCGGCTAGCCTCTTTCACGGTCGAGCCTCAACTATGAAAATTATCGTTGCGAGATAAGATGGCTCATTGATGACTTCGCTCATTTCGCGGTCGAGACCGGGCTTCAAGCACGTTCACAAACACAAACGTTCACACCTAGCACAGTGATCGATATTATTTTCTCTCAGTCACTTAAAATAGGCAACAACTGATTTGTAGCTTTCTAGTTGTAATCCAGTAAAATTTCAATGAAATTCTAGGTATATTGTTTTTTTGGCGTCGAGAACTGTATTTACACTGCTGTCACAACAATAACAGTTAAAAATCCACCATTATGTCACATTAATATTCGACAACCACGAGTTTTAGAAAATAAAACAATACCGCAAACATGACTCTCCACTTTTCCGCCAAAGAAGCCGTCAAGTCGAGAATATTTATTATTCTAAGAGAAAAGCCGTAAACAGAAAAAAAAAATATTTGAAATTGAAGCCAAAATATAACCTGTATATCTGTTGAAATAGATACTATTTTGCAACAATACCGATGCATTACCTATTTATTTAGTCCATGCTCAAAGCCTGCCTATCGCCCTATAGTGGAATTCTGATTTATTAATTTCTAGCGACCGACCGACCGCTCGCTCGTCACTTCGTCCACATAAAACAATAATGTATTCCGTGTGCTTCAAAAATGAAAAGAGTTTGTTTATCCGGTGATCCCGAAAAAGTTTTAATCATAATTAAAAAAACAAAAACACAAATATTGAAAAAAATTCCACGAGCAGGATTTGAAACTGCACCCTTCTGACATACCGGGTCAGGTGCTCTTCCAATTGAGCTATCGTGGTTTTAACCAGCCCGCCGAAATAATTCAACACTATTTACTCTTTACTTTGAAAGCCAAAGGCACCCATTCAATGTCAACAACTACCGTCATTAAAATTATATAAACAAAACAAAAACATTTTATAATTAAAAAGTTCCTTTTTTTTTTTGGGAGAGATTGCTGATTGCCGCTGCGGCATTTTCAGCTTCACCGGGCTTTTTTGGGGGCGGCGAGGAACGTAAAGGGTCCCTCAAGCCGTGTGAAACGAATCACCTTCGGAGGTTATCTAGAGGGAACGGCATCGCGCACTAGTGCGCGTCCCCGTGCCCTACTAGATTCTCCGAAGGGTTCGGATCGGATCGGATAAAAAGTTCCAATTTATGAAGGTGTTATTGTCTATGCATACGGAAACTACGAGTGTATATCTTCTGTAACAACGTGGCTAGTCATTTGCGTACTCTTTGAATAACCAACATAGATAGATAGATAGATAATACTTTTATTGCAACACTAAAAAAACATAAACATGAACAAAAGAAAAAAAATAAAAATAATTACAACAACATGATGCATTAAATACTTTAACATTAAATGACTATCACTAAAAAGTCATGCTCGATTTTGGCCCGCCTCTCATTGTACTATTGTTTATGTTTGAAGGCTTGACCCCAGCAGTGAGAAGTTTAAAGGGCTGATAATGATAATGAATCAGTAAGGATTTGCGACACTGACGATGAGTCAGGAACTCAGGACTTGCAAGACATTTATAATCTTAAAAAATCTACAGTAGAAAATGTAAACTTACTTGATTAATAAAAGCAAGCACTCCAGCAAGCCACGAGATAGATGAACCAAACTGACGCACAACTTAGAACAATAGCATTTTATATCGACGGTCCTGACCTACTCTCGCGGCATCATTGAATAAATTTAAAAGAAAACGCGACCTTTCCGATTGTCGAGGATTTTCCTCAGGACGAAAGTTGAGTCTGTATCAGACATTCATGTTAATTTATGTTTTCGAAAGAGTTTTTCTGTTGGCCCTCTTTGTGGGTTACAGCGTAATGCATCCGCAACACAGTTACTTTTTGTGGAGCATCGTTTGCAAGTGTTAGTTTAGCACATCGGATAACAATTAGTAATTTGTTGTCAGTATAGTAACGTCGCTTAACTTTTGAAAACAGTCAACGTGTGGTAACAATGGATAACATTATTATAAATAAACCTGCAGAAGTCTGTGAACGTACAGACGCCTGCACATTAACCTATCATAACTGACGACCTCCGTAGCCGAGTGGCTTGCACGCCGGACTTTAGGCGGCGCTAACTCTGAGGTCCCGGTTCGATTCCCGGTCGGGTCAATGTTGAAAACGAACTTTTCGATATTGTGTCGGGTCTGGGTGGTTGTGGTACCGTCGTTGTTTCTGATTTCCATGAAACGAGTGCTTTAGCTACTTACCTTGGGATCAGAACAATGTATGTGATGTTGTCTAAATATTTAATATATTTATATTTAATGTTTCTATCAAACAAACGAAAAACCACACTACCACATAAAACACAATAGTTTTTCTTTCAAAAGATAGCAGGATAGCAGGTATAACTGTCAAATTTCTTCAATTCAATTTCTTGTAAAATGGCTCTCGCTACGATTTAGCCAGTGTCTAGTTTTAGGGCAACTTATTAGTGTTGTGATTTTGTTCGTAACTTTGCTTAAAACTTCAATAGGCGTTGTGCTTGTACAAGCAAGAAAATGTCAAAAACTGAGACCCTATTTTGAGGATACAGACAGTATTAAATGTTTAACCATAATTTCGTTATATAGCGTATGTATACGTATATATCGACACCTGCAAGGAAAAACATTGTAACTCAAATTTTGGTAATTTTAAGTTATAGTCATAATCTATTATAAGCAATAGTATGACCGTAACTCAAGTGCACCTAAAAATGAGTTACGGTCTTTTTCCTTGCAGGTGTCGATATAGTCTGTAGTAGTCTGTAGTATGTGCAGGCGTGTGTACATATGCCACGCATCTAGCTTATTGCTGAAAGTTACTCTTTGTTTTATTTTGTAAATTTATATAATATATATGCAAGTTGAGCAACATTCAACAAACAGCAACAAGTGGTCGCAAAAGTTAAAGAATAGCCCCTTACGTTATCGTCTTGCATTATCCGATCCAATACGATCCCCTCGGAGAATCTAGTAGGGAACGTGGACACGCACTAGTGCGTTATGCCATTCCCTCTTAGAAGACCTCTGACGGTGTTTCGTTTCTAACGGCTTGAGGAACCCTTTAGGTTTCTCGCCGCCCCCAATAAAGTCTGGTGACGCTGAAAATGTCGGCTGAATCCATCGGCAAACTCTCCAAAAAAAGTGTTGCACTATGTTGCTCCAAAAAAATTCAAAAAATTCAAAATTCAAAATTCAAAATCATTTATTCAGTTTAGGCTACAAGTAGCTCTTGTGAATGTCACTATGCCATCGGTTCGTAAGTCTACTCTGGGCGGGAGATCTTGTACTGAGAAGAACCGGCAAGAAACTCAGCAAGTGTCCAGCTCTTTTCTCCCTTACAGCGTCAAAAATATTGGAAAATGCCCTATCATAGCAGGACACTTTCCATTACAAATAAACACAAAATTATAGAAGACAACGTAGAAAAAAAGTAGTAAAAAAAAGTAGTAAAAAAGTAGCTGCAGTGTGGATAGGCCTTAACCGGAGTTTTAGGGAGGTGACACGCACAACCACTGGCGATTTAACCTCGGCCTCGGTAACGTTACAACCTCTAGGGCCTAATGAAATCATCGTTGTTTTCAGTATTTTACTTCTAAGAAACTAATAGTAAAAAAATAAAAAAATAGTTTGCTATAGAAAATGGAAAAGAATCCACATACAGCCATGTCTAATCAAATTACGCATTATGTAAATAGTAACCCCCTCTGTAGTTCAGTGGTTAGACCTTCGGCCTCTGACTTAGAGATACCGGGTTCTATTCTCAGGATGTCCGAGCACAACAATATGTACCCCATATTTATCGATATGAGATATAGTGATCCTCATGACAAGCTACCGCCATCTTATATTAAGTCTGTTGCCATAAAAACAATTATAAGTGATGGTAAGGCTGAAGATGGAAGCGTCCTTCACTGGAACTGGCTATCATAATTCACCTATTGGTGCTGCTTTGATTTAAGAAAATAGGAATTTCATTTATTTACTGTCACACTGTGTGTGTGTGGTGCTGGGGATAAAGAATTGCACCACCCCATCTTTTCCCGTGGGTGTCGTAAAAGCCGTCTTAGTGACCACTCCAGAGGATGGGCAGCAGCATCTCTCTGAGGTTAACTCTCAACCTACTGCGATCGCCAACCCGCCTGCCAAGCGTGGCGATTACGGCAAATACCCCTCATATCATTGGGGGAGGTCTTTGTCCAGCAGTGGACGTCTTTTGGCTGAGATGATGACTCTGTTACACAACTAATATTAAATCATCAATATATTTAATACACTCAAATAATTATAATAAATAAATATTTTAATCTGAAAGACCACCACCCCCGGCTCAAAGGTTCCCATGATACCGGCGGCGTTACCTCTTTGTATTGCCAGGGAGAGTCTCTGAACCAGGTATGACCCACAGCGGCGATCGTACCCACGATCCGCTAAACGGTGCCCTAGTTTGGCAATAAAAGATTTCGTTTCCGTGCCCCACACCCCAGAAGTCTCTACAGCGAAAGGAAGAATGTGGTACTGTGACTTCAAGGCAGCATACTTCAAATGTTTCTGCCTCGCGGCACTCTCGGCAGCAGTCAGCAGGCCCAGCAGTCCGTATTGTGCCTTGAAATTTAATTGTACACACGCCTGCACATCAACCTACCACAAACTGTCAAATTTTCTCAATAGGTTTTGAACTTTATGCCTTGAAGATATGGTTGAAAATGTATTGAAGAAATTTGACAGTTTTGGATAGGTTGATGTGCAGGCGTCTGTACATTCTTTCTGTCTGTACAACTCCAGAGTGCGTACCAAATGAATATCCAAAGAAATTGTTAAATATATATTTGCTCATTCCTTTGAGAGTAAGGTTTTATTCTGAAATACAGGCGCCTGGCTTTCTCGGACTGCTTTACTCACGTTGAATTATTTATCTGTAAGAAACACTAGCAACAGATTAAAAAGGAAGAATGTGTAACACGTCTTTTTAAAAGCATTTTTATGGTGGTGTGGTATTTTTGTAAAGTATTTCTTTATCGCATTAGATGGTTAGTAGCTTTAAGGCCGAAGGTGGAAACACATTACTCCCAGGATCCACTAGGAATCTTGCTACTGTTAGACTTTTACCATAAGTTTTATTCACAATTGACGATCTCCTTGGTCGAGTGGTTTTCATGGTGTCGCCATCCCATAGGTTCGATCCCCGGTCGAGTTAATTAAGAAATTATTGTTTTTCTAAATTGTCTCTGGTCTGGGTGTTTTCTATGTATAATAAGGTATGTATTTAAGTATTTTAAGTATGTATATCCGTTGTCTAGTAACCATTTTAACGAGTTTCATAACGAAGCTTCTCTTGGGCTAGATAATTGGTGTGAGTGTAGGAAAATTTATTTGATTTTTTTACAATTTGGTCCTCAACACTTCACCCCACCAGGTCATTATGCCACCACTGCTAGCCGATGTGGTGCTGCCGAGCCTTCCCTTTAGACGGATAGATCACTTTAACGAAAACGTGAATTTTTATGCTTTTCTACATGATAAGATACGGAACATAAGGAAACTAAGGGTTATTAGGTATTTGATTATGTTTTTTTCTGGGTGCCGTAGTAAATTAATTAGTTACTAACTAAATAAATATTAAATAAGCATTAGCGTTACCCTCAGGAAACAATAGCAAATAGTGCCTGGCTGTGTACCGTTCTCTGTATATAATCAGGGTATACATAAAGTTGGAGATAAACAAAAGAACTTCCGCAAATCAGACGGCGAGGGAGACGCTGCAATCGCGTAAGGGACCTGTAATGCGCACCAGATGTTGTTGCTGGTTATGAGAAATGAAAACTTTTCGGGAAATACCCTCAGACGAGCTGCGAACGGCCTGGCGGAAGATCTGTTTTTATTGCCGATGTGCTATGGCTAAACCTATCTAAATACTGAATGCGTATGCCGCCAGCGACTGGCGAGGCGACAAAACCGATTTTTATTCGATGTGAACTTAATACTTATCAATATGTATATGTGTAAGATGATGGAGATTCATTTTCAGATATTATACAGAATCTCTGTATTATATCTCATTATATTATTTAAAATAGTCGTATTGTAACATTCAAAATTATTCACAATTAAATGCTATAGTATTCCATCTTTTGGTACACAATTAAGTTTTTAAGTGGTTTTAATTAAAGTCAGATGTATTTGATTGGACTGTGGCCAAAGAAAAAGGAGGCCTATACTCATCACTCAGTGTGCACCTTGGAGCTGGTGATCATGGATTATTTGTTTGTAAAACAATGATATTTCACAATCAAGTATCAAAGTTTATTGGTCGCCGTACAATGACTGGTCACATCCTGTCTAGACTGACTTCGGTAATTGGTTTTCGGAGCGAAGTGCACTTTGTGTGGAGTTCGTTGAAAGCATCTTAATCTTTATCGGCAGACTGGCTTTCAACTTTGATAAAGTAACGGTATGAACTGTGGGCTTTCGCTGAAATTTGTCTCTGTCTACAAAGGAACTCTATTAGAAAAAAAATGCCTTTGATTTCTTTTGAATTGATTTTTTACATTCGAATACTATATTTATATTGAAACTGAAAATAATACTTGGGAAAAGACGACTTGCCTCAGGTGTTGGGGTTCGCATATAGCGATCCTGGAATTCCTGGATAAACTTAGTGGCATGTGAGGGGAAACACAAGCGTTTTTAGTGGATGTGCCCCCCCTTCCCTTTCCTCGCATGCGGTCAGAAGGGCTCAAGAGTAAAAGTCTCACATAACCACCTGCGTCTCCTCGGGCGCAGTGGTATAATGTTTGCCTTATGCTTTTAATCCGGTATAAAAAACTTTTGGGAGTAATTGAAGTTGAAAGAGATAATGTTGCTGGTGTCGGTTCAAGTCTCACTTGAAGTAAGAAGTTTTAAAGCTATATTCTGTTAGTAATTTATACATTCAGTTTAATTTTTTGTATTAATAAATACTTATTAACACTTCTTACTAAGTATACGCTACAATGCTTTAATACTTGTAAAGCATACTTGTGAATAATAGGGAAGAGCCCAGTAAAGAAAACCACTCTTTTTGATACTGATTCCTTTTTTCGGGTCTGATATTATGTAGATATTATGAGAAGGTTAGGGATTCGGTGACAGCCAGCTAAGGAGCTAAGGCTGAATAGTAATTCGTTAAATATTTATGAAATTTATAAAATATTAGCACTTAAAAATTAAAAAGCAGTGACAAAATCCAGCGCTTACGTCAGCCTTCCCGGTAGCATAGCGGTCAGTGCAGCCGCCCGGATTGCGGAAGACCCAGGTTCGATTCCTGGCTGGGTCGGGTGGGCGCTTAATTTTTTCACTGTATTTTATTAATTTCATAAATATTTAATTTAGCTACAGTGCAGCAATTAGCACTTGAAAATGAAAAGTAAAATTTGTAATTCGTTGCTTGATGATTATCTTCTCATTTGTACCGTTGCTACAGTTATTATTATTGTATTACATTACTGTTATTTAATTTATTTATTTATCGAAAACTTACACTATCTTAACAGGCAAAACTTAACCTAATACGATAATGTAACTACTATATTATACATTTAACAACCTATTATATAATCTACTTCCTTATTATAACTTATTGTATACAAAGCCGTCGTTGTGAACTCATTCAAAGAACATGATAATATGTCCACTCGCTCCGCTATCTCGTTAATAGTGCGCATGGCGCGCGTGAGCAGCCATGTACCCGTCAGGCGAGGCGCAGGATTAGTTATTCTGTGACGCAGGTAGCGCTTAGCGCATGCAGTTACGGAACTTGCCGAGAGACAAGCAAAGTTTTAAAATTGTAAGTATCTGAAAACTATAAGGGAGGAGTGTTATGCAGGTAGTTGAGAATTTCTTCGTTGAGCTGCGACCACTAGCTAATCACCTTTTATTAAACCAGTGTGTAACCGACTATCGGCCGTTTTACTTGTGTTCCCTTCAATATCAATTACTAAAGCAACGAATGCATTTAAAAGACCCAATACTACCTTCCGCGAAATATCAAATGAACAAAGAAGTATATGGATTTTGCTTATCTATTACAAAAACACAATGTTGAAAAAATTTCCACGAGCAGGATTTGAACCTGCACCCTTCTGACATACCGGGTCAGGTGCTCTTCCAATTGAGCTATCGTGGTTCTAACCAGCCCGCCGAAATTATTCAACACTATTTACTTTTTTACTTTGAAAGCCAAAGGCGCCAATTCAATGTCAACAACTACCGTCATTAACATCTGATCATAATATTTTTACAAATACTAAAGATCAGTTAAGAAGTAGACTAGCTATTTATGAAATGTTTTTAATTTGTTTATATAATTATAACGCAAATTTTGTTACGAAACAAATTACAAAAACACAACAAAAAATTTTTTCAAAATTTGTTCAACATTGAAAAGTAAATAGTGTTGAATAATTTCGGCGGGCTGGTTAGAACCACGATAGCTCAATTGGAAGAGCACCTGACCCGGTATGTCAGAAGGGTGCAGGTTCAAATCCTGCTCGTGGAAATTTTTTCAACATTGTGTTTTTATAGTTTGTTTCGTAACAAAATTTGCGTTAAAATTATATAAACAAATTAAAAACATTTTGCTTATCTAAATAAAGTGATATAAAAGGTCCAAAGTATACTTACGCAAGCTCAACCCTCCTGTCCACCCTTCGCCATTTTGCTTCAATATTTTTGTGTTTCCAGAAAATTCTGTTAGTTTTCCCCATATTAGCTGTTCGATAACTTGAGCCGTCCAAAATCTGGGTGATAATGTTACTTGATCCACAAAGGTATTCCTTACCTTACCCTTGCTTACTACCTTTAGTAAATTATTATGTATACCTGTAGTGTAGGTACTCTTATTCAGTGTCTTAGTGGGGCCTGCTGAGGTTTACCTTTCGCAGTAACACTTCGATCCATCGGGATCTTTTGTGCAACCCCATCCTTTCACTCTTCCTCCTCTGTAAAGATAGATGCCATAAATTTGGCCACGTCTTAAGAGCGAAGAGCCTGAAGTCCTCCGGTTTCGGATAGGCCGACCCCAGGAGTCCCATTCTTTTCCTAGCCAGAGAGTCGCAGTCACACAGAAGGTGCTGCATTGACTCTGTTTCC